>OV815275.1:18837045-20058839 GCA_929108145.2 Limnephilus rhombicus
TCATTGTGTTGTATTCATTTTACCGTGCACTATTTCCATAGATACTACTTATTCATATGTTAACCCAAATCAAACATAGTTTTTTTTTTTAATTGTCTTCTCATGTTATTGATAAAATACCAAATGTTAAAAATATATTGATAATATTATATTTTATTATCATCCATATATTTACAACTAGGTAATTAAATTTTCAAATATAACAGGGCAAAATCATAAACATAAACATAAAACTCGTTACCTTCCTACTTTGTACTCATTTCAGTAAACATGTTACATATTTTATTTAAGAGCGATATGTCTTCGCATTATAAATTCAACTTTGTGAAGATAACTTTTTTTGTATAATTGTGGAATTTTAGGGGAGCCCCTCAGGGTCTATGTCATGTTGAGGATTGTGTTTCGATGGTCTTTTTAAGAAAAGGAAGGAGATGAAGTTCTGGGAAGTAAAAAGTTATGAGGAGTGGGTAGGTATTTGAGGGTAGTGTATCCAGGAGTGACGGATGAATAAATCCATCCCTCCCACTGCAGTGCAAAGCATTAGGTCGACAGAGTTCAGCTGGAAAAGTAAAAGGTCTTCTTCAACCGATCTCTTCCGATCCAGCCCGCCACGCTGCTGGTGGGTAGACTCATCAGCCGCCAAGGCATGAACAAACCTCACCCCACAAACCCGGCAACCCGGCTAAGTCACCGGCCGTAGCTTGCCGCTTGGGGTGACTTACAGCAGAGATGTTGGTTATCCAATAAATTAATGATTCCCGGGGCGGCGTTGTCCATATCAGTCAACCAAATTCAAATTTATCATCATGTATATGTAAAAAGTATGTGCTCAGTGTAAGATATATTATTTTGTTTTCAGGTGATGATCCTGGCGACTTCCGACCTTGAGAAAAGACTTCGTGCCATAGACAGAACACTAGATTATATTTACTTCATGAAGAAGCAAACTTTTATGAACGACAGGGATTTAAGTTTTACGGAGCCGCCGCCCGACTACTTCAGCAGCCCGTGGATATACAACCAATCGGCTAGCACCAGTCAACTGGGGGAACAATCAATGTGATATCGTTTGGAATTAGACCTTAGCTGTAGAGATTCAGTAGAAAACCAGACATGACATGTATTAAATATACTGAAGGAATATTTATATTTCCAGTCATGAACTGTTTTACCTCTTAAGACTTTCACTTGAAATAAATACCTTAATTTCATATAACTATCGTCCAAAATCACTTCATTTTTCTTTTTTCATTGTAGCTTCTAAAAAAAGTTGTTCAAAAATGTGTTTTTTTTTGTTGTATTATCTGTAGAGAGGATTGGAAAACGGTTTTAAAAACTTCTGTTATTCTCTAATGTTATATACATATATTTGAAATCTATTTTAAAAGGCTTTGGACCAGAATTGTGTTGAATTACACATCAAATATTTTCTTTAATAAATCAATGAAATCGTTATTGGGAGAATGTTAAAGTTAGCAGCTGATGAGATTACGTGCAATAATCACCCATACTGACCGTTGATAAGTGAACAAATATGGCGAGCGAAGGGTATTCCCAAACCATAACAGTATCATTGAATCCATTGTGTAAACCATTCACTAGATGTCACTCATGTTTCAAATATTGGACAAAATTGATGTTTTCATGCATATGGTTGTTTTGAGCATTGTTGTGGAGTAGGACCACAGTAATGTGAAATTACGGTACTATTCTGTGTGTAATGACCATCTTGCTAAGACATGTATTCATTCTCTATACATATTCTCATGGTAACTACATACGTATTCTGCAGCGATATTTTTATGTAATTATTTTATTTGATTACTCTGACTTCACCAGAGGTCCCTGGCCAGAGCAGAGAGCCAAGGGAACTTCATATATTATGTCTTATCGTCATCCCATTGGGCTAAATTGTGAGTTAGATAGGGAAAGAATAAGTAAGAGACCCAAATTAACCACTGGAGAGTTCCGATATATACACAATCAAATTCATCATTAAGCGCTCGAAAATTTTTAAGAATTCAGTTCAGTAAAAATCATACCTCCGTATTTTAATATGGAGATATATAACCTTCTTAGTGTTAAAGAGCTATTGAAAGCACCTATGCTTGACCGTTTATCCGACATTTTTAGTATTCATAAAAAAATTGTTAAATTTATAAATGTGTTAATTCTGTACATCATTTACTTGAAAATTGCCATTTGTAGTTCCTACTTGGAGCAATCAAAAATATTACGAATTCTGTTTATTGTCTATGGCCTAGTTCATAACTATACATATAAATTTAAATTGGAACACGATTTTTTTTTTAATATGTAAACACATGAAATTTTTTTTTCCCATAATTTCAGTTCGCGGAAAGTCAATAACTAATAATTCAGAAGAGATGCAAGACATCCCTTGTTGAAGTTTGAAACTGCTATGATAATTCGAAGATTCCAACGCGTTGGACGTTTTAAATAAATGTTTAAAATGATCTCTTCAAATTGGCCACATTTTGGCCAAAAAACCCTCCAGTGGTAATTTGGAAAAAGAAGAATTGAATGACGGAATGAAGACATCCTTGCTTTCCTATTATAGTATCACAGAGTAAAATTTATATATGTCATGTAAATATGTTATGATTTATACATATACATATAAATCTTTTTTTAAATTATGCCAAAATATCTTCCTAGTTTGTAAAAATATTTTGAACCACAGATAACAACAGAATACTTAAATTGGCTTTAGCTAAAATAATTTATCTAAAGATTCTCAGAAAAATATAAATAATCTGATATCGTTGTGCAAATTAGATTAACTTTTAACTCTGCGCAGGACATTACAAAATGTTTATTTATTCGTTTGATTTAAACAGTGTAAATTATTATTGGTCTGGAATGTATTAAATATTACGATTGAATGTAATCATTTCATATCCATTTTTCTCACATGTGATGTGATTTATAATTAATTAAGATATTGTCTTTTTGATGCTTATTAACTAAATTTTCTCTTTGAATCTGGAAGATATTTTGTCTAATGAAATGTGTAAAGTTATTCCACTGTATACTACGTTAAGTTCTTTGTCTGCATATCTCTTACTTTACTAAAACAAGATGTAAGCAATTTTGTGATATTGTATATTATATGTGTATTATTATTATGTATTGAGCAAAGCTTGTGTATTATTTTTATTAGTATACATGAGTATTGCATATTCTTATTTTTTCAGGATAAATTATGGCATGTCGTACGAAAAAGCAACAGATTTGTTCATAGAGAATTTTATGTAGATAATATGATGGTATCAATGGACATTTTGGTCTAATAAAGATCCAAATAAAGAATATTTGGTCTTTTTAAAATAATCCACATATTATACACCAATATGTTTGCAGTAATCAATCATCACATTTAATGTAACAATGTTATTTCTGGATATCATAGGTACATACTTGAGTTACAGTATTATAGTAAAAAAGTCAATACAATAAATATCTATATTAGTCTACATTAAAGCGTAATACAACGCTATAAACACATATAACATTTTACTCAATTTAAGGGTGTTGCAGGACACACTTAACTTACTTTAACCAGTGATTTCTGACAATATTTGTAGTTGAAAATGCATATGAAATTTTAGTCTCTGGTGACATTTTTGATGTTTTCTTAAAAACTAAAAACATAAAAAATCAGTATGTATTGAACAGTTAGGATCGGGGTGAGAAATTGCTCAGTTACTCCGCTGAGTGGTCAGAGATGAATTGATGAAGAAAGTTTTTTTTGTTTGGTTTTGAAGACAAAAAACCATAAAAAAAGTCACCGGAGACCAAAATTTCTTTAACATTTTTTTCTCCAAATAATGTCAGGAATCACTGGTTAAATTACGTCTAATACGTCCTGTAACACTCTGTATAACAAATGCTAATAATTTATTTGTGTTGTCTCTTAATAATTGCGATTGATCTACAAACACATGATATTTTCAAATGCAAACATTTTGTCGTTTGACATTGAATGAAACAAACCCTTTGTTTTAACCATGAATTTATTTAAATTTATTCACCAACCGGTTTCTTTTACTCAAGCTGTTGGTTTAACTCTTAACTTAATAAAAAATATAAAACAGTAGTTTTTTCACCATTTCTCTAAACATTGAATGCTGAACTAAATTACACAGAATTTAACCATTACACGTTAACACGTTTTCCTCAATTATTTTAATCAGAATTAGCGAATCAATATTTAAAAATTACATTTTTTTTTTAAATTACACTTGAGTGGATAAAAGATAATATGGTAAACCTATAAATGTCTTCTTTATAAATATTTTAATAACATGCCAGTTTGGTCAAATTTAATGATCACACATTTCAAAAGTTTACTTGTTCATTCCTAGATTTACTCTCTAGGCACTAAAGCGATATTTCACCATCCTCTTGATAGCTTGTCAATAGGATATTGTATATGTTCGATTTTTGATTTATAAAGTCCGAGTTTACTACTCCGCACTCCAAACTGTGTATTGTGGTTATAAATCGGATAAGTTTGCCAGCTTTCTACCTATTATTTATGTATTTATTTATTTATATACATTTTCCTACAGATAAGCTATTACGAGGATGATTAAATATCTCCTAAATATTATTCATGATTTAAACTTATAAAACAATATTGCCGAATCATTTAGGTAAAATTGTTTATTGTAAAAATTCAATAAGATGTACATCAATAATTCTTTTGATTAGTCTACCTAAAATTATGATAAAAATATATTGTATTCATAATCTATTTTATTACTGCTATGGATTAGAAAGACTGTGGATGATGAACTTTCAGGGTATAAAAGTGTTTTCTTATGACCCACGAAATAATCAACTCATTGATCTATAAACCAATGTTTATCTGTGCTTTATGCATGTACTTTCATAACAAAGTTCCAATTTACCAACATAATGGCACCTTACTTTTTGGCCAAATTAATCTTAACCACACTCAATTTACAATCATTGTGAAGACCACAAATGAGGTTAATGTAATCCTGGCTCTATTTTATAATAATCTTATGTTACTTTTCCCTTTCATTAACAATATGAATAAAGAACGAATGTACTTAACATTTTTAAGATAAATTATCTTTTTAGGGCTGGTTTGATTTTTAAAATTATCGAAAGATTATTGAAAACTTCTTCGGAGTGCCCTATTGTCATGATTGTTTAATTTTATTTCTTAAATTATTTGCAGTTAAAAAGAAACATACCAACGAAAACGAGGATGACAATTTGTCATCTTCAAGCGTACTGTAAGATTTCTACTATTCATATTAAGTGTGTAAGGTTAATTTTTGCTAATATCCCTATTGATTATGTATAAATATTGTACTATATGTATCTATTAACGTTGACTCCCAACAGTGCCCTTGGCGTGACTGTTTAAACCTTATTTTTTTACAAAGCATAATATTTTATATTTCCTGTGCTTTAGGTTTATCTGTTTATTAAAACAAACAATTGCTATATTTTGTCAATCTATATTTAGGAAATGAATAACTTGTATAATGGGCTCTCCACACGACACTGCCTGCAGAGAGCATGGGTTTGAGCGAACTAGCGTTGTCTCGTTTGTTAAATTGCCGCTAGAATGAGACGCATGCAGGGACTCTCTGCGGCAGAGTCCCTGCATGCAGTGTCGTGAGGAGAGCCCATTAAGTATTTTTTCATTTGCTTATGAGTGAGAGTGAGACCAGCATGTATTTCATATTTTCACATATTCTTAGCAAGCTAGCATTTATGAATCCCCTCATAATAATATTTAAATTTTAGATAAAATGTTTATTTTACCAAATCACATAAATAATATATTATAATAAATTATTTTAAATTATTATTAAATTAATGTGTAATATTGGTATTTTAGAATATTAAATTTATACTTATTAATATGTCTATTTTTATATTAGTCTTCAATAAATATATTTAATAACATTATTTATGTTATGATGTAAAACTTTATATTTATTTGTACATAAATGTTTCCAGCCAGGGTGGGTTATCGTGGAATTGCCCCTTAGCTTAGCTTAGCTAGCCCCACGCAACGATTATGCCAACTGACAATCCCTTCTTGTTGTGTGTCAAATTGTGTAGATAGAAAAAAACAATTGTTCAACTTAACTGTTTAGTCAATTTTACCCATATTTTAACAACTCTAAGCAATTTTACATAAGTACCCAGATCTATGTTGGTCTTGAGAATATTTCTAACGAATGACTTTTTCCCATTTTTCAGATGATTTTGTTTAAATTTTTTAATGCAGGAAATGCTTTTTATTTAAAAAAAAATGCAACGTGGATTACATAAATATATGTAACAAATTGTATTTGAAGAAATCATGACAGCTTCTAATTTGGCAATAGCATGTGCAATCATTTCATACTTTTTCAATAAGTGTTGTTAAGTGTGGTCCCACCTATATGTATTTCAGATCCTTACTGATTATTGGACTTGTGATATCATATATAAAAAAGTTTTTCATAACTATTGTCACAATTAACTAATGAGTTAAAAAGCATTCTACTGTAGTATTATTTCTTTGTCACATGTGTACATTACTCTCCGTAATGTAAGCCTCGATTGTTTTACTCTCGAGGTAAGGTTTTTTTTAAAATACATTTAAGGAATAAATTTTCCGTACCGACCTACATCTTCACATTCTTCTTTATCAAAATAGACATAAAGTTGTTATTCATAAAATTTTTGCATACCTACAAATATATTGCATTGTTCACATAATTTTACCAAAGCAAAATATATAATAATGTTTAATTCTTTTGTAATACCTGAACGGTTTTATTTAATGGAATAATTAAAATAATATTTAGAATGAATGTTGTAGTCGTGGGAAATATTGGCTAGCAACAGTAGCGACTACGATGGATCCCAATTATTCTGATGAATGCCATGAGACTGTGACTGTTTGCTATCTACTCTACAAATGCTTGGTTTTGAAGCAATGTTTTCCACAGAAAGCAACCTTGTAATTCCAGCATGTTTATGATAAGCCTGTGACTACAAGTTTACGTCATGAAGTTATGTATAAAATAATTCCTCCTCGTACGCCCTGTTGATGTAATTGAGCCAGTTGCAATGATTTCTCTTTAGAAGGTAGACAACTGTTGTTTGATCTCATAGTTGTATATTTTTTGAAGATGCTATACATACATGTTTAGTAGATTCCAGATTGTATTCCTTACCGCTCGCTCTTTACGAAGTTTTCACCTCTACCAACTGTTGGTTGCAAATATTAACACATAAGCTACATATGTAATTGTTTTTAGTTTTTAAAATATGTACTTTACTTCTCACGTGTGAATCTGTTTCAATGATATAATAATTTCTACTAAGACAAGTAATGGAAACAACCAAAGTCTTTATATATGAATCACGTATAAAGCGAGTAGTTTGTAATACTCATAGATTTTTATAATTGATTTTTATCAAACTAATATAAGAATTAACTTGACTTCTTCCATTAAGGATTTCTTTTGTACTTTTTTACCCTCATTTTAAATAAAATATAAAAGTTTTAATATATCACTGAAGATCTTCTAAAATAAATAAAACTAATTTAATGTACTATTATCAAATTTATTATATCAATATTTTATTTAAATTCTATTAAAAAAAACTAAACCGCGCAGTGAATGTCAAATTGTGATATATTCTTGTAATGTCTTAGTAAATTCAATATTATATTGTATTCTCAACAAATGGTTATTTATATTTCACTTATATTATTATGTGTACCTACCTACTTAAATAAAAAACTTTAATAAATGAACATCTTTCTATATCTTTACATACCCACCACCTAGACCCACTGTGGTCTGCAGTGCATCAGATCTGCACAGTGGGTCACCAAAAGACATGAAGATCGATGCTTGCGAGATAAATCCTAACCATACAACATCTCTGCCATCGGTCACCCTGAGTTCACCCACTGCAGTTCGGACAAGGTCTTGGCGGTGGATAAGTCTGCCCACTCACTGTGTGGCAGGCCGGATTGGAACAGACTGGTTGGGGGAGACCATTTGGCCTCTCCTGCAGGATTCTCTCGACCGATCGCTTTGCACTACAGTGGGAGGGATGGATCATAAGTCCGTCACTTCTGGACTCACTGACCCCCTGATTCCTACTACACCAAAAACCTTTTAACTTCCCGGAACTTTCTCCTTCCTTCCTTTAAAAGACCCTCCACACGGTGTCCCCAAAGATGATATAGGCCCTGAGGTGATTATTTTCTGTTGAGCTGTATGAGCTATTGTAGAAAAATAAAAGATATCAGTAAAAAATGTGGAATTATTTGTTTAATACAGATGTTCACTTCTGTTAAAAATTGACCCTTCAAACGCTTTTAACTCTTGATCGCTCCACAAGCTACTTAAATTGCACATATTGGGAATCCACATATTGTGATGAGGAAATAAATTACTAAAACCACGTGGGTAACTCTGAAATCAGTTTTGGAGTTACTAACAAAACCATATCTTATTTCCTCGCCCATGAACCACAAACATGAAATATGTGTTTTTTGCATACAAATACATTTTATGCCACAATCACATAATATATGTGGTGGCACACATGGGCGAATAAATAAAGGTTTAATTTCATGCAGTGGTGTAGGTAGCTAGGGGATACCCGACCGAGTGTCACCACCCAAAAGCACGGCCTGTAGCTCTATGGCTCCCCCTGGAGTGCCCCGAAACGGGAGAATTTTGTGTCTAAGGTCTTTTGACAGGCTTAACTAGCCCTTATTTATGGAGAAATTTTTGGATCCAGGATGGACCAATTTTCACACATTAGACTACGTAGTAATGTTTTTATTTTTTATGTCGAAATTTGCATTTTGAATTTCTCAAAGTCAACTTTAATGAGGGGGGTGACACCACGTTATCCGCCCCGGGTGCCACCCAAGCTAGCTACGCCACTGATTTCATGTATAACTCGAAAAAACTGATTTTGGAGCAATGTACCCAAGTAAGGGGTGTGCATTCCTTGAAGGCACATAAGCGCTGCTTACTTTATCGCATTATTATAAAAGTACATATAATATTCCATTACTTTTAATTATTACAAAAAGTAAATCCACTTTCGAAAATACGCCCGATGTTCCATTGCGAATTGTATCTTGTCACCGTCCTTCTAAAATGGACATTAACTTATATATGGGTATTCAAGTGCCATCAACTTTAAAGTACATAGATTATTCAATGTTTACATCCCACGCAGAATATTATGTACAGTTGTGTGTGCATTCAAGGCGATTTCTGTTAGTTTTATATTAGTGTTTAGACAGTGCTTGTGGGACAAAATTCAATGGTAATCAGTGACATCTGTTGATACCCATCTCTATTAATATATACTTGATAACTAATTCTCTATTGGTGCTTCTACATGCTTGCGACAAACGGCTTGACGCAAGCTCGGGCAAGCTCTGACAAACGAATGGCTGGCTTCCACACACTTGCGAGCGCGCCAGTGTGTTCGGAGCATCCAAGCGCGGCGGACGTCTACTTAGGCTATACTATGTTTGCGTTAATCTATTTTTATTTTAGTTCCATGCCAACTCAGAATGAAACCAACTGAGAAACACCTCAGAAAGATCTTTAAAAGCTTTGAAAAAATAATTTTAAAATTGCCGGTAACCGTAACCTAACTTAATCATTTTTTTATCATGACCTTTCTGAGTTGGTTTCATTCTGAGTTGGCCGGTCACCTTTATTTTAACGTGACAAGGGGAAAATATATTTTTTATATCATTGAACCATTGAAGAAGGTAATACTAATAAAAATATGAAAAAGAACAAGACACAGAAAAATGCAATGTCTAGTTCACACGCGGTAGAAGTGAAACCTTCAGAAAACTAAGGTAGAAAAGAGTGGGGAGGCTACGAAGCACCGCAAAAAGAGGAGACATTATCTCGCAGGCTAAATCCTATAGATTTTTGTCTCTTTTTAGTGCCACTTTTTCGTTTCATCGAGTTTCAAATCACAACGGTGCCAAAGAAGTTTTCGCTTCCAAAGGTAGTGATCGCAATTGGAACCCGAACTCGAGGATCACTTGTCTTTATATAACCTTTTAACCGCTAAAAAAATATACCTAAGCAGTCGTCCCCACGCGGCACTTTCTTTTTCGAATGTCATTTTTACATAGACCCTTTTAGAAAACAAAACCATTGTCTGGATTAATCCTAAAAACATTAATAAATCTTGATAACATCATCCTCCAATATCGAAGTATCAATAAACATTAATTTGAGATCAACTGAAATGAAGATAACGTTATAATTGCGTTAATATAAACACGCCGTGAATATCAACAAACAAAGCAATCTCTAACATGGCCGCTTCTAGCAACGTATGACGTAACATATAGCTACCTACTTGCTCGTGTAGTTAAATACGAGACGCGTCAAGAAGGGCCACTGCGCCGATGCTCTATTTTTATTAATTGTTTTTGTGTTTAATTCGTAGAACTCCATTTAATTTTTTG
Organism: Limnephilus rhombicus; assembly: GCA_929108145.2. Classification (NCBI taxonomy): domain Eukaryota; kingdom Metazoa; phylum Arthropoda; class Insecta; order Trichoptera; family Limnephilidae; genus Limnephilus; species Limnephilus rhombicus. The sequence continues at coordinate 18,847,586 of OV815275.1, forward strand.
TTTTTTTTTTTTAAATTTAATTAAAATTTAATTTGATAATATTATAATGTTTGCAAAACCATTTTCAAACTGTAAACTGAAACAGCTGTAACAAAAATACACACTAAAATACTTGCAGAGCTTTATAATAACGTTATCAATTTTAATTTTATCGAATTTTAAAAGATGCTATGGTTTTAGTTTATAGATACTTCTATAGTTAACATTTTATTGATATTTATGTTGTGAAATTATTTTATATTGTTTTCACTGATAAATTTGCATTAATAAGATCGACATTTTACGGCAGTAAATCGCCGTAAAACGTTAATTTATGCGGTTGATATCGACCTAATTCGTATTATTATTTTATAAATCTAAATTGGTTTACACCGGAATGCCGTATTTTTACGAATTTACTTCGATTATATGGATTTAAAGAGCCGGCTGCGGCGGAAATCGGCCGCAAATTTCTATTTTCGAGGAAATTTACCGTATTTTTACAAATTTACTCGAAATATCTGAATTCACAGGGCCGGCCTCTATGGAAACGGCCACAAATGTTAGATTTAAACAGAAATGGTGGGTATTTTTACGAATACTATGTTATTCTAATACTTAATTAGAATGGACGCCTGCAACGGAAATCTGCCGCGTAATTTCGATTTACGCGGAAATATCGTATTTTCTGTGAATCAAACGGGTATCTAAATTTAGAGGGCCAGCCACGACGTGATTCGGCTGCGAAATTTCGATTTACGCAGAAATATTTTGTATTTTTACGAATTTACTTCTAATTCCCGAATTAGAATGGCCGCCTGCAAAGGAAATCCGGTGCGATATTTCGATTTTCGCGGAAATATTGTATTTTTGTAAATTTATTTCAAATAGGTATCTAAATTTGGTGGGGCGGCCGAGATGGGATTCGGTTTCGGAAATTTCGATTTACGTGGAAATATATTGTATTTTTACAAATTTACTACGAATATCTAAGTTTTAAGAACCGATCACGGCGGCAATCAACCGCAAATATTTGGTTTACGCAGAAAATATTCGGTATTTTTGCGAATTTATTACGAATAGGTTTCTGAATTTAGAGGGCCGGCTAGGTTGAGATGGGAAAGTCAAAGGTTCAGCAGATGAAGTTGTTGGCTGAACTGACGGGATTGAGACATAACTTTCATAATGCCCAACAAAAACAATATCTGTATCGTCATCAGTCATCACTTATTTCAAAAACACTTTCCGAATCTAACATTGCTTCAATATCAATTTCAGATAAGCCATGTGTCGACAATTTGTTGTTAAAAAAAAAGGTTTTAAAATTCATACGTAAACACACAACACAAGATGTTTTTAAAATTGAATTAGTCAATTTTTAAATAATACAACAATTAAATAATTATGTACACAATAATAAAGTAGATTTCAAAGTGGATATCGACGCACAAGTATTATTACTAATACGCTACGGGGTCCGCTCGAAAGAGACAATCAGATTCGCGCGCATTTTCAAAACTGTGACTGGCGGCTGGGGCCGCGCTCTCGGTTTTATTCATTTACCAAGATAAACAATGAAGTAGTTGATAAAAATTCTCAGAGAGGTCGCACCACAAATGAATATTCTTATTTTTAATATAAATTTCGATCGTATACGGCATACATGTGCTTAGAAAACGAAGTCGAAACTTGAAAATGACTAAAGTCAGCCGCCGCGCGGTGTGAGCCACTTGATGAAATGACTTTAGTCAGCCGCCGCGGTGAAAAGAATAATATTGTCTTGTATTATAAAAAAAGTTATTCTAACAAAAATCATATATTTTTTATTGTAATAATATTGTATAAATCATTAATAAAATATTATTTATTTATTTTGACTTTTTAGGTAAATCCAGTCGCAATAAATTACAATAAATTGCATTAAATTTATGTACTTATATATTTTAATAAGAATAATAAGTCAGGCTCGCCTCATACACCATTCATATTCATATGTCTCGTAATATTATATATTATCATAGACCGCACGGAGCAAAAACGGCGTGCATTCGCCGCCAGCTCGGAAGTTCCACTGAGTGCGACCGAGCGCTTGCCGCTTGTGGCCAAATTATCCGACCTCGCCGGATCGGTGGCAAGCTCTCGCAAGCTCTTGCAAGCCTACGCAAACGCGCGCTCCAGACGTTGGGACTTGTGGATGCTTGCCGAGGCTTGCCAAGCATTTGGACCCCGCTTATTAATAGTACACAACTGCAGTTCCCCACTGTTGAATTTGGCCGCCAACTATAATCTGGAGCCCCAAAATACCTGAAAAAACCTTGACTATGGGCAGAAATGGGGGGTCGGTTGGATAGATTCCCCTCTCTTAACAAGCGGATTGCAATCTTTAGAGCACAGGAGTCAAGTAGGTATGCTGACTTGTTCTACCGATATTACAGTGGAATATGCTAAGGAATTAGCGACACCGTTGCAAACTCGGGTAACATATGAGAACGGGCCGCTTCTACCACTCGTTCTTGAGTTTAACAGCTTGACTGTGGAAGGATTTGCCAGCCTCCATGTTTCCTCTCTCCTACAACATGGTCTCTTCAAAACCCTTGTTCACGTCTTCCTCTCCTCAAAAAGACCCACCACACAGCATCCTCAAAGGTGACATGAATTATTCTCATTATTTTCCTGTGTCGAGTTCATGTAAAAAATAAAAAAAATGTTGAATTTCTTGCAATCTTTTGTCATTCTTTACGAATCGTAATTTATGGGAAAAAAATATGGAAATTTTAACCTGTGAAACAAATAAATAAATTAGTGAAGGAAATGTAAAAACAACTTACCACGTAGTTGTGTAATATATATTGTCAATTAATTAGCTATTTTTATTTGTAAAAAGCATTAACTTTGTGGCTCGCCATAATTTACAATAAAAAAAACACATAAATTTTTTTAAGACCACTTTTATTTTAAACACTCTGTTTAAAATTTATGTGTTTTTTTATTGTAATTAATTAGCTGTTTTTCATTGCCTACCCTGATTAAAAACTCTGTGCGCACCACTGCCTGTGTGTTGTAGTAATTACCACACAATAATTCATTTCAAGTTTGCCAAATAAGCTGTGCAGTCTTGATTCTATACCAACATCAGAGTGCGCAATTCACACACGGTAGAAGTGAAACTAGAAAGTCGCTAGATGTTGCTTTCTTTTCTTTTGCCTGTTTATTTTAATGTGGTTTGAATATTGGACATTGATTTTACAAAAATAAAAATGTTTATTTTTTTTGGATTTGGTATGACTCAAACCTCCGTTCGCTGACTGTCTCTCTGGGCGCTGAGAGTCAGGCGCTTTACACTGCTGCCGCTTTACACGGAGGCTCGCGTGTAGACGTGATTTTACTGCATTATATGAAGCGAGGACCATCAAATAATAAATTTTAGTGACACACTTCCGTTTCATCCTAATTTAAAATCACAACGAGGCTAAAGAAGTTTCTCTACAAAAATGTTCCAGTGTGTTAGCTCCATTCCTAGTTCATGTTTTTAATAAATCTCTCAGTTCAGGTGACTTCCCGAAGTTCAGTCAGCAGTAGTTACCAATACTAAAAAAGAAACAACTCTGTATAACTTAATTATCGACCCATTTCTAATTTACCTTTCACTTGAAAAATTCTGGAGAAAATTGCTACTGCACAAATAACCATTGAATTCAAATAAATTATTCACAAATCGTCAATCCGCGTGTAGAAGGTTCCATTCAACAGAAACAGGACTTCTTCATATTGCTGATACATTCCGAATGATCAGAAATAAGTCTTGCCGTAGAGTCAGGTAAGTTAGCACATATTTCGCTAACAGACATGAGTGCAGCATATAACTTGAATGATCATGACTTCCTCAGTAAGGGATTAGAAGAAACATTTGGTTTGAATTCCAATATAACAAAAATTGGCTAGCATCCTATCTATCCAATCGCTTACTAACTTACTTAATCATTGGAAATAAACAGTTCAACTTCGCAACAATTTCTTCAGAGGTACCCCAGTTTGGGTCCACATCTCTTTATCCTTTTTACAAATGATGTCATCAAAATATTCGAGTCATTTGGTCTCTTTTATCACTGCTACGCTGACGATCAATAAGTTGACTTTTGCTGCATTCCAAACAAAATCAACAGTCTCAAAATCCATACAGTTGAAGTTTAGAAGTAATATCTGGTTGGTTGTCTTCAGCTGAGACTGAACTGGACTGAACCCAGACTGAGTTTCTGGCTTTGGGCGGCCACAAACAGACGCCAAATTTCATAGACGATTCACCTATTTTTATTTCCGCCAGCGATGATATTCCAAAAACAATAGTCAAACGTCTTGGTATTGCGATATCGTGGCTTGATGTAGGTTTTAAAACTCAGCTCTACTATAACTACCCTACGTACGCACAGGAAGTACGGGACATTATAGTCAAACCCCCTGATACCGGAGCCTACGCCCTCTTCAGAAATGAGTTGACTAGACGCCTCAGCTCCACCCAGGAGCAAAAGACAAGGAGACTTTTGGAGCACGAAGAACGGGGAGACCGTAAACCCTTCCAGTTCCTCCGTCATCTGCGCACCCTCGCGGGCAACGCCGTGCCTGATGAGGTGCTAAGAACTCTTTGGAAGGGCAGACTTCCCCGGAGCATGCAGGTTGTTCTGGCCACACAAAACAAACCTCGCTGGACGAGGTAGCAAACCTTGCAGACGCCATTGACGACTACGCCGGAAGGCCAGCAATCAACGCAGTTTCAGAGCCAACTCTTGATAATAGCCTGGTCAGCAAGTTCAAAAGAATGATGCTGCCACTCCAAGAGGAGCTGACCACCTTAAGACGGGAAATATGTCGATGTGCTGTTATCACAGCACGTTCGGGGCTAGGGCGCTTTCATGCAATCAACATTGCAACTTTGTACAGGGAAACGCCCTGGGCTCACACTGATGGCGACCAGCACAAGCAGCCCGACTCAAATAAATCGCCTTTTTGTTACTGACCGGATATCCCGTAACCAATTTCTGGTAGATGCAGGTGCGGACCTCTATGTGTTTCCACGGCGTTTAGTCCAAGGTCGTCCAATCAAGCAGACTTAAGAATTGACGGCCGCAAATGGCAGCACCATAGTAACCTACGGCAGCCTAACGCTCAACCTTGACCTGGGTCTATAACGCCACCTCACTTGGAGATTCGCCAACGCTGACGTCTCCAAGCCCATCATTGGAGCAGATTTCTTAACAAAATTCGAGCTATTGGTAGATGTCCGCATGGTTCAATTGCTGGATCAAGTGACGAACCTGACGCAAGCAAGCGAAGCAGCAACACGTTTGCTTCCATCAAGACTGTCACAAGGACGTCCCCTTCCACAAACTTTTACAACAGTTCCCTGACGTCACGCGCCCTGATGGCGCCATGAAGGATGTATGCCATACTACCCTTCATCACATCAACACTACACCGGGCCCTCCAGTTGCTGAGCGACCCTGCCGACTCGCTCCTGACAAGCTCAAGCAGGCCAAGAAGGAGTTTGAGACTATGGCCTTCTAAAAGCTGTTGGGCATCGCCACTACACATGGTTCCCAAGCAGGATGACCAATGACGATCATGCGGTGATTATCGTGGTATGAATGCCAGGACTATTACAGACCGATATCCTGTCCATCATATTCAAGATTTTGCTGAGAGGCACCAAGATCTTCTCTAGTAAGAGCCTACAACCAGATTCCAGTAGCTCCTGAAGACATTCCGAAGACGGCTATATCCACGCCGATCGGACTCTTCGAATTCCTGGTCATGTCTTTCGGCCTCCGTAATGCACCACAGACCTTCCAACGCTTCATCGATGAGGTCACCAGAGGGCTGGATTTTTGCTACACCTACATCGACGATATCCTCATCGCCTCGTCATCGGAAGAGGTGCACATGACTCACCTCAAAGCCTTGTTCCAGCGCCTACAGGAATACATGGTCATCAACGTTGGCAAATATCATTTTGATTTGCCCGAAGTTAAATTTTTGGGGTATCTGGTGTCTAGTGCAGGCACTACACCCCTACCAGAAAAAGTCAAGGCCATAAAAGGTTACAACCGATCAGAAACCGTGAAAGATCTCCGCCGATTTCTGGGAGCTCTCAACTTCTACAGGAGATTCCTGCCCAAAGCTGCAGAGACGCAAGTCCCATTCAATGACTTCCTCAAAGGAAACCAGAAAGGCAAGCAGCCTGTACCCTGGACACGAGAGACCGTAGAAGGCTTCAACAAGTGCAAGGAAGCCCTTGCTCAGGCAACCTTACTCACTCCACTCTCCATTATCCGCGACTCTTCTGACACGACAGCAGTCAACAACTCATTAAAGGACATTGGGAACCGCTGGGATTCTTTTCCAAGAAGTTCAGTTCAGCTGAGCGGAAATACAGCACGTATGACAGAGAATTCCTTGCCATCTAGGTAGATACCTTGCCATAAAACATTTCAGACACATGGTAGAGGGTAGGACGTTCACCATTTTTACGGATCATAAACCCATTACTTTCGCTTTCCGGCAGAAGACTGACAAGTGCTCACCGAGGCAATTCCAATACCTTGATTACATCGGCCAGTTTACCACCAACATTCGTCACATTGCGGGAAAGGACAATGTTGTCGCCGATGCTCTCTCCAGGATCGAGACAGTTGATGCTCCCTTGGACTACGCAGCGCTGGCAGCCGATCAGGTGGACGACGCGGAGCTGGAGAAGTGCCTACAGGGAGGTTCTGACCTGCAGGTCAGAAAGGTGCGCATTCCTGGCATCAATACAGACCTCTACTGCGACCTACACAAAATTCAGCCAGACCATTCATCACAAAGAGGTTTCGACTTGCAGTATTTAACGCAGTCCGTCAGCTGGCTCACCCTGGCATCAAGGCAACGGTCAAGCTCATAACGGAACGTTATGTCTGGCCGGCAATTAAAGCCCGACACAAGGAAACTTACACGCAACTGCCTCCAGTGCCAACTAAGCAAAGTATCTGGACATGCACCCCTAGGAACCTTTCCTAGGTCGTCAGCCAGATTTGAGCACGTCCACATTGACATCGTCATTATGCCCATGTCAGAAGGAAACCGATATTGCCTGACATGCGTAGACCGGTTCACAAGACGGCCAGAAGCATTCCCTATCAGGAAGTAGAGAAAGTGGCACGCGCATTCTATCAGGGGTGGATCACCAGTTTTGGTACTCCGCTACGAATCACTACCAACCAGGGTAGGCAGTTCGAGTCGAGGCTGTTCAGGCAATTGAACTGCCTGGCAGGTACGACTCAAATTCACATCACCGCGTAGAGAGGCTACACCGCAGCTCAAGGCAGCAATCAAATGCCACCAGACGGACCGCAGGACGGAAGTGCTTTTTGATGGGAATCAGGGCAGCCTGGAGAGACGTCCTCGCTACCACTTCGGCCGAACAGGAATACGGCGAGCCATTCCGTCTACCTGGAGAATTCCTCACCACACGACCCATCGACCTTCAAAAACACAGGTATCTTCCTCAAGGAACTACGGCAACACTTCAATGATCTCAGACCAGTTGAAGGTCCTCGCCATGGTGAGTTATTATTTCATTATTTCATCTTCAAGGACCTTTCCACAGCTACTCATGTCTTTCTGAGGGACGACACTGTCAAGAGCCCACTACAACAATCTTACAGTGGCCCTTATCAAGTCGTCCGCCGGAATGAAAGAACGTACACAATCCTATGCAAAGGGAAGCAAGTAACTGTGACAATTGATCACCACAAACCAGCTTACATCGCTAAGGAGTTTAAGGAAATTAGAACTGAAGCAAAACTAACTCTTCCTGGGCCCATTTCTAGTCAAGATCGGACTCACACGATCACACGTTCAGGAAGGCATGTTCGTTTTCCCGACCACCTCAATCTCTAGACGAGCTTTTCCTTCCATCGCAGCCTTCAATCGGCCTGCTGGGGGGGAGTATGTGGCGATTACCGCGGTTAGTGACACCGTCTGACACGTACTATAATATTAAAATCAATTCAATCACTTTCGCTTGTTGGTTGTCAGCAAAATAAATAGTTTCGGTAACCAACAAGTGAACCTGGGTAAAATAATCAACACAGTTCGGTGTATTTTTTAACGCGCTATTGTTTTCCTTATAATTTTTGAATAAATAAACAACTACAAGATTCAATCAAGTGTTTAAGTTTAATTTAGAATACGCATAGGTATTGTCTAAGCAATGCCGCTAAATGCCTATGACTTTAACGCAGCATTATGCTCATTAGTCCTTTCAGCCTTTTATCTTGTTTTGGCAAAATATTCGAGTCCATTATATACAAAACCATCTTTAACCATGTAAAACATATACTTAGTCCTTTCCAACATGGCTTTGTAGCTAAAAGATCCACAAATACTAATTTACTCGAGTATATGGACTTTCTGTGTAAATCGATGAATAATAAAACACAGGTAGATGCCGTGTACACCGATTTAAGTAAGGCCTTTGACAAAGTTAGTCACTCTATCTTAATGAATAAACTGGATAAAATCGGCATTCACGGAAATCTGCTACGTTGGTTAGAATCATATTTATCACTATCAAGCGTTATCAAAAATTGCCTCTCCTCCATTCAACATTTCATCTCTTCTAAGTCTGAACTCTACTCCAATTTTCCATAAAATTCTGAAATTTGCACATTTAAATAAAATTAATATATAAATTCACCTTTCCTTTCTCTGTAATTATAAATGATGGCCTAGAACACCCTTGAAGGGTGAAAGCCAGAAATAATTGAAAAAAAAAAGTCAATTAGTTACTATCAACAGTTTTAACTCTTCCCCAATATTAGTTACGTCGGGCGTACCACAAGGATCTCACCTTGGACCCTTACTTTTCTTAATCTTTATTAACGACCTTACATACAAATTCCACTGTAATTTTTCTCTAAATGCTGATGACCTCAAATTATACAAAGCAATTAAATCTATAAAAGATTGTGAACTCTTACAACAAGACCTTAACACAATATCTACCTGGTGTGTTGACAATGAAATGGAACTGAATATAGCTAAATGCAAAGTTATAAATTTCACCAAGAACACCAACAAAACTCTGTATTCATATAGCATATGTGGTCACAATCTAGAAACAGTTGAATCAATAAAAGATTTAGGAATTATATTTGACAACAAACTAACAGTCAATCAACACATTGTGTGTAAATCAAATAAATTACTTGGTTTTATTGTAAGATCAACCAAACTGTTTAAGAATTCTAACAGTCTAATAATTCTATTCAATTCCTTAATCTGAAGTGTTCTTGAGTACGGGTCAACAGTCTGGAATCCACATTATATTACACAGATATCTAGACTCGAATCAGTCCAAAGAAAATTTACACGGATTTTGTCTTACCGATCAGGTGTCTATCATCTTCTAGACGGATACGAACAAAGACTTAGACATTTCAAATTAGAAAGTCTGGTTAAAAGACGAAACATAAATGACCTCTTAATGCTTTATAAAATTGTGAATAATCGTGTAGACAGTAACTTAGTCAACCAAATCAAGTTATACGCCAGGCCCAAATCTACCAGAAACCTTAACATATTCTGGACTGAAATTTTTACCAATAATACTGGATATTTTAATCCTATGTCCAGAATGTGTCGTTCATACAACGATCTTGTTAAAATACACACTTTCATAGATATTTTTCTAAATAATGTAACATGTTTCAAAAAATATCTCCACGAATTGTGCACCTAAAAAAAAAAAAAATTGTTTTATTACATCTCAGGAAATACTTCATAAATATTTTATACTTATAATGTATTTAAATTTTGTATTTAAGTTTTTTTTAAGTTATGTATAAATAATATATAAATAATACTATAAATAATACTTGCATTGTTTTTCATGTGTTTGCTTCTGTAAAAATTCAAATGTGATTACTGCAGACACATTTTAGTCTAGGGATATTTATATTTGTATTTTAATTTATTATATTTTACCCACAAAAATGTTTTATAAATATCCTGTTTGTGTCTCAAATAAATAAAATAAAATTAGTCAAATGCATTGTACATATAGTTTTGTATCAGTGATGGACGAGATGGCATATGCCCATGACTTTAACGCAGCATCATCTTCATTAGTCAAATGCATTGTACATATAGTTTTGTATCAGTGATGGACGAGATGGCATATGCCCGACTTTAACGCAGCATCATCTTCATTAGTCAAATGTATTGTACATATAGTTTTGTATCAGTGATGGACGAGATGGCATATGCCCATGACTTTAACGCAGCATCATCTTCATTAGTCATAAACATAGTTTTGTATTAGTGATGTCCCCTTCGGACCACCCACCATACGAAAGAAGAAGTCATGGACGAGCTGGTGGATGCAATTTGTTAGTCATAAGTTGTTGTAATAGTTTGACCAGTCTGTAGTTAGTAATAAGATAGAGCATTGTACAAATATATTATATATTTGTACAGTGCCCATGAGAAGATTTTTCATGAAAATTTTCATATCAGCACATAACAACAGTGCTGGTCACTGCAGCAGTCGCATTGTCGACAGATTGCCATGGTAGTGGCTTACGACCTGTCAAGTTTTCGACTAATCTATGTTATGTCAGATGTGAAAAATATCGATTTTGTTGAGGAGCTTAATTGCAATTGTGTCTACAACTGGTTTTTTTCAGTTTCTCTAGGAGCGAAAGCCCTAAGAATTTTACATTTCCATAAGAAATGCCATACTTAAAATCATCACAGGTAGTTCAATCAATTTGACTTACTTTAATATTCTCATTTTTACTCCAAATAATGTCAGGAATCACTGATTAAAGTAAATCAAGTACGTCCCATAATAACGCTAAAATAAAAAAATTAAAAAATGTGTTCTTTGTAATGAAGTTAGGAAAGGCATACAAAAATAAAATAATGTTTGTTTGATTTTATTAAATGCTTCAAAAAACAATCCAAAAAAGTAAATATAGAAAATTAATATGATTAAATTAAATTTAAAACCTTTGTCACAGGTGACATGTTAAAGTTTGAATTATCGGGAGTCGGTCTGCAGCCTGACGAGTTAATGGTGTGGGGGTGACGGAGAAGATGTGGGTGGAGGTGTGAGGGGAGGAACGATGAACTGCGTATCACGTAAGAACTGCGATGGTGGGGTCTGCACTAAAGAATCTGCATCCTCATACGCATCCTCATTCGCACCCGCATCTGCATTCCGCTTAGTGGAGGCTTCTTCCCCTGGAACCACCTGATCTTGCTCTGAGGCGGCCCGGGGAGCCAGGAGGTGTTGAACGTCTAGATCTTGATGTAGTTCTAATTCTGGTTCTAGTTGTTGTGGGGAATATTGGGGAGATCTAAAGCTCCACATCCATCCCATCGGGGAAGGAAATGGACGAATAACAGGCAGATTGGGATAATGTGGGAAGGAAAACATCGTATTCGTGGTGCAAACTTGGTATTCTTGTAAGGACAAGGATGATATGAGTTCTGAAAGCTCACAATGTTCTGAATCATTTGGGGGTACTTGAGAGGATGAATGTGATTGTGGCGAGGATTCCGGCGGACTTGGAACTTCTTGATCAACAACCAACTCATTCCACCATGCTAAAGATGATGATGTTCCAGGTTGACCCTTCAGGTTTGGTGAGGGCAGACTGGGATGCTTTATTATTTCATCAGATTCATCCAACTGTGATGAAGATGATGATGCTCCAGGTTGGTTCTTCAGGTTTGGTGAGGGTACTGGCAGACTGGGACGCTTTATTATTTCATCAGATTCATCCATCTGTGCTGAAGAAGATGATGCTCCAGGTTGGCCCTTCAGGTTTGGTGAGGGTACTGGTGGACTGGGACGCTGCCATATTTCATCACAATCAAACTCATCCCTCCACGGTGGAACTTGAGAATACTCAGGAATAATTTTCATCCTCACAAAATATTGATGTCCTGGGGGCCGATGACGATAAACCAGGGAATCCTTTGGGCTCGCTTCAGCACCTTTCTCGTTGTGTGTCAGGGAATTCTTTGTACTTGGTACTTTAAGGGACTTTGCACCTTGCTTTTTGTCAAACACTGAAAGTGGTTGAGGGGATGAAGATTCAGCAAACTCCTGAAGAGAAGGTAGGGGCGCCGAAGAACTTCCGTCTGGTTTTCGACAACGGCAAGATAAAAACCTTCTCCCTGGAGGCCGTGGGCGACTTCGAACCAACCGCCCCGGAAATGGTCGAAATCCTACCCGTCGTTCTGAAAAGGGTGGAGATTCACGACATCTCGTCAGTGATTGCGGTGATATGGATGAACATGCACATATTTCACATTGCTGGTGGCCGAACCCAACACGTTGTACTGGAAGCGGTGGAGATTCAACCTGTCGTGCGGATGGATGTTTAGGAGGCTTCTGATGTGACAGCAGGGACTTTAGGGACAGCACGGACACAAGGTTTAGGTGCTCCAGTTTTCGCCAATCGTCTGGCAAAAATCTCCTCCCTGGATGTTGTGGGGGATTGATGACGTGTTGGCTTCGTAGCCGATTGAACAACCTGCAATCTCTATCCCTATTTTGGTTGCTAAATAAGTGATGTGGCCTTCGCCTAGACTGGTGCATCCTTCGGATCAACCGGGAATTTGAATTAAATTGGGAAGTACCTGCTGGCACTTCGTCGCACAGAAGGTCATTAAGGGCATCATTGTTCCATAAAGTGAAAAAGCTGGACGTGAAATGGGCACTCTGTGAAAAAAATGCATCCTTTAATATATTATTGAAACAATCTCAGGCCAAGTCAGGATGGAACGTCTCGGGTTGGGTTAAGTCGGAATGGGTCAGATTGTGCCAGTTTGGGTCGATGTTTAGGAATGATAATAAAATTTAATTGTCTACGTTGGACAAACTGCTACACTTTTCATTACACTACACCTTATAGTAACTACACCACACTACTCTCTTTTACTATACTTTCATGATTTAACTGTTTCACACTACACTTTCATGATTTAAAATTAGGAAATAATGAAGTTAAATAATTTATTTTTTCTCAATCGAAAATCTGAAACAGAAAAATCTATGGAGACATGTTCCTTTTGTTCTGTTCCAAATTTTCACTGAATAAATAAATTCAATAATAAACTTACATTGGGGAATAATAATCAAATTTTTTCGCTTCCGTGGGGTGCAAAATTAGTCTACAAATTGTTTAATGTCATTCGTATGAAACTATAAGTACTTAAAACTAATAATAATGACATCCTCTTATACGGACTTGAAATTCTAACTCTCCAGGTGTCCTAACTGAAACTGAAGATATTTCCTAGTTGCCATTACAATTATTAAAAAAATATAAGTTTATTATTGAATTACAAAAGTTTTGATTTTTTAAATATTGTTAAGACATAATAGTCACTTACATCCAAATGGTTTTGCAATTTCATTTAACAGCACCACTCCCCTCGTCATGCTATGCTTTGCCAAGACGTCTGTTCTGCCGTTCGGTACTTTAAATAAGTCATGATGTCGACTTCGGCTGCAGTGGTCTGGTACATATAAATCATAGCATCCCAAGAGAAATGGGCTATCGATGAAATTGTTCCAAATTTTGAAAGACAGAATAGCAAGACTTGCTTTCTGTCTAGTTTCTAGACTCACAGAATCAGTTTCCTCAAGTAAGTCAATATGGTGCATGAACCTTGGATAGGTTCCATGCTTCCGCATATAAACATACCTGAGGAATTTCTTCTGGATTTGCTCTAACATATCAATGTACTTCTGGTGGTACAGTGCCCAAACATTGCTCGCGTACTCCAGCTTGCTTGATTTATTTTACTTGTTAATTTCGTCTGTCTATTGTATTAATTTTTCTATCCACTATTTAATATTTAGAATCCCATTCAGGCATTGAGTATAAATACAAAAAATATCTTAAAATATGTACATTTCAAATAGACGTCAGAAAAATAATGCAATACACTGTTTACTCACCATTTTGTAGAACGTCTCTGTCCAAGCTCCGCTAAAGCGTGTCTGATATCAGTGCTGGAAGACAAAACAGTGTAAGGTATGCATTGTTCCCCACCCCTGCCTTCCCTACCAAGCCACACGAGTTTCAGTTGCTCAGAGAATACTATTTCAAGATGTAAACAATATTTAATTTCATTGTTTCTAATTTCTTTTTATTATATTTTGAATTCTTTCCTACTGTGCTCACTTGTAATTTGATATTATATACAACATTTGTGCCAGAGAGAATAAGCGCCATTATTATTACCTTGATGATCACGATTACGGTATCTCGGCACAAAAAAGTCAATAAACATATGTTCCTTACCACAAATATATTTATTGATTTTTATTTATATGCATATATTTTTTTTTCATAGCTTTTAAAGACTTTTCAAAGAGGTATTGAGTTGAGTTGATTGTGAGTTGGCGTGGAGCCATATTTATTATTAAAAAATTAAAAGAAATTTACAGAATACAATTGGAAATAAAAATTTGAGGTATCTTTCTTATTACATTATTATCTCGTTTTATTCAAATCTTTGTTCACATTTATTTAGAAATGTAAATACCACTCTTCTGCCCAGAGTCAGTGGGACTATTGCACCTCGAATTGCAGTGTGTTGTGATGCTGAAGGGAGGAAAGGATAGGGAAGAGGAAGGTTTGGAAGTCCCTGCATATTTAGATCTGGTCACTAATCGTAGTTAAAGTCGAATCAATTAGCCTGATAGGGAGTGGTTCTATCACTCTGGCAAGAGGAACAATTATAAAATAATTTTTTTATTTTTTATTTTTTTTTTTTTTTGTGTATTACAGACTGTGTCCATTTACAATACACATGTAACATTAACTACATATATATGATACAAATAATACAATTTATAGATTAATAGCATTAACATGCCTCTTGAATTCTTCAAGACTACTATTAAAAATATCGATAGTCTTGGAGGCGTTGTTTAACAGCGCCATACCTCGTGTCATGCTATGCCGAGCCAGTATGTCCGTTCTGCCACGTGGGATACAAAGCAGATCATGGTGACGTCCCTGGCTGTAGTTATTCGGTACGAACAACTTATAGCATTCCAGAAGGTATGGGCTATCTATTAAATTATTAATAATTTTGTACGCCGTTACTGCAAGAGCCCCACTCCTCCTCGAGTGGAGACTTTGGTAGCGCGTTTCGGCAAGCAAATCTTCGTGATGCATGAATCGCGGATACTCTCCGTGCATTCTCAAATACATGTATCTCAAAAACTTTTTTTGAATCTGTTCTAGTTTTTCAATATATTTTTGTTGGTATGGGGCCCATACAGCAGAGGCGTATTCGATTTTAGACCTTATAATGCAGCTGTACAAAGTCATCATTGCCTCGGGATTGGAAAATTGTTTGCAGAGTCTTATGACAAATCCGAGAAGCTTGTAGCATGATGTCGTCAACTGCAATATATGGTCCGAAAACGTAAGTTTGGGATCAAAGACTACCCCAAGGTCCTTGATGGATTTTACTTTTGACAATATATCATTTTTGATGCAATAATCGAATTTGATAGGGTTTCTCGAACGTGTATACGACATAGCGACACATTTTTTTGTATTAAAAAATAATTTATTTTCATCAGCCCATGATGAAATTGAATCTAAATCAGTTTGCAATTTGACACAATCTTGACCATCACAAATTTTCTTAAGTAATTTTAGATCGTCAGCAAAAAGCAGGCAAGTGGAATGTTTGATGCATTCTTGAATGTCATCAATTAAGATTATAAATAGTAGAGGACCTAGGTTTGACCCCTGTGGCACTCCAGAGAATGCAGAGAATTCTCTAGACCTGTATCCGTCGATGCAAACATATTGTTTCCTATTCCTTAAATACGTGACAAAAAAATTTAGGAGGGGTTTGTCGAAGCCAATTCTATGTATTTTTCGTAGCAGTACGTCATGATCAACTCGGTCGAACGCCTTGGCGAAATCAGTGTAGATCACATCAGTTTGATGTTGAGCATCTAATCCTCTTGCTACTCTCTGTGAGAGTTCTAGAAGATTAGAGACGGTGGACTTATTTGATAGAAATCCGTGTTGGTTTCCCTGAAGAAACGGTTTAATTTGTTTGTTTAGCTTTTCGCAAATTATTGTTTCAAATATTTTTGGGAGTATTGACAGAACTGCTACTGGTCTATAGTTCTGGACTTCCGTTTTTGTTCCAGATTTATGTATCGGGCTAACCTTGGTTAGTTTCCAGGATTTAGGAAAAGTGGAAGTTGAAATACTGAGGTTGAAGATAAAGCATATCGGGTTAAACAAATGTTCTTCCAACATGATAATGATATGAGGTGGGATTCCATCTGGCCCCGTGGCCTTGTTGGGCTTTTGTTCCCGAATACACGCTTTGACTTCCTCAGGCTTAATTTGTTCCAGAGATATTGAACCTGTGTTTCTAGGCACCTCTGCCCGGAGACTTTCAACATCTAGGTTAGGGCTCATTTGGTTGTATACCGACTGGAAATAGTCCGCGAATCTCTCTGAAACTTGTTGGGGACATTGGATTATTTTATCGACATTCATAAGTCCAATAGGAGTGCCCCTACCTGATTTTTGTGATCTAATATATTGCCAGAAGTTTTTGGGGTCTTCTTTGATCCCATTTTCAATATCGGATAAATATTTGTTCTTTTTTACAGTCATCTCTTTTTTTGAGATCGGATCTCTTTGCAGAAAATAATAAATAGTCTGATTTATTATTAGTAGCTTTGTACTTCCTGCGAAGAGATTCCTTACATTTGATTTTTTCTATAATATTTTTATCGAACCAAACTGGGTAGTTAACATTTGCTTTCGATAATTTTTTTAAAGGTACACATAATTCAAATATACTAAATAATACAGAGTAAAAATATTCCACAGCTTCGTTGACAGATTTCATGTTGTATAAATATCTCCAGTTGAAGTGTGAGAATATTTTTAGACACAGATTAATATTAACGTGTTTAAAATTAAATTTGTTAAAGTTCGAATATAAGTGTCGTCCCATTTGATGACGGTTTGCACGCATTTCACGCCTGCTGTATTGTGTCCTCGCCAGGGTGGCCGAGATAGCCAGTGTAGGATGGTGGTGATCTTCTTTAACCAATGCTTCATCGCTGTACGTCACCTCACATATATTTAAATTACTTAGCACTAAATCAAGCATGTTATTGTACTTGTTTACAACTGTACTATGTTGCGTTAGTCCATTAGAGTTTATAAAACATATGTGATCAAGTATGACATCTTCAGGTTTGTTATGCAAATTGAAATCCCCCATAATGATAACATTTTTGTTGGATAATAGGTTGGCCTTATTATTGAGATGTTCATAAAACTTCGTGCGGATATCTCTGTCGTCTGTACAGTAGAAATATGCCACACATACCAGCGCAGTGAAATTAGTTTTTGTAATTTTGATCCAGATGTTTTCGCCCTCTGTTTCGAGTTCGGTTAATCTTTGTGATATAATCGGTTTTCGTACTGCAATGTACATTGTATTTTTTAAATAATAATACATTATTTAAAAAATATATGCATTATATTATATTATTTTCTCACTACTTTTGTATTGCGAATGGTTGTATGGTGTGTGTGATTCACAATCTGCCACACCAAGTAAAACTAACTAACCACCATGCGGCTTTCCTGTAGAGGTAGGCAGAAGATGGACTCTAAAGCAATTCGGTCTTGGCACACTCTTGCTTGATTAGGATTCATACATTATCTCGTATTTACATACATCATTACCCTTCTATTCTGACACTTGAATATTAGTTTTGTAACTCTTGAATCCACTGATGTAGTTCAATAAGCTTGGAAAGTAGTGAATAAAACACGTTATTATTTTATTTCTGACAGAAAGCTATTTTATATATATTTCCAGCAAGTTTTCTATCTAATTTATATGGAATGGATGGTAATATATGATAATATGGTGGAATATGGTGAGTATTAATAAAACAATAATTATCAGCCTGAAACACTCATCTACATTGAAAAAATCTTCCGAGAAAAGATACATGACGCCAACGGGACTTGAACCCGTGTCCTTCTGATTGCCGGTCAGGTGTTCTCACCACTGAGCTATGGCGGCTTATCTAATACCCTTAATAATTTGTCTCGACGCCACCTAGCGAGAGATTTAGCACTAACAATGCCTCTCACAAAAATAAAGTTGATTGTTTTCAGGTGGAAAAATGTAATAAACAGTAATTGTTGAATGAAACACTAGCATATATTGAATTATTTGGCAGGTATTAGATAAGCCGCCATAGCTCAGTAGTGAGAGCACCTTACCGGCAATCAGAAGGACACGGGTTCAAGTCCCGTTGGCGTCATGTATCTTTTCTCGGAAGATTTTTTCAATGTAGATGAGTGTTTCAGGCTGATAATTATTGCTTGCAATAATTATTACCCTTTGTGCTATGCATAAAAATCTTGTCTTAAAACGTTAGTTTATCAATAAAAAATAATAAATAATAAAACACTTTATTTTTTTTACACTATTTATTTCTGACAGAAAGCTACTTTATATGTAGGTATTTCCAGTGAGAAATGACAGTAGTTCCTAAGTTCCAGCTATGAAATAAATAATAACATAATTTTAGGAAATTAATTTATCGAAATAAACCAATAAGCGTGATGACAATGGTAGAATAATTTGAAGAAATCTTTGTATCAATCTGCAGAGTTTGTTCATAAATTAATAAATTTAAAAAGGGCAAGTATTAAAAATGGCTGTGATTTTCACCCATGAAACAAAGTTTCAGTTAGAATGACCTTTAAATTAATACTAGTTTGTAAACTTTAAAATAAGCCTTTTTAACGCAATCTATTCCATCATGCTGCATGTTTTGGAACAATGTGAGTGTTTTAGTGAAAGTCGTAGATCACATACGAGACATCCGCATACGGGCATAGCAGGCGACAAAAACCGTGAAGTTCATAAAGAGTTCCGATTCTTCCCTTTTAAATGGTCGAGATATAATTAGGAAGCTTTAGACCGGCCAGTGGTTGAGTGGGCAAAGCGCTTGGGTCCCACCCGTGCGTCGTTTCCTCAGCTGGCTAAGTCCTCCATCACAACACAAGCAACATTTTCGGCTTTCTGTGGTGGTGGTAGGAGATTTTCAAACATTGTTGGGTTATTCGTAACCCGGGAATGTTTGTCTTTCTTAAAAAAAAAAAAAAAAATTAGGCAAAATACAAAAGTGGGGAAACGACGACACTTTCGTAAAAAAATTGCAGTTTACAATATTAATAAGTACGTAATATGGGATAAAATGAAATATTTTACAAAAAATAACATTATCTTTATTCTATCTCAATTATCATCACACTGAGTGGTTTACATCCCAAAGCACATTAAAAAAGCTCTCCTTAAAATTAAATGAATGAGACATATTATGTATTATTATCAAATAGATAGACTTTTGGCAAACAAAGATGATTATTTAAATAAACAAATTAAATTTAATCACTTTTAAATGATACAAAAACTTTACAAGATTAACATTTGGTAGCAAATTGTTTCGTGTAGGTACAAAATTATAATAGTTTATCGAATTAAAGCAGTAATAGCTGGTATTGTTGGCATAATGAATATTGTAAAAAGATATATTGATATATTGATACGCGTACATGTATGTATATGATATACGAACTTTAAGACCAAGTTGAAGAGAATTAAAATAAATTCAGCACAGTCAGTTGGTGTCGTGGACGTAATACGTACTAACCCATCACATCCGAAATTATTTTAATTGAAACTGAATTCACTTTGGTGCTAACTTGTCCTGATTTACTGATTAATGATTTTACCTCTTTTTTTCAATTAAAAATAATTATGCTCTCTGGGTACCCAGCATGGTCGATCGATATAGGTTTTATCGAAAATGTCGGTAACTTGTCATCGCTCCTGAGCACGACTGCAGGCCGCTAACGAACAAACAACAGTTCACAACGACTAAGGGTTCTTAATTTATTTGTCGAGAACTGTTATTTGTTCGTTAGCCGCCTGCAGTCGTGCTCGGGGGCGATGACAAGTTACCGACATTTTCAATAAAACCTATATCGATCGACCATGCTAGGTACCCAGGAGTCCTAAATAATGGCCGCTTGGGGGAAAGCTTTTAAGATAGCCGCCTTAAATTATGGGACTCAGACGGAATGGGTTAACTTAATGGGTCCCAATCTGATTCTCAAAACAATTGCATAAGTGTGGGTAAGTTCCTATAATTAAAAAAAAAATAGTATTACTTATCACCGAAGGTTTAGGAACCAATTTGGGAGGCGGAAATGGAATAAATAATACCGTTGCCCCGGGAACCATTTATTGGATAACCAACACAAGTAGGTCATCCTAAGTGGCTCGCTACATTTGGTGATTTAGCAGGGGTGACCAGGCTCACGGGGTGAGTTTTGTCCTGGTCTTGGCGGCGAATGAATTTTACCACACAATGCATGGCGGGCCGGATCGGGAGAGACTGGTTGAGCCCTCCAGTTGGACTCTCTCGATCCATCGCATCTCAGTGCAATGAATGGATTCATACGTTCGTCACCCCTGGATAAACATACCTTCTTTCCTAGAACTTTCTTTCTGTCCTTTCTCTAAAAAGACAGAAATTCTGTCAATAAAACATAGGTATTCCAAAAGATGACATAAGTCCTGAGGGAAATTATTTTTCTCAGAGCCTCTCATTTGGAGCTAATGAAAAAAAAAACATACATATAGATATCAAGTAAGATGCAAGCAATTACAACTATTCCTACTAAAATTCGATCTTGTGGAAAACAGATGGATGCTGTAAACTTTATTCAATGTTAATAATATTTGAGAAAGCCATATTACTAACATCTTCGAAGATTATTGAGGTCATTGATGTTAGAAAAATAATAAAAAAAGAGAATTGGAATTAGAGAGAAATGAAGGCCACAATGTGCCAACCAAAACAAATTAGAATGATTCTCTGGAAAAACAATCGGTATTGAAACTGGCTACCTCCTCAACAGATAACGCTGGAGAATAAAAAGGATTGAACTCTCCACTCTTTCAAAAAAGTGAAATAAGTTTCATTAAGAAGTATTTTACCAGGAAAATTGTATAAGTTTACAGAATGAAACCGGTAGCTTGTCTATCATAATCACAGAAAAGTAAAATCATTGGCATAATATTACAATATTAATAATAACCATAATATCTTATATACATATATATATATAACAATTACACTGCATCCTGGCTTAGCTCATCATTTATCTCACTTGCTCGTACCGTGTCTAAAGGCTCTGGTAAACGAGCAACTTTTTACAATAATTCACATCTGTCAAACATTGCGTAAGACTGTGAGGTATTGTATATACTGTCGTAGCGTTGCCCTGTCTTGATGCCGATATTACGACAATATTGCTGGGCCAAGTCTCTGTTCGCCACATATGTGCTTCTAAAACTGTTGTAATTTCGAAAGCGATCAATATTAATAAATGATTCAGCAAATCAAAAAAAAGGTTTTAACAAATTTTGGAAGAGTTATGGCAGGAGACAGTTGTACGTGTGTTGTGAATATGTCTTATACATCACAGAAATCTTGATTGAGCCATGACAAAATTGATATTAAACAAGGGATTGATTTATTTACGATCAACACTTTGCCGTGTAAGACTATCGACGGCCAAGACAATTGTTTGGCAAAAGGCAATATTAGTCTATTTATCTTGTTCGTTTACCATCACCGTTACTTAACCCGCCATTGGTGACGTATATGTCTGTGAGACCGGGTAATTTGAAAAAGTGTAATATTTTTTTTACCATTCATCGAATCACACTGCGATTTCGAGTAGCTGCGTTATTCCACGCCCCCTATGGCCAGTCTACCCCGCGACAGCGACGCGGACGCACGTTATAGAGTTTTGGCGCCAACCCGGTCAAATGGTTATTGTGTAATTTTATAAGGAAAAAAAAAAACATAAGTATTATCATTTATGTTTTTTTTATTTTATGTTTCAAATGTTTTATGTTTCAAATGTTATAAGACTGACGACGACTGATTTTATCGTTAAATATTTAAGATTGTTGCGTTTAAATAAATATTGTTAAAATATCTATCGTTAAATTTTAATGTATCTAAAGATATCGTGTTAAGTTAATAAAAAAGAATTGATTTAAGGAATACCTATGTTTTATTGACAGAAGAAGATATCATTTCATAAACTTTCCAATGAAAAGTAGCATGAATAGTAAATTATTGAAAAACTGGTAGTCAAAAACCCCGGTGCGTGAGACCGGGGTCACCAACGATGTAAGTCAAATTCACGTCACCAATGGCGGGTTAAATGTATTGCGATCTTGTTTTAAATTTTCTCAAACATAACTTGTGTTAGATTTTATGATTTCTGTTGCAATATGTCCGGGTACTTACTCCCTTTGTCTTTTTCTTTAAACGCTGTTTTTACATCAGCTTATGCAACTTGTTTTAATATTATTTATTATGCCAATGGGAAAATGGATAGATTGCGAATGATACATCAATTGACTAATCTTTTTTTTTCAGTTTTTTTATACACATATTGTAATAACATTAAAAACATGTATTTTGAGTAGAATTAAATCCTTTAAACATTTATGGGTAAACATTAAACTTGCGCATAAACATAGAATAGCTTACACATTCATTAGATGTACATTTGGCAAGATATTTGGCCAAATATCAAGTTGAGTAATATATTACACATTTTAAATGTTCAATCAAAGGAATATTATAAAAAATTATAATTTTTAACATGATATTCGATTCGTAGACACTACTACAGAAAACTATTGCAGATACCAGTAAAAGCACTAATAATTATTAATTCACAGAATATTTTTGATATGATATACTACTAATACTGAAAATACAATGCCTTCAAAATACGTTCATAATAATATAAGCTTTACAGTAAATATTATAAGTACTTCACATCGAAGCACTGTCAGTGTGTAGGTACATTATATATTTTTCATCTCCTCTTGATTTAGTGTCCCACGACAAGCAGAAGTTATCGCTAAGTTTTGGACCCAACCGTAGTATCTTTTAACTAGGTACCTATTCATACTCTTTAAAAATTTTCGAATATAATTTAATTTTGAATATTTTTTTACGAGTGATGCACAAAAGCCATGACTTTGATGTAAATTCACTATATTTTTAATGTAAGATTTATTAATAGGCATATAGTCTATACATTATTTTAAAATAGATCACTCAGTGAAGTTACCATCCTTTAAGAAGCAGATCAAAAATATATTATGCACTTTTACTCTATATATATAATAAATGTCATGTTATCGAGAAGGATAAAAGAATACTATTTTGGTTCATCATACTTTCCAGTGTTATTTGTAACGTTATGTTTGATAATAATTTACAAATGTATAATCTCAACTTAAGCGTTTCTTAAAGACAATAAACATGTTGATATTTTGAAGCTTTCTTTGGTATTTTTTTGAGGATTTGCTAACCTACTATTATTATTTATTATTATTACTATTATTTGGTGAAATATAGTTATAAACAAAGTATTGTGAAATCAGTGCAACAGTTATTTTGTTAATAAATGTTAATGTACGAAAGTAGCGCCCTTGAGGTGATTTTACACAAAACAGCGCTTTATAAATTATTCAATAATTATGTATTATTTTAATTATTATAAGGTAGGAACATAAAACTTTCAAACGGGTAGATAATTAAAAACAAGTCAGTTTGCTTAGTATTAAATACTATATACAGGTAGAGCTTAACATCTAGGTCAATCATGAAGGAAAACAGTGAATTCTACTACATTTTTAATATTATTTCTTGTTGTGAATATGTGTAAATGATTAAATATGTTAATATACCGTTATAATAAAATATTTAATTAGGGCATGTCTGTTTTCCTTTCAATTTTTGAAATTCGCCAAATCCATCTCAACCAAGGGCGGATCCAGCTTTGGCACCAGGGGGGGGGGGGGGGGGGGTCACATACAGTGGCGGCTCGTGACTTTTGGGTGTGCTAGGGTGGTGATATTAAAAAAATGGCATCATGGATGTTGTCGTATGCGAAAATTTTTTTTTTTTTTTTTTCAAAAATCGGTGTTTGTATGAAGATTTTTCAGGAAATCGGAGCGGCGCACCGCCAAACTGAAACTTCCTGAAATTTTTCACACAAAAAACTGATTTTCAAAAAAAAAAAAATTTTTTTTTCGGCTGCAACAACATCAATAATGACATTTTTTTAATATCAGCACTCTAGCACACCCAAAAGTCACGAGCCGCCACTGGTCACATAGCGCCAGGGGGGGGGGTAACATATTCGTGGTCAAGTCACAAGAAGTTATAATTTAATTTTTATAATAATAGACACAAGTAAAAAGTAGGTCCACCTAGGTCCTGGACCCAGCCCAGGTCCTGGATCCGCCCTTGATCTCAACCTAGATTAAAAAATTCTCAGAATTTATAATTATGGTAGGAATTTCTTGAATGTCAGGAGGAAATTGTTTGTAAGTTAAAATATTATGATGAAGCTGTCATCCTGGTTCAATAAGGAATACAACTTTGACGAGCATAATCTATGAGGATGTAAATGTAAATAGTTTTATATTTCTATAACCAATGCGATCTTTGAAAATCTCGAGTGGATTGACGGAGTATTAAATAGTCGAGTCCGATGCAATCGTTATAAATAAGTAGTTGTTAATGGCAACATTATCGACCTCATTGTACATCTACTATCTTATAATATACAGATTTCAGAATATCTCTAACAATAAACATTACTTATGAAGTTCCACTTCACCGTACGTCAATACAATTTACTAATATGAAAATATCATATGAGGCATAGCTCAGAAAAGTACCACAGATGGATACCCTAGATCAAAATCACAAGTTACGTAATAATATCATTCCTAGCCGGCGTGATCGAAGCAAATAAACCATTATTATTTATACAATCCCTCCTTGTCGTGCAATCCTTGAAATAACAACAAGACCCATTTCAAAAATACAAACCAAATAAATCATTAATTCATTTATATTTATAGTGAACTTTGTAACATAAAAGCGCCTCGTAGACCATTCCAATAATATATACTTTTTAAGAATTTTGTTGACATATTTTCTGCTCTTTTTGGCAAAACAGCATGCATTGCAATTAAAATCGAGGTTTTCTAAGAAAATAAAATTGACCAAAACAGTTGACCAATTCATTACAATATAACCTAGAATG
Source organism: Limnephilus rhombicus (assembly GCA_929108145.2). Classification (NCBI taxonomy): domain Eukaryota; kingdom Metazoa; phylum Arthropoda; class Insecta; order Trichoptera; family Limnephilidae; genus Limnephilus; species Limnephilus rhombicus. The sequence goes on from OV815275.1 coordinate 18,872,869, forward strand.
CTGACTTTAAAGTCATTAAACCTTGATTTTGATAATATTTTATATTAATATAATAATAAGATGTAAATTATTTAATTTGAAAATTGTTTACATGTAATACACATAGGTTCATATACATTTCTAAAATTTGCATAAAATATTTTGCTCTCGGTGGAGTTTTACTGTGGTCTTTCCAAGCTTTCAATTTATTTTTGAAATATTGAATCATTTGCTAATTAACAGTAATTGTTCCCGCATTCATTATGTAGGTTGCGAATTACATTTACTTAAAATTGATCAAGTGACATAGTTCTCTCAAAACAACAATCATTCTTTAACTAACTGAATTAAAAAATTTGTCATTTAGGGCCGGTTTTATAAACGTCCGTTCGTTACCCTTGATACCATTTTTGGTTTACCGCCACAAATATTTGGTCTACCGCCCGATTTTGCCGTTTTATAAACGTTCGTTAGGTTATCGGTAGGTTAAGTTTCGGTTAATGCTTAACTGACTGATTTTGACCAGTTAAATGGATAACGATCCGTTTTGTTGCTTGTCGGCGCTCAAATGTTATTTGACAGCTGTCAGTAGTAGTTGGTTGTTGCCCGACGATCACTTATTTTAAAGAGACAGTATTATATTATTTGCATTTGTGACTTGGATTATTCATCGAGCAGTGAAAGTGAGGATGGGCGTTTGGAAATGCTTGAAGATGACACGCCATCGTCGTCATCTAATAGCAGTAGCAGGGAAGACGAAGCTGCGGGAGGACGGAGACGTCTACGTGTTTTTATGCATAGACCGGATTATTTTAATTGTGATGCGGACATCGATTTTAAAATGAGATTTCGGTTGTCAAAGAGAACCGTGGCTCAAATTTTAAATATAATTGAAGCTCAATTAGTGCCGGCGACACATCAAAACCAGCCAGTTACGCCCGCACAGCAGTTGTCACTGACACTACTATTCTACGCTTTGGGATCAATGCTGCAAGCTGCTGGCGACTTCACGGGAGTCTCCAAGTCGACAGCGTGCATCGTTGTATGGAGAGTTACTAAAATAATAGTCTCCTTGAGAAACAATTACATAACCATGAATAGTGACACAGTTCAGGACTTCTGCATAAATAACAATCAACTTTGACAGCTAAAGTAATACCCATAGATAAAAACAATATCAGAGACAATAATTTGCCAAAAACATTGCCAGTAAAAAAACTTTAGGACTAAACGTAACCGATGACCGCTAGTAATGCAAATTTGTTTATAGTACGTAAAATAAAATAACGATCGGATAGCGGTCCGTTAGCGAAAAATGGTTCGTTACTTAACAGAAATTTGGTACTTCGTTTATAAAACCGGCCCTTAGTATACATTTGAGCATACAGTTACGCAGAGAGATTCTACCTGGTTTAATTTCATAAGCACTGAATTAAAATTTGATTATGTCAATAATAAAACACATTAATACGTGCAACGTTTTTCTTGTGCCTTTGCAATTTCTAGTCAAACTCAGTTTCGAATAATTTCCCTTTCACACAATTTCATGCAAATGATCTGTTAGTCTACATTAAAGTTTTCAAAAGTTTACCCTACATATATACAAGTAGGTATTTAAACAATACCCAAGGGTTAAGCCATTCACTCAATCGATTTATTGAATCTCACCTTCGAAACAAGGTAAACATAACATAATGAACACATATAATATTACATCGGTAGTAGCTATGAGAAACATAGAATAACTTAGTAGATAGGTACCTAAATATAATTCTCTACATAATAGGATAAATCTTGAAATATTCATAGTATTTAAACGTATATATTTCAGTTCTGAATATACTAATCATAAAATATAACATTACCGATTGGCATGTAATATTTAAGTCTTACTCTTTTGAAATCAAAATTTGATTAAAATTCTGTAATGGTGTTACGTCAAATAAATGTATTATTCCTCGAATATTGATGTCACGGTGACAATGATAGGAATAAATATGGATAATTTATTAAGATGTTAAATATCAGTCGAATCATGAATAAATATGTGTCAATCAGGGAGTTGAAGTCAATCCAGGCAATGCAGTCCAATCAGGGAGTAAAGTCCATCAGGGAGATGAGGTCAATGAACAGCAAGCGCGATTACAGCCACTTGTTGCGCACATGGGAACCGAGTCGGCGGCCCCACATGAGGTTGTATCATACGAGCGTACCCTGTAAGGGCTGCTGGCGGTCAGGAGTGGCGGGGGGCGGTGGAGGGTCATAAGGAACCCCCAGCGTAGCCTCTTCAGGCGGGGTTACCTCGAGTCCGATGCTTTGGTTTAGTGCGATCTTAATGTTACCAGATTGGTTTGCCGCCTGTTGACGCTGCTGGTGCTGCAGCAGGGAGTTGAAGTGTGATATGCCGATCTCTTCCAGACTGCTCTTACGTCGTCCCACTGTAGTGGAGAGACCCTGACGCAGGGAGTCGGAGCGGCGCAGCAGGAGGTCGTCGATGATGCGGAGTGAGTTGGACCGACCGCGGAAACTGCCGGCCACGGTTGGACTATCAGGGAGCGACAGAGAGTTGGCTTTAGCCGGAGGAGGTCGCGGAGACCCATAGCCGAATCCCATTCCGATACCCATTCCAGATCCCATTCCCATCCCGGATCCCATTCCTGAGCCCATTCCCATACCCATTCCCATACCCATTCCCACTCCGCCCATGCTGGACCCCATTCCGGTTCCCACGCCTCCAGCCATTCCAGCCCCGAGTCCAGCTCCCAGACCCGAGCCCCGCCGGCTTCCTCCCATGCCGCTCGCGGAACAGAAACTGATGTTTGACTTGCGGCGGCTATTGTGTCTTTCAAACGTTTTGTGGGCTGAGAATGGTGAAGGTCGAACTAGGTATCTGTTGAACCAAAATAAAAACCATTGTAATATACGTAGGTCGATAAGAAATCTTGGTGGACAGAGATCAAATTGAGAATTACGTACATGATGTCGCCTTCTTCCAGCTTTAAGTCACAACTCGGGTTGATGATGACGTAGGACAGACTATTTCTCTTCTCGCTGACATCATCGTAGTCAATTGTAGGCAGGTTCAGTGATTCCATCCGGGACCTCACCAAGTTGGCAATCTCAGCTCGCTCAATTTGCTGTGCGTGGTTGTCCCTCGCTTCATCGACCAGACCCACTGTATACTGCTCCCACAAACACACAAAAACAGACTTAGTGATACAACAGATGAATACTTTCTGAAAGGTGTCAGATCTCAAAAACAGGTTTTTAATATGCATCTATTAACTAAACTAAGTACATAGTCGTTAGGCACTAAATATAAAAACACCCTTTTGAGAAATAACACCTTCCTCGCAATATATATACCACATTTAAAGCAGGACGAATTTTGCAATTTGTTTTTGACTCTCCCAAAAAACAAAACACAAGTGTGAACATTAATGATATGACGGTGAAAATCGCGATTTTATTTCTTTTTAATTAAAAAAAACATGTATTTAAATAAAACAACGCACAATCCGTATTACCCCTTGTAATACTATCGAAAGTTATTTGCTTCTTCTAAATGTAATATGAAATTTGTGTGGGGGCTTTCCCCTTTTTATAAATATTCTTATTTTCTCTCGAGTTTGTACAAATAAATATTTAAGTTTGTAGAAGAAACAGAAACTATGCATGGTAACATGAAAAATGAATTGATATATGTAAACTATGTATTAAATAAAGCCAGTCAGCCAAGATTGGTATGATAATATCAGAAACGCGAAATTCAAGCATAATACTATAGGTGGGAGAAACAGTGGGACATGAGAATGAGAAGACTACTATTATATAAGTATTTATTATATGAAAAACTAAGTTGAAGAATAAATAGTGAAGCCTAATGAAATGCAAACTTCTGATATGGCTAACCTTTGCAATTGCAGACGTTGTGTGCATAATAACAAGTAATTTACTTAGTGATTGATGACGGGTCAGAAAAAGTAGTTTATTACCATTTATGTAGTGTGTTAATACTGTAAGATAATTAGTATGAATAGAACAAAATATAAATCTCACAGTTTTATTTTAAAATCTTTAATTTTAATATGATATCAAATGTGTTGGGAATATTTCTCAAAAAACCCAGTTTTTTTCATTTATTTGTGCATACACAATATCTAAGCATAAAATTTTATGGAAAATTCCAGAGAAAATAATTTACATTACCACTGAGATAATGATATTTAAAAATATGTTAACATTATCTGTTAGGCAAAGTAAATTTCTGTTTTTTGAGAAAACGTTATATGTACTAATAAATAGTAAAGTAATTCAGAGTTAGGCATCAGAGAGTCGGACACAATTCTTTGGTTGACAGCTTTAAGTGCTATAATGTTTATACATATAATCAGCAGTAAGAAAACTGCAAACATTCTTAAATTGTCAAATCTCTTTGGCGTATAAAAGAGACGTCATTTATGTTCTGAATTAATCATTTTAAAAATTCATTTGAATAACGTCATTTGAATATAAATTGGGATAATGTAAAATGCATAATAATTGGTTACACATTAAACTTGTACCGATTCAGAATATATAGTATAAAGAAATATCTGGAAACACTCAAATGAATAATTATTATCAATAGCCAGGAGTGCAAAAGGTGTAGAGGGTGTTTGTTCGTTTGTTCAGGGTGTTTCCCTTACCGCAGTCTTGTCGTTATTAGAGCAGCCGCCGAGGCAACTGGTGGGCGCGGGGGGCGGGCGGTAGGTTACCCCCGCACTAGCACCGTCGGCTCCTTCTTCGACATGCTGTTTGCATACAACAAATTCAGAAAACAAACCTCTTAAGGCCCAAATATGCCCTTTACCAAAAATATCGCGAATGCAAAACGAAATAAAGAAAATGACGAAAATGTTTTGCTTTTAAAAGTACAAGAATATCATGATGAGAGATTCAAGCGATTGAGTTAAAATTGAAAGAAGTATATATGTATATATACAAAAGAAGGTAGATACAAAAGATTAAATACTATGAAACATTAGAAAACAGTTGCCGCATATTGAAAATAAGGATGTAATTACTAGGTAACAAAAATTACACATAGTATAATAGTAAAAAGTAATTGTCTAATGTAAAAAATGAATGTAATTCAAAATGATGATGGGCAACAACAATAATTAGTATTATTTAAAAAGTAAAAGTTAGTTTACATTATAATATGTACCTATTTTAGTTACATGCTACCAAATCTAATTACAAACACATTAAAACACCGAACACGAAACTATCTACAAAACTATGTTTTCAAAGCAGTAAGTAAAAGCGTGGGATTTAAATCTGCGATAAATTAAAGAAAAAACCCGTGAATAAAAAAAATCGTAATTGTTTTGCAACATATATGCTGTATTTACTCTTTTGTGATGTACTCGTAACATATCAAAATCACAAATTAAAAAAAAAAAATTATGTGAGTACCACACAAGAGTCTCAACTGCTCTCAACGGTCTGGGGTTAGTGAGACTATTACATCCCCAATTGTGGTACTTTGTGAGGCTGAAGAGAGCGGGGAGAGGAAGAAATTGGGAAAGAGGAAGGTGGGAAAGCGTCCGCCTATTCAGATCTATTCGCCAAATTCGGCAAAAGCTATTTCAAGTGATATTTCAATTCCGATTGGTGGTTTTATAATGAGTGTATCTTCTACTCTTAAGCAAATATTGTCAAATATTTCTGCAAATATTCGAAATTTTTTTTAAAATTAATTTATTGAGAATTAATTTAACAAATTAATTAATTGGATTCGTGGTCGAAAGGCCGTCAACGCACATGTCAGTAATAAATAATACTAAACTAGATAAAATCTAAACCTTCTGCTAAAAAATAGTGTATGATTTAAATTTTAGCTTTTCCCATCATGTTTCAAAGACATGAGCAATATAAATACTAAAATAAATTCTGGAGTAAGCAAAAAAAAAATTTTGTACATTTTTCTAAAGTATTAGACTGAGTCACACCATACTCGTGTAGCATCGGAATGTTGGACGTGCCCAAGAATGTTTTTGTAATATGAAACTTTCAGGTAAGCAAATGCTTAAGTAATAATATGTATGTGTTTTGTATAATAATACGAGAGTTGTGGGAAAGGAATTTATGAATTCATTGATTCTTTTGTTTACATTAATAATATGCATTCAGAGTGTAGAGCGAATGGTAGAAGTCAGAGAGGCCCGAGGAGGACAAGGTAAGATCAAGTGAACCAAATACTTGAGTCAGGTCATATCAAGAGTCAAAATAATAGAATGGAATGTATGAATGTGAATGAAGCAAAGAGTGTGCCAAGACCGAGTTCATCCTATCTACCCACCACTATGTGGAAATGGTATGATGGTTAGTTAGTTTAGTTTAAAAAAAAATATTTTAAATATGAAAAATTTCTATAAAACTGCTATTTTTTGGTGGAAAGCAGAGTCACTTTGTGGTTTTACATATTAATGAAATAAATAATAACTTGGTTTATAGCCACGAAATTGATTTGATTTATTAATTACATTAATCTTAAATTACATTGTAAGTACTTGGATACACACTTACGAGTTAAATAAAATGGAATAAAATAACAAATTTCAATAAGCACAAACAATGCATTTTTTGATTAGTTTAATTTGTAATGGTCAGTATTAAAAAAATTAACAAATATCGTGGTTAAAAACAAAGTTATTGTTTTATTTCATTGTTGTAACATTCTCAAAGAGAACCTCTAAACTTATTAAAAAGAAAGAAAAAAATTTAAATAAAAATTAAATTGATAAAAACTGAACAAACCTGGAGTTCGCTTTTACTGTTTGTTTGGTGTTTTTATAATAAAACAAAATAAATCGACCTTTGCTAACTTTTTAGTGTCAGAACGATGACAATGCCAAATGGTAATATGGATATATTTTCATATTAACGTATATTATTTTATGACAACTACACAAATAATCAATTAAGTATGAGTTTTGTTCTAGGTTGAAGCTATCTGTTTTAAATGCACAATATTGCAATGTACGTATGCACACAGTAATAAGGCATCCTTGTGAAAATCAACACAAAATTTGTTTCAACAATAAAACAAAAATCTATAAGTCTTCTCTAATGTTTATTTCTACCTTTAAAAATAACCTTTTCTATTTGTTTGTAAATCGAAAGTAAAAGACTATTTCTTTTACTAAAACTATTGAAAATTCTACAAGTTTTACAAACATAACATGTCAGACTAAGTAACTACGGTTGATTATAGAACACTGTGTTAGAATTACCGGTTAAAAATTTATTAGTGCTGGTGAAAAACTAAACATTCTCAGCCTAACTAATAAACTTTTTTTAAATTTTACATAACTGATAAATAACTATTTTCCGTACGAAATGGTTATTTATCAGATATGTAAACTTTAAAACACGTTTATTGGTAAGGCCCTCTGTGTTTATTTGGCAAAACAGACATTTAAAAAGTAGGTATAAATTTAATGTAAGTATATCTACATACTGTAGAATGGGGTGACTTTGGATATTTTTAAATTTTTAAAAAGTTTTTGGTGAACTGGCGGAGTGAAAAATCTTAACACATCTAATAATTATTATTATTACAGGTTTTCAGCGCCCTTGAGGTAATTTTTCACAAAAATGGCGCTATACAATTATTATTCTTCTTCTTTGTGTGCCGTATCAGGTCCCCCCGACGTTGGCGATCACTCTTGAAAATGTCTCTCTGTCTTGCGCTGTCCGGAATAGCTCCTCCACACTTCTAATACCGGTCCACTCTCGTATATTACGCAGCCAAGACATTTGTCTCCTAAGGCCCTCGGCGACCCTCTATCTTGCCTTTCAATATCAAATGGAGCAAGTGATACTTCTCCCCTCGAAGAATATGACCCAGATATGAAATTTTCCTGATTTTTATTAATGTAAGCAGTTCTCTATCTGCTCTAGCCCGCCTGAGAATTTCTGTGTTTGTGATCATGTCGGTCCATGGGACCTTGAGCATTCTCCGGTGAAGCCACATTTCAAAAGCCTCTAACCTGTTCATGGTATTGACTTTCAAGGTCCATGTTTCACATCCATAGAGCAAGACCGACCACATATAACATTTTAGCATTCTCTGCCTTAGTTTTAAGCTGATATTGTCATTGCAGAAGAGGAATTTCATTTTAATGAACGCAGTTCGTATTAACAATTATTATTAACGGACATTATTATTATGCTAACGTCTGTACACAAAACCATCTTCGTACTTGAAGTTTCTTAAAAAGCTACTTTTGTAATTCGGTTTCGAATTCAAGCAAGTAGCCAATAATGTCAAAGGATGGCGCCACTAACGTAAGCAGATCACATGAGGATGTGAACCTGGCAGGTTCACTCACGTCCTACGTACTAGTACTAAGTACTACGGATTTGTAAATTTGAGTATCTCTCCGAATATGGAAAGATTGACACTGGCAGTTGTGAATAATAGTATATATTACATATGACGTCAGTGTCTGTCGCGGTTACTTTGTCCTGGTGACTAGATGTCACTGGATCACAGTAGATCCAAGGAAATGGCTATTTTTGGAACCAGTTCCTATCGAAGCCGTACCAAAAGCCGCCCGCAGGGCCTAGCAGCAAAAATCTGCTAATAACTGCTCGTTATTATTATTACGGTGATATTTGCTTTTTGTTATTTCGGTTTTTTGTAATACACTGCCTCTAATGGGTAACTTCTTTTTTCGTACCTCCGACACGACCTTTTCTACATTTTCTGTAGAATAATTTTGATTAGGCCTCACTCCAATCTTCTTTGTATACTGGTTGGGCGTTTACACAATCATAGCTACACTTAACTACATACATCTACATATATCATAGACTCTGAGCTTGTAGCTTGATTGTCACATGTACCTTACCTATCCATCCCTAGCATGTTCCTTCCCTATCCAATCCCATCCCTATGTTCCTGTCAATTTTCGTAACCATAACAATCAGTGTGTCGTCAATCGAGCCTCGCCGTGAAAGCATACAATTTTACGCTCCCGCATTCTCTACCTGCATATCAAAGTTAATAACGCGAATAATAATAAACAAGTGTATGAACAAAGGCCACCCATGAGAGAAGAGAAGTAACACAAGATTCCTCAGTAAGTCCCTTCCTTCCTTTATGTGCATTCATTTTTACTTGTGCAGTGGTCTATCATACACTCAAAACACATACAAGGTCCTTCGATATTCGCATTCACACAAAACACATCATTCATGGCGCATTCTCGCAAAATTATTCATATACTCTTGGGGCATGTCCGAAGTCTCCCTACAAAATACAAACATTTTAAAAATTATTATTAAAAAAAAAACCCTAAATTTTGCAGATATGTTAACTTCATAATATAAGTGTTCGAAAATAATCAATCATTCGTTTCAAATAAATGATCTTATTGATAAATAATAATACTGACCTTCACAGTAGCTTATGCACCACACTTGTAAAAATTCACAACTTTAATACCTAGAAAAGTGAATTTTTAAGCAAACTTATGTTGATTGGCCATACATTAACAACACGCGTCCGTCGGTCATGGACGCTGGCAACCAACTGATAACTGATAACCGCTAAACCTTTCTTCTCAAGGGCATGTGATACATGAATGTCATGCATAATGCACATGTCCGGAGTCACCCGCCCTGTCCAAAGTCACATCATTCTACGGTACTATATGAATTGTGAGAAAGCACCTGTAATAGCTTATCCAAAAAAACTAAACAGCAAAGCCTTGGTGAAAAAAAAATAATTTAATTACATGTTTTGTTGTGTTTAAAATGGTGGTTTAGTAAAATAAAAATGTTGTATTTGCGATGAGTCTATGGCTTAGCGACCACCCGGAATCAAAAAAAATCTGAATTTTTGCTATTGTTGTGGAGATTGATTAACCAAAAATTCCACAAAAGGCATTGAGTTTGATGATATTCAGCCCAAAAACAAATTAAACTCATTCAAGTAAAAGAACAAATTAATGTTGTACATACTTTGTTTATTATTCATGGTGACGTTCTTTGGGTAAATTGCCCTTTAGATTTAAAAGTTTGAAATGGGTTTGTCGCATTGCCACTGATGAAAGCCAATTCATTTCAAGTCTAAGAGTGAAGTTTAAAATGGAGATTTAGCACAGGAATCTATATGAATCTGAAAACAGCTGTCATAAAAAAAGCACATGCAAGCTTTTTACTAACTCGGGAAAATTGCTAATTTAATAATGGTTTTGTCTGTTTTGGCCAAATCCTCGCAGAATAACTAAACACACAAATAATCTACACACAGAAGCTGCAAACATTTGACGATATATTACTTTTTATAGTGTGAGAGTGCGATCATTGGGAGTTTGTCACAGAAAAGGGCCGTGAATCAAATACAAGAACGGTCTTCAGCACAACTTGAGAAGATCTGCTTTTATCAAATTGAAACATAATAAATTTTGTGATATTGAATGAGACTAGTGTATCGAATGATCACAGCGCCGTAGGACTAATTGGACCTTGATGAGACAACACATTATTCACACCACAAGAAATAAACTACATACACCTTTCCACAAACTAAAATGCCAAATATAATATCTTCATGACGTATCCACTTGTATTTTAAAGTGGGTAATTATTATTTTTACTAAATATTATTACGTACTGATATTCGAAATATTGGAGATCGAAAAATTGATTAAGAAGTACAAAAATTTTTATATAAATTATAAAATTTACAGACAACATTAATTTATTAATTCTGTAATAAGCCTATTTATTTCTAAGAAGAAAATAATCTAGTTGTTAATCAACACTTCCGAATTTACAGAAAAGGTTAGATCTTCATCGTATTAAGAATAGCTACAAGTAAACTGACTTTTTAGATTAAAAAAGTTCCTAAGAATGAGAAGGTAAAGGAAAAGGGCTATAAAGCTGAAGTGACTTATTGAAAAGCTTAGAGAAAATCATGTTACAAATAAAAGGGTGAACATGGAATAGCGACCCATAGACACACGTGCTCACTGCTCGCAGACATCGTGCAAATGAAATGACTTTAGGTTTGAATTTCCCTAGTGTTGCCATTTATTTATTATAAAAGAAAAAATGAAAAAAGTACTAACAGACATTGATTAATCTCTCTAGAATAAAAAGAGGATTTGAATAACAAGCCTGGAAAGAATGGCCAACTTGCATGACTCGACTTTGCCAAAACAATAACTTTTTTCAAACAATAACAACAAAATATTTAAGACCTACAATTTAATAAGTTGCCTTTTCTCAAAAACATAAACGTTTCTCAGATACCTACAAACTAAAATTATTGTGATAACTCTCACATAATACTAATAGAGTAATACATATGAGTCCTATAATTTCAATACCGGCTATATCCGATTTTTTGACAAAATGATCTGAGTATGACATCTTGTTCACATTTTTGCGAGGAACAAGTCTAATTTTAAATTGAGTTTCAAAACCTCCTTTTTCACGACCAAACACCATGTTAAAACTGCGAATGAGAAACAAAACCCGCTAAATCATTCAAGAAGTTACTATCAAAACCCGCTATATCGGATTTCAACCAATAACGAGCAGTTATTTTGCCAAGATGGCAGGCGTAGAAACACGCCCCTTAGGTCAGTTGAGTTTCAAAAGTCTCTGTATTCCATATAAATCACGAAGTGACTATCAAAATCTGCAATATCCATTTTATTTATCCAAATTACTTAAATATTTCTAGACATACATTGAAAAAATTAACACTTTTCGAATGTATATTACTCCAATGCATTATGTAAAAAAATTAAATGCAATTTTTTATTTATGCTACAGATGTGACAGTTTTTTGCTGCTTTCTCCGAATCAGTGAAAGTTGATATAGCGGATATAGAAATTGAACGACTCATATATATATGTATAATCACACTCTATCTAGGGGAAATTTTACTCCTTTGAATAACATCTCTTTTTTAATTACTTTTATATTTTCAATAATATTATTATTTAATCTATAAAAACAGTTTATTATAAACAAGTTCTGCTATGTAATAATTATTACGCGTGGCAGTTGTTTCACCCTCTGAAGACATTATCAAACTGTGGTTATACTACCTACAGACGATACATTTAAATCATTTCTAGATAGGTATTTATGACGCCCTTATTAATTTCTGAGTAAAATGGCAGTATTTATTTTAATTATTATTAATTATCTTATCCTGACATAGAAAATGTGGTTTTCGAAACATGTTGATAATATTGATTATATGTAGAGTAGTGTTTATACAAAGTTATTTGTTTTCATTTAATTAAAAATGATGCTGCAAAGTGTATTTGCAAAGTTTGAAGAAGAAATTAGTTCAAAAGCTTGTATAATCCGAAAGTGAAATTAAGAATATCTATTCTGAGCTTAATTTTGACCTATCTATCTACCTTTAAAAGATATGCAAAGTATGTAAAATCAAGCTAAAGTCATTTCAAGTGCAGTCAATCCATCTCATCTCTCGCTGGTGAAAAGCTTTGAGTTCTTGTGTGGGTGTGTGTGTGGCGGATATCTGGGTGTATGTGTCTCCGCTCGGGGGAAGGTTAGACTCACCGATGGTCGCATTCGCACGCAGTGGGACCACGGCCACGTCCCGGCCCCGGACATACTCACGTGCGAGGTGTCCGCCAGGCTGGTGTCCTGAGTGCGGTAGATGCCGATGGGGATCTCGCAGGTAGTTGAGCACAGTTTCTGGTACAGGCGCCCGTATGTGCGGATCCACATGTCTTCCTTGGTGATCTTCATCTGAACAGGAGAGTTTTAAATATATAGGGAAGATTTCTGTTGAAGGAATATATATTATTATGTACCATACTCCGACCCATCACCTTGCACCGCAGTGGGAAGGACAGATTCACACATCCGTCACTCCAGGACACATTGACCCCCAGATTCCTGCCCATCCCTCAAACCTTTTTCCATCCTAGAACTTCCTCTCCTTAATTTCCATAAAAAGATCCTCCACACTCAGAGTGTTACTCTGAGCCTCCACACAGCATCCCCAAAGACGACACATAGCGTAATTGATCCCGTAGTATAGTAGAGAAATATGCCAAATGTGCGGCCAACATTTATACATGATTGACATTTTTCAAATGAGAATGGACCGTTTCTATAACTCTTTTTTGAGTTCAACATAGCTCGGCTGTGGAACAAGAACCAGCCTCTGTGTTTTCTTCACCTTGAAACATGGGCCTCTTCAAAACCGAAAGAGACAAAGGAGTATGGAGGTCTTCAAGACCCATGTTTACTCCTTCCTCTCTTCAAAAAGACCCTCCATATAGCATCCCCAAAGATCCCTGGTGTGGGGGTAATGTAAAAAAAAATATGTGTAGTTCACATGCGGTAGAATTGAAACCTTCAGAAAACTAAAGAAGACAAGAGTGGGGAGGCTACAAAGCACCGCACAAAGAGGAGACCGTAGTCAATCTCATTCTCTCACAGGCTAAATCCCATAGATGTATGTGTTTGTCTCTTTTTAGTGTCGCTTTTTCGTTTCATCGAGTTTCAACGGTGATAAAGAAGTTTTTACTTCAAAAAATGTATCTAACGTAATTTATCAGGATGACAGAATCGAGATACACGTGCTAAAATTTTGCAGATAATTGACTAAAATGGAAAAGGATTTTTTGATCATTTAAAGATTCATATGTTACAGCAATGATTGCAGTTGATAAGTCACACATTTTCTTTTAGTTAACGTAAAAACCAAATTGTTTTATTCAGCTTCCCTTCTATTAATATAAGAGAAGAGAAAGAATAAAATAAAATAAATTGGTATATTATTATTTCTATTTCAATTACTATTGTGTTTCATGATTGATGTAAAGGGCGTAAATAAATAAATACAAATTAGGAGAACAATTCACACACCGTGTTATTTATTTATCATTTACTTATATTTTGTTATAATACGTAAAAATGTTTCACAAATATATTTGTATTATCTAAAAATCATAATTTAATCGAAATTACAAATATGGCAATAGAAACATTTAAATAAAACGTACAGCAATAAAATGTACAGCCGCATACGTGCAGCTGCACTGCTCAAAGGGTTAAATCAATGTTCGTATATGTTCTGAGTGTGTACCTCCTGTTTTTATGTGGTTAGTGGTTAGTAAATAAAGAAATTAAGTCTCCATGTGAAAGTATCAATTGCCATTTTGACGTGAAAAACAAACCTGAAACAGATCTTCAGAAAAAAAGTTGTGTACAAACCGAGGTCAGGAATCCAGAGCCAGGTGCTTGATCCACGCCGAGGAGCAGCCTCACAAAGGTGATGACATAGTCCTTGACAAAGGCTTGATATAGCAAAGTGTCGAGCATCGAAGCAGAGAACACGGAGCCGGCAGCGAAGGGCAGCCGGAACATGTAGGAGATATGGGAGCCTCGCTCTTTCTCGCACTGAAACAACACCACAGTCACAGTGCACGGTACAATCACTGCACCCTTTTATCACTGACCCCAAACAACCAATTCATGCAACGATTTAGTACCAATCTACAAAAGGTAACCTTTAAATAAATAAAGTGATAAAGTCATTCGGCAACATTGTAGAATAATGCTAAAAAAATACACGGCGAAAATGACAAAATCAAAACTGAAAATAGGATATGTATTAACTTATTTATATTAGGGTAGTTAAATGGAAATGTGCATTTGAATATTCATAGCGACAGCCAACCTATAGACATACCACCATTTCTCAAATATTTGATTAAAAAATCTTACTAATAAATTTAAAAAAAATCTAAAATTCATTATGAGAACTTAAAAAGGCTCTTTTTGCAGAACGGATCAATCTACCGCTTTATAATTTTCTATTTATTTATTTTAATACATACACTTGTTGTGCCATTAACACAAGAATAAAGTATAAAAAAAGTAAAAAGTATAAGTATAAAATAACAAAACAAGTGTATGTATAAGTTATAAGTTAATTAATATTATTAAGTAATTAGATAGTTTCGAGGAAATTCACATAATAAAAGTATATTTTTAAAGACATTCTCATGAAAAACATGTGAGAAAAGTGGGGAAACAATAAATCGCATTTACATTCGCCAAAAACAACAAATGTTAAATGTAATTGCACAAATTTACATCAATTTGGTGCACATCAAACATTACCACTAACCCAATATTTTTACAGTTCTCACGTATTAGAACTGCCAAAATCTGCGGTTAATAATCACCGAAATGCGCGATTATAAAGAAGATTCTTGAAAAATCGCAAAACAATGCAAAATGATCAATTTTTAAATCACCATAAAAATAACGCCAAATGTTATCGCTGAACAAAAAGTTACAAAAGTTTCAGCATATTCAATGCAGACAAGATATAAACAGAATTAATTCGCAATTTTCTATATTCAATAAAATCTGAAATAAATGTATTTGAAATGCATTAATGCGCATGTAACAGATTCGTTATATAATATAACATGTAGTTAAATTAGTCGATTTAGTAAGTTGCAATAGTAACAATGGAATGTTTGGTGTACCTTTTCCATTTTGGAGAGATGCAGGGCGTACTTATCGTGAGCCCTGAACTGCATGAAGCGCATGTTTGATGATTGAGACAGTTCGGTGATGGAGCGAATTGAAGGGAAAAATCTGAAAAGTTTGTAGATAGATGTAAAAATGTGGAAGGGAAGAAAAAAACAAAGAAAAATCAGATAAACGGGTTGCCAGGACATCCAACCGGTTCCACAATTGCACCCCAATATGGAGTGTGATTTCAACAGGGAAGAGATATTACAAAAATGGACACAATATAATAATAGGTACATGTCATCATCACATAATCCATTATCCACCGGAGCGTTTAAAGCTACATTTTGGCTGTTACTGGCCAAAATGTAGCCAATTTGGAGGGATATTTGAAAACATTTTCTTATAAATCATTGATAATGTGTTTACATATTAAAAAAAGCATGATAGAATTTAAATTTATATCTGTGGTTATAAACCAGGTCACGGCCAATGTACAGAAGTCAAATAAAGTATTTAATATTCTCCAAATAGGTACCACATGCTGCAATTTTAAAGTGAATAATACGCATAATTCAAAAATTTATAAATTAACGATTTTTTTTCATAATTTTTTTATGAATCCTAAAACTTTAAAACGGTGAAATATAGGCGCATTAAATGACTCTCAAACACTGCAGTTTATATGTCTCTTTATTAAAATTCGGAAGTATTAGTTTTTTAATGAGGGCGGAAAATTTCCAAACCGAACACTTATAATTTTTTTTAGCGCTCAGGGTTGAAATTGATTATTATATATTATAATAATCAAAAATCAATTTCAACCTTGGGCGCTAAAATCAAACCGGACGCTTATAAATTTTTTTAACGCTCAATGTTGAAATTGTATTTATTATTATTGTAATATTACTATCATTATATTGCAGAACACTCCAGTGGATAATGGAATGGTCACCAAGCGCAAGATATTTAAAACAATCGGTAAAAAAGATTTAGAAATATTTTTTAAGATTAAAAATACATTTATTTATCAACTTCTTTAAGGTTAAACGTCACGTACGTTATAATCTACGTATTCACAGATGGCGCCAATTAAATTATTGTAGGTTTTTAATACTTTTTGCATGTTTTGCCTTAAAATATTGACGTGAATTAATTGTTTGCGCCTGTACATATTTAATACGAATGTAAATAAAAAGTTTTGTCTATAAACAAACCCAAATCTTTCAAGAAAGGCTGAAATATAAAATATTGGATTGAGTCACCGATTCAAAATTGAATTTTTCAGCCTCTCTTGAAAGATTTGGGTTTGTTTATGGACAAAACTATTTATTTATATTCATATTAAATATGTACAGGCGCAAAAAAATAATTTACCTTAATATTGTAAAGCGTAACGTGCAAAAAGTATTAAAAACCTAAAATAATTTTATTGGCGCCATCTGTGAATGCGTAGATTATAACGTACGTGACGTTTAACCTTAAAAGAATTACATTTCAACTTCAGATTTTAGGAATGACATTGTTGTTATAAGAATAGTGTAAGTACTTAAAATAGTAATAATATAATAATGTAGTAATAATAATAAGTCAATATCAAAAAAACAAAACTAGCTGAGTGAAAATAATCTTAGAAATATCAATGGAAATAGTTCCGCTGCGGCTGAAACTTGCAATTCGCCAACGCAAGTCCGTAGATTACTAATGAAGGTCATCTGTACCTACACATCAGGCAACTAGATTTAGAGGGAAATAAAATGTCTGTAAAGACAGCGGTAGATAAGTTGGCATATCTTACTTGAACATGGTCTGTACTGCAACGATTGTGTTGCAGTCAGAGAGGCTGTCTTCCTCAGCGGAGTTGGACAGCTCTTTGTTGACCACTACCACATTTTCAGCCAGGGTTATGCCGGCCCTCAGCAGGTCGTCAAGGCTGAAAGATAGGTCAATGATGCATTAACAAATAAGACGGTAAATACTCTTTGCTTTAACACAATAACATAAAATGTGTAAAGTCTATTGTGATTTATTGGATAAAGCGAAGAGTTGAAACGAACTCTCGTAAATTATAAAAAAAATATATATATTTTATGTGTACGTCTACGCAAATCATTTCCGCAAAATAGCAATTATAGATAACCTTCGCACAATACATGGGTAGCGGTAGAGTGTAGTGACTTATTTGTCCAACTTCACGATTTTCAAAAACGATTATTTCAATTTTTATTTATTTTATTATGATTACAGTTTCTTGGATGGACAGAACTGAAAAGATTGCTTATTTAATCTATCCCCAATCCAATAAATCCTAAAAACATAATGATTATAAACATTTTGTCGCTTTTAAAATTGTAAATATCGGATGATAGGTCACTGCACGGAATTGATGGGTAGGTAAATATACATACCTATCTAACTACTGAGCTAATAATAGCCTTACTCAAGTTCACGCTTATTGAAGTATTTTTGCTACCGAAACTTTTAGAGAGATTCTAGCTGAGTTAGTATAATGACTATTTTGTAGAAACGCGATTGTTTTTAAAACCTCTAACTAAAAGAATAAAATCATCTCACGAATCGATGGTTCCCAGCATCCAGTAAACCAGCGGGAAGTAGGCGATTGAATCCAAAAATGCAATGTGTGGACGTCGCTCCAGTAGGAGGATGATTGGATTCAGGGAAGTCTTGGACCTGAAAATACAGAAACATACATAAACGCAAGGAGAATAGATAAAATGCAAGATATTGTTAGGAGCGGGCCCCCAAACATGTCCCAAGCTAGCTCTCAGGGGAGGCATGATTTACCCTCTATTCAGGTGGTGGGTCGCTCGAGGCTTCAGAAATTCCTTCGCATCTCAGTCGTCTGGCAGGATACTCCCCCTCTAGGAAACCCTCCTGCCGTAGCAGAATAATAACAGGGTTGAGTTAACTAGTTTCATGTATTGCAAATTTAAAACACAGTACATAGGTCATTACAGTACAATTCAACACAAGAAATACATACTACACAATCCTAGCTATCGTGTTTATAACCTCAAGATCCCTAAACGAAACTCTCTGAGTGATGGCTTTGCGCGGGAGTTTACAGTCTATCGTTAAAGGACACAATCAAATGAGGAAACAATTGTACAGCTTACATGATGTTGGGGGTCTTCGTCTTCCGGCTTCCAGGGGGACCTCCCGAGTTTAGGACAGAACCGAAGTTTACACAGGCATGGTGAAATATCAGCGCTAAACCCGTAGGTTATTGAATTAACATTGCAGGTTATATTTGAGTACAATTCGAGCGATAGTACGCCGGGCGCGAACAGTGGGAATCAACGCGCGGGCTTAACGTGTGCCCGAGGCGGCTCGCAATTCTCAACTGGTGGAAGGGATCGCGTGCGGGTGGGCGGATGGGATAGGAAGTAGGAAGCAGGGAACAGGGGGGGAGCAGGGTGTTGTGTAGTTTGCGGCGAATTAGGAGTTTGAATTCTTTGTCGTTTGGGCGTACCATAACACTTCCCCCCGCGCTTGGAAAAAAAGCGACGTGGCAATGGAGCTGTAGGGAAAAAAAAATCCTCTTATGCTTCCATCGGGGTTTTGAGAGATTCGTTGCTTGAGAGATTTCCTAGCTAGAACATACAGTTTTATGCTATAGTTTGGGTCACAATGTTTGTAGGGAATGGGTGGGGGTACATACAATGTTTGGACAAGACAAATTTGGGAAAAGTACATGGTGTAAAACAACATACAAGGTTATGCAATTGAAAATAACAATACACATGGTTATGCAATTGAAAGAATGACAATACACATGGTTAAGCAATTGAAAGAATGACAATACATTTGTACAAGAGAAGAGAAAAAGTGTGTGATTCTAAGGTTTCATTGGTCTTGGAGCTAAGTTTGTGAAGCGTGGATTTGTTTGGTTTCGGAGAATTTCGAAGAAAAGGACGTGACTTCACGGATTCTAAGGATTACATTGTCACTGTAATCGGACCCATTTGAGACAACGCTCAGGAGTACACTTGGGCCTTAGAAAACACTTGGTTTTGTCGAAGACGTCGAAGTTCACGAAGTGGAGACTGTGGTTGCTGTGCCGCGACTATGGTTACAGAGGTCATTGAAGAGAAGAATCCAGTATCTGCAGACATGCCAGTGCGAATCCTAAGTGTTATTATGGTAAACACGGATCGTATATAATGGTTATTGAAGCATAATGTAGCTCAAGATAACTTGTATTGGTGCGCATTCAGCGAATACTGGTGGGTCAAGGTAATGATGGTTTACACATGACGATATATGTGTCACTGCATGACAGAGCAAGAGACGACAAGGTTGGCATTGATAGCAAGAGTAAGAACAAACCTAAGAGCTAGCGTGCCCAAAAGGTAGTTTAGAGTGTCATAAAGTATAGTGGGACAACTCAGCTTGCTGTGGCACGACAAAACAACATACGTATGGGCGGTATGGTCTGTGCTTTCAGGAACAAATGCGTAGAAAATGGCAGCAGGAGAGACCTTGTAACCACAGCGCGTGCTGTCAGGAAGTGAAGCTCAGCTTGGCTGTTGGTGATGACATCCGCCTGGGCTTCTTTTTAAATCCGGGAGGAATTATTATTAGAGCAAAATTCTTGAAGTTTACCTGCCTAGGGACCAATGAAGAAAAGGTTTGGAGAGAAACAAAATGTGTCCAGATAATGAAATAACGAAATTTTAACCACCGACCCAGAGAGTGACGAAGAGAGATTCCTAACTAAATTGTGATTACATGAACATTTTCCTTTGCCAGGATGACTTGGCGTTTGCCTAGTGACAATATGTCTTGGTTAAAAAACAACCGGCCCTCTATGGCCTATGCTAACATGAGATGGTAACATTTTCGTAGAATTTCAAAGAACGAGACAAAGAATCGTGAACTAGTCACGGCAAAGGGAAACCAATTCATGAATAAAGGTTGTCAAAAGGAGACAGACGGTACGCCAAGTGCATATCGTACATATCCAACATTCATGAATGTGTTTCGTGGAATTGAGAAAAGAGAGAAAAAACTGGTGAGACATATGCAGAGATTGAGGGGGAAAACCTGTAGATAACCGGACAGTTACCTATTCGAACTCCAAGTGAGGGCGAGATATGGTCAACGACAGATTTTTCACTTCATAACATAAGTCTGAAACATGGGGAATGGGAGGAGGAGGGGAGAAGGGAGACGAGTTGCGAAACTTGCTAGAGACTGGACCAATTTCCGATTCAAACTCTATGTGAAAATGAAACATAATCAACCAGCAGATTTCCTGACTCTTTACATTTATCAAAAAGGATGAGGAGACATTTGAATACACATTATATCAAAGAGGCTAATCTTTCGCGTGTATTGGGCAAAAGATTAGGGGTCATTTTAAAAACTTCTACATGATTGTGAGAAAAGACAGACCCTTGCTCCAATTTCACAAACCTGGGGGTTTTCTTGTTCGTTCTCCAGACAACGAGTTAGGTGGTTTTTTTTTTTTTGCTCAATCGATTAACTCCCACAGCACTATGCCCCATAATTGACAGTGAAGCTGAAAACTAGTCCTTTTGGGATAGTAGATATTCCTGGGCTTCTTTCCTTTTTGCAAAGAAGTAAAAAAAACAGGAAGTCCACGGGCATTGGCGTTGAATGACAACAAAGGGTTGTGGACTACATTTCGTAGATCGCACACAAAGGGTTTGATATTATTTCGTTCGCACGACTCATGGTAAGTGTTTTAACGTCTCCACGTATAGTGTACAAAATATGTAAGTACATACAAGATATAACTCAATTATAGACAGAAGTCAAAGAGTTTATACAATGCATCCTAAAGAAGATAGCAAAGCCGATATTATGTCGTTCACACGAATCACGGTAAGTATTGTTATTACGTCTCCACGTCTCGTGTACAGAGTTTATACACAGTTATACATAAAAGCGGTACTCATGACAAATAAATGACACACGACCGGAACAGGTTATACGAAAAGGGTGGTACTCATGGCAAATGAATGGCACACGACCAAAATAGAATGTACAAAATGGTTCTCATGACAAATGAATGGCACACGACCAAAATAGAATGTACAAAATGGTTCTCATGACAAATGAATGGCACACGACCAAAATAGAATGTACAAAATGGTTCTCATGACAAATGAATGGCACACGACCAGCTCAATAACATTTAGCTATGAGAAAAAGTGATTATGACGAACTTCTCGTATCGCGGCAGGTATTTTAAGGATCCCTCCTATAATGGTGGATGTTCTAAGGATCTCTCCTATAATGTAACAGGGTTACGTTTAAATACAACACAATAAACGTTAACTATGCTTGTTTTAACACAGTTTATAAAGATTTGTTAGATTAACTAACTCCGTAGCCCAGGAGCGTACGATAGGATAACAAGGAGGTAAACAATTTAATGTCACTTCGTATGTTATAAAGGCGGGGTGATGACAGAGTACATTTCTGTTTACACCATGTGACAAACAAAAACAGACCTACGTGGTTTTACATACTGTCTATTGCAGCAAACTTCAGTGGGGACAAATAAAAGGGACCAATTGTGGTTTTACATACCCTTTGTGTGGTTACAACATACCAGGTTATGTGCAATTTAGGTTGCAAATACTTGGTTAAATGGCGAAACAGGAGTTGAATGCCTATGTTTGTAAAACGATGATCAAACAAAACATTGATGATTTACGTTAAACTGCGGTTATTTATGTACGGAAATCAGGGCTGCCGTTAGGTTTTATTAACCTTTTCCGTAAGGGTTGAAGCATGTAATACAAGACATACATGTTGTGAAGAGGGACAAATCGAGGACTTCTTATAACAACAAAAGACCGAGTATTTGGTTTTATGTACTTTAGTTGAAACGAGTCCATGAGGATTTGTACAAGGATGGAAAGACCAATTTAAAGGCTTTTCCTTTATTTATATACATATGATTTCAAAATGGATGTGTCAAAATCCAATTTGTTAGCAAAGAGCTCGGGTAGGACGCCATCAATTTTTGACATTTGAGAAAAAATTGAAAACTACTATACACAAGGAATGTGATTATGTGAGTAACCACTTATCTTTACCATGATGGGTAAAATATGGAGCATGTTGAGATGGTTTACTAGTCCTGGGTCGTGATTTAACGCTTTGGAGTTTACCAAATCGATTTTAGAACGACGCTCCAGTATTTACAGAACATAAAAAGGAAAAAATTGAAGAGATTCCTTCCGATATGATGAAAAAAAAACAACAAACAAAAATGGTGAAAATTACAATATTGCATTACATGGCAAAGCGTGCCATGGCATGAACGTTGCGTAGTGTGAGGGGTTGAGAGGCAATGATTGGGTTCATGACTTCCCGAACACTGTCACTCGAGGGGTGTCTCTGCTCTAAAGTGATCAATTTTGGAACAGGTGAGAAAAAAGAAGAAAAAAAATAAAAAACGTGTGAGACAAAAATTACGGTGGTTGCCAATTCACGAACATGAACGGGGCAAACTACACCGTGGATTGTACATAAATTTACAAAAATGATTTTTTAACAATATTCGTTTTATCAACGAAAGGGTGGGCATGTAATTGACACTTTACACGCCGGTCATTGTAAGACTTGGTGTGCTTACAAAAAGGTTGTGGTGATACACACTGGATCATTTTAAGTTTGCTGAGATAGTGGGGGCAGTTTTACTTGACTCCTCACTTCCAGATTTTGCGATATCCTTAATATGGTAATTACCAATGTGTTTTCCAGAGCAGTCAGACAAGGAGTACACTAGATCTGATATCTTTCTTAGAACTTTGGCCTTCACGAAACGTGGTGCCAGCTTGGCAGAGAAATACATGGCTCCTTGGGAAAGTGTGTTGTTCTTTCTCCAAACTATGTCTCCTGTATTGAAGGTGACATGTTTCCTACGTAGGTTGTATCTGTCCGCACTCTTTTGATGAGCCAGGAGCAAAGCATCAGTGACTTCACTGTAGATGGCCGACAGTTCTTCCAGACGATGGGCATAGTTCGCGGTAGGGTTGCTTGTGGTGGCAATTGACGTAGGAAAGTTTGTGTTCCTATGTAGAGAACCATGAACAACTTGTTCCATACCGTGTTTTAAGAAGAAAGGTGTGTAACCAGTGGCCAGATTAACAGTGTTGTTCATTGCAGCCTGAATTTTATCTAGGTTTTTACACCAAGTACGTTGATCTTTATCAACTAGAATAGCCAGAGCTGTGTTGATTGTTTGGTTATAACGTTCGACGGTGTTATTTTGTGGAGTATACAAGGTATTATAGTAAATATCCTTGATTCCGTATTTGGCAAGAAAATCTTTGAATTCTTGGGCAATAAATTGTTTTCCGTTATCAACAATTACGGTTCTGGGTATTCCGTAAGGTATAAAAATGTGTTTTTCCAGAAGTTTGATGATGGCGGACGCGTTGGCTCTTTTTAAAGGAAAGATCCAACAGAATTTAGTGAAAACATCCACTACACTAAGTATGTGCATGTGTCCGGCATAACTTCGGGGAAAGGGTCCGACGAGGTCCATTGACAATGATTGTAGGGGTCTGTCGGCACGTTTGGGATTACCCATTAGGCCGGCAGGTGCTGCCGTGCTATGTTTATAAGCTTTACAAGTTTCACATTTAGAGATGTAATTGCGAATTTGCTTGAAGAGACCAGGCCAGTAATACTTCAAGGAGATCTTTTTATACGTCTTGAAATTTCCTGGGTGTATGGAGTCGGGAGCACTATGATTGTCAATAATTATTTGTTCTCTACCTTCGAGGGGAACGACAAGTTTCCACGAGTAATCTTCGAGGATGGATAGTGGTACCTTGCAATTACGGTATAGTTGTCCTTCTTTTATGATAAAATTAGGAAACTTTTGTTGGTTATTTTTACAACCTTCGAAGATTTTCAAGTACCATTCATCTTTTGTAGATGGAGGGGGGGCAATTGTGTCAACATTTAATGAAGCCAGTTCAATTCTTGAAAGGGCGTCGGGAACAATATTGTCCGCGCCTTTACGGTGAACAACATCAAAATTGTATTGAGACAAACGGGAGGACCAACGAGCGAGCCTACCGGAGGGATTACTTAAAGAGATCAACCATTTCAAACTACTATGGTCTGTGACTACAGTAAATTTGCTACCGTCTATGTAACCGCGGAAATGGTGAACAGAATCCAATACAGCCAATAACTCTTTCTCGGTAATTCCGTAGTTTTTCTCGTGTTTGTTTAATGTACGGGAAAAATACGCTACAGGGTGTTCGCCATCTGGGAATTCTTGAGTAAGGACTCCACCGATTCCTACATTGGAGGCATCCGTGTGGAGGGTAAAAGAGAGTGCAAAATCCGGGCAATTCAGAACGGGAGCTTTTTGAAGGGCATTTTTTAGAGTTGTAAACGCTTCTTCGGCTTCGACAGACCATCGGAAATTGCTGACACCTTTACGGATGCCGGTAATTTTATTTAAGGGGGCTGCGATAGTGGAAAAGTCTTTGATGAATCTCCTGTAGTAACCTGCAAGTCCAAGGAAACCTTTGACTTCCTTCGCGTTTTTGGGTCGGGGAAAATTTGCCATGGCTTCCACCTTAGCGGGGTCTGTTCTTAGACCTTTTTCGTCGATAATGAATCCCAAATAATGTAGACGGGACTTACAGAATTCAGACTTCTTCAAGTTGATGGTTAAACCAGCGAACTTGAGTTGTTGAAAAACTTTTTCCAGCATTAATAGGTGTTTTTCAAAGGTATCGCTGACGATGATGAGGTCGTCAAGGTAACAAAACAGGCTGTTATCGACTTCAGGACCGAAAAGTTTGTCCATCAGTCTTTGTAACTCGGCGGGGCTGTTTTTTAGACCAAAGGGTAATCTTTTAAAATGGAACATTCCCCTACCAGGTACAACGAAAGCAGTTTTTTCGCACGATTCTGCGTCCAAGGGTATTTGCCAAAACGCTTTGCTGAGATCGACAGAAGAGATGAACTTGGCGTTACGCAGCTTGTCTAAGGTTGCGTGAACGTGAGGTAAGGGATACGCATCAGCTTCCGTGCAAGAGTTTAAACGTCTACTGTCGAGACAGAAACGTGCAGAGCCGTCTTTTTTAGAAACCAAAAGAGTTGGGTTGGTCCATGCACTTCTGCTGGGAACCACCACACCCATTTTTAACATTTCATCAAGTTCGTTTTCTAAAAGTTTAAGTTTTGGGGGGGCTAAGTTGTAATAACGTTGCTTGATGGGTGGGCCATTGGTTTTGATATGGTGTTCAACCAAATTTGTCAAACCTAATCCACATTTTTTGAAAGATATTGACTCGAATTTATTG
The DNA here is from genome assembly GCA_929108145.2 of Limnephilus rhombicus. NCBI lineage: Eukaryota > Metazoa > Arthropoda > Insecta > Trichoptera > Limnephilidae > Limnephilus > Limnephilus rhombicus. Next base: position 18,898,729 of record OV815275.1, read on the forward strand.
ACCATTTCTTTTAGTTGGAGAGCCTGGTCCGTGCTTAAATTTTCGTGAGGTATTATTGTGCGGATCTCACTAATTTGAGCAGCAGTGGAGGTTTTGCCAAGAGTATTAAATACTTGGGGAGCAACATTGAATGCCTTCCAGAAGTCAACGCCAAGGATGAAATTCTGGGATATAGAGGGCACTATTAGAAAATTGATTGTAACTATTTTATTGTTACAATTAATTGGCAGGGCAAGGGCACCGATGACCGGTTGAGAAACATTATCCGCAGTCGTCAGGTGTGTTGATTGGGGCGAAATTCTAAAATCACTGTTAACAAAAGGCAGGTGAGCATTGTTGCCAAGACAGCTGACAGATGCACCACTATCAAGTAATCCGGAAAAGGGCACATTGTTAACAGAGAAAAAAGCATAGGGTCTCCCATCTTTAGCTTGTTTGCAACAAACCGAAGAAACATTTAAGGTCTGGTTAAAATACTTAATGTGTGCTAACCAATCAGTCCATTCTTTAGACCTTGGTTCAGAATGGGTGCCTGAGAGGTTATTATTTAGTTTTTTGGCCTCTTCATGTAGAAATTTGGTGGGGGCTTGGAGAAATCCACCTGAGGTCTGACATCGCTTGGGTTTTGTAACCTTTCCATGTTGTGCCTTGATTTCTTGAAAATGTTGCGCAGTTCGTCGCTTGGAGGAGAGCGGTCCCTAGAGTGATGCCTCTTGAAAGTTCGGGGTTCCTTAGATTCCAGAAACCTTGCTTGCTTGAAACAAGTGGTGGCCAGATGGCCTACTTTTTTGCAAAAAGGGCACACTTTTTTGTTGTTGAATTCTGGTTTTAAACCAGACGAACGGCTTGGCACAACTACATTATTTGACACATTCTTTATGTTTTTCCTATCCTGGTACGATTCCAGAAGGAGACAGACTTCGTTTAGCTGGGCTAGGGATGCAATTTTCTGTGAGGTAATGATGTTCTCGTATTTGCTTAAAAGGCCATCAGTTATGACTGGTAATAGTTCAGCTTCCGAAACGGGATGTGAAAGCTTGATGTTAATGGATTCAGCCCTTTCTATGAATGTTGCTACAGGTTCATTTACTAGCTGTTTAATAGATAGTAAAGATAATTTGATCCGGTGCTGGGCTTCCGTTTTTCCGAAGCTCGAGATTAGGGCAGATCTGAGTTTATTCCAATCTTTGCATTTAGTTTTTTGAATGCGGTGCCAGGGTATCAATTCTGGGGAGATGAGTTCTATGAAGTTTTTTCGTAGAATCTCGAATGGGATATTTTTGATTGTAGCCGTTTCTTCAATACGGTCAATGAAATCCAGTACATCGGAGACGCCATTATATTTGATTTTCCACGAGGATAAATCGTAGGTTTTATCTTGTGTCAAGGTGGGTGCGATGTCCTGTTTTATCATTACTTGTGGCATAGCTTCTTCGTTAGGAACAAGATTATTCAAAACTTGCGTAGCCGAGCGTGAATTATTTTCGCTTGAGGGGGCGAGGTTTATTCTCTTAATGTACTTTTTGTTGAATAAAAGTGCATAAGCCTTTAATGTAGGTTTAGATTTGCTTGATGGCGAGAGTCCTCTATCCCTTAAAGCAGTTTGTAAGTGAGTTTTGGATAAGTTGTGCACGTTGGGAATGATGCCCAAATTGGATGATGCCATAGCTTGATTGTTTTCCATTGTGAGTTTCCCAGGTGGTGAAAAAAATTGCCAGGGGTCTTCTTTAGCAAACGCAAAATTAATTTTGTGAGGCACTTTTCACTTGGTAATCACTGGTTGGTATTTCTAAAATAGTTATAGAAAACTGTATTCCATACTACAATTTGGTATATATGACACCAGAATCTTTGTCAAAGGAAGGCACAAGAAAAAATTTTGCGTGGAAAGACCTAAGTAGTAAAGGTTTTTGTGTTTCACTGACCACTTTTGAGAAAACTTGTGAAATTCACAAGTATTTATTTTTTTTCCAAAAAATTTGCCAGGACTGACCTTTAGAAAACGGGTTTTTTATTTTTCACAAACCACTTTTGAGAAAACTGTGAAATTCACAAGTATTTATTTATTTCCAAAAAATTTTGCCAGGACTGACCTTTAGAAAACGGGTTTTTATTTTTCACAAACCACTTTTGAGAAAACTGTGAAATTCACAAGTATTTATTTATTTCCAAAAAATTTTGCCAGGACTGACCTTTAGAAAACGGGTTTTTTATTTTTCACAAACCACTTTGCACTGAGAAAGGCACTAAAATTCACAAAAGGCACTCTTCTGGCAAATAAGGACAAACTTCCGGATGAAAATAACTGAATATGGGATTTGTTACGAAACCACATTAAAATTATTTTATTTTTTCATGGAACCAATCATTGGTTTTATTATTATTTCACTTTTTTTTTATGTAAGGAAAAAAACAATTCACTTTACACTTATACTGAAAAAAAATGCGGTACCTATAACGTAGAATGTGGAAAGAAAGTCATTATTTTGTCCATTTGGTGAAATATACGTGGTACTAATTTGACAGACACAACAAGTGGGCCGATCGGTATATTGTGCAAGAAAAACGTGAGTGTGAGATTTTTTTAATTAAAGAATCCACAAGGTAATTGGAATTCCAAAACCAAATTTACAATAGCGATCTCCATTGCTTCCGACCTTAGTGACAGAAGGGCGATTTTATTATTCAAAACACTGCATAGTGACAGGGAATTGTTCTGCCTGATTCAAACGGATTTTTGCCGTTGGAGTTTGGCGCGATAAACGCACTTTTGTGCTTCGATGCGCGTGGGTGCGCGCGCAACTCAGAGATTAGGTATGTATTTACCGCGTGAAACATCGGGCCGTTGATTTGGCGCGAATTACTGTTGCTCGTCCGCTGCTTTGTGAACAAAGGGGTCGGCGCGTGCGCAGTCAGATTCGCGGTTTAAATGCTGCCGTCTTTCTGGTTGATTACAAAATGGCCATGTTTTCAACTTTGACGCAATTTTTTTTAATTGCAATCAAATCTGCGTTATGGACTCAATTTGCACATGGATTTCTGTGGTTTCCCACAGAATTCATTATTCACTGGGTATAAAACACCAAGACACAGTACAATCAATGTTTACAAACAGTTCCTATGCGGGGGAGATTTCGACAGGGAGCACTCCGTAAGGCGACTGAGACAATGGCAAAAATGAAAAAAAATTCTGGGCCCCACTATGGACGCCAGTGTTAGGAGCGGGCCCCCAAACATGTCCCAAGCTAGCTCTCAGGGGAGGCATGATTTACCCTCTATTCAGGTGGTGGGTCGCTCGAGGCTTCAGAAATTCCTTCGCATCTCAGTCGTCTGGCAGGATACTCCCCCTCTAGGAAACCCTCCTGCTGTAGCAGAATAATAACAGGGTTGAGTTAACTAGTTTCATGTATTGCAAATTTAAAACACAGTACATAGGTCATTACAGTACAATTCAACACAAGAAATACATACTACACAATCCTAGCTATCGTGTTTATAACCTCAAGATCCCTAAACGAAACTCTCTGAGTGATGGCTTTGCGCGGGAGTTTACAGTCTATCGTTAAAGGACACAATCAAATGAGGAAACAATTGTACAGCTTACATGATGTTGGGGGTCTTCGTCTTCCGGCTTCCAGGGGGACCTCCCGAGTTTAGGACAGAACCGAAGTTTACACAGGCATGGTGAAATATCAGCGCTAAACCCGTAGGTTATTGAATTAACATTGCAGGTTATATTTGAGTACAATTCGAGCGATAGTACGCCGGGCGCGAACAGTGGGAATCAACGCGCGGGCTTAACGTGTGCCCGAGGCGGCTCGCAATTCTCAACTGGTGGAAGGGATCGCGTGCGGGTGGGCGGATGGGATAGGAAGTAGGAAGCAGGGAACAGGGGGGGAGCAGGGTGTTGTGTAGTTTGCGGCGAATTAGGAGTTTGAATTCTTTGTCGTTTGGGCGTACCATAACAATATAGATACACGCGAGGAGAAATATCAGTGTCGCCCAAGCTAGTCCTTCGCAGTGGCGGCTCGTGACATTTGGGTGTGCTGGAGTGTTGGTATTAGAAAAAATGGCATTATTGATGTCGCTGTAGCCGAAAAAAAAAATTGTTTTTTGAAAATCAGTTTTTTGTATGAAAAATTTCAGAAAGTTTCAGTTTGGCCGTGTGCAGAACAGATTTCCTGAAATTTTTTCATACAAAACCTACGACAACATAATACAACCATAAGTCACCCCAAGTGGTTCGCTACGTTTGGTGATTTAGCAGGGGTGCCCGGGTTCATGGGGTGAGGTTTGTCTAGGTCTTGGCGGCGGATGACCAGGACATACTGAACCCCAGATTCCTACCCACCCCTTAAACCCTTTTCCTTCCCAGAACTCTCCTCTCCTTCCTTTCCTTAAAAAAAACCCTCCACACAGCATTCTCAAAGATGACATAGGCCTTGAGGGAAATTATTTTCCTCAGGGTCTCCTGTGTGGAGCTCATGTAAAAAAAAAAAATTTTTTTTTTAATATTAGCACCCTAGCACACCCAAATGTCACGAGCCGCCACTGGTCCTGAGTCGATTGATCATTTTACAAGATGATCATGACCTACTGGCGAAGTATCAGGTACTTTTACATGTAAAAAAATATTATAGATAAATCGATGCACCGCATGCCGCTTGTCTGCGCCAAGTTGACGTTCGACATAGGTAGTAGGTAGACCATAAGCGTAAATTATAGATTTTGGAATGCTAAGTGTTGTAGACGCATATATGTATTTCAACAGAGCCGGCTCAAAGGAGTTAGCAGCGCTGATCCACCATGCACCGGTGCATGTACACAAAACTCGACGGACAAGAGCGGAACACCCATTTATAGTTGATGTTGGCTTCATGAGAACGGGTCATTTGTTCAACTTGATTTCGAGTAAATCGACTTGCGTCTGGAAAGAGCTACCGGCATCTATTTTTCCTCCTTCATATAATCGAGGCCTCTTCAAGACCCGCATTAATAATAAATCCCTTCCTACAGTGCCTACCTTAAACCGCCTCACATGCTGCCCAACTGGGTAGCAATATAATTGCTTTGTCTTCACACTGTGCAGACAGGAGCGCTCTTGTGAGGTGTACAAATGTCGTAATAATAAATATCGATAACGGAAATTTGAAATGCTGTAAACAACAATAAATCCAAAAATGAGTTAAATATGTCATTTTCTCTGTAATTTCTCTCTTTCGATCTGTGTCATCGAAATATTTCTAGAAACATATGTGCATCTTTTAAAACATGCACTTTGAGGTTTTTTCCTGAAAAATTAAAGATTAAGTAAATACTGTTATTAGAAATTTACAAAAAATGTTAAGTATTCTGAAAGACCTATTCAATGTTTTTTTTAAATAAAAATCGTAATTATAGGTCTACAAAAAAATAAGATATGATTTTTTGAAAACTAAAAACTTTCTTTTCGCTCTTCGGGAACGAATTAACATTTTGTTCATCAGAGCATTTCAAATTTCCATGATCAATGTTTTTACTTTATTTATCCATGAATTAATGATACATCTTATGAAATTATGAATAAGCACTTGGTGTAAAAGGTTAATACATAAATATAGTTTTACCTGAAGTGGGCCCGCAGAGGTACGATGAAGTTGTATATTCCATTGGAGGCATAGTCTGCCGCAAGGATGATAGTCTTATTCTGCCACTGATAGTCCTTGGCGCTCCTGTAGGAGCAGTGCTCGCACACCTGCGCCAGTTGCAAGCAGCACAGCGGCTTTTTCTCCTTAAGCAGGTAGCAGAGAGTTGGGCTCACCCCGATGAAGGGGGACACCGGAGGGAAACCCTTCACGATACTGGAATATCAGGAAAGTTTTATCAAAAACCATTCAGGCAATGCTTTCGTTACATATACACATTTTTTTGTTATCTAACTGAAACTGAATTTTACAGTTGTTTTGCCAGGTTCTAAAGTACTCTAATTCTAATTAGAAACCTACATAGATAGAGAAAATAAATAATTTTAAGATACAATAGATTACGTCATAAAATGTGTTAATCACATCAGATTTATTTCTAAAAAATGGTGCAATATTTTTGAAAATGTGATTTTGGAAGGGTTTTAATTTGACATCATAAAATCATGTCTACGCTACCTACCTGACTAGTAAAAGTAGGTGAGGGGAAATAAAGCTTTTTCATTATAAATAGTAAGTCCCTAAATTTGTACGAATTTGTGATTAAAACGTCACACCGAATGCGTATATATGTAATACCCAAATACCCAGACCGAAAATCTTGTACATTTCGGAAAACATGTTTTTTTTAAATATACCTAAATATTATAATAACACGCAGGTAAGTGTAAATTATCATTTAGGAATAGAACCCGAGATCACTGGTTCAGGGACAAAGCTTGTTCTTTTTTTATTTTTATAATAGCTCCACATAGGAGGCCTTAGGAAAAAAAATCCCTCAGGACCAATGTCATCTTTAGGGATGCTGTGTGGAGGATCTTTTTAGGGAAAGGAATGAGAGGAAGTTCTGGGAAGGAAAAAGGATAAGGAGTGGCTAGGAATCTTGGGGTTAATGTATACAATAGTGATTGATGTATGGGAAGGCGATGGGTCGAGAGAGCCCGACTGGAGAAGTCTATCTTAGGTCTCCCTCAATCCGGCCTGTTACGCAGTGGGTGGGAAACACATCCGCCACCAAGACCTAGACAAACCTCGTCCCATGAACCGGAGCACCCTGCTAAGTCACCATTACTACTTGGGATGACTTACGGAAGGATTGTTGATTATCCAATAAATGGTTCCCGGGACGGCGGTACACATACCCTCCTCCCAAACTGGTGGAACTATTTAAAACATTGAATAAATGTTGTGTTATACAAAATACCCCTCCACACTAAATCTCCCATCCAATAATCTCATCTGTGGCCAGAATTGTCAACAATAAATTATTGTCAGGAATCGACACGCAAAGATTCGTAATAATAATAATAGGATAATTTGTATAGCGCCGTTTTTGTAAAAAATCATCTCACCTCACAGCGTAGCCTAATGGCGGTCCACCCTATAGCAGGTAGGTACTTACAGTAATAGAAGTGTAATAAGGTAGGTATCTAAGTGGACGATGTTATACAAAAGTAATTGAACCCACAAAACAGTACAAAAAAGATTATAATTAAGGTTGAAATTGAGCCTTTTGAAAAAGCCTTTTGCTTATGCGGCTTAGCGTGATTTGTCCATTTCTAAGTTACAGAGAGTTCTGTGGTATAAACGCAATAGAATGATGAGTTTAAAGACATATTTATGAATGTATTACACTTTTCTCTGTACAAGTATTAGTAAGCTCCTCATTTAATTTTTTTAAATAATTAGATATTTTTTTACATTTAATCTCCACAGGGGCCCAGGGGAAAATAATTACCCCCGTGTATATATATATTTTTTGCAATTGTTTTGAAGTGAAAACTCTTCAGCACCGTTACGATTTGAAACTCGATGAAACGAAAATTTGCAGCACTAAAAGAGACAAAAACACACATCTAAAGAATTTAGCCTGCAAGTGAATGAGATAGACTAATCGGTCTCCTCTTTGTGCGGTGCTTCGTAGCCTCCCCACTATTGTCTACTTTAGTTTTCTGAAGGTTTCACTTCTAAGGTTTCGCATGTGAACTGAACACTCTGATTTTTTGTTTGTTTGTTTATGGAATTACAAAGCAAACACACAATAAAATAAAATGATACAACATTTCTTAGTTAATTTAATTACCCAGCTAGTAGAGAAATATTGTCCAGTCTAACTTGGGAGATAGCCTACTTTCATCTTTGAGGATACTGTGTAGCGTATCTTTTTGAGGAGAGGAAGGAGTGAACACGTGTCTTAAAGCGATCCGTGTCCAATTCATGGCTGATGAATTTAATGAAAAATAACATTGGACTGCAAAATGAGTCATGTCATTATCACATGAAACATATTGACAAAAATAAATATATAAAATCCTTGGGTACGTGCTGATACACCGTAAATAATTGAATAAAATGGGAGTGAAGCGGGATAGTAGCGCTCGTTGTATTGTATTTGTGGGTTGATCGACTCTTGGATAACACGGACCAACAACTATAAAGGGGGTTCAGTGCAAAAGGGTGTAACTTACCGAGCATACTCCACATGCCATGCCGATTGGAAAGGGTTGGTGCATTGCGAAGGCACCCCCTCAGACGAGGGGGAGGGGGGGCTGGCGGGGGCCGGGGGGGAGGGGGGCCCCGAGCTGGCCGGCGAACTACTGCCCCGCACACATATACATTTACACAGGCATGGACAGGGTGGACATACGTCAAACGACAGACAAAATTACTTAAAATTTATAAAAAAAATTTGCTTTGAAAGGAAACTTATACAGGGTAAACTTAAAATTATTCATAATCTGTTCGTTCGTAGATGGCGCTAATTTAATTATTTTAGGAAAAAATACTTTTTGCAAATTATGTTTTGAAATATTAAAATGAATTGTTTGTTTGCGCATGTATATGGAATAAATAGTTTTCTCTGTTTAAAAACTCAATTCTTTCACGGAAAGCACAAAAATAATACTAGATTGAATCACTGATGTATTTGTACGCCTTACTTGAAAGATTTTAGTTTTTACACGGACAAAACTATTTATTCGTTTTCATATTCCTTACGTACAGGTGCAAACAGTCCATTTTAATAATTTAAAGCTTAACTTGCTTAAAAAGATTTTTCCTAAAATAATTAAATTAGCGCTATCTACGAATGAGCAATTTATGAAAAATTTTAAGTTAGTCCCGGCGCAAAGAATTAAATTGTCGTATGGCAAACAAAACAACTCATTTTGTATATTATGCAGTCAGGTTTGTTTATAACGACTTTACGGTTTCAGTAAGCCTTTGATTTTACCTTAACTTAAATGACCTTAACTTAAATCCCCAAGGGCCAGTTGTTTGACGGATAGTCAAATTTGAAATCGTCACGTATCAAATATCAATACCGTTGTGAATGTTTTGACATGAGAAGTTTATCGGCACGAAGTAGATTTTGATCAAATTGTGATCAACTCTAATATTGTTGACGTTGCCAAATATGACAGTTGGTAAAACAACTGGCTCTAAGGATATGCTAAATAAAAATTGTAAGTTCAGAACGCAGTTGTTATAAATATGAACTTGACTGAATAATATTTTGATGCATAAAATTTTGAAAAATAATGATTTTTTTTGTATCGCAGCTTTCCTTCTCCAGAAATTTAGATATAAAATTGTGTAACGTTTTTGCTTTATCAAGCTAAAAAAGTTTATTAAAATAAATGTTTCTTTATAAATACATACAAACAGTTGAATTACTTACTGAATAGAAACACAATTTTTCCATTCAATATTCAATTTTTATTTGTCGTCTGACGTATTAAAACGAAACAAAAACTCCATTATAAATAATTTTAAAAATCATTGAGGAACACTAAGAATAAATTTATAAAAGGGGGACATATAATATTATTACATATACAAGTAGAAGATTGTGCTAAAAAAATTACATAAAAAGGTGGAACATTGAAACATTAAACATAAATAAAATCCATGCATTTCTTGAAGCACAGTCCCATAGGGGCCTTGGTATTTTAATGATTAAAATTTTTTATTGAATTATTATAATAAATGTAGATTTTAATGAAAAAGTATAAAAATAAGTTCAGAGACATTTATTTAAAAAAAAATACATATTGTAATAGGTACAAGTACTAGGTGGATTGATAATTTTACACAATCCGGGTCGATTACGACCCACTGGCAAAGTGTTTGGGCACATTTACACATTGAAAAACCCATAGATCGACGTGTCGCTATCAGTCGCCGGTAGTTATTAGATCATAGATGTGTAAATTGTGTAGATTAGGCGTCACGAGTCTCATTTTCACAATACAGAAATAAAGATTGTTAATCTGAAATGTACTGCCACTGCAGTTCCAGGTTCCATTTACCGGAGACTGCCACATGTGTTTATTTGGAACGTTTCTTTATATAATTACTTTTGGAATTGGTTCCCGGTCACGGAAAGGTTTGTTGGTATGCTGATCCGATTTAGATACTAGCTACAAACTTACCATCCCCATTTCTCTGTCGTGAGAACGAGATTCGAGATGCCCAATCTATATAACCTATGCATCTATGGTCGCTCGCCACACCCATCACAGGTGCTAACTGAGTTAACAGGTCATGGAAGTAACCCAATCGATCATTGGTGGTTCGTGATCGGGTTAAAATGTATGGGTAATTCACAATGCACCCAGGACTAATGCATTAGATGTACAAAGAACCATTAATAATGTATGATTTCAAAAAGTTACAGGATTCAGGATAAATTTCATGTTTTTTTAGAGATCACTAATTGATCTGAAATGTCAATAAAAAAAAATGTATATAAATTTGTATATATTGGGGATGGAGAAGATTTCTTAATATGGGTGTATTTTTTGAGCGTTAATTACAAAGCTATGTTTTTGTACACTGTACACTGAATGCATGCATGATTGCATAAGATTCAATGACGTGCAAAAGATAAAAAAAAAAACATGCTAGTTTTGAACTATAGATGATGAAGCTCTCTGGAAAAAAGGCATTTATATATTACATATTATAAGCTAATATTCACACGAAAGTTTGAAAACAAAAGCATGGCAGGGATAAAAATAAGAAATGGAAAACTTTGAAGAAAATGCAAGATCCCATATAAATGGTAACTTTGGAACAGTGATGACTCATGACAATTTAGTGAAATACAGTTTACAGAAGGATACGCAATTTTTTTTCTTCTTTTTAGTCATCTAGCATAAAAAAAGTCACCAGTTACCACACTTTTGTAAAGGATGGCCAAGTTAGGTAGGTAATTTAAAATAAAATATAGGTGTACAGTTTTATAAATTTTTGAAGATGAAAATGCGGGTGAAATGATAAAAAGAGAAAAAATTATTTTCATAATAAATTGAATTGCATTTAAAAAATCAGTGGTCTGTAAAAATGTCTGAAGGAAATATTTAAAGCTTGTACGTCTTCAGCCAAAAACAATGAGCAGATTGATTTGTACAGCAGTGAGCATAAATAGTCGGGTACATACGAGATTTTCTCAGAGGCCGACCGCCACGGCACGTCGTCGTCTAATTCATCGTCGCTCTCGTCGCCCCCGTCGTCCAGGTGCCCGTCAGCGTTGATGTTAAAGGCAGAGCTGGTGAACATGTCAGGCACGGGCAAGATGGATGGTCGACGGGATCCTGTGGGTAACAAATTAATCATTAACATTTTACAAATATGTTTAATTTAAAATCAATTCATGATTTTGTAACGGTTGTTATGCTTGACGGCTGACAGTTGGTTAGCATTTAAAATAATCAGTATAAATCATTAATTATTTTATTAGGTTAGGTAAAACAGTGGTTCCTGACCTTTTTTTGACCAGGAACCACCGTTATATTTATTTGTTCTCACAGGGACCACAAGGTACAAGAATGAGCTCTTCTTGGACTTTTTCAGCTACCTCTCCAACACTATTACCAAAAGGGTTAAGAATCAGCTTTTGAATGCCTTTCGATTCGGTTTTGTAGTAAAATGACATTTTAGATCTCGCGTACCACCTGTGGTCCACGGAGCTCCGATTGGGAACCACTGGGTTAAACCAAAAAAAAATCTATAAAACCAAAAAATTAACAACCACACCATTTCTGGGCATAGGCAGAGAACGGATTATTGAAAGTCGAAAAACAAAGTCACTCCTTGCTTCATACTCTTCTGTTATTCTAACTTTTGGTTTGACCTGACTCAATGTTTGATTTACTTGATTGTGTCATGTCTTCCTCCGGCATCCCTAACTTCTTGTACTTGTTTTGCATAAAAAAAAACTGACTTATATAATTTTTAGACAAAGCTTTGCAGCTGTTTTACGAACCCCTCCTGGACAGAGATTCGGGAGACAGAAGATTAGTATCCAGGGACCTGCCAGGAACCTCCAGGTGGGTCCCAGGAACCAGCAGGCTGTCATTGGCGAAGGAGACGGGCGAGGCCTCCTTCAGGCACTGGCGAGAGTCTCCCAGGTTTCCGTTATCCGGAAAAGTCGCTATTACATCAAATTTCATTAATATTCTCATTGTAAATATATTTAGGAAATATGTACTGCATATGACATGGTGTAGAGTTGCTAAAAAAATGTATGAAGTGATTATAATTTTTTTGTGAAAGAATATTTTTAAATGTGGAGAAAACACATTCTTTAAAAATTAATGTTCTATAGTTGCGTTTAGTCAAAACCACTGCATTGATTCACATTTAAAAAAAATCAATGTTTCCAAATATATGCAACAAATGTAGTCTTGAAAAATATCAAATCGTCTTATCCGATATTACATTGGATGGATTTATTTATTTACGATTATTTGTAATGATATGTATTCATAAGATACACCAAAGAAACATTCACAGCACCTTGGCTGGCAATAACTATTTCTGAAAAATATCTGCATTTGCACTGGCACTTGGCAGGAATCGAACCTGCAACCTCCCGAGTTAAATACGTAGAATATGCTATGGATGTTAAGAGGGAATTTAATACTGTCATTCAGTTATCACAAATAGCTTATTTGTACATTATCGACTAGTATGTTATAGGTATGTACATGTCGAAATTTATAGTGTCATTCAAATGGTGCAATCAACAACAACAAATTTAGAAAATATAAAAAAGTGAATTAAAACCAACAACAATCCAAAAAAGACTAAAAAAGACCGATACCTATAAATCAAGAGATGATGTATTTTTCCTTGCATCTGACAAATGTATGCATTCTATAAACTTACCCATTACTTATGTTTTTACCATTTTGGGCAATTGAGGTAGATATCAGTCAGGCTAGCAACCTACGAGGCAAACACTGAGAAGTTAAAATATTAATGGAGATAACAAAAGTAACAAACAATACTCTAAGACTGGTAACATCCGGCACACATTCACAACACCGCGTATTCACGGCTGCAGTGGAATGGTGTGGCGTTTGAAACCAGTTTAAATATTACCCTATGATTCTTACGTTCTTTGCATAAGTCTTACATGAAATTCTAGCAAATACTTTCAATATGAAAATGTATGTAGTTTGTGTATCGATGAACAAATACTACAAAACTTTTGGTGGCCCATAAATGTAATATTATATAGATGTTGAAACAAGAAAAATGTAATACTTTTTAACAATAACGATTGAATTCGTATGAAATAACAAAATATGCTTACAGCTTTGCCTAAATATATAATACCATGCAAAACCTATCAAACATATTTAGATGTAAAATAAAATATTATTTTGTTTGAAGTTACAACTTTTAAGAATGATTTCTTTCTTGTTTTGGGTATGAAATATTAAAAGGCACCTAATAAGAACGATGTAGGTTTATTTTCAATCTATGAATTAAATGATATTTGCTGTGGAATATTTTATATTGAGATGCGCTTTAAAAATTCATAAAATGTAAATATATACAAATTATGTACAAGTGTTTTGACAAAATTTGTTCTAAGACGATTTCACGTTCCATTTTTCATAATGAAGGGGACTCGCCAAAAAAATAACAGCAATCACGGAAAGTAAAATACCGGTGAAGGAAAACATAATATAATAAGGTTTCAAAGATAAATCATACAAAACAATACAATAAATAATATTTAACATACCCGAGAAAAGTTTAAATCAGAAGTAAATTCACATTATACTCAGTGTACACAAGAAGTGAGAGGAAATGTGAAAACAAACAAATGACATTAGCTGTGAATACACACAATATCAGAACTCATGCCTGTTTGAGTTTGGGTTATTAGTCGCATCCAAATGTAACTGGAGATGCCAGTTTATCAAATCAGCCGATCTGGAAACTTTCTCCAATAAAATATAATTGTTTCATGAAAATATGATTCGTTTGTTACAATAAATAATGGGTTCATTCAAGTGTGTGTATTTAAATACATTTCCGCGTTGAGCGTAGCCTCTAATCTAGTGACATCAAATTATTGCAGCAATAGCAACTTTAAACTTATACATCCAGGAAAAAGATCAATCAATGTTGATCATTTGTAAACATGAAGAAGCACTTTAAGGCAGCTAGATGAGAGAGTAAACTTACGACCAAAAAACGTTAATCCTACCACTTTGCAAAAATCAACTACAAAGACTCAATTGATTCTTACGTCCAACATCTTTGTTTTATTAAATAAAGACGTGCTTCAATAATAATATGTATATATTCTTCTGTTTTACAGCAATTGTGTGGGTTATAAAGCTATGCATGTCCATAATTCATTTTCCGTACATCGATAGGAATTAATTTTCTTTCTTAATTTCTCGGGGCGTACAGTAATACCTTAAGGTATGTAATGCGATCCGTAGACCTCAACGTAATGTGAATTTTACGTTTGTCGAATAATACTATATAGCGCTGATAAACGTTAATATAAAACTAACCATGCATATCACGTTTATTGTAAAAATAGTAACAAAATGCGCAAAACCAATCGCGAATGGGTATTAGACGTTTGAAACAGAATATTTCGGTTGTAAAATTTTTTGTAGCTCCACTCAAATTTTTTATTATACTTTAGAGTTTTTTAAATTTACGTAAGTCACGTATTATATAACTCGGGTTGTCACTTTGCACAGCAAAGGCCTCTACGGACTGCATAACCGCGATATATAATTACTATACCAGAAAAGAAAAGAGAAAACTAAAAACCGTGAAATCCACGTTCAGCCCAATGTTGAATTTTTGTACGATCCCTGTTGGATCCCTATCGGCCCTTTTCAGCTTTTAATCAAAATGTGATCAGTTGACAAGCACAACAGCATGACCGTCATGCATAACACCGACACCAATTCGATCAAACGCTTAAATAGGTCCAGAATCAGGGTTTAACGGGGACAAATAATATTTCAAGATTTTTGTGAATGTTGATTTGATGGTAATTTAAGTTTGAAACGGCCCAACCTGAGGTATTTGGATTGGTAATTAGCCGGATTTTTGCAAAGTGGTAGGAGTGGGTTGCGGGCACACGACGACAACACTCACAGACAGAGTGGGCAATGCTAGCGGGTGAAGAACCGGGCCCTTGAAGGGTCAGCTGCGGGGGCTCACATGGGGCAGCGGAGGGAGGGGCAGTGGTTGTGGTTGCCGAGGCGGGCGTGGGCGGCGCGGGGGCCGGGATGGGTGCGTCGGTCGGCCCGGTGCCCGGCGTCTGGTTGTTGACCACGAAGGCTGAGTTCTCTTCCTTGGTGATGCTCATGTAGTAGCACGTGTCGGTCTTCTTCATGATGTGGCGCGGGCCGGGGTTCAGCAGGATGGTTTCCTCATAGAACTCGGGCAGCTCAGCGGGGCGGACGCCCACGAGAGCCACGCCATATCTGGAATTCACATTAACTCAAATCAAGTTGTGTGTCATATACAAGTACAATGATAATTTTATCCATCTGCCTTCAAAGTAAAAATAATTTTAAGGAGAATTACTTCAATATAAAGAGTGGGTATAATGACTGACAGCCGGCGTGGTCTAGCGGCAAGGCTTGCAATCCGAAGGTCGCGGGATCGAATCCCGGCGTGGGCAAATACATTTTGTTTGAATAATTTTTTTTTTTTTTTTCAAAAGAAGCAAACACTTGACATTTTAAATAAATAAAAAGAAAATACTTTGTTTTAAGTCACTTTTCGTACCTCCGTACCTCCATCAGGACTGAATATAAAAATACAAACAAATACAGGTTAATACACACACATATATATATATATACAAATTGTGAAAGAAAGAGACAATAAATTAGAGTGGGACAGTGCGGAAATATTTATGCAAGAAAGAGACAGTAAATTAGAGTGGGACAGTGCGTCAGTTGTGGGAGGGAAGTGGGGGAGAAGAGAGTGGGATAATGGGAAACATACTTATAATAGGGCTGAATGTTAGATTTAGTAGATTATTTGATTAGTCACTACCCCGTTGTCAAATGTTAATTATACTAATGAATTAAATACAATAAAATTAATAGCTGACAATAATGGATACAAAACAGACCTCATAGATAGAATCCTAGCAACAAAATTAAGATTAATATCCATAAATAAATACATTTACCCTCGTCCAATAACTTTTAACAATAATAACATGAACCACGAATGGCGAAGAATTTTATATATTAATAACCTCTCCTCTTCGTGTACAATTAAATTCCCACCAGGAATTAAACCGGCAATTTATACAAATAACAACCTAGGAAATTTTTTAATTAATGCCAAGGACAAAGAGGACGTACTAAGCCACTCGGGCGTTTATAAAATTAGTTGTAACAATTGTCCAGCGTTCTACATTGGGCAAACGTCACGCAATGTGGAAACTAGAATAGAGGAACACATAAGATGCCTAACCAGTTCAGGGTTTTCAGAATTCGCAGAGCACTTAATTAATAAAGATCACACTTTTAACCGGGATACGGGTATTAAAGTCCTACACAAAAATGGGATAGGCCTAAGATTAAATAATTTAGAGGCATTGGAAATTAAAAAAATCAGTTAATACAAAAGCTGAAATCATTAATAATCAACTAAATCTAACATTCAGCCCTATTATAAGTATGTTTCCCGTTATCCCACTCTCTCCTCCCCCACTTCCCTCCCACAACTGACTTTTGTTTTCAAAGTGCGCTCATTACAAAACATATTATGTATTATTCTTTCTTCTTACTTCTTCTGGCGCTATAAAATTATCTTAATCTAATTGTAAATATGTATGTTATTAAGTCACTTGCTTTAGGTTAGCATTTATATGTCTTAGTCATAAGTCACTAGCTGTAAGTCACTAGTTATAATTGTAAATCTTAATTGTAAGCCATAAATCACTAGCTATATAAGTCTTAGATGTAAGTCACTAGTTATAATTGTAAATCTTAGTTGTAAGCCAGTAATATTAATTCCTTTCAATACTTATTTGTACAGCGCCCTCGAGGTGATTTTTCACAAAAACGGCGCTATATAAATTAGCCAAATATTATTATTATTATTATTACTGTCCCACTCTAATTTATTGTCTCTTTCTTTCACAATTTGTATATATTTATATATATGTGTATTAACCTGTATTTGTTAGTATTTTTATATTCAGTCCTGATGAAGGTACGGAGGTATCGAAACCGGTAGACGGAAAAAATAACAATAAAGTGACTTAAAACAAAGTATTTTCTTTTTATTTAAATAATTTGTGTTATTCCACAATTTATTATTTATAATTCCGCCAACCTCCCGTGTTCGTATATTCAGTCCCAGTACATTCAGTGTTTAAACAGCGTGAGTGCCTCCTATTGCAATTTTTTTTTACAATTTTTAATTTTTCATATATTAAAATATTAATTTTTGTATATTATAAGAATAATCAGTCAAATTTGGTACCTAACATTGGTACCTATTTAAAATGTCTATTAATCTTGATTTGATTCAAAGTATTAGGTGGTACTTCATATAAATTCATTTATTTAAAGAGTTTCGAAAATTTAATTTTGATTTAACCATCATGGTTTTGCAAAATGTCATTCTCAAAGTTTGACAATTTTGACAGTTTCGCAAGAGTTTTTGTAAAGATTAAAAAACTTTTCAGATGTTTTGTCATGTAGTTGTAATAATCCAGAAACCTTCGCGAGGGTGGAAAGAAGGTATTTTGAAAGTTTTAAACATTTTCTATGCTTAATATAGCAATACATAGACATCTCACATACTCATATATCTACTCATATAACATACATATATCCAGGCAAGCATATTTTTTTATTTATTTCTATATATGTAGATACTAGAAGTAACAGAGCTTGTTTTAAGGTAGCTTCATTGCAAACGTATGATGGAAAATTATTGATTTATTTAAAAAAATGGCATTATTTTTCTACTTTTATGTTTTTGAGCTCAAAACTTATGAATAAATTGATTAAAATACATAAAACGTGTTGTCTATTAGTTTAAATACCTTATTATACATACCTTTATTTTTCTTTCAATTTGTGTACGCTCATTTCAGTTAAAACAAATGTTTTTTTTTTTCGATACAATATTTTACAATCCAGTAATGTTGGCCTCACTGGGTGACTTACCCGTGCTGAGGCCTCCATTTTATAAAGAAATAGCTAACATTTCCATGTGAACATCCCAAATTGATTTTTTTGTTGTTGTTTAAAACGTATTTAATATGTCTCATCCATAACCCAATAACAACAAATTATTTCCTTCACTTACTTGCGGTGTGAGTGAAAGCTGGCATAGGTGAAGCTCTTGCCCTCATACTCTCCAAAGAAGCGGCTGTCTCCGAGGATGATATGGTAGATCTCGTTTCCGGAGCACTTTCCGTAGAGGCGGTGCCATTCTTCCTGGGACTGCTGCCCCTCTCTGGAAAATTTTGTAGATTGCACAAGCTTAAAAGACAAATTAAATAACGCAACACAAAATATTCAGTGGGACAATAATTTTCAATGCTGATAGCTATGAGGAAGATGGATAATAGGTGGGGAAGGTACATAGAAGAAAATGGATGGGAGAGTGACCCAGAGGGGGACCAAACATAAGGTTAACTTGAGGTAATCCAACCGCTTTCCCGCCCTGGTATAAGTAACAGATGGTTACTCCTTCGGGGCTCTCACAAGGACTCTAATTTTTTTTTATAAACGAAGCTACTTATGATGCACAAAGCTAAACCCTCAAATGTCCCTGTAAAACAGGAGTTAGTCTGAAAATGGGGTGATGGGTTAGTGAAGTGAATGATGAACATAACATGAGATAAATACAGAGAATATGATAAATATTATTTTATAAAAGTTTGTAGAAAAATATAAGAAAAAACAAATGCCATCACTCAAAACAATGGAAAAATAATAACTGTAAAAATACTAAGATGACAAGTAGTCACCTGAAAGATACAGGGACTGAGGTGGAGTAGACAATACAAAATATATAAAGTTCTAGGAATCACAATAAAAGACCAATAAGAAAAAAAAAATAACTAAACAATTCTTTTTACACAAAATTTAAATTTGAAAAAAAAAGTGATTCACAGAAAGATCACAATAAGAAACAATAAAGAAAATAAAAAAAATATTTACAATACATACCTAAACTTGAAAGGAGGATCACGGACGACCATAATCGGTCATCCTGACTTGTATATCAATAGTGGCTCGCTGTGCAGAGCAGTTTCTATCACCCGTGGGGTGATCATCTTTTTTTTTTAAAAACGTCTGCAAGTAGCACAGACAGCGGCCTCTGCCTTTTTGGGGCAATCATCATAATCGTGACCACTTTCGGCACAATGACGACACGTAATTACGTCCTGAATGCAAGTCTTGCTTACATGGCCATACAGGTGACACTTGAAACATCTGATGGCTCCAATAAAATCGCGAACTCAACAGGCGTTCCACCCAAGAAAGCAATGACCACTATCCACTAGAACCTTCCTAACCAACACATTCACATAAGGTTAACTGCGTGGAAGAGGATTTGAGTGGGATAGTAAAGCTAGAGGACTGGAGGTGAATTAGTTGACTAGGGACGGAGTTATCTGATAGGAGGCCAAATCCCTGGAATGTAGCACTATGACAATTTGGTGTCAGAATAATTATCTTATAAACAGGAATGCGGGACTATTTTATACAGTGGTGCGGATATAGTGTAATCTAAAGCCGTGTTACATCTGCAACGGTTACAGTGACAGCTCGCTGATGAGTTTGCAGTTTTATGCATCGGCTCACCAACAATGATAAATAATATAATGACACTTTGTTTGACACTCACTGTCCTCGAGAAGTGTGCAGCAGCAGGGTGACTAGCGTGGAGGCTCCAGGACAGGTACAGTTGTTGGCCAGCAGGGCATACTTGAACTCGTCTTCGCAGACCACAAACTCTGCAAACTTTACGTGCAGCTTATTCTCTGGTCGGAAAATCTGCACGTACTGTGGCACGTTGGGAGCAAAGTCCTTGACTGCCCATGACCTAGAATGTTGTGTATTTTTTATAAGATATGCTTTAAGATTCTCACAGCCGAAAGCACCATTGAAAGGAAACGTATGTCTAAATACATGATTGAGATAACAGATACAAAAAGTATGGCTGCTGTGTTACCTCTCTCTTTACCACTTTAACTTCGAGCCTGTAACTTATGTTGTAGTATGAATAATAATAGTTTATAATAATTTATCCACAAGATTCATTGTTACCCTTTTCCAACAAAAAATTTACTTCGTGATTGATCGCCATATTCTAAAATGAGCAATACCACAATTACGATGATTGATTGATATTTGGGGTAAAAAGCCACATTGATTTTCCTCAGCCACGAGTGTTTCGGACAGCTTGAAGTGACCACGATAAGGGCAGAAGCATAGATTGTGGTTAACATTGTATTTATTTGTGTAGAAGTAGACAACATTGTGTTTTAACCACTCTGACCCCTAAGCTTGTTTACACGACAATATAACAAGAGTAGTCAAGTCCAATAAGCTTGTTTTCAAGCTAACGCATGTGCTCCCACAGAAATCGTTAACTCTGTTTTGTTCTTTAATGTGGTTTTCGGCGGTTAGTTTCAGAATAATCAAGGCTGTCTGAAAGGATGGCTAAAGGTAGAGTCTATTAAAGGGTGGTAGAGATATCTATGCATAAGTTTTAAGCAGTTAGTATGTACCGCAAGATGGTATGTTCATCAGCAGCGGTCTTGTCTGCGTAGTTGCGTGCGGCGAGCACAAAGACGGCCTCAGCTTCGTTCATGCGGGCGCGGCATAGGTCTCCATCCTTGAGGCAAGAACCTTGGATGTAGATGACGCGTTGGGCCCAGATTGGAACCTGTACCAGAATCAAGAGCATAGATTTAAAAAAATGATTACGTGTAATTCTGTAACTTTGCAGTTAAACTTTGTTAAAAAAAATGTTAAACTACTGTTGGACATAACACCGCTTTTAAAAGTACTTGAATGTAATTAATTTTATTTAGTGCAAAATGTACAGAGATATGAATAACTTTTGTTTTCATATTGATAATAACAAATCAAAGGTTCAAGTATACGGTAAAAAAGATATATATATATATATCATTTGGGAGCCTTGTATGGGTACCGCCGCCCCGGGAACCATTTATTGCAAAACCAACATTCCTGTTGAAGGTCACCCCAAATGGTTCTCTACGTTTGGTGTAGCAGGGGTGACAAGGTTCATGGGGTTACCTAGGTTTTGGCGGTGGATGTGTCTGCTCATCAACTGCATGGTAGGCCAGTTTTGAAGAGAATGGTTGAGGGAGACCTTTTTTCCTCTCCATCAGGACTCTTTTGGAACATCGCCTTGCACATCACTGGGAGGGATGGATTCATCACTCCTGAACATGTTGATCCCCAGATTCCTACCCACCCCTAATACTTTTTTCCTTCCCAGAACTTCCTTTCCCTAAAAAGACCCTCCACACAGCATACGTAAAGTTCTCCAGGGCCTTCTGTGTGGAGATAATATATAAAAAAGAAACATTCAATATGGTTTTGAAAATACAAACAGTACACCACCAGCACCTTGATGAATTTTTGAAATTTGCACGGTACCCATTAAATGCCAGCTGTTAAATACATATAACAGCCGTGTTATTATGCTTGTCAAAAGATCACGATTTGATTATATGGTGAAACACCTCGTGTTTTATCTTCCTCTTATTGACTTATAAGCTCTTAACGGTTAGATGACAAAGTACATACAGGGTGCGGCAGGGAAACTTGCTGATTTGAATTGGACGCCGACGAGCGAGGCGTGGTCAGAAAGGGGTGGGGAGGGTCTCATTGGAAAGAGGGGGTCCTGAAGTTTTGTTACACCACAAGCCAGTTGTCGTCATACGTTGGACAAAGGAACAGCGTGCGTTTGCCGTCGAGGCCTACTTTTCTAACAGTCATTCGGTGGTCGCCACCCAACGTGCCTTCCGTACTCGGTTCAATATTCATCCCGCGGGTCCCGTTCCTAGGCGGAAATCAATTGTTTCGTGGGTGGACACATTCAGGGAAAGTGAGAGTGTGGCAAGAGAAGTCAACGGTCAACGGACTTCCAGAACTCCAGAAAACGTCGAGAGGGTGAGGGAGTCGTTTTTGCGTTCTTTTTTGTCTTCTTCCACATTTTTTCTTCCACAACTTGAAGAAATAGAACTTGGGGACGTATGGTTCCAGCAGGACGGAGCTTTTGAGGGAACACTTCCACGAGCGCCTTATCTCCTTGAGGGGTGACGTACCGTGGCCGGCGCGCTCCCCCGATTTGGTACCCTGCTTTTTTTTTTTATGGGGATAACTCAAATCCATCGTTTATAACGACAAACCCCGGACCCTGCAACACCTGAAGGACAATATCTGCCAAGCCATCACCAACATTCCCGTCGATTTGCTCGAAAGAGTGGAGCGAAACTTCAAATCTAGGGTAGATCAGTGTATCACTAATGAGAGCCGCCATTTGCCCGATGTCATTTTGAAAACTACTTAAAACAAAAATTTAGAATGTGTACTATACGATACAAAAAGAATTAAATCGATATATAAAGCACTTTTTCTTTTATTGACTTTTCAAATCAGCAAGTTTCCCTGCCGCACCCTGTACAACACGATTGAGAAAGATTCCATACACATGAAGGCTAGCTTCCAAAGAAGAGGGAGTATGATAATAGTTGCTTTACCTGAAGGATCATGCGCATCGTAGTGTCCAGCTCCATAGGAGACAGCAGCACCACGTAGTAGTCCTGCAGGAGGGGGTGCGCGTAGAACTCGTTGAGGAAGTCCATGATGGTATCGGCTTGCAGGGTGGTGGAGCACACGACCACGTGCTTTTCGGACTGAGCACGGTGTGACGAGTAGGAGCCACCCAGTTTCTGGCGCTCCATCCATGTGAAGGCGAGTTGTTCAAACTGGGGGAATATAACGTTGTATTGTATATTAATTTAAAACTGAAGCTGTAAAATTTTCTAGATTAAATATCATACTTTTCACTAGGAATAACTCAAAAACTCATTGGAATTAAAATAACGTGGTACATAAAACATTGGGTGGTTCCAGTCCTGGATTTGTCAATAGGCCGTATAGGCCGCGGCCTAGGGGCGGCAGATTTCAGGGGGCGGCGCCAAGCCTACAAGTGAGTGATGATGATATGTGGCAACTTCTAAGGTGGAAGGGGCGGCGGAAATGAAATGGCCTATACTTATGAAGAGTATGAATCCGCCATTGGGTGGGTCAGAGGTCTTTAAGACTCCACTCATGTATCAAGTGGATACAATGTCTATGGGAGCGCCTTATCCTATTGATGAAGAACCAGATTTTATATAGGTATTTTATGAACATGTATGAGATGGGTATTTCTCACTCAGCCTATTGCCACCCAAGTTTACACCTATCTTATAGAGAAAGGGCTATCCAGAGGAGGCTCTCTCCTTCCATCTAGAAGGGTTTTCGGGATTTCAGATAAAGCTAACTTATACAATAACCGACATCTCTATACATTATTTCAGCACATCGCTTGCAGTTTCTGTTTCCCTTTCTCTCCAATCTCTAATGACTGAATGCGGCTTTGTAAATTTTTCACCGTACTTTAGATGGTTTCTATTTTATATTCTAGTTTTATGTTATTAGTTAGTACCGTCTCAATTTTTTGATAGGTTCATCATATTTTGAACTATTGAACTCCAATGACTTCTTTTCCAATTTCTCCAATTAAAATCGGCTGTTGCTGTGTTGAAGTGTTATCAGTTATCACAAATGGTGATGATTGTCACATTGGAAGTGGATTTCAATTCCCTCCGTAAGCCTCCCTTGTCTCCAGCGCCTAGGGATGCTAGATGGGTTTTGGGTCTTCCCAGGACTTCAGGAACAAATCCAAAGTAATGGCCAGTTTCAATGAAGTGCTTGGCAACTGTCGATTTGTCCAGAAGGCCGAATTCGCAAGCTCGAAATTATTCTGAGATCTTGTTCTCTCTGGCCTACACACTACACACCTTGTCACATTCCGAGTAGCTGAGTTTATAAACCCAGTTTTTGTTTATGAGGCTTTGGCGAAAGTTTGCTAAGATGGCGTAGGTATCAAAATCCTCTTCTTATCTCAAATTTGCTGGTCTGGCTTTCTTCCCTCACCCAACGTTAGAACTTGACCATAATAATATGTGTAGGTATTGTTGCGTGATATGTTCGGAGGGTCTTGGTAGCATATTAGATTGGTCTTGAAACCAAAATTAATGCACCGTTGTGTATGTACAGGCACTTCTACCGGATCCGTTTTGCTCTCACTGCTTTTATTGGCTGAATTCTTCTATCTTCGATCAACCAAAGCTGAGTAGCAGAGACAAAAACTGTTGAGTCTAATCTCCTCAGATAAACATTCCTGTCAGATTCCAATTAGGGTGGAAATCGCACTGAGAGGATACTGTTGTCAACGGAGCATTCCTGCTTTATATTGTATATCTTCATGTTTAGAATGTTCTTTAAAAAAAACTATATTGCAGATTAAACAGGAGAGGGCACTGATAGTATCATTGCTTTTAATATTCGATATTTTACTATTTGTTTCCTATTTACTACGGCGATGAAAAACAACACTCGATCCTCGACCTAATTATTGAGCTAAAATCAAATGTCAAATTGACAGTTTCCCAATGCTTCAAAGTTGAAAAATGGAAGATCTAACCGACAAAGGAAGCAAAACTCATCAAATGTAGGTACCTACTTAAGTAGTTAGAAGCGGTTTTCCAATCGGCTAGTTTTTAGCTGCAAAATAATTAGGTACTTATTGAAATGTATTTTTTCCAATTTCCAGTTTCTGAATTAATTAGTTCTAGTTAGTATCTAACTACTATAATTTTTGGTAAATATCGGTTCGGACTGGCCACGCTTATTACGAATAATTTTTAGAAAAAAACTTTAGATTCGCCTTAATTACTATAAAAGGAAACTTTTTGGCTTTGGGGCGGCGGAAAATAATGCATTTTAATTTTCAATTGCATAAAACCAAAATTCGCTTCGCGACTGACACAGCGAAAATCCGCGGCCGTACATGTCACTGTGATGTTGGTATCCTTGATAAATTAACAAGAGCTAATACGACTGTAGCCGACTTCGTGTGATAAGACGCGTAATTATGAAATTTGTCTAGCGGGCTTGTTTGTGTAACATGGTTTGTGATACAAAAGAAAGTGCCCCTTTATAACGCCTACTCGCGTCAAGGCAAGAAAAACATCCCAGTTTTCAAGTGGCTTAGCGGCTACGCTAGGTTTGTGTAACATGGTTTGTGATTCGCGGTATTTCATGTAGGTATCCCACGAAGTCAGCTGCAGTCCATAACAGTGACAGCAAGTGACAGCTACGGCCGCGGATTTTCGCTGCGTCGGTTCGCGAAGAGAATTTTGGTTTTATGCAATTGAAAATTAAAATGCATTATTTTCCGCCGCCCCAAAGCCAAAAAGTTTCCTTTTATAGTAATTAAGGCGAATCTAAAGTTTTTTTCTAAAAATTATTCGTAATAAGCGTGGCCAGTCCGAACCGATAATTACCTAATTTTTTTTAAATGTTTTAAATTGTATAAAGCGTTTCCCTACTTTGTAAATATTTATCATTATTTTAGGGAAATACGCTTTTTATAATTCAAATGAAATCATTGTTTCAGCCCAAATTCATAAACAAACCTATCACAAAATTTTAAATGGTTATATATACAGCGTGTCCGGGGGTAAAATTCATTATTCGGGAGGTGATTCTACATTGGTAGGAGTAAAAAAGATTTATAACTTTTTATGAAATTCCAACTTGTTTTTTCCCATACAAAAAGACTAAAAATCCTTAGTGTAAGGTAAAAATTACTCGATGAAGTTGTTGTTAGCTTGCCGGGCGCGATTGTTGCAACGTTGCTTGGTAATAATAATGCTGTCCGCACACGCCGGTCTAATTTTATTTTTTTACCACAAAACTACCCCTAAAAGTTGGAATTTCGAAAAAAGTTATGTATCTTTTTTACTTATACTATCATGTAGAATCACCTCCCGAAGTTAATGCACTTTACCCCCGGACATCCTGCATAATGCCCAAAAAAAAATTTAAGACATTCATTTCAAAATTTTCTTTACGGGGGGTACGGCGTATTGATAAATCCTCACAAATACGTGAGGCCAATTCGCTGTAACTCAAACTCCTGTCAAAACCAGGTATTCTTGGGGTTGTCCTGACAGAACGCTGTATTTTAAGTTGCAATGTTCTGCCATTGAAGATTTTTTACAGTTAAGGTGTTTTGCCATCATCTATTTAAAAGTAAAAGGAAGTTCATTTGACTTCGACGAATGAAATAGGCCACTTGCATGGATTTCATAACGACTTGGAAAAAATCACGTGGATAGATCTTTTTACTAAGATTAAGAAAATGTTAGTAAAATTGTTTAGAAATGTACAGTTTTTATTTTATTTTAAAATAAATAAATCCATTATTTGGGCTCGTGACGTCACTACATGAAAATGTCCCGTCTCCGAAAATGTTCCTATTAATTTTGTAAAATTCCACACTGATTTATTTTTTTTATATGGCATCACTTTGATTTCAAGCGAATTTTTGAATTCGTTCACTAGATTTATTGTTTGTTCTCTGCGAACTTATCATTTGGTTTCACTTTTTGACAGATGTTCTGAAGAGAACCCCGTACATTTAATGATGTACGGGGTTCTCTTCAGAACGTGAAGATGATGACGGTACGTGTTTTAGAGGTATAATGATTATGGTGCTGATTTTAACAAAATAAAATTTTATAATATTCTTATAATTATTATAATTTACAAGTACAAGTATATTACATTGGATTTAGTAATATAAACGCTGTACATTATAATGATTTATGATCAATAAGATGGATAAAGGAAAAAAAATATTTATGAGATGTAATATTTTTGGTATGTCTCGTTATTCTCTTGTGCCATTCGTGTGGAAAACGTTCTTTTTTTAAAATGATTTTCGGCTATGTAATTATCGTTTTTTCACACCTATAAAATTATGTCCCGTCTTTCCGGTTTATAAAAAATGGTCTGACTTTTCGGATTGAAATCTTCAAAAAATCCCCAGGGTTTCAAAAATACGATAAAAAAAATACAGAATGTCTTAGAATATTTGCCTAAACCAGAAAATTAAAAAAAAAAAGTGATGCAAGTGGCCCATGATTGAGCACATTAAAGCCAAAACGCTGTTCTACAGATACGACATATTGCCATAACACGGGCGCTTGGCTTTTGATCTGATGCAAGGCGATAATGTAGAATAGATTATTTACCTGGGTCGGCAGTACAATCAGGGCGACGCAGATCATTATAATCATGAAGAGTTGAGTGGGCCAGATGTCCGGAACGAGGTCTCCATAGCCCACCGTGGAGAAGGTCACCACCACGAAGTAGGTCGACTGGAACAGGTTGAGGTGGCGATGGCCAGCGCGCTGGAAGTGCTGGATTCCACACACGCTGAAAAAATCACATTACTTATTAGGGTGTTAAGAAATATACCCGACTTTTAAACAAGCGATTCTAGAGAATATTTAGAGTAAAAAATGTAGCCGGTGATCCTCTTCTCAGCATACGATCGGTAAATAGTCTCAACGAAACTCGGTAAATAGTCTCGACGTCAACGACAATGCATCCTGTCAGCTTTTGGTGGCACTCACGCGGCACATGCATTTCTGTGAAATTGGATGAAATTATGGCGCAATTAGGTTGTGCCCTTCAATATGTAGGACCGTGCACGAAAGTAGAAACTGTTTTACGTAATAAAACAATTTATATATAATACGGATGTATTATAGTAAAAAAACTTTGATCTAACGAGTCAATTTTTTACTCAAAATAATGCCAGAAATACTGGCTAAAGCAAGTCAGATACTTTTCCAGAATTGTACATTGTTGAAGCATGGTACATGTATATAATAAGATTTTTTTTAATAATATTTGTTTTTTTAAATAATAAGATTTAAAAAAAAATAACTAGATTTTATTTGAGTTCCATTTGTCAAAATCGGAGTGTCACGTGTCACCCTAGTTGTTTTGAACTACCTTTGTTTCTTGGTGGGTATAGTAATTAAGGATTTGTTTTATGGTCTATATTGTTACAAATTACCCATATGGTCACTAATATAATATTGTTATTTCTTACTTTCTGCATATTTATAATATTTTAGTGTTTTGGATGTAGTGTTTTGTGTTTTAGTGATTTGTGAATGTTAACCTCAAAACAGGCTGCTAGTCCTAGTGAGGTTAATATTTTTGTATGTAAAAAATAAGAACACATGTATGATGAGAAATTATAAATTATAAAATTATTATAAATTAGATCTAGTTTTTTGCATTCCACATTACGTGTAAGTAATGATTTTTTTTGTTATCATTTAACAGAAACCAATAATAATAATTGATAACAATAATTTTAAAAGGCACAGTTTTGTAATAGTTCAACCAAAGCAGGGTCTCCTCCGACCGACAACACAACATTACTCATTACTATAAAAATTGGTAATGGGGGCGTGGCCTTACTGCAGACGCATTGCAAAAATGTTCAAGGTCACGCCCCCAGTATCAATTTTTATAGTAATGTATTTAATATCAATGTGTAAGCAAATGTTCATGTTTTCGGTCGGAGGAGACCCTGATTTGGTTGAACTATTACAAAACTGTGACTTTTAAAATTATTGTTATCAATTATTATTATTGATTTCTATTAAATGATGACAATTTTTTTCCTGCTTTAAGTGTGCATAGACTTCCATTTCTGAACCTCTAGAGCCGCCTCTGTAAACTTATTATAAATACAAATATCTTTGATTTCATAAATCGTATTTTATTATTTTACCTAGTGAAGACCAGGCACATGAGAGTCGCACACAGAATCATAAGTTGTTGAGAGAGGGCAGATTGGGACTTCTGCATTGCCCTGTGCAAGTCATTCTGAAAAATAAGTAGAAGATTAATTGATTGTCTCGCATCCTGGCACGTTATTTTTAGCATTTGGTATTTTATTTATAATATTTCTGACTTTCGATGGCGAAATTGTTTTTTGAAAAACACTTCGGAATAGGAAATTTTAGTGACCGAAGGTTCTGATTCGGTTTCGGCAAGTTTCGGAAAAAATATCTAGTTTCGGCATCAGTTTCAGTTTCGGCAGATTTTCTGCCGAACCTTCGCCTGGACCGAAACTCTACAACAGGTGGTAAATTTAGTCTTTAAGAATGTTGTGATTGTAAGCGCAATTTAAATTAAATACTCAATTAATGAAGTCCTTCCTTTATAATGTATATAAGTGTTGATTATCGACAAATTTTTGTTCCAAGAAGTAGTTAAATTTTTAGTTATATAAAAAAAAGGTTTTTTCACATTCTTCAATTATTGCTTTTTTATTTCATTTACCACATGTTAACTGTTTGTATAAGTGTAAAAAATAAGTCAAATTTGAGTAAGCAATAGATTTTTGACATGTCTAAAAAAGTTTCGGTTTCGGTTTCGGCCGAAACTGAGGCAGCTACCGAAGATTCGGTTTCGGTAGAAAATCCTATTTCAGTCGGACACTAGGAAATTATCGACAAAAATCGGCAACAAAGAAAAAGGTTCCAAGTGTTGATTTTTTTGAGTTTGCAGTTCTTAGGTTTTTACCCATTTAAAACCCTATCTAAAACATGCCTAACTTCTTAGTACGTTGGTTGATTATGCAACGTATTTCTATTTGAAACCTTTGTATATTTATATGTATTCTTTTACATTTTTGAAAGTTTTTCTTTTATCTATTGTTCTGAGTTTAGTTGATTTTCTAAGCAACAAGGTTTGCTCTCTTCTTTCGTAAGTGTTATATTTTTATTTTTCCCGTAATTCGTGGTTCAGCATAATACTTACAAACATATTCCCCAGCGAGCGCTTGGCGAGCCAGCAGTTGAGAAACACTGGTATGAATAGATTCCTCCATGGTGGATATAATAACTAGAGAATAAAAATAATCAAATATGAAATACACATAGTAGACAATTTAATTGATACAATTTATTAATTTGTTATTAGGTCATTTTCATCACAAAAGACTGTAAATGCTATTATATTTTACAAAACACTACAAACGTACACAATAGGCATTAAAATAATTTACTCAAATTATCGTGCAAAAGTATTGATTTTTTTAACTTTACATACATAATGTACAATGTACATTATAATAGATACCATTAAAATGTGATTATAGGTAGGAACATGTATTATTTATCAAGTATTTTCATTATATCCTATGATAATTTGAAATAATTGATCATTGAAGTAGAAGATAATAAATCTAAACGAAAATATGAAAAATAACAATACACTGAAAAATAAAAAGGTAACGGTCCCAACTGGGACTCGAACCCGGGATCTCTCGTCGGGACAAACATCTCAACATACTCGGCCATTGAGACCTCTTATTTTGAAGTCATTACTGTCAATCTCATATTTCAAACTCAGAATTAACAGCTACCTTTTTAAATTATCACAATTGTTTAAAGAACTGATTTTCAACCTAGGTGTCCTCAATTTTTATTAGAATACTTAACGCTCTTTTATAATATTACTAGCAGACCCGGCCACACGTTGCTGTGGCTAACGAAACACAACGCCATTACCCAATATTTATAAAATCCACACCACCCGCTTGCCAGCTGCTGAATTGAATATTTGAATTTATCGGCTTTTCTCTACTATAATAAGCATGTATTATACATATAAACTAATTAACTCTCCACTAATTATACAATGCTTGCAATGCAACACTGGATATTTGAAAAGGGAAAATCAAATACCTACTTACTCTAGGACATCTATTTTCCAATTTCTTCCGTAGAACGAATTTCAAAAGTGACTATAGTACGGCCCGCCAGCCATTTTAAATCGCACAAAAATATGTTTTCTTTGAATTTCTCGGCTTTTCTCTAATATAATTTACATGTATTATACATATAAACATTACTCTTCAATCGCTCTATCTATTGATGAAAACCGTATGAAAATCCGTTGCGTAGTTTAAAAGATGAACGCGCACATACATTTTGTGCGACTTCATTTTATACTATGTAATAATAATAATAATAATGACGATTATTGAAGGTTATTAAATAAAAGTATTATTATAAAGTCATTATAAATATAATATATTACATTCATGGGAATAATCCCCAAAAGTTATTATAAAAGCGAGTTGTTCTAATAAAATTGAAATAATTCAGATTAGATACATATGAATATTGGAGCTTCACTTCGTTGTTTACATCCAATTTTGGAAGTTAAAATATTCAGTTTCCTTACCGTCACGGCGAATGGGATGGTGTTGACTAATTCCAGAATGAAGTGGAACGACATAACGAGCTGCCAGACGTTCCCCTGGAATTATAACAACAATAATAAGTTCGGTAAATAATACAAGCTTATTAATAAAGGCTTACGTAGAAACAAACAAAACTAAAATTTTACGACAGTATTAGAAAATTATGACAATCATTGTCTCTAAGCACAAGGAGTTCTAATTTCTAAAATGTCACCAAATCCCAGTCCTCTCACAGAATGACAGACCCACAACCAGAAGTAATATGATTGTTTAATGATAATCTAATATATAAAGTTCATTGTCTGTGGCGGGCGGTGTGGTGGGTGGGAGGCTTGCGTGGATTTGAGTTGTAAACAAATCTACAGTTTTATTGCAAGGTTAGTGAAACTTTGCATACTTGACTTTCAAAACAATGGGAACCACACTGTCTTCGTCAAATTTCCAAAAACTGCCCCATCCCCATATCCTACCCCTAAGCCGTATTTTGTTTATTTTTTTATGAACTTTGTACACTAGACGTTCAAAATAAGAGAAAAATTACAATCTACACCGGATTTTGAAAAATTCTTTTAAAGCTCGGGCAAAGCCTCGGGCATCAGCTATATACAGGGTGTTAAGGGACGTACTTGACTTACTTTAACCAGTGATTCCTGACATTATTTGGAGTAAAAAATGTAAGTGAAATTATGGTCTCCGGTGATATTTTTGTCGTTTTTTTTTTTTTTTTTTCTACAAAAACATAAAAAAATGCTAGTTGTTGAACAGTTGGAGGTGGGGTAAGGAGTTCTTCGGACACCCGGCTGAGTGACCAGTGATGATATGCAGAAGAAATTTTTTTTTGTTTTATTTTGAAGAAAAAAATTTTGAAAAAAAAAAAAAAAAGTCGTCAAAAAAGTCACCGGAGACCAAAATTTCATTTACATTTTTTACTCCAAATAATGTCAGGAATCACTGGTTAAAGTAAGTCAAGTACGTCCCTTAACACCCTGTATAATCTACTTATTCATTGCTATACATATGAAGAAGTGTTCCGGTTTGCCTTTGTTTTTTTATACAAATACACAGTTTTATTAGTTGACCTTCAAAACATGATAAAGATCACTGTTTGTGTAAAAAAACCACCCCATTCACTTTTCCCACTTTTTTAAAACAAAACGAAGTCCGTGCAACGCCGGGTAGTTCAGTTAGTAATAAATAATTAAATTGCCGAAAAACTTCAAATACTCTGGTACAGCGTCAACATACCTGAAATTGTAGGAAAAGAATAAAATTCTGTCAAGTGAGAAATAAAAAGTTTCCCAATTTTAATATTATTATAAACATCGGTAAATCAGTTGCTTTTATGGAGAGATTTAGGATCCCTGGAAAAATAAAACTAGTGATATCATTACTAAAAAATCCGATAGTTCGATAGCGACATACCTTATAACTCAGATAAGCAAGAAGCATTGACTCCGTCAGGGAGATCATGGCGAGGATGACTTGGATGATCCACAGTCCCATGGGCCGGTTCACCCACATGATCGCCTCCCAGTTGATAACGGGCCGCTCCTGAAACTCCTCCTGAGTGAGCTTGGCCGACACCTCCAGCAGGGTGGTGTTGCCGGCCTGGCAGCCGTAGCTTTAATCAAAGAACGGAAAGGAACGGTTCAGTAAACAGCCTTTGTGGTAACATTGCATAGGTACTTTTTTTACGTTAGCACCACACAGGAGGCATATAATTCCACTCAGGGCCTATTTCATATTTGGGAATGCTGTGTGGAGAGTCTTTTTAAGGAAATGAAGGAGAGGAAATTCTGGGAAGGAAAAGGGTATGGAGGGTGGGTAGGAATTTGGGGGTCAGTGTGTCCAGAACCGAACGAATGAATCCATCCTTTTCACTGCGATGCAAGGCAATGTTCCGAGAGAGTCCTGCTGGAGAGGTCAAAAGATCTCCCTCAACCAGTCTCTTCCGACCCGGCCTGCCACGCAGTTGGTGGCAGGCATAACCGCCGCCAAGATCCGGACAAACCTGACTCCATGAACCCAGACACCCCTGCCAAGTCACCAAACGTAGCGAAACACTTGAGGTGATTTATGGCAGAGGTGTTGTTGGTTATCCAGTAAATGGTTCCCTGAGCGGTAGTAATTTGGAAGGCGGGTACGGGTACCGCCACCCGGGAACTATTTATTGGATAAACAACACCTCTGCCATAAGTCACCCCACGTGTTTCGCTACGTTTGGTGACTTGGCAGAGGTGCAAAAATCCAAATTACTACCGCTCCGGGAAGCGTATTTAGCGTATTAAGTCGGTAACGCGACTGAAACGCGGTAGGGATTGTAATGCATAAACCACCTTACAAACACCACCTCGTTTACACGCGTTTTCTTTTAACTTAAAAAATAAATTTTCAATGCAAAAATAAACGCGGTCCATCCTCTCTGTTAATCCCTCTGTAATTGGTCGTCACACTCACAGAAACAGATAGAGCAACGAAGCGGGTAGTCGACTAAAATGAGGTAGGGATTGGAAATACGCCTCGTCAGATGTATCTGCCCACCAACTGCGTGGCAGGCCGGATTGGGAGAGACTGGTTGAGGGAGACCTCCAGCAAGACTCTTTCGGAACATCGTCTTGCACCGCAGTGGGAGTGATAAATTCATAAGTCCGTCATTCCTAAACATACTGTCTCCCAGATTCCTATCCACCCCTCATACCTTTTTGTTTCTCAGAACTCCCTCTCTTTCCTTTCATAAAAATACCTTCCACATAGCATCCCCAAAGATGACAAGGGGAATTATTTTCGTCAGGGCCTCCTGTGTGGAACTAATGTTAAAAAAGGTGAATTAGGCAATTTTTTTTTTTTTTTTTACATTAACTCCACACAAGAGGCCCTGAGGAAAATAATTTCCCTCAGGGTCTATGTCATCTGGGATGCTGTGTGGAGGGTCTTTTTGAGGAGAGGAAGGAATGAACATTGGTCTTGAAGAGACCCATGTTGTAGGAAGGAGGAAACACAGAGGCCGGCAAATCATTCCACAGCCGAGTTGTTGAACACAAGAACGAGTCGAAGAAACGACCCGTTCTCATGTGACAAATGTCAACTGTGTACAAATGTTGGGCACGCGTTTGGCGTGTTTCCCGACTATGCACCGGTGCCGAAGGGATCAATGATGCTAGTTCCTCAGAGCATCTTCCATTGTAATACCGGTAGAACAAGGATAGCATTCCCACCCGACGCCTGTGCTCTAAAGATTGCAATCCGTCTGTTCAGATGGGAGAATCTATCAAACGGACCGCCCGTTTCTGCACAGAGTCGAGGGTATTTTTCAGGTATTTTGGAGCTCCAGACCAGAGGTGGCTGCCAAATTCAACCTTGGGGCGCACTTGCGATTTGTACAGGGTTAGCAGTTGTGTACTTTTAAAGTATCTGCGGGCCCTGTACAGTACGCCCAGTTTTTGGGAGGCTAACTTTACTCTGGCTTCGATGGAGCCCCCATACCTGAGCTGGTCACTTAGGGTTACATCAAGCATATCAATGGAGGGCCTGTTCGGAAGATTGCTTCCGTTGAAAGAGACTAGATTTTCATTGTGATCCTTTTTAGACGTAATCAGACAAGATTGGGTCTTTGAAACATTAAATTCAACGAGATTATTTTTACCCCAAGAGAAAACACTCTCGAGGTAACCGTCCATTCTTTGCTTCAAAGCCTTACGAGCTGTTGGAGTTTGTGAGCCCTTTGGGGGCTTGTCAAACAAAAAGCTATCATGAACTGTACTGTCATCCGCGTAACAGTGAATTGGTGCACATGACAAAAGGTCGTTGATGTGCAACAAAAACAGAGTTGGAGACAGAACCGATCCCTGCGGGACGCCAGCATTTATCGAGTGAGAGGAAGAGGTGAAACCATCGACTACCGTCTGAATCGACCTCTCCCTCAAGAAGTCGGCAATCCACGTACACAAGGATGCGGGAAGTCCGTAAGAATGCAGTTTGTTGACAAGTCCTCGGTGCCAAACCCGGTCAAAGGCCTTGGATATGTCCAGTGCAACCGTTTGGGTCTCACCGAAACGTTCCAGGCATCGCCCCCAAACATGCGTCACATACGCGAGAAGATCACCGCACGAGCGGTTCCGCCGGAATCCGTATCAACGGTCGTTAATAATTTTGTTCTTCTCGAGGTATGTGAGCAGTTTGTCGTTGATCACACGTTCCATCACCTTAGACAGAACTGATGTGATCGCTATGGGGCGGTAGTTGGCCGGGTTGGAGCGGTCACCCTTCTTTGGAATAGGATGGATAACCGCTTTTTTCCAACCAGAGGGCACAGAGCCAGTCTTCAGGGACAGTTTAAAAAGCTTCGTCAAAATTGGAGCTATTTCTGCAGCGCACCTTTGCAGTACCAGGGCAGGTATTCCGTCAGGCCCACTAGCTTTATTAACATCAAGCCCTCGTAAAACATGGAGTACTTCCCGATGCCGGATCCTCAGCTTTTTCATATGAAAACCGCAGTAAGGAACCGACGTCGGGACAGCACCTTGGTCATCGAGGGTTGAGTTATTCGCAAACATAAAAGGCAATAAAATAGGCTACGAAAAACACTGTATATCTATCAATCAAACGCAAGTAACAGAATACGAATTATATCCAATGAGGTTTTTACACAGTATTTTTTTAATGTAGAAAAAAAATTACGATATAAAGCGAGTAAATTTTTCATAATGATTTAAAATGTCAATTTTTGGTTTGCCGCCAAAACGACATGTTTTTGGAAATGGCATTGTTGACGTCGTGCCAGCCAACTTGAGAAACAGGCAATACCATTATCTACAACTACAACATAATGACGTTGTAGCCAATTCGAACCGCTTACGAATGTGCATCTAAAGATCGTTTTTTTTTAAATCGATAATAATAAACTTCTACACATTTTCGACGGTATCCATAGTTTACGAAAATACCCTGTTAACCCTTTCTTTCCAGTTTTGTCTAACGATTTGAGATCGTCTTTAATTGTTTAAAGATCTCTGTAAATATATGAAAGACAGAGTTCACGGTATTTTCCGGTACATTTTACCACATTGGTCCCAACTGCTCCCAACCGTCTGAAGCCAGTGGGACTATGTCATCTCCAATGGGGGCATGTTGTGAGGCTGAAGGTAGTGTAAACGGGAAGGAAATGACGAAGAAAAGGTGGGTGGAAATACATGACTATTGAGACCTGGTCACCAAACATGTCTAAAGCCTTTTCAAGCAACCTTTAAGTTCTTAATGGTAGTTTTTTTTACCAGGATGATACTGTTCATTTCGATGGGAAAAGCAGTTGGGGTTCTTGCGCGGTATTCACTATACATGTGTTGTGTATGTACTATTTCCCTTGATAATCTTAAATAATCAAGTCTTAGATTTTGATACATCGCAGTTTTTTTTTCAAGAAAATATTTTAAACGCCGATGCCGTATGGCTTCAATGACTACAACCGTTTTTCAATATCTGCTAAATAACACAATATTATTATACTTAGAATTCGGGAATAAAAAAAAGCTTTTTATATTGCGAAAGAACATAAATCTGAAAAAAGAACACTATTGCAAATTTCTTGTTAGTTTTGTGGCGTTCATGGTAGTATTATTAATTTTATATAATTGCTAATGGTAGCATTTAAATATAATTGATAAAATTGACTGGGGTTTGCACATTACATGCTTAAATATTAAAAACATAGTATACAGCCGACGAAAACAGCAGATATACATGGTTCCAGTATGTATTTAAACACATTGCGTAGGTATTTTTGTAGGTATAATAATAATAATTGGATAATTTGTATAGCGCCGTTTTAGTGAAAAATCACCCCAAGGTAGGTACGAGGTAGGTATAATAATAATAATAATGGTCTTTATTCCAGAATGTGGGGAGGTGAGTGCAATCCCACACATCCTATACAGAGTAAGTACGTACATGAAACACAAGTAAGTACATAAAAAATACATATAGTTAAAAAAATAAAATAAAAAGTAGTAGGCATCATTAGATAGTAGATATGCGCGGTTCTATAAATCTTCGGAATACAATTCCCTCCGGCCAAAGTTCTTCTACCAGGAATTTCTTTATTTCGATCGCTTTAACGGTGAGTTTAAAGGTGTTAAAAGGCGTAGGACGAAAAGACTTGATTTTTTCAATCTTGGTACATTCCAGATCTTTTTCTGTTAGGTAGTTATTGATGTTTTCCTGTGTAGTTTCCACAGTAAACCTCGAAATGTTATACCGTTGTGAGTATGTCAGCTGACTAATCTAACTAACTAACAGCTGTATACATCGCACCTGGGCAATAACAATGGCACAACTTAAAAAACAATTTTTTCATGAAAGCAGTTTAAATATTTCGTTTGAGTGTGTTAAATCTGTTAATTAACCAATAAAAAAGAATTCTTTTACAAAAGTTGGGAAGCCGTTATGTAATTTCGTTACATATCTAGAGGATAATACAGCTCAAATGATCATTGTGCCACTATTTTTGCTTGAATTCGAATAAAATGTAATAATATAACAATGAAATTTTCGCTTTTAAGGGCACAATAATATTTTTAAGAATTATGCCGTTTTTATCGAAGGTAGAACAGATATCCTGGAACATTTCTGCATGCTTAACTCAAAAATGCAATTTTTTTAGTTGTGCCACTATTATCGCTCAGGTGCGATATCTAAGCATGATTTAGGTTATGAAGGTGAATATATATTTAAAAAAATTACATGAAAAAAGAAGAAAAAAAGCTTATCCCAAACAAAAATCTTATCCCATAAAAACGTCAAAAAACTTCGGTATTTTTCAAAATTAAAAAAAAAAAAAATCCTTTTATTTAAAGAATTAGCAACAAAACTATGACCACTTTTTATTGCGTTCATACAATAAAAAATAATAAAAAATATAAAAATAATTCCCCAGTTTTGACATTCAAGTTAAACCTTGATTTCTCGAATTTGTATTTATTTAAACGCGTATAAGGCATTTATAATATTAAATTGCACAACTTTCATGGAAGTTTTACTAAACTTCCATGAAAGTTATGTTATTATATAAATATGGAAATATGTAATAATACATAAATATAAAGGTACGATGTAGACTATGAAGATATATTGTAGGTTTATACGTAGGTAGGTATAATATAGGTTTATGTGTAGGTATATGAAAGCAAATGTAGATTGTGAAGTTACAAGGTAGGTTTCTAAGTAAGTATACATGTAGGGATATAATACAAAGGTGTATTGTTGGTATGATAATAATTACAAATTTATAAGCACATAAGAGAGCGGAAACTTATTTTGCGAGGAATAGTTGCAGAGTGATGAACAAAGGGGGCATTATCCTAGTTCAAACTCTTTGTATGGAAACAAGCGTCTGAAGAATGAACATGTAATTTTCAACTTGAACAAGTTTTATCCTTCTCTACAAATTTTAATAAACATGAACATCAACAAAAAGGTATTTAATTTTTAATTATATATTTAATAATATTTTATTAATAAAATAAAACTATCAGTTCTGCGAACACTTCTTTTTGAATTTTTTATTATTTTTATGCATAACATTAGTTTTGTCTATCACGGATGTGATACGTGGTGAAAAACAAATAAAAGGCTTTGTTGGCACACTATTGTTTAATGGAAGACCTGTAAGCATGGAATTGTTCGCGATGATGGATCACTTTTAAATAATTAGCTTTTAACTAATTGTCAATTAATTACAAGATTACATATTCCATGGTGTTATGCATAGTGTTGCATATTCCAGTTTGATGTACCTCCTAAAATACATCTTGAACCTTGGTGCGGACTTTAAAGTTTCTGGTAGCGTGTTATAAAATTTCGTCCCTTTGAACTATTCTGCGTATTCGCTATATTCTTTTTTGTAACCCGATTTCCTTGCGCGTCCTTGTGTTATATCTGTGAATGTCCTTGTTGTATATAATTTTATTTGACAAATATTTTGGTAACAGCTGGTTTACTATTTTATCATCGTGTTCAAGGTCAACATCTGTTTCACGGTTAGCCAATTTAGTTGTTTTAACATTTTATTTACTTTTGAAAATTTATTTTACTGAAATATTATTCTCATTGCCCTATTTTGGAGAATTTGAAACTTATTTGGTTCTCGTTGGTTACACAGTAAAATAACAGTTGAGCAGTAGTTAAAGTGTGGACCAATAATTGAGTTGTAAATAGTGATTGCTGCTTTTCTGGAAAGTTTTTGCCGAATTCTTCCCAAAAAAGATATCTTGTTCCCAATTTTCTTTTGGGAATATTCAGCATGTTTGTTAAAGGTTAGTTTGGAATCTAATATAACTCATAACATTTCAGTAACATTTTCAATAATTTCACCTTCAATTTTAATTTTGCTTTCACTGGATGTCTTCACATATCCAAACACCATACATTTCGTTTTTTGTTTTTATTTTATTTTAAGCATATTTATTTTTAGCCATCTTGATGCGTTATTTAGTTCATTATTTATTAATTATTCATGGTTATCTTTAATTAAGTATATTAGTGCATCATTGGCAAATAGTCGTACTTTGCATTTTGAAAATATTTTCACCATGTCATTAATATAGTGTATGAACAGATAGAGGTCCAAAGACCGATCCCTGTTTAACACCTAATTTATTTTTGATTATTGATTTATTATAACTAAAATTTTTTCGAAGAAAGGAATGTTTTTACTTTGTGATGACATAATTTGTGAATTACAGTCAAATTACATTGTTTACACCGCTTTATTAAAGAGAAATTTTTATTTTTTAACAACAATGGTCTCTCTTTGTGAGTCATGTACTAAAGTTAAATATATAGATTAAATTTAGAGAGGGATTAGAGGAAGGGGAAGGGGGGGGGATCTAAATAGGCAGAATAAACTTCTTTAGAACTGCTTTAGGACTCGTGATGAAGAGGACATTGTTCTGGAGGGATGTATATTTGAAGTATAATACATATATTACATAATAATATAATCTGTATCTAATTATCATATTTGTAACTAATTAAGTGTTGTAAATAAAATGATGTGACTTAAATTCATCTAATTACTAGATTTTTTCCCGTTGTAGCCAAATAATCGATGTTGATGAAGCAAGGAGGTTGAAAATAAATAACGTTTTAAAAAAAATCATTTGAATATTTTTTTTAAATTTAAACTCTAAAAAATGAGTTTTCACTCACTTTAGCATACCGTCACTGAGCCACTTCGGTCGCCCGGGTCAGAGCGCTCAGACTGAGCCTTACCTCGCTAAAAATAGCGCCGGTCTAATTTTATTAATAGTTCATAAAAAGTTACACCACGAATGAAAGGGATTCGAACAAAAGTTTTTTTTTTCATAACATTACTTTTGTTACATGTTACAGTTTTTTACATGCTTTTTTACCCGTACTAAGATAGACATAAAATAAAGTTTATCTGGTGAACGAATAAACTTTGGAGTTAGGTATTACACTTATTTATAGTACCTAATGAAGATTCTTAGATCAATGAAGCGATTAAAACACATTCGAAGTTGGAGCAAGTGGTTTGGAGTTAAGCAAAAGTAGCACCGATGTTGTTATTCCAAAGAAATGTATGTATGTTTTAGAACTTTTTTTTTACAATTTGGGAGGTGGGTATGGGTACCGCCGCCCAAGGAACCATTTTTTTTTATAACCTACACCTCTGCCATAGGTGACTCCAAGTGATTCACTATGTTTGGTGACTTAGCCCGGGTTCATAGGGTGAGGTTTGTCCGGGTCTTCGCGGTAATTGCGCCTGCCTACCTAATGCTTGGCCAGCCGGTTCGGCAGAGACTGGTTGAGGGAGACATTTAGACTTCACCAGCAGGTATCTCTGGGAGCATCACCTTGCACCGATGGATTGGGTTCATACGTCCATCATTCCAGGACACACTGACCCCCAGATTACTACCCACCCATCCCACCAATCATAACTCATTCCTTCCCGAACCTCCTCTGAATCGTTTCATAAAAAGAACCCCACTCAGCATCCCTAAAGATGACATGGGTCTTGAGGGGATTTATTTTCTTTTACTGACCTCTTGCTTTCCGGGCAAACGATTGAGTTTCGCTTATATTGTCTTCATTTAATTAAATATTACAATTTGAGGTTTTACTCATAAAGTTAAAATAAAAACAAAACATATGCTTGAGTTTGGTCATGTCAAAAATCAAAATTTTTGATTTTTGACATGACCAAACTCAAGCATTTTGTTAATTTGATCGTCGCATGTCTTCCTAGAGAGTCCCCAAATTCTTCCATCATTCACATTCGCGTCACATAATCTCCTAACTCTCCTTTTTTGTCCATCCTCTCTCTCCACCCAAACCAACTAAGCGTCCCTTTCTTAATTCAACTCATTACTTTTACATCGGGCTTGGATTCTTTGTGATATTTTATACACGGGTATACATGCTTCAACCACATATTTGCATCAGGGTTCTCATTTATGCAGCATTCGACCACCATAACAAGGGCACATGCCTAGCATGGTGGTCGAAAAATCCACAAACTATATAACCATCAAAGCAATGAATAAAGAAAAAGTTACAATAAAAAAATCATTCTACTTGCTTCCTCTGTCAACTGCGTTCTGGTGGTTTCCTGCTTTTAAATATCGAAGTAACTTTACTACCTATATACCTAATTTTTTTATCTGCTGATCATTTTCAAATATGTTTTAGATTATATACGGGATAACCAAGAAAATATAATAAACCCGAAGCCGTGTAAATGCAATAATAAAGCCACAAATAATTGACGTTTTTTTTTATCAAAACATTGAAATAACATCAGTTTTCTCTGTTCTTTGCAATGTCGAGCCAACTCAAAATACACAATTTAGAAACGTTTAAAAAATTTAGCATTGAAAAAAACCATCATATTTGGAACGAAAAAAGATTTTTTTTAGATTCTGAAAAACATTTTCATTAGTCTTACATCAACTGTTTTTTGAGTTATTTATAGCAATTTTTGTTATTTCGTTAAATGCTTAAAAGCCGAATGATCAAAAAAATTAGAATAGCATTGATAATAATGAATTCTCACTGATATAAAAATTAACTTTTGTGATTTTATTTAAAAAATCTGCAAAATTTCAACAAAACTTTACAAGCTGAATGTTAAAATGTGGTTAAGTTTACGACTTGTCATTCAAATTAGACCACTTCTCTATTCTGTCTCCGACTTTGTTTTTGTTGCACATCAACGACCTTTTGTCATGTGCACCAATTCACTGTTACGCGGATGACAGTACAGTTCATGATAGCTTTTTGTTTGACAAGCCCCCAAAGGGCTCACAAACTCCAACAGCTCGTAGGGCTTTGAAGCAAAGAATGGACGGTTACCTCGAGAGTGGTTCTCTTGGGGTAAAAATAATCTCGTTGAATTTAATGCTTCAAATACCCAATCTTGTCTGATTACGTCTAAAAGGGATCGAAATGAAAATCTAGTCTCTTTCAACGGAAGCAATCTTCCGAACAGGCCCTCCATTGATATGCTTGGTGTAACCCTAAGTGACCAGCTCAGATATGGGGGCTCCATCGAAGCCAGAGTAAAGTTAGCCTCTCAAAAACTGGGCGTACTGTACAGGGCCCGCAGATACTTTAATAGTACACAACTGCTAACCTTGCACAAATCACAAGTACGCCCCATGGTTGAATTTGGCAGCCATCTCTGGTCTGGAGCTCCAAAATACCTGAAAAATACCCTCGACTTTGTGAAGAAACGGGCGGTCCGTTTGATAGATTCTCCCATCTTAACAGACGGATTGCAATCTTTAGAGCACAGGCGTCGGGTGGGAATGCTATCCTTGTTCTACCGGTATTACAATGGAAGATGCTCCGAGGAACTAGCATCATTGATCCCTTCGGCACCGGTGCATAGTCGGGAAACACGCCAAACGCGTGCCCAACATTTGTACACGGTTGACATTTGTCACATGAGAACGGGTCGTTTCTTCGACTCGTTCTTGTGTTCAACAGCTCGGCTGTGGAATGATTTGAAGGCCTGTGTTTCCTCCTTCCTACAACATGGGTCTCTTCAAGACCAATGTTCATTCCTTCCTCTCCTCAAAAAGACCCTCCACACAGCATCCCAGATGACATAGGCATGGAGATAATGTAAAAAAAAAAAAACTATTTCTGTTGTGATTTATGAAGATACTAGAGTGCTAAGATTGAAAAAAAATGACGTTATTAGCGTTTGTTGTTACCGAAAATAATTTTTTTCAAATACATTTTTTTAAAATAATTTTTTCCGCTACAACATCAACAGCAGCGTAGTTTTTTTTTCAAATCTCCCAAAAAATATAAAAATATTTATTTATGACAAAATATGCAATATGTAAATGAAAGAGATTAGACTCTGTGTAATATGTACCTCCACAGTTGCCTGGAACCATAAGCATCGTAATAGAGCTACGTTAAGCGAATTTCGCAGCCGGAAATCAACCAGAACCGGGAAATTCGATTACAGCAATATAGCGGCCAGTAAACTCACCACGAGGCGTATGTGGGGTCGCCCTCTGCCATCACCCGGAATATGTACAGGAAGCATGTCAGCAATTTGAAGAACAAATTGGCTATGCGGATCCTGAGACCTGGAAAAAAAATACCCGTCAAAAACAGCCAATCAATCAAAGGTTATGCACGACTAAATAGTCGCTGGAAGTGTGATCTACACTG
Organism: Limnephilus rhombicus; assembly: GCA_929108145.2. Lineage (NCBI taxonomy): Eukaryota > Metazoa > Arthropoda > Insecta > Trichoptera > Limnephilidae > Limnephilus > Limnephilus rhombicus. The sequence goes on from OV815275.1 coordinate 18,942,837, forward strand.
ATTAGAAATTTACATTATACGGTGGTAAAACATCTTAACCAACCATCAATTCCAGGTAAAAATATCAGTCAAATTTAGTGGAAAAAGAAATGTGAAATCAGGAGTTCCACAAGGATTAATTTTTAGACCAACCTTATATTTAACTTTGTACCTATTATGAAAAAAGTATTTTCTTTTGCTTAATTATCTGCGATACTGCAATTGTCATAAATTTGTCATTGAAAAACATTGCTAATGCCATGATGATGAAAAATACACTTTAAATTAAAAACTCGCAAAACTCTGACTTTACATTCATGCAAAAGCCTTAATCTTAATTTGCAAACAAACAGAGATTTTAACTTTTCCAGTTTTCCTTGTAAGCCCACGAAATATTTATATAAAAATACTGCATTGCAAAACTCAAAACTCGAACTCTTTTATTGCATCTACCCAGATAACACAGTGTCTTAATCGACTCGGATGTCAAAAAAATTTAAATATATGTGATATGCAGTAGGCAAAATCCTAACAATCATTTATCTTGCAATTTGAATAGTCGACTAGTCGAATAGTAATGTCATAACTTTAAAAAAAATGAGTCACTTAAAATTTTTAATATAAGCACGATTTATTTCAACCTAAATATTTTCAATATTTAATGTATTTTTAATGAAATCTCGAGTTAACCTGAAAGTCCTCCGACGAGTTTCATGTTAATGATAATGTCATTTATACGTATCTCCTATTCCCTCAATAAGGGGTGCGGCAAACCCGCCACAGAAAATGACCACATAATCCCAAAATACTGAGGTCGTTATTAAACACCAATCAACATTAAGAAAAAAAAAAATGAAAAAAAGTTAGTTTGCATGTCAATGGTTTTTTGTTTTTATGATTCAATGACGTAATAAAGCTACCACCCAGTGTATTATTATCGTTTATTAGGTTTTTCGTTACTTAGGTATAAGTTTTACCACACATACGTCTCACGGATCTCATTTCAACAGCATTCAGTTTACTTTCATCCTTCCTCTGCCAGTTCCATGCCTCACTGCCATACATCAGGGTAGGTACCAGGACTCCATTGTGGACTGCTAGTTTCGCTTTTATTGAAAGTTTTTTATTAGCTCCAACGGCATTCAGTCCTCCATTAATGGAGTTACCGGCATTTACCCTCCTTTCAATATCTCTATCAGCCTTCCCATCTCTCGTAAACATACTACCCAGATAAACAAACTCATCCACCTGCTCCAAGTATTCATCATTCATTACTATATCGCACACTGTTTTCGTACTCTCTCTTTCAAACACCATGACTTTAGACTTACTTACATTCATCATTAACTCATTCTTCATACATACTTCGTTCATCCTAGATACTAGAGACGTATGTGTGTGAAATGTGGATATCCGCAAAGAATGTAAGGCTGATGTAAGTATAATGAGCAAAATTAAGAAAGGGACCCTCAGATGGTTTGGGCACGTAGAGCGAATGAACGAAGAAAGTAGTGTTAAAAGAATATATGATGCAAATGTGAATGGTAGAAGGAGTCGGGGACGCCCGAGGAAGACATGGCACGATCAAGTAAATCAGATACTTGAGACGGGCCATGTCAAAAGTCAGAATAATAGAAGAGTATGTATGAGACGATGTATGAATGTGAGTGAGGCAAAGAGTGTGTGCCAAGACCGAGTTGTTTGGCGGTCCGTCCTCTCTGCCTACCCCTGCGGGGAAACGGCGTGATGGTTAGTTAGTTAGTTAGTTAGGTATAAGTTGATTATGTTTAAAAAACATACCTTATTTATATTTCCATTAATATCGAAACAGAAGTTCCAAAAGGAACAATTTTAGGACCAACCGTGTATATTATTCAATTGAATTTCTTATGAAAAAAAAATATTTTCGTTAGTTTAACATTATGTATACGCTGACGATATTGCACTTATCATATACTTGTCATTGTTAAATATTGCTAATGCCTTGTACTGTGTGAAGAAAAGTACAATTAAGAAATATATATACATACACCTATCTGTGAACATTAATAATTATTGGTCTGTTTTTTGTTATCCTCTTATGTATAACAATAATATATTATGTTATTAAGACTGTTTATGTTCTTTAAATAAATAAATAAATATATATCGACCATCCAGTTGATTAATCAGATATCTCCAAATACTACATAAGGTTTGAGATAATGAGCAAAGCATTATTCGAATGTCCACCATAAATCAAATATTATTATATACGTGTCTGTGTTTTACACGTTGAATATGCTATAAAATTACATCGGGAGGCATGACGGTACATTGGGATGACATTTAGAAATTTTATATTATTAACCCATAAAAAATATTTTTGTTTTGTTTATTTCACTACAATAATTGATTAGGTGGCGTCTTCGACCAAGTATATAATTTATGAATAATCTGAGTATTGTACTAGATAGAGGGTACACTTTTACATATAACTGCGTACTCAATTCAAATTTCGATTTTTCGGAGATGTATGACTAATCAATTAGATGATCGATATATTTCAATTTGGGAGGCGGGAATCTTTATTGGATAACCAACATCTCTGCCATAGGTCACCCCAAGTGGTTCGCTACGTTTGGTGATTTAGCAGGGGTGCCCGGGTTCATGGGGCGAGGTTTGTATAGGTCTTGGAGGCGGATGACCAGGACACACTGAACCCCAGATTCCTACCCACCCCTTAAACCCCCTTCCTTCCCAGAACTCTCCTCTCCTTCCTTTCCTTAAAAAAAACCTCCACACAGCATCCCAAAAGATTACATAGGCCCTGAGGGATTTTTTTTCCTCAGGGCCTCCTGTGTGGAGCTCATGTAAAAAAATAAAATATATCGCTAAAAAAAAGTAATGCTTCCTATTTTTTTCTCCTTTTCAATGGTCAAAAAATAAAAATGTAATTGCATAGGTTGAAAACCATACTATTGACAATTAATTTTTCACTTTTAAAAATAATATTCGTCCATTATAGCAGATTTGGTCCGTCTTTTACCAAGGGCATTGTGATGTATTGCATTAATCAACAGTGAAAATAAGAAAATATCGTAGCTTCCCACTTTAATTAAAAAATATATCAATTACGTATAAAACGGAAACACTTACGACATCTATCGGATCAGAGTTGATTGATTTCATATTGACAGTAGAGACCTAAAATAACCCTAATTGTAATGAGTGTTGATAAAAAATCACAGGTGGTATTAAAAATCGTCACGGTGCAAGGAGACCCCCTTTTCTTAGGCGCGAAAACAAACATTGAAATCTTGACAGCCAATTAGATTGGGACGGGGACTATGAGAAATTAAACAAACCAATCGCTAAACGGGAAGGCGTATACCAACGGAGAACAAAGGATTGACCTTTACACCCGATAATTAAAGGGATAATTAATGACCTTTTCATTCCCACCGACCAAGAGGTGAATAAACTCAATGATAAATAAAATACGATTCAAGGACTTTAGTACGACGAACCCAAGAAATGGTGTGGATAATGTTTACATTTATGGGATAGTAAACCATAGTTTTCGAAGTGATATGGGAACTTTAAGGTGCAAAAAAAAACACGTGAACAACGATGGAAAATTTTTAATGAAAAATTCGATAGAAGGTGAGAAAAATTTCAAGGAAGCTACTAGGTGGATTTTCATCTATAATACAAGGGAAAACGTGCTAAGAGAAATTGGAAATGCTGAAAACAATGGAAACTTATTGTTATCAATTTTAAATGAAGTGGAGATTTTAGGAAAACGACTTGGAAAGGAAATTTCATAAAAAAATGGGAGTTTATAAAGAGTGTCCTGTGAACGAGGGGACGTTTCAGAGGTTTAGTGCAATTAAAAGGTTTTGAGAAAATTAGAGTAGAATACCTAGGGGAGAGTGATAATACTGAAAACATTGCGATAGATTTAACTCAGAAAAAGGAGTCATTTTACGTAATTATGATGGTGGGTAGAGCATAGAGTTGCACGAGACTGCAGAAAAATGAGACGTTACAAATGGTTGTCGATCTCACATGTGTATTGTTTTTATAAACAATGAATATTCGAACATGGGTTTTATTTAGATTAGCGCAATTAGCCATTAAAAAGGACCATTAAAATTAACCCAGCTCTTATGTAGAGTTTAGATTATAAAATCCCATAAAAACTAATGACTCTCAGATAAAAAGGAATTTATGGCTCGGTACATAGAGGAAATAATATCAACAGATGTCAAAGCTTACAGTTTATGGGATTTTGCGTGGAAGGGAGATGAATTTTGGGGGAGAGTCCAGACGGAGTAATTAACTTGACAGATATTTAAGGGTCAAACTGGGAATATCTCCTATAAAAATACGAAAAATGATATATTAATTACTAACAGATAGAAAATTAAATTTTCCAAGAGGCAGCAAACATTGAGGACAATGGGGGGTAAGGTGGGAATTGGTGAACAACGTAAAATGGGGGTGATCCAAGTGGGGAAAATCGATATAACTCCAAGTTATCCATGAAATTAATAAATACGGTTGGAAATATAACTATTTATAGGGTTATAGTAAAATAACATAAGAATAAAGACGCAAATTCGTAGAAAAAGCGTCGTTAATAAAAGAAAATTCAAGAAAAAAGGTAAAATTCAAATCTACGATGTAAATAGAGAAAATACGGTTTTAAATGGAAAGGTTCATATAGAAGACAGAAAAGCTCGAGGGGAAATCATAAAATAAAGATGGAAAATTTGCGAGAAAGACTTCGACATGAAGGTATCTCTGTGACGCGAATGTGGGGACAGATTTGGGACATATGGTAGATGCCGTACGCATACGCATGAACATGTTGCGAAATTAATGAAAATAGAACTTTAAAATTATGAAATTCAAACTAATTTTGTATGAACAGTAGAAAAAAGAACGTTAGGGAAATCTAACAAGGACTTACTGAATTCACTTATGTATAAACAAGACATAATAGAGTGAACATTCCAAGACATTACGAGTTAATACAGATTTGATTGTTTTATCAAAGGAAATTCAGATACACTCTTTTGGACCTGAGAGGAGGTATATAATCTGGTGCAGATGCATTTGGAAGCAGTCAGTCGTCGGTTTTTGGAAAATTGGAGGTTTGTGTGACGCGACGAAACGCTCGGTAATTTACTTGTGGAAAAGTTTCTAAGAGTTTGAATTTTTGGAGATTCAGAAAAATTTCATAGTCAAGTCAGGGACTTGTAAAATTTTCAGTTAAAATCAGTGAAAATAAAAATAAAGTTTACGTTTTAATTACTTTTGAAAAAGTTAAAAAGGTGCTTGTGATAAATACAATTTGTTTTAGTGGAAAATTAAGATTTTATACTCAATAAATATTGTATTTTTGAGTATTTTCGCGTCTAGAATCAGTGAATGGGATCAGTGAAGTTAATAAATAAAGTCAAAAATGTAAAGAAGTTATAAAAAAGTGTGTCCAGTCTATCGGAAAGAGTTCTAATAAATATTAAACATTTAAGTTAATTATTAAAAATAGTGCAAATTGAAAAAGGTTATAAATAAATAAGTGCATCCAGTTTAAACGGAAAAGTTTCAACGAAAATCTTTAATTAAACTGAGTGCTTTAAATTAAGTGCTAAATCTTTTATTACTTTAAAAATAGTGTAGTCGAAATAAATCTACTCGTAAAATTATAAAATTTAGAATAAATAAAGTGATTAATCATAATTTATTGTGTGATAATAAAAGTGTTGTTTATTAGCTAAAATTTAAAAACAGTGGTTAATAATAATTTACGATATTATTAATATTAAAGTTAACATCAGAATAATTCGGCTAAATAATTTACAATTGTACGGCACATTTCTATCAAAAAAGTATTAATCTATTAGAAGATTAACACTATAATAATTTATTAATCCAAAAATTTAATAAAAAAAGATTAAAGAAAAGAATAAAAAATAATAAAACAAAATAATATTTTATTACTAAATAAAGTCCGAAGGAATAAAAAATTAATTTGACAACAATTTACCATTTCGAAATAAATCGTGAAGTTCAAAATTTGAATTTAGCAAAGTGTTATTTCATCAAACGTGTTTGAAAATAGTAAACAGTTTAGAATGATAAAGTTTATATATCATTTAATTTAGTTAGATTAAACGAGAATAAAATAAAATTTAAGTCGAAAAGATTTATTAAAAATATTAATTAGAACAATAGATAATTAGGTAGGAAAATTGCAACAAGGTTTATCCGTGTAGCACCCGGATAGGAAAATCTGGGGGGGTGAGTTTTTCTATTATAAAAATTTTCCAGGCACCAAGGAAAAAGCGGAAAACAGAAAGCAGACAGCTGGTATTTGGATTTAATTATGATAACAAAATATTACTTCATTAATATGTGTGATATGTACTTGTATTAAAATATTGTATATAAAATAGGTATATTTATATATGTATCTATTGCAATAAAAATCTAATCAAAACATACTTATATTAAATTTAAAAGGTATCGATTCCGAATACCTACCTCTGAACTTAACTATGTTATTGAAAATAGTTATGTGCTTGATAATTTTAAAATTCATGTTTTGTATTTATTTTATTAATATATGTACTCACATAGCACTCTTTTTAGGGTAAATTGCCTTAAACAAAAAAAAATATATATATGTACTATTATAATTTCAGCTAAAATATAGCAATTGAAAAGTTTATGATATTATAAATTATTTCGATCATAATATAGTTATATACTTGTATATTATTAATTTGTTTATTGAGACAAAATATATATAATTTAATATAAATATGTATATATATATTATGACTATACTTATTGGGGATCAGATTAGACATTTGCGCAAAGAATATAATTATCAAATTCAAAAAAGAAAAAAATTAGGACCATGTAAACACGCGTTCGGGAATGTCCTTGAGTAAACAAACTTCACGCGCTTTGAATCTAGGTCACGAGACCATCGAGAATGTTTACGTAATTGAAATGTTTATAAAATAAATCGGTCACTGAGGCACTAGGTCGAATACTTTAAAAAAAAATGACCTTGAATTTTGAATAAATAATTGTCAGGAGTGGATATCGTACTAAGGTATTGACTTCTAGAACAGGACAAAAATTTATGATATTGCGCAATTATGAAAAAAAACTTAAATTATCGATATTCAGGAAAGAATCAATGACGTGTTGTCTTTCTAACAAGACCACAGAAAATAAACAGGTTCATAAATCATAGCTAGGCGAGAGGGTTTATAAAGAAAAAAAAGGGAAAGCTAGTTACAAGTAATATTGGAGGGGACCCACCACTTTCCCAACGGCGTTATAAGGAAACATATGGTTTCCTCCTTCACCGCACACGTCAAGACTCTACTTTTTTTTTGAACGAAGCTACATTTATTTGAACGACTCTAGACCCTCCAATGTCCATGCATACGGGGTTAGTAAGCAGTATGCAAGTACTTACATTAACATTATACAAAAGATAAATAGAAGTAGCAGCCCGTGGAATAATTCTTCTGAAATAGGTAACATCAAAAAGAGATAATAGTGTTAGTAAAAGAAAAAGAAAAATAAAAATAACGGCTATGACCAGTCGAAGAAACCTTCTGTGAATAAAATAAGGAATGAGGAAAAAACAGTTATATGATTATGTTATAATGTAAGTAATTACTATAGTAGCGGAAATAAAATAAAATATATTTAAAAAAAAAGCCAGAGAAAGTATTCCATAGACCACCGGGCAGTCCCAATGAGAATGCGTATAGCTATCGGCCCAACCGCAGACGATGCTCGAAGTCCGCGTCCTTTAGCCGGTTCCCCGATTTTGCCTCGAAGAAATGTACTTGGGAGAGAAGGGGAAGTTTTTGAAGACCTTGAGGAAAGATGAGCGTCGGGTTACCGGAGGGGGGACGGAAGGACATCGAGACCGCACGGTTACGCCTCAGGCCAACGCATGTCGATGGGGGAGGCGCGGGCGGATCGCGGGAAGACCGCTCTGTTGTATGTTCGCCTGGCAATGTGCATGGACAGGGTCTATCCCACCCCCTTTCTATGGGGGAATGACGATACATAACATGCACAGTTCAGTTGCGCCACCAAAGAATGGAAACCAAAACTAATCAAGAAAAATAGAAAATAATAAGAGCATTTATACATGTAAAACATAATTTCAGAATCAGTACAGAGTGATAATGTATCAAGCGATACTGTCATTACTACCATCGCTCACCAAGATGACCTATCGAGGTAAAAACATAAATCATTGTTAGCAGAGACCAGAGAAGAAAAAAAAAATAGTCAAACATAATCAGTAATTTATAGGTCACATAAGTTATATTATAGATAGTTCAAAGCATATTCACTAAATAAAGAGTAATAGAGGAGGACCGAAGAAGACGGGAGCAATACGTGTAGCACCTGAAACAAGGATGAATTTAGTCTAGGTCGGCGACTCTAAGTACAGGCCATCTCTCTACCCAGGACTTGACAAACTTTTTCAAGCATTCGAAATTCTCTTTGTTCGACACAAGGTCAGCATTCCACGCTGGTCTTGTTATTCCGCGCAAACCATCCAACATTTCCTCTCGTGCTTCCTTCATCAACTCGCAGTGAAAGTAATATGTATATGAAACAGTGGAGAAATCACGGAATAGCCTAATAAAGAGTAGTGAAGATTTACATGAAGCAGTTGAAAATCACGGGATAGCCAAATAAAGAGTAGTGAAGATTTACATGAAGCATTTGAAAAATCACGGGATAGCCTAATAAAATGTATTGAAGATGTATACGAAACAGTGGTAAAATCACGGGATAGTAAGAATCTATCAAATGTTGAACCTTGGGGGAAAATCAAAATACAGTTCAACCAATAGGAGGCAGTGGTCGCTCCTAATAATAATGACCATTAAACAAAGCAAACAGAGATGACGAGTCTCTTAAATAAAATCGTCAAACCAAACAAACAACCTTGGAGTTTTGGCGAATCTCCAAAACATATCGCCATATATGATCTTATTATACTAGTATTTATTTATATAACCTATTATTAGAATGTATTCATTCGGTTACCAAGCTTAGAATTGTGCAGAATTCTATGTGCAAGATCCGAGCTTGGGATGCGATGCAAGTAGCTTCGTATTGCAAGTTGTAAACCTTCCCAAAATGTACGTATACATATATATCTTTTTATGTAATGTTCATTGGAAAATGCGAACTTGCATAAAGCTTGCATTTTAAGTCTGTCGAACTACTCTCGCATTATCTTATGAGCGTGGAGACGTGGATTCACGACCCAAATCTCTACACAACACCGTGAGTATATGATTGTATATAGGACGAAACCGGTTCGCTCTAAGTAAAAGTGAAATTTGAAGATAGACCACGATGAGATTTTTTTAGTAGCCCGAACAGATGGAAGTTTGATGGCGCCAGGTCAGGTTGTATGGAGGGTGGGGAAAGACTATTCATCCAATTTTCACAATCTCTTCAGTGCTGTGGCCACTGGTGGGTAGTCTTTCTTTGTCATGCAAAAGAAGAACACCTGCCATAGATTTTGTTAGATGAAAGATGTGGTTTAAGTTTTTTAGACATTGTGATGTGTTGGAAAGGTTATTGTGTATACCTGCTTCAAAAAATCAACTATAATCACACCCTCTGCATCCCAGAACACTGTCGCCATAACTTTCCCGGCCGATCGCAAGGTTTGGAAGTTTTTAGTCCTCGGTGAGTTTGTGTGATACCATTCCACCGACTGCTTCTTTGATTCAGGTTAAAAAAAAATGAACCCATGTTTCGTGTCCGGTCACAATTTTAGTACTGTTGCATCACCGAGCACATTTTTCAGTCTTTCTTGAGCGAATGTGCGTTTCACCTTCTGCATTCAAGAATTCAATCACAGAACGCCGTCTTATATGAACATCGACGTTGGCCACTTTGCAAGTGACTGCAGTGCTGCCACTTGTAGACGCAGAAAGTTACTACTGCAGTAGATTTTCTTCTTAAATAAAGTTATAATTAACTTTATCTAAGAAGAAAAAAATAGGAGGCATTAGTTTTTGACTGACCCTCGTACATAAAGAGGAATTTTCCGATGATGGGACCGCTTAACTTTTTACACTTATAATTCATTAGTCTTAGTACCTGGAATAATAATAATTATTGATTCATTAAAACGTCTATTTCGATTTTTTATTTGTTTTTTTTATTTTCTTTGAAAAGAGTTTCAAATTATTTACGTTTGTTGTATAGACTTCACAAAGACTTCGCTTGATGTGAGGTGTGCATATAACACTTATTATGGTTGTTGATTATTTTATTGTGATTTGAACATCTTATAAAAAATAAACGCGGGTTACTGCTATTAATTGTGCTGGTTGATGATTCGTTTAAGTATATGTTATATTTTATTTTTCAATTTGTTTTTTTTTTTATGAAATCTCTTCCTTCATTCAATTTTTTAAAGAGAAAACTTCTTTAACACCGTTGTGTTTCGAAACTCGAAGAAACGAAAGCGAGCGACACTAAAAAGAGAAGAAAATTTACATCTGTAGGATTTAGCCTACAAGAGAGTGAGATAGCAATAAAATATTTATTCATTTCACGGGGACTCGGTTACAATTTAATACAATAAATCCACGGTCCCACGCACGTCTCTTTTGGTCTAGCGGTATAAAGCGCATGACGAACCTTAGCGGCCAGAAATTCCGCGGACCGAAGAATCGAATCAAATCCAAAAAAAAATATTATTTTTGTAAAATCAATATCCAATCTCCAAATGAACAGGCAAAGAAAACACAAAAGAAAGCGATATACAGCGACTCTGAAGAAGATAACGCAAATACTAAGAAGATGACAAAATATATCTAAAGGAAGAGATGCTTTGGAATTCGACGACCAAATATGGAAAAAATCATCCTTCACATTGATAAAAAAGCAGTGCTTCGTAGTCTCCCCGCTCTTGTCTACTTTAGTTTTATGACGGTTTCACTTCTACCGCGTGAATGGCACAGTCGGATTAAAAAAAAATGTTTTTGAAAATTAGATTGCTTATTTAGCCTTATTTAAGTCACGGAGTGAGACCGCTTTTCGGACCACTGGGTTGCTATTATCGGACCAAAGCAGAATCCAATTATAGTGTTTTAATTTCATTTAATTTTACCATTTAGGAACACATTGACCAAGGTACCCAGGTAGGTTGGTAACTATTCGGAGTAAGAGTTTGACTTGCCCATGAGAAATCGAGATTTCGAGATTAGTCAACCATATCCGCGAGTCTTTTACAAATTGCGGCATCCAGGTGCACCGCACGTGTCCTGCGGCCTCGAATAGTCTAGTCATAGGAAATAGGATGATGGGCGAACAATAGGCGAATCAGGCCACCGCGTGCCGTAGGAAGACAGATGTTCACCCGGAACATGGACCGAACCGTCGTAATCAGCCATTATCAACCGCAAAGCGCTCGCCGCCGCGCCGTAAGCTTGTTAGAGCGTTTACACTTACTACAGCTTAGTTTGTCTGAAAGCTGGGATAGCCAAGCTTTTAAAGCGGCGCGTAAGATAAAATCTCAATCGGTGACAAGATAAAATTTTTCGTGAACAATATCGGTTATTAGTCGATAATTGCTAGCACGATCGCATGTCTACTCTGCCAGTAGACAACGACAAAAATATCGTTATTTTATCGAGCTTTGCTCGCTCCCTAACTTGTATACATGTCAACAAGTCCAAACCACTATTAGAAATATATTGCGTAGGTAAAAAAAGAAAATAGCACTCAAAGATTGCAGTCATAAATAATAACAAACAATATAATTTGCACCACCCATTTTATCAAAGTGATTTAATTGATAGTTGTGGTAAGTAGAGGTCCCAAAATATTCTAATTAATTTTCCAACTTTCCCTCTCTTCCTTGTCCCTCCTAGGATCAAAGCCTCCCTCTGTAGAGTTAAACTCCCATCATGTGAATGCTATAGATACGTCCTTGTATGTCAACAAACATTGTTAACAAAAATTTCGCAAGGAAAATCAAAATATCATTAACTATTTTGAAAGAAAATGTAGTTTCTTCGGTTATTCAGGATACACAGGTTATGAATAACGACTATTAGTCAAAATAAATCAGTAAATGCCTAAAATAGTAAAAGCAATTGGTAAAAGTCCAGGAAACGACGCCATTGATATTGAGCACATAAGATATGCAGGAGATCAACTACATACTGTTCCAGCCACCCCGTACTCAAGCCTCCTAAGATACATACATATGATGATGGACATGAGTCAAACCGTTATCATACCAATCTTGTAATTCAACCAATTGGATACATTAGTAGGAAATTACCGGTTAATTTCAATTTAACCAAAAAATCCTATTCAATGTGAAGACTATGTTAACTTACATAACTTGTTGGTCAAAAAGGACCCGCAACCCAGATTTGTACCAATTTATTACATAATTACCTTAAACACGGAAAGTTTTAAAGCTCTTAAAAAATATATGTTATTCTTGAAGATAATATCTAGACTTTGCCCGCGCCGAAACGCAAATTATATAAAATTCCCTCGATAGAAAAAAATCGCTAAATAATAATTATTAACACTTTGTTTCAGTTATTTTACAAGTTATATGTATGAAAAAATTCACAGTGTTTCTTTAAATGCTGTTTAACATAATGCCCGCAAGATTTTTGCTCTATTTTAAACGAGTCGTGTTTTATTAAACATTTTCGCATCGATTTTGTCGCCGTAAATGTTAGCGCTCTCCTCTAACATTCGTAATTTCGTATCTCTCCATCTTCTTCTTTTCGGGCCCGATTGCAGAGCCTTAAGTGAGTTTGTTGTTTGAGTTCACTAAAAATCCAGTTATCGTCACAATCAGCCATTAAGTATTTCACCAGTATGGCTAGAAAGTAATGAACTGCTTGGGTTTTCACAGGTCAAATACCTCGGAAATATCCTTACGGAAGACATGAAAGATTTAGAAGGCATGAAACGATAAAGAAGAGCAATTAATATTTGGACCGGAGTGCTCTCAAGGCAGTTCTAACACTCTAGCGACGATGTCAGGAAATTGCTTTTTAAAACATACCTCACTACCCTGTACACATTTGAGAAGTGGACACAATACCCAGCAGATCAATGACACAAGATGTGCTGCAATACTTCCACGATGTTCACCGAAGGGGGCAGTCTTTCCCTGACCTTCTTCGCAATCGACTAGCCAACTTCTGGGGCAGGACAAGGAAGTCAACGAATGTCATTGTCGTAGCTGTCTCCGAGTGGCTCAGCTCTCCACTAAATGAGGAATGGATGCAGATGATGTTGAGGCAACCTTCCTGATGGGCGACCCTTTAATATTCATTTTAATTAATTTAATTTAAACTATTTATATGTTGTTTTTATTTTATGTTATCATTGGTACGGACCTATTATGTTTGTATTTTGTCTCTTTAAATAATATAAAAGTTGTACCTGCATATTTGACGACTGGGATTGCACTATCCTCTTAGTTCTGTTGAATTATAAAACTTTAAAAAATAAATCATTTAACTCTATTATTTGAAATGCTAAACTCCAAATTAAACTGTTCTGAACCCCTGCAACTTATAAACTAACGCATACCCACTAGAATCACACGAAATAATACACTATTCTACTGCAATACGCCTTAGAGCAACTACATTGTTCGTTCACGATACAGCGGTTTCACATTACGGGAAACCAATATTTAGGTGAAATATGTATTTTTGTATTTAATGTTAACTTCGTGAATTTTGTGGAGCGTATAAAATATTTATTCCAACAAAACATTCTGCTCTCCTTTTGTAAACTTATATTTTATTTCTTGTATGTATTTTTATCTATCGTAATTTAAAAAAAAAAATCTATAATTATATTATTATTTCTTGTGTTAAAGTTGTACTACCTACATCCTACATGTAAGAGCCCGATGTTAACGAGCGGACTGTAAAACTTAACGTATTGAACGTTTTTAGTCTCAGTTATACAGGTTGGCACAATTACATCGTCAGTATCAGATAAACTTATCGAGAATAAATAATTGCTGTTACCACAATCGCGAAAAAATTTCAACAGACGATGTGGGTATTGTAAATATGATTGTACAATAATATTTCGAAATGGCCAAGTAGGTTGGTATGTAGTCATCTTCTTTTTCTTCTCCCAAGTACGGCTTTGTAAGGAAGGAGAATGACAATATGAGATAATACATTGAACACGACCTTGGGAAATGGATTAGTCCTAAAGCTGTTTCACAACTAAACAGTCCTCATGGCATTATAAAAAAATACATATAGGTATTTATCATACCATTAATTTGGATGAAATGCAGTAGTCACTAGTAAAACTTTCTAAAAGTAAACAATGCTAGCAGTCCACAGTGCAGTTCGGATGCCAGCCCTTATTTATTGTGAGATTCGCATTGAGGTAGGTATATAATTAGTTGAGAAGCGATGGAGAAGTTATGGAAATAATATCCAAGAGGCGATATTTAGCTGAAGTTGCCCAGAATGCGCAATGTACATTAATGTGGGTCATTTAAAAAGATGTTATTTTTAAATTCCAAGAGCGATAAAAGGGTGCCAAATGGGTTCAAAACGACGTGTTAAATTTTTCAAATTTCTGATAGAATCTTCTTCCTCCGGGTTTACTTCAAAGTTTAATGTTAATGAGTTATTTCTAGTGTATATAAAAGTTATTATGAATCTTTGAACTACATTTTTTTTAATCTTTCGTAGCTTATGTAGTATATTTTTACTAAATCATTTACAAAAAGCCCAATATTGAGTCTCGCAAAATAATGCCGAAATTTGAGAGTAAGAAAGATTTTGCTGGCATTTGAATACACTGCCTTGAGATAATTTGAATTATATTCACGTATTTCGTGTTTTATTAAAAATAGTTAGTTTTGAATGGTTTAACTAGGGTGGGTTTTTCTCTATTATGTGAAACTTCAAAGTCAATCCAGAGGAAGACGATGATGTCCAAATATAATTAAAAAAATTACGTGACTTTTTGTCACCATTTAACATCCACTTTTCACCATTAGACAAATCAAAACAATATTTTTTCCCATACAGTCGTGGCCCATCTTAATGTATCTACAGTCATGTGTCCTAAATTTATACATTACATTCATTATCTGGATTAAAAATCGATACTTTGATTATTTTAACACGGAAATGTGCATTAGTGGATGGCGTGAACAGAGTATTTAATTAGGGTAGGTAGCATGAAATTCTTCAAATTAAATGATATTTAAAAAAAAATTAACACACACAATAATTCCCTCCAAATAGCATTAACCAGGATTTAATATGAAATTATTTAAATGGCTGACCAATCTGCGGATCAGAGGTTTGCAAACACTGCTCCTTTTCTAAAAGTTACACACTGAATTTTATTCAAAATGTTTAAGCTTCACTGAGTTTTTATCATAATAGCTTCAAAGGAAATTATTTAGAACGCAACCCTTAATGCACAGTCATTACCAAGGTGAGGCGGATGTAAGTATAATAAATTATATTATATTAGGTATCAGGTACTCGGAACACTTCGCTGCGGAAATTATAATGAGGACCGAAGAGAAATAGGTCCTCACAAACTACTCATCCTTCGAAGGATATGGTTTTCAATGAAATACCTGGTTTTTAATTTACCGTGATATAAGGATGGCGGAATTTTAGTAAAAATACTGTAATCGTCACAATTTTGGACAACCTTTCACGTTTTCACATACCTACAACGTTAATCGCATTTCATGCTGTCACTTATCATACATCCAGACCAACATACAGAATCGAAACTTTTGTGGACGGTACCTACGCATAACACCATTGGAATGTCTTTAGCCGTGTTTGGTGACCAGATCTGAAAAGTCAGGTACTTCCCCACAATCCTCTTTCCCATCTCTTTCCTCTCCCCACTACCTTCATCTTCAAAACATGCCTACCGCAATTGCGTATCCTATAGTCTTACTGGCTCTAGACGGTTGGGAGCAACTGGGACTCTTGTGCGGTATTCTCATATAACAATTTCAAGCCGTCAAAAATTTTTAAAACTTTTTATACCAATCTATACATATATATATATATGATGGTTGAAACAAAGTAATGTATTCCATTTGTCTATATGTTGTTCCATTTATATATACATTCACTAGCTGGTTCCCGGTATGCGTTGCTATGCCATTCAAGTAAATAAATAGTTTTTCCCTGAATGTCCATTCTCATGCGTCCCTGTTCCCCTCCCGCGTCCCCTTTCCCGACCCGCGTCCCCTTCCCCGTCACCCTACCTTACCCCACCTCCTTTGTTACCCTCCCCCTCCGGCCTTCCCTCCCTGAGGCTAAAATATATGTAATACACACATTTTCAAACCACTCGCGCACCACCTGTAGTAATTTATACAAATTTCATAAAGACAATATAGAAACACTATTCTGCTAAAACGCAAATCTGTAAAAACATTGAGCCAATCCGTCGATTACTTTCCGAGATTTGCGAACTCAAACAAACGGAACCTAAATTTTTGCTTTTTTTTATACAAATTTCGTAACGCCAGTGCTTATTGCAATTATAGTTATACTTTTTTAGTTATTATTGTTTTCCTTATTATTTTTGGCACTTCATACTTGTATGTATAATATTAAAATCAATAAATAAGTACGTTCGTTACATTTAAAAAGAAATTTACGAAGCATTTTTCCATTTCTCCGTTTTCCCGACGAATTTGGGTCTCAAAACGAAAGCGCACCTTTCAAAAGAAAGGATAGTGTCCGAATGCAGACTTTTTGCACTCAAGACTCGGAAAGTGCTGTATCCGGTTACCTTATCCGCTTCTAACTTGTCAGAAATTTCAAGACATAAAAGAATAGCCATTCCCACTAGCCGTTGTCTCAAATTGTCTCAAATATCCGACTAGAGTTATTTCAAATGATAGTGAAAATCAATTGTTTTCTCTCTGTAGGAATTGAGGTCCATGTCGAATAGTTTCACCATTATAGGATCCTTTATTAATACTTTCACGGAGTTCGTGTCACCTACATGGAAGTATGTGGGTGTCCATTCGAGGGACTTCATTGGCTGGACGGCAGCAGGCAGTAGTGCACGTGTTCAAATTTTGTCTAAACGGCCACATTGCGACCAAAACTATCGGAAGTTAATATGAACCATCCGATATCCGAGGATCTCTATGTGTTATGTTAAGTGTTTATAATATTAGGTCCTTACATATGAAATTGGCGTTTTGCCGTACTAGCAACTTTGATCTCAAATATCTTCTCTTTGGTTAGGAATTCCGAATTCAAATTTATACAACTATTTACTGACGTATTTGTGTTTCGAAAATTATAATTAATTTGTTTTTAACAAAATGGACAACTTGAAATATCGCGTTATTTAGGAGTACGAGTTCCACCGTGGCACTAGTGCTGCAGAAACGGCTCGAAGGATTAATGATGTGTATGGCGACGATGCCGCAAAAGAAAACACAGTGCGTTTTTGGTTAGAACGTTTTCGTTCTGGAAATTTCGACCTGCAGTACAAGCCCCGTGGACGGCCGGAGACCAAATTGATAATGAAGAATTGAAGGCTATTGTGGAAGCGGATCCATTGCAAACCACGTCCGAGTTAGCTGCAGGCTGCGGTATTAGTGATAAAACTGTTTTAATCCACTTGAAGCAAATTGGGAAGGTGAAAAAGCTTGAAAGGAAACAACCGAGGCTGGTTAATCGCTCTAGGCCACTGCTGCTTTATGACAACGCTAGACCACACACTGCACAACAGACAGCTACCAAATTAGAGAAGCTTCAATTGGACATCCACCGTACTCTCCGGACCTTGCCCCAACAGATTACCATTTTTTTCGAAATTTGGATAACTTCTTGCAAGGGATAAAATTCAACTCCGATAGGGCAGTCCAAACCGCCTTCAAAGATTTGATTGATTCCCGTCCGAATGGTATTTTAGTACAGGGATCGATGAACTACCTATGAGATGGCAAAAGTGCATAGATAGCAATGGTACATACTTTGATTAAATAAATATATTATATTAAAAAAAAATCGACTTTATGTTCCTCTCATACAAAACGCCAATTTCATATGTAAGGACCTAATATTATACATCAATGGGTAGACGAAGAGTGAGGTTTAAAAAAATCTTATGTGATACGTGAACATTGTTTCGTTAAAGAAATCATTCTGTAACTTCAATGTTCTTATAGTTTTTTAGATATGTACAAATTTTGTACATATTTTAATAAGTATTCTCAGTGGTTGACGGGTAAGGCTATCGACTAGCAATCCGAAGGTCGCGGGTTCAAATCCCGGCGTTCAAATGTAAATTTTATTTGATTATTGAAGTGCAAACTTCTTTAGCACTGTTGTGAATTGAAACTCGATGAAACGAAAAATAGCGACACTAAAAAGTGACAAAAACATACATCTACAGGATTTAGCATGCGAAAAAATGAGATAAAATAATCGGTCTCCTCTTTACGAAGTGTTTCGTAGCTCCCCACTCTTATCCACTCTGGCTTTCTGAAGGTTTCACTTCTACCGCGTATGAATCGAACACTCTGTTTTTTTTTATTTAAAAAAGAAAGAACCACATTCCCGGATCATGAATATCGTGACACTATTTAAAAATTTCCTACCATCACCACAGTAAGCGGAAAATTTTGCTTGTTTCGTCATGGAGGACTTAGTCAGCGAGGAATCGAATATGCGACGCCTGGGTGGGACCCAAACGCGATGCTAACTCAATCACTGGTCGGTCAAAATTTATCTTTGTTATAATGTAAATAATACGAAACAATACCGACATAGAAGTTATGTATAGAACCAATACGTAACTTCTATTTCGGTATATATATACATACAGAACCAATCCGTCAGTTAGCTAATTGTTATATATATATGCACAAGCTTCACGGTATTCCAATCATTTGTGGAGAAACAGATTAGAAATCCATTCTGCCGACAATATTGCGATTTCCGTTCATTGCAAACTGGAAGAATCTTTCATGAGAATTGAATTGCTGAGATGAACAAAACCAGGCAATCACTAGTTCAATAGATTTGAACTGAATCTAATCAAGGAGAGAGAACCATGCCCACAGATTCAAAGGAGATCCAGATTAGTTTTGACAACAAGCAAAATCGTGACTGGAAAAGACTGTTCGATTTAATAAAGCAAATAGAAAAATGCTGCAGAAGATAATTTATCATTTTGTCTGGGTCTAGTTTGTGTATTTATGTTTAGAAGAAGTTCTTTTGTAAATTTGCCCGTTAAAAGACTGCACAGATTTTATGAAATTAAAATGTGTATTCTTGATCAGAAGTTTTCAGTTGTGATAGTGTTACTCAATTAAAAGGTTTTGAATTATAGTTTTTGTTGTTGAAATAATTTTACTGTGTTTCTTGTTTGTGAAAACGTTTAATGGTTCCCATGCCAGAGTTAGCGATAAAACTATTTTGGTGTCACCAAATATTTAAATACACATCGAACGGCTAAATGACTCAGTCTTGGAATTCACTTATTGCTTCATTCAAATTTTTATTATTTTGTTTTCTAATTAATTTTTGTTTGAAATTTTTTTTAAATGATTTTTTTTAAAGTGAAACTTCTTTACTTCCGTTGTGATTTGGAATTCGGATGAAACGGAAATGAAGCATTACAGCACCTGCGATGCATCAAACTGCGCTCATTGGCCGCTTTGATTATAATGTCACTTTTCAAGGCTCCTATTGGTTGAGATATGAAATGGAAATTACGCTAGGTCTGCGCTCATTGGCCGCTTTGATTATGGCCACACTTTTCAAGGCTCCTATTGGTTGAGATCATTTTGGTAAAGTTTCGTTTCTACCGCGTGTGAATTTCACTCTTTTTGTTTTTATTATATAAAATTAATACAAAAACAAAAAAATAATGTACTGAATGATTGTGAGTGAATAAAGGAGAGTGCCAAGATGTCATCATATCATATAAATGTACCCTTCTGTTATTATGAACCCAAACATTGGCTAACTCAAGTATTTGAGTATCTATCTAAGTATTCTGCAGCCTGAAACCATACTTTCTCCTAACCACTGGAGCGTTTTTGGCCACATTTTGGTCGATTTGAAAACACCCGAACGTTCACTGGTCAAAATGTGGCCGATTTGAAAAGGTATTTTGAAACATTTATTGGAATTATTTCAAAAGATCCCGCGTGTTGTATACAAAGATAACTTAGTATTTTATTCTGATTTATTTGTTATTGAGATTTTGTGAACCGAAACTATTGAAATTTAAAAAAAAATTAAATGCGTACAAATCAATTTTTATACACTACTTATTTATTTAATTAATTTATTTAATCAAAATTATCAACATGCTTCCGACGTCAGGATTAGATTATTTTTAAAAATTTTATTCTGACGGAGGAACCATTGATTTTAAAAATTTATATTATTTTTATTTTTTAAGAAAGACAATCATTCCCGGGTTACGAATAACCTGACAATTTTTGAAAATCTCCTACTACCATCACAGAAAGCGAAAATTTTTGCTTGTGGCTTAGCCAGCCGAGGAATCTAACACGGGACGCCTGGGTGGGACTCAAACGCGACTCAACCACAACCTCAACTCAACCTCAACCAACTTGAATTATATTGTTAATTTTGATTAAATTAGCGGTTTATAAAAAGTAATTGGTTTTCATTTAATTAAAATTAACACCACAAAGTGAATGAACGAATATTGAAGAAGAAATATTTTTCTTACAAATCATTGATCAAGGTTATGTACGTACGTACTAAATAAAGCATGCTCGAATTAAATTTGTGGTTATCATCTAGTCTAGGCTGTAGGTAACATATAAAAGTCATAACATTTAATATTCTCCATGTAGGTACTACGTACGCAAATTTTGGAGTAAATAATACGGAAAATTCATTCCTTTATAAATTTAACGATTATTTTTAATATTATTATGAATCCTAAAAATGTGGAATAAACGGATAATATACATAGGTGCATTCAATGGTTCTCCAAAATTATAAGCAATTTATATCTCTCCCTATTAAAATTCGGATTTCATTCTTTCTCCATATTGAAAATATGATTTCTTTAATAATTTCCAAATCGGACGCTCCAAAATCCCGTAAGTGTGACATGTATTTTGATTATTAATGCGAACGCTCCATTGGCTAACAGAAACTAATAAATATTATATAATATATCTATAATGCATGTACCCAAGTTCCAACGTAAGCAGTATGCGCAAGTGCATTCAGAATGTTTCAAATTCACCATTTACTGTAATTACAAATACCAACCTGAAACCTTCAGCTATTAAGCTGTGGAATGTTCCTCTGCTAATAATCGTGTCCTGTATTCGAGTGCCATGTAACAGCGATAAATCGACATCTATGAAACGCAATGCGCTTTTTTTAAAACGAATCCTTGCTGTTTTTTCGCTTTTTGCCGCTTTTCGTGAAATGTGTTGCGAAGCACTCTCCGTTATACATATATACTATTTTGACTTTTAAAATGACAAAATCAACACAGTTTTTTTTGATTTTGTGTCCAAATGCATACAGCATATAAGAACCTACAAAAATAATTAAAATCTGCTTTTTGAAGGTGAAGATAATACTACTAAATCCAAAAAAAAGAAAATCTAACACACATAGCTGTCAGTGTGAGAAGCACGGATTTTCCAAATGTATCCTCTGCTTTCCCCTACCGTTACTATACAACCTTTGCAATCCCTCCCTCTGTCCCTCTTTCGTCCCTCATCCCCGTTCTCCTATGACGTTTACTTCTTTTCCGCGTTCCCCTTCTATCTTCCCCGCCTTCCCTTCTTCCGCGTCATCCCCCACCCGCTCCGCGACGGGGGAACATTTCCACGTTTCTATCTTCCCTTACCGAGTTCGCCTTATACCTTCCCTGCCTTCCCCCTCCCTCGCACCCCCTCCTGGGAACGCCAACTCCCTACTTCCCTCCCTGTCGCTAATATATATGAAATTCACACTTCTCACAGCTATCCTTGTGGGACGCATCCATGGATTTCCCAAATTTACGCTATGCTATCCCCTACCGCTATTATGTCTCCTTTGCAATCCTTCCCTCTGTTTCTTCCTCGTTCTCTACTCCTCCACAGCGTGTGCCATACCAACGTAATAAAGTGTTGCAATATAAATCAGATGCAGATAGATACAAACGTAAAAGCGATATGGGGGTACAGAGTTTTATATTAATGTGGCCTGAAGCGGAAAAGAGGTGACCGGGCAAGACTTTTTGTACTTTTTGAATCAGCTGGAAAAATTGCAAATTTTTGATTTTAGAAATGGAGTAGCATTCGGAGCAATGAGACCATGGCATTGGGGTGTATTGTAAGGCTCAACGGTTTGGGTAAGGGATAGGGGCGGGAAGAGGAATGTGGGGAAGCATCTGGTTTTCAGATCTGGCCATTAAACACGACTATTGGAATTTCAAGCAACGCCAACGGTTCGATTCTGAATGCTGATCTTTAACCTGGGCGACGCTGAGAGTATCTACCACCATGTTGACCGAGTCGCGTTTTCAAATTTATAGTTCTTCATACGATGGTTTTTCCTTCTTCCGTTCGTATTCTTTGTATTCATAGAGCCTAAAGCACGAATATGCTGTAGAAGCCTACCTTTTTCGGTATTTTTTATTTTTTACCCCACCACAAGTACACCATATTTTATTATTAATTAATTTAATTTAACTTTCGGACGTCGGTAATCAAACCAGCAACTGAATTCATATTCTAGAATCTTACTACGAAAATTAAGTCCCCAACTCCACAAGCTGTCATAATGTCAGAATGACATAGCTTGTGGACTTAATTAACGAACAATTTTAATCACGGTTTACTGCGGTTGATGATAGTCAAAGATAATATTATTATCACAGACCGTATATCATTATCACGATTATATGATTATATCGAGCAATATAATCATAATATTATTTGGGTAAATAGATGTGATTGAATAATTGCAACAAAGGCATCGGCGTTGCTTGGATCTGAAGCGCCAAAGGCATCAAAATTTGTTCGGACGTGAGAGCTGTCTATTGCCTGTAGCACAATACGAAGTAACGATCCTGATTTCTAATGCCATCCACCTGCGCATCATATTTATTTTATTTTGCAGAAACAAACAGTACTTAATTACATAGAAGAAAATAGTTACAAAGTAATAGAAGTTAATACAATAATTGGTACCAATGACATGTCGCTGTTATATATGTATAGGTTTTTGTGTGATATATTATACATTTTACCTAAATTAAGTTAGTATATTGAGAGGTGTGTGCAGGGGCATAGCTACCGCCATATCAATGCTACGGGGCCCCCGGGCTACAGATGCCCCTAACGTGTGTAAGCAAAAATTAGTAAAATATTATCCACAATGTCACTGAATCTCGTGTTTCCCTGGAAAAAACATATAAAAAAACTGCCATACGTGCCTGTAGAGTTTTCACTCTTCAAAAATTTTTTTTTTCCGGGTTAAGCGTACGCCCAAAAGTTGGCAACATCCTACATCGGCTATTGCGGGATTCCCGTTTAAGTCATTCATTAAACGGGGAATCCCGCAATAACCGATGTACAATCCCGCAATAACCGATGTTATTGCGGGATTCCCCCGTTTAATGAATGACTTAAACGGGGAATCCCGCAATAACCGATGTACAATGACAAACCACGGAGAGCAATATTTACGCGTTTTATTTCATTCCGGTTCAAACACTATTTATTAAATTGTATTACAATAAAATCTGGTTCTTCTTAATTTGAATTGTTTGGCTAGCTCATTTTCATATATAACTTATAACCAATAAATATTTATTTTAATTTAATGCAAGCATTTTAATTTCTTTTGTGAGAAATCTTTACCCTTCATTTGGGCACCCCAACTAATTTTGATACAGGGCCCCTCTAAGGAACGCTACGCCACAGGGTGGATGTGTTGTTTACTGTGATGCCAATTTAAATCGTAGATATGAAAATAAAGATGAACACAGCGATCGCGTTAAGCGAAACATTTTGTCTTTGTTCTGAAAAAAGAGATGGTGTACCGCCATAAGGAAACAGATGGTTTTCTCCTTCACCGGATATCAGTTTAGCAGTAAAATTTTAAAACCAACAACATCGTTTGGTTCTGATTTAATTCCACCCTTTGTCGATAAGGTATGTTAACGTCTATTTAAGTCACTTTTAATCTTACGATTAAAAAGGGAATTTTTCATGAACGACGAAAGTTGTCGAAATTCGGGGTGACTGCACTCTGACAAGTGTCAAGCAACCATTTACCGTCGTACAGCGATTCTTTCCGCTAGTGACCGACCGAAGGTTCAGTTTCGGTTTCGGTTTCAGCAAGATTCGGCAAAAAAATCTATTTTCGGCATCAGTTTCGGTTTCGGCAAAAAATCTGCTGAACCTTTTGCCGCACCGAAACTCGGCGTTCGTGAATTATCGCGCGTCGTTCGGCTGACTTCGGGTGAGTTCGTGGCTCGTGTCTCACCCGCCATCATCAGCTGAGTTCGAGTAATATCAAAAACATTAGCAATTAATTAAATGAAGACAATACTAGCGAAACTCAACCTGTCCCAGAGGTGCCAATATCTTTTTCTGACTTTTCTGTTTCTTGATTTTCGATTGAGTTTCGCAAATTGTCTTCATTTTATTAAATGTTACAATTTCAAGTTTTACTCATAAAGTTCAAAATAAATAAATCAGTATTTTTTCACATACTTAAATAGTTGTTATTTATTTAATTTAACATGTATTATTTGAATGTCGTGACTGTAAATACAATTAAAATTAAAATACTCAATTAATGAGGTCCTTCTTTTATAAGTTGATTTCCTGACAAATTTTTCTTCCAGAAAGTAAATTTTTGTTTGTTTTTTTAGCAGTAATATAAATTATTTTTTTTCACTTACATACTTCAATTATTGTTTTTTATTTCATTTAACACAAATATTAACTGTCTGTATAAGAGTAAAAAATAGGCTGAATTTCAGTAAACAATAGATTTTTAACATGTCTAAAAAGTTTCGGTTTCGACGAAACTGAGACCGAAGATTCGGTTTCGGTTTCAAAAGTCCTGTTTCGGTCGAACACTTCTTTCCGCATGTGCTAAAAAGGTGACTTTTTATTTTTCTCAAAAAATGGTTCTGGTTTTCTTCAAACTTACTACTTACTATCTGTGTTATTCATATGCATGTAAAATTGAAGGTGCTTTTTTTCTTTTATTTTTTTAAAAGAAAGACAAACATTTCCGGGTTACGAATAACCCAACAATGTTTGAAAATCTCCTACTGCCACCACACTAAGCGGAAAATGTTGTTTATGTCGTGATGGAGGACTTAGCCAGCCGAAAAATCGAACACGCGACGCCCGGGTGTTCGATTTTTCGCTCAGCCACTGACCGGTTAAATAATTTAACAATATTACTCCCTAATTTGACTCCCCAAGGCATTTCACCTTATTTGTTTATATCTTCTATGATATAAAGATTTTGCCTAACTTAAATATTGCACCAGAGTACCTAGCATGGTCGATCGATATAGGTTTTATCGAAAATGTCGGTAACTTGTCATCGCTCCCGAGCTCGACTGCAGGCCGCTAACGAACAAACAATAGTTCACAACGACTAAGGGTTCCCATTTTATTTGAGGTCAACTGTTATTTATTCGTTCATTATATACTCGGAAGTGATGACAAGTTACCGATATTTTCGATAAAACCTATATCGAGCGACCATGCCTAGGTACCCAGATTGTCAATAGATATATCTATTCTCATTTTGAATTTATCAATAGAACGATGGTAGAAGATGTTTTACCATTTGAAACCATTTATTTATGATTCAATTTTATTTTCTTCTAATTTATAGTGTAATTAATAATGTAAGAGTAATTTATCTAACTGGTTTCCGGCATGCGTTGCAATGCCATAATCAAAGAAATAAATTGTTTCTCCCTGCATGTCTTTTTCTGTGGGTCCCCGTTCCCCTCCTAGTACATCTCCTTCCCCTCCCGCGTTCCCTTTCCACCGTCCCCGCCTACCCTTTCCGCTCCCCCGCTCCACCGTCACGCAACCCCCCCCCCCCTCGTTCCATATATTCAGTCCCAGTACATTCAGTTTTCAAACAGCTCGAGTGCCAACCATTACAATTTTTTTGTTCAAATTTTCATTTTTCATGTACCTATTACAAATATGAATTTATATATATTATAAGTACAATCAATCTAATTTGGTACCTAACATAAGTACGTCTTTAAAATATCTATAATTTTATAAAAACCACAGACAATTCTTTGTTAAAAAAAACAGTTGCCTGCTAAATTCATTTCAAAATTGGATAATTTTCTGAAATTATCCATTTTTCTGCGGAATTTTCTTAATTTTTATTTCCGTAAGAACCTTCTACAAAGTATTAGAAAACTTTAAAAAAAAGATGAATGAATTAGGTAAAGTCGATCTGAAGTTATGGTGTGAACAAGGAAAACAGGGTTTCTTTTTTTATATATAGAATGGAATTGTTTTGATAACACAAGTGATTGGACCTGTTGTAGCAGTGCCCTATAAATGTTTAAAATTTTAAAACTTTTCAAAACTATAAAATTCTAATACTTTTGTAGGAACGTGTGAAGGATGTGTTTTTTCGTTGCTGGGAATGGAAGCAAATTACCTGCCATTTACATGAAATTGTTTCCGTTGGTAAAAGTCCGTGGGTGCATGTTGTGTGCGCGCATTTCCAACCGGGCCCCCGCGAATCCTGCACCGCATTTTCCCGTCCAGGCTTTGAATACGCGGACGCAGAAATACAGCCTCCAGTTAATACTGTGAAATAACAACCGTCTACGAATAGTGTTACTAGCAATTCATTCATCAAGTTATTATTATGCTCATAAATATGGCATATGTGGCCGCACAAAGCCCAGCAGATTTTAGCTGTGAAATCCATAAAAGGGCTTCAATTTCAAAAGTTGCTTAGTTTCTCTCTTCTACAGAGAAATTCTCGCGTATTCAATAGGATATTTTTGTACAGAGATACGGTTCGCAGTAATTTGACGAGAACCTCCGACACATATAGCGGATCTAACTCGAATTCTAAAAGCCAAGACATTCTTTTATCTTGTCAATGTGAAGTTTTAAGCTTCGTGATTAGTGAATTATATAACAGGGCAACGGAACAACGCTGTGTACCTTCACGTCGTATTTTACGGTAAAAATAGTAGAAGTCATGACAAAAGTAATGACCTTTAATAAAAAAAAAACTTACAATTACGTTTGTCGATGCAACTACAACTCAGTCCAACCTGTTCCTATCTGACAGTGTGTGGCCAATGGTCGCCTTAGTTCTTAATTGTCCATACGACCATTTTAGTTATGGTTCAATCTCCACTTTAAAATTTAAAACAAAGTACAAAATTATGATAGTTAATCACTTAACTGAGAATTATTTAAACTAATGAGACCTTTACCTATACCGAATAGCTTTATCTTAAACACCTATCATAATATTTCATTGAAATAATGAAAGAAAATCTTCTCCACCGGAAATTTTTCTTATCGTTATTTAAACAATTAAGATTTAAGGCGACGCAATACCGACGTGTGCATTGTTATATTTGTAACAATAAATAATGGTACAATAAATATTGTGCAATGAACTACATATTGATCTCTCAGTGCAATTTAATATCGACTTAGTTAAGAAATCTTGGCAGTGACTACCTGGTACACCCACGGTGTATATAATTTCGAATCTCTTATGTGTGATTGTGCAGTGAATTCTTCCAAAATCCCCCAAGGTCATAAGAACGATTCTTAAGAACAAGAAGTGAGAAATACTAAATAGAAGGTGAGGCAGTCCTTTACAAATATTAAAATCTTTACCAAATCCCTGCACCGCACAAAGAGGAGACCATTCACTCGAAGGCTAAATTCAAATCACAACGGTGCTAAAGAAGTTTTCCCATCAAAACACTTGACGAACAAAGTGAGAGAAAATTACCGTCTGAATTTGATTTCGAAAAATTCTACGAAAGCTCTAAAGGGGACTTCAGATAGTTTAGGTACTAAAACGCAAGTCAGCACCTAATAACTTTCAAGTAAATAATTAATGAAAATTTATGAAAGCAGGTAGGTACTATTAAAAAATAGAGAAGCCTTTGTTAACGGTGTTTTATAAAAAACTTTCTTTAATGAACTTCTAAAGTCCTACCAACTCATTCCACTGAAAATTGGGTCGATATTCAGGTCTTTGTTGGTTATTATCGTAAATACAATTCAACCAAACCAACAAATTAATTTGTTTCCGATCGATTTGGAAAATTCATGTAGGTCACCCGACTTAAGGAGAAAAAGGACATACTAATAGTCAATAATACATTAATACTTTGAAAGTTTGCAGGTACCGAGAACATTTATTTTTGAAGTGAAACTTCTATAGCTCCGCTGTGATTTGGGTTTCGGATGAAACGGAAATGACGATTACTGCAACTGCGACGCATCAACTGCGTTCATTGGCCGCTTTGATTATGATGTTACTTTTACAGACTCCTATTGGTCGAGATATGAAACGGAAATTACGCTAGGTCTGCGCTCATTCGTCGCTTTGATTATGACCTCACTTTCAAGTATTGGTTTAGATTAAAAAAGAAAAAGGGCGTTAATAAATAAATAAATAAATAAAATAGATTGTTTAAACTACACCTGAATTTTTTTTAACGTCAACTACACTCGAGAGGTCCTAAGAAAAATAATTTTCCTCGGGGCCCATGTCATCTTTGAAAATACTGTGTGTGGTTCGTTTGAGGAGATGAAGGAGTTAACATGGGTCTTGAAGACCCATGAAATGAAGACCTCAATCGGGAGGAAACAGAGGCCGGCAAATCGTTCCAGACCCTAGTTGTTGAACTCAATGACGGGTCGTAAAAGCGACCCGTTCTCATGTGACAACCATACACATTTGTTGGGCGCGCATTTGGCATAGTCGCAAGATGGACACTAGTTCCTAGGGGAATCTTCCATTGTAATACCGGTAGAACAAGGATAGCACGTGCTCTAAGGATTGCAATCTGCTTGTTAAGATAGGCTGCAGACCAGAGGTGGCTGCCAAATGCAAAGATCTGTACAGCATCAGCAGTTTGTACCTTTAAAACATCCAAATATCTGGGTGATTCCCATCATCTCTTTTCCCAAATCCTTCCCTTCATTATTATGTTCAGTGTCACCAGTCACCACGTACCCCTTATTGGGGATGCCGTAGTTTCTCTGGCTCTAGGATTGCGACTCTGCCACAATTACATATTATAACAAAAAAATTTACTGATTATTATGAAATTTTATATTGGTATTTCTGAAATCCGTTTTTTCGCTAAAATTCCCCTTGCTAGCTTTCCACAAAAAAAACACGTGAATAAATAAAATATTGATGTGTAAAAATAGTATGCAGGAGTGAAAAAGTAAATTGGATATTAAACTTTGTCTCATATATCTTCATGGCAAAGTTCAGAACTCTCTCATTATATATTAATATTGTTCTGATACAAACTTCCAAGGGCAGGGGTCGCTGTCTATTTCTTAAATTTTTAACCGCTGGAGATTATTTTTAATTTTAAGGTAATATTTAAGACTAGCTTTTGCTCGTTTGCATTATTAAAAGTATTTAGCGATTTGATGTTCGAATACGAATGAAGCAAGGAGTGTGTGTCTACATTTTTTTTTTAAAATTAAATGTTTGAAAAAAAAACGATGTTTGAATGTGGATGAAGCTAGGAGTGTGGAGAAAAGCAGTTTACTGAATTTTTCACTATGCCATTCGGGTTGCTTAAGCGGATACGCGAATATTGATACCTATCAGGCCTACTTTCCAGTTTCATCATTGACTCCTACCACTGAGCGGCTTCTGTCGCCGACATTCTTCAAACACTCTTCTCGCCAAAATAGTCCAGTGAGCTTACTGCCAGAATCTTATATAGCAAAAAGAGGCCTAGGAATTAACAGCTCAATTTTTTCACTCAGCCCTACGGATTGTGTAGGTTGAGACGCGTAATTTGAAATCCATCTCGGGTATCGTACGCTTCCATTAATTAAATATTTACAAAAAAAATAGATCCTACTTTCAGTATCTACCTACCCAGTAAATCAATCTATTCTGATGCACGATATCCGAGCAGTTACCAATAACAGTAAAAATTCTATTTTATTAGCCACTGGAGCGACAGCGCAATTTAAAACTTTTTTCTCCGAATGCTCGAGATTTTTTTGAATATTTTCCGCCCAAATGAAAAAAAATCATGCCTTCGAATTTTAATATTAAGACATACAAACTGATTATAGTTCTATATAGCCAATGAATTCACCGTTCATCTTTTATCGATTATCACATATTCGTAAGATTTATAAAAAAAAAATACAAAATCGTAAAATTCTACTTATTACTTACAACAATGGAAAAATTTGCGAAAATTGGCGGCAAAGCAATCTGAGATATTTTAAATAGTGCCATATTGTGGCAAAAAGCTCTCCAGTGGCTATAAGATTTTAAATTTTGAGGTTTTTTACAATTTAACTTTTTTTTCATCATCATCATCTTATTCCTCTTGTCTGGTGCCTCCATTCGTATTTGAGGTACTCATCTTCATTCCCGCCGCCGTGCACCCTTCGTTGAATCGGTTGATCCATTCTTGTAGTTCCCCTATGTTGTCGTTAATCTCGCGATATCGTCAGCTAATAGTTGGGAGCTGATTCTAGTATTGCCTACCAATGCAGCATCCGGTGTTTGACTGTTTCAGCTAATCCAGTCTATGAATACAGTGAAGAGGATTGGCGACATTCGGCACCCTTGTCTAAGACCAATTGCCACTACAAATTCTTCCGAAATTTTACCGTTTACTCGGACCCTTCTGCTACTTTTTTCGTAAAGAGATGCTATTAGCAAGTTGCCTTCAACTCCGTATTCTTTAAGCACCTTCCACAGCAATTGGCGCGGTACTAAGTCGTATGCATTCTCTACCTTTTAACTTTTTTTCCTCCAAATCGTTATTATTATTTTATTTTGAATTATTTAGACAGTAAAGGCGGCCCAATATCCTAATGATGTGGATGTCAATAATGGGGGTTTGCCACAGACTCACATTTTAATTGATTCCGACGAATTTGTAACTATAATAACTTTTTTTCAAACTTAAGTTTAAGTTATTTAAACTTAAGTTTAGTAAAAAACAGTTCTTTACCACTTACCATTCAAATATCTAACGTAAATTGTTTTGAAAATTATATAACCCGTTTTTTATCTATAAATTTAGCAATGTGCACAAGATTTTATTTTTCTAGACAATAAATTAATAACTTTTGGAGTGATTCGTTTAGAAACATCTGAAATTTTAGTAATATGTTGATCAAAATTAATTAAACTCCTTCCTAATGACTCCTCCACTTACGACGTTAATATTATGACTATAATTTAGGGTATTGTGTCACCTTAAATAAAAATGAATACATTTATTCAACACCCTATCTAGATAGCACTTAGTTCGCGAAGAATCTTGAAATCATAAAAATATGCGTATAGAAAATGAAGAAAATGCTTGTAGTTCTTAGTCGAAGTATGACAATCAGCTGAGTGGTAGAGCAGCGTTCCGGCAAGGCTAAGGTGCTGGGTTCAATTTCTAGATATGACCTATCTTTTACTGATTTTTCTGTTTCAAATTTTCGATTGAGAGTCGCTAACGTTGTCTTCAGTGGCAAAATATTAGTGTTTCGAAAATATTAAAAGAAAATTTTGTTAATACGTCTTTAGCTAAAATATTAATAAAAATTAGAAAAAAGCGGCTTCTCAATACCACTTCTCCCCTAAATAAAAATATAAATAATATATGCAGAACTTACTTGATCTCTGATTTTTGATGAAATACAGTTGTAGTCGTTCTTTGAATGTGTTCTCGTTCACGTAGTATTCGACGCGGACCCTGAAAAGAGAAGCAAAACACATTGTTAGTTTATCGACTCATTACATGTTTATAAATTAATAACATATGAATATGAAAAATAAAATTATCGACAAAATCAACAACAGCTAAAACTTTTTTTTTTAGATTCACACTAAAAAAAAATCATCAGGACCTGTATCAATTTCGGAGATGCTATGTTGGAGGTCTTTTTAGGGAAAGGAAGGAAAGGAAGTTCAGGGAAGGAAAAGGTACCTAGGGATCAATGTGTCCCTTCCAATGCAGTGTAAGATGATGGGTCGAGAGAGTCCAGCTGGAAAGTTCAAAAGATTTCTCTTAACTAGTCTCTCCCGATCCGACCCATCATACAGTAGGTAGACAAACACTTCCACCGCCGAGACCTAGACAAACCTCACTCCATGAACCCGGTCACGTAGCGAATGACGTGGAGGGACCTGTGTCAGAGGTGTTGATTATCAAAATAAATATACCCATAAAAAATCCGAAATTGAAATAAATTAGATATGTCATTCACATATATTATGCAGTGATAACATAGTCGCTTGATTTTAAAAGAAAATAATTTTACCGATCAAGTTTAACAAATATAATTTGTAAAATTTATGAATTGCCTTTTTTTAAAATATGAATACCTCACAAGAGTCCCTGTTGCTCCCATATGGAGCCATTGAGACTATGGCATCCCCCAATTGGGATATGTTATGAGGCTGTAGGTGGTGGGATGGGGAAGGAGATGGGAAAGAGGAAGATGGGAAAGTACCTGGCTATTCCTAAAGCACTTTCAAGCAACGTTTCAATTCTGAATGATGGGTTTTACGCTAGGGTGATACTGAAAGTATCTTTCACTCTGGAACGTGCCACAAATACTATTCTGATCGCAGATTGGGAGTCAAGAGTTTTACCCCTTGACCACGGCGGTCGTCAGTTATTAAACAAACATTTATCGTACAAAATAAACAGAAATTGCATAGAGTATAATATGTATATCCTGTTTCCCACAGTTAATCCAATTAAGAAGAAGTGGAGGACATATAATATTACTTTGTGTAAATATACAAATAGAAGAAGAGGTATTTAATTCATCTAAAATATTTGTTTAAGTGTAGTACCATTTGTGTAAAAGGAAATGTGGATACGCGCCATAAATATATTTGGGCATTAATTTCTTTAAATGAATAATTTATGCTATAAGACCATAAGGGCGCCATCTCTGGGTTTTGTATTGTATTGAATTTAACCTATGTGACTTGAGATGCAGTGTATTCATGCGTTTCCTTACCTTTGTGAATCAAGCAATTACTTCTGACGGGAGTGTCAGTAAAAGGCCAAGAGATGTCTCTCCTGGTCAGTCATAAGAATAATTCATCCAGTAGACACCTAAATGGATTGATTTTAAAAATAGTACATCAACAAGTGAAACTAACTGTCATCTGTTGTTTTGGAACATTTTGCTGTTTATTTTTATCATTGTGAAAACTAACTAATTGTGTATTGTTGAAACTTCCTTGCTGTGCAAAACATCGGTCAAGATTATGCGATATCGCCTTGACATTTTAATTGAAAAGAAGTATCTTTTCGTGTGGACATCGTGGCTGAGCTGCATTCTCTGAGTGAGTGTTTGTTTGTTTTTCACTTTGGTTTTTGGAGTTGCTGGGTCGACTGTTTTTTGTGTCACATAGGGAAGAATTCAATTTTCGTTAATTTTACATAGGGTAGTCAGCCCTCGTGTCAGGGGCTATTTACACGCCCCTACATATTTATTGGTCCTTCGTAGCCTGGATTATTAATTCATTCATACATTCAATTCGAGATTATAGCTTAATTACATGGATGTTTGAATTTACGTATTTTTTTTTGGTAAATTTGAAGTACCTCTCATTTTTTGAGAACTATAGCTGGTCTTGTTTTTGCTTTTGGATGACATATTTGGATGTTCGCAGAATTATCGTAATTTTGGATAATTATTCGCAACATTATTATTATTAATTAATTGTTAACATTGTTCGCAGAATTGTCGTAATTTTGGATAATTATTCGCAGCATTATTATTAATTAATTATTAACATTGTAACATTATTGTAAAATTTTGTGGTAATCTTTTCGCATATATAAAAAATGCCAAGAATTACGGAGGAGGGTTTTGATGAGGCTCAAGACAGATCGCTTATTCTTTTAACCGCAAAAAAGGAAAATCTTTTTTTTCGTATGAACGATCTGTATAATGCAACAAATAATATATCTAATTTTGAGTCAAGAAATAACGAAGTGTTTATGGCTCAGTCAGAGATGATTGATCAAATGCGAAGTCAATTTGAAAATATTATAGATAGCATCAATGATCGTCAGTTAACTTTAAATCCAGAATTTAAACCAGATTTTCAAGCTTTAAATGCTTTTGATGATCTTTTTTTGAAGGTCAAACGAACTAGATCGAATATGAAAACTTCTGTAAGAGAATCACTGACGTCACAAAATAAGTCGCGGGAGCCGTGTATGATTAATCTTCCTGCAATAGATCTTCCAACCTTCGATGGTAAGAATGAAAGTTGGTCGAAATTTTTTGAGTCATTTAAAGCCAATATCCATAATAATAGACAGCTAACTGACTCGCAGCGTGTGCAGTACTTAGTCGGAAAACTCACACACGGGGCTTTGAACATAACCGCAGGCATTGTGCCTTCGGGTGATACATATCAGATCATTTGGGAGAGTTTAGTTAAAAAATATCAAGATAAACGTACACTAGGAACACATTATTTAAATAATATTCTCGATGCGAAAAACTGCACGAATACATCTGCCAGTCTCAATTCTTTCATTGAAAGATATTCTTCGTCAGTGTCGGCATTAAAGCAGTTAGGTATTGAAGATTTAACTGATTTTATTTTGTTTCACTGCGCGGTAAGAAAAATTGATTCACAGACGGCTCAGAACTTTGAGCTGACGGTTCGTAATAAAGAAATTCCTTCTTATAATGAGTTAGTTTCGTTTGTACAAGATCAAGTAAAGATTTTAGAACGAACGAGTAACTCGCATGGTGTCGTAAATAAAACGCATCCCATTTCGTCCTCCCGATCAAATAATACTAAATCGTTCGTCGCGAGTAATGCGAATATTCCGCGCTTCCCAGCTCCGCCGAAAGGATGTATTCTGTGTAACAAAACTGATCATTTAATCAACGTTTGCTCAAAGTTTAAATGTATGAGTTCCCCACAGGCTCGATTTGAATTTATAAAATCGAAAAATGCCTGTGTAAATTGCCTTAGTGGTTCACATACAATCAAGTCATGCAAATCGGGGTTAGTTTGTGATTTGTGCAATAAACGTCATCATACATTCTTACATTTCGGCAGTGTGAATAATATGAAAACCAATACTCATGTACATACGTCGCAAGTACCTACCAGTGAAGAACCGTCAGTCCCCCCTCCAGTGTCATCCAGCATCAATGGAACTGGCATTGGTGATAAGCAAGTGGAGGGGACCGCGAATGTCAATCCTTCGTGTTCGCTTTGTGCCAAAGTAACACCGAACTCTTCTATTTTACTTTCGACCGCACAAGTATACGCGAAGCTTAAAAACGGAAATAAAGTTATTGTTCGGTGCCTAATTGATAATGGCTCTCAAAATAATTTGATTACGGTCGATTGTTGTAAGACGCTGAATTTACCAATAATTCCTTTGAGTAATTCGTTTGTCAAAGGAATTGGATCAACGTCTCGACCAATTTTCGGTTACGTGTATTTGGATATTGAGTCTCGCGTATACCCAGAGAATAAATATAATATACATGCGCTTGTCGTTGACAGTATCACCGACCAATTACCTAATCACTATATAGCCAAGGGTGATATGAGGTACTTAGAGGGCATACCTCTCGCAGACTTAACATGGAATATTCCTGGATGCGTGGATGTCGTCATCGGTGCACAACTGTTCCCATATATTTATTTAGGGAACAGGGTTGAATCGGGTACTAGTGCACCCCCCGCGTTATCGACCGCTTTCGGTTTCGTGTTGATGGGTGATTACCCCAATAATGTGCTCAACACAAACACATCATTCTCGGCACTCGCACTTAATGATTTAGTGCAAAAATTTTGGCTGTTAGAAGAGATACCTAATATAAAATTTCTAAGTCCGGAGGAGACAGAATGTGAGAATCTCTTTACTTCATCAATTTCTCGCACTGATGATGGTAGATATTCTGTTGCTTTACCTTTCTGTAAAGATCCAGGACAATTGGGTAATTCTCGTACTGCTGCCCAACGCCGATTTTTGGCATTGGAGCGAAAATTTAAACATTCCCCTGCTTTGCAGGAGAATTATAACAAGGTTATCAGTGAATATATTGAAAATAATTACCTATCAGAAGTCTCAGAGTCTGATATCACAGAAGATGGATATTACATCCCACATCATGCTGTCACTCGTCCAGACAAACCAATGCCTCGTATTGTGCTCGATGCTAGTGCTAAAACACACACAGGGCTGTCACTGAATGACATTATTCATACTGGTCCCAATTTGCAAGCCGATTTGTTTCTGCTTTTGCTTGACTTTCGTCTTTTTCCCATCGCTATGACTGCGGATATAAAGCAAATGTATTTACAGATTGAAGTTCCTAGCAAGCATCGCAGATACCTGAGGATCTTATTTCGATTCTCAAATAATGGTCTCATACGAACTTTTCAGTTCAATCGAGTTCCTTTCGGCTTGACGGCAAGTCCATACTTAGCAATGCGGACGGTTCGCCAGTTGGCCCAGGATATGAGACCACATTACCCGGATGCTGCCAAAGTGGCAGAGTCCAAGCTGTATATGGACGACCTGGTCTATTCTATTGCAGATGAGCCCAGCGCCATACGTCTTTCTCGAGAATTAATCTCGTTGTTTAAGTCCGGTGCCTTTGATTTAGTAAAATGGACTAGTAATTCTCAAGTTGTACTTGAGAACCTCCCGGATTCTCACCGCAGCCCAGTGGACTTCACTGTTGGTTCTAACAATACCTCTAAGGTGTTGGGCCTTTCGTGGGAACCAGCTGATGACAGCTTCTTCTTTACGACATCTTATGTTCAGGAGAAGTGCACAAAGCGGAGCATACTCTCCATAGTCGCCCGTTTATTTGATGTCCTCGGCTTGGTCGCCCCTGTCATTCTGTACGCTAAATTACTTATCAAAGAGCTATGGCTGTGCAACATTGGTTGGGATGATACACCCCCTGATAGCGTTATTCGTCGGTTTTCGGCGCTTACACAGGAATTTCCTCTAATTTCAATGATAAAAATCCCTCGCCATGTTGGTGTCCTGAAAGACAGTACGGTGCTCGTTGTTGCTTTCTGCGATGCAAGCATGAATGGTTACGGCTGTGTGATTTATTTGCACACCACTGATCTGTTTGGAAAAATTACAGTGAGATTGTTGTGCGCAAAATCAAAGGTTTCTCCCACCAAAGTGACGACCCTCGCTCGTTTGGAGCTCTGTGCCGCAGTATTGATGTCCAAATTAATACGGACGGTTCAAGATAATTATTCTGAGCGTCTTCCTATTGCAGGAACATATGCGTTTTCCGATTCTACCGTTGCGCTCTCTTGGATACATTCTTCACCGCATCGCTGGTCGGTGTTTGTTAGTAATCGCGTAGCTCAGTGCCAAGAAAATTTGTCTCCAGAGAACTTTTACCATGTTGCTGGTAGTGAAAACCCGAGCGACTGCCTTTCTCGTGGCATGCTTCCTTCCCAACTCGTTTCACATGATTTATGGTGGAACGGCCCATCATGGATTCGCAGCCCACCTTTGGAATGGCCATTAAAACCGTTTCACCCTACCAATACTGGCGAAATGCCTGAACACAAGGCTAATGTGCTCATTGCAACATTTCAGGGTGAAAAATCGGTCCTGAGTGAACTGGCTCAGCGTATATCCACTTGGGATAAACTACTAAGGATTGTTGTTTATGTCCTCCGATTCATAAAAAAGATATCACTTTCCTCTGGAACGGTCAATAATCTTATGACTGCTGAAAAGGCTGTGATTCGTGCTGTGCAGAGTATTCATTTTGCAGGAGATATTGCTGCACTCCAGGAAGGCAAATTTCATTCCAAAAGACTTCAGAGTTTATCTCTATTTCTTGATGGAGATAATCTGTTACGTATTGGGGGGCGGCTTTCTAAATCGGATTTACCCTTTGAGGTTAAACATCCGGTTTTGCTTCCCAAACATGACTGTGTTGTCGATCTGATCATCGCTCACTTTCATGTCGTGAACTGTCATACAGGCCCAGGACTTCTTATGTCTATCTTACGTCAACGCTATTGGATATTAGATGCTAGGACTGTTATTAGGGCGATGGTGCGGAAATGCAATTGTTGCTTCCGCTTAAATCCATCGCATCCTACACCGAAGATGGCAGATTTACCGTCATATCGTGTTGCAGAAGCAAAGGCCTTCGTACATACCGGTGTAGATTACGCAGGTCCACTCCGTATTACGCTGACTCGTCGGAGAGGACAACATTCTCAAAAGGCATATATTTGTCTATTCGTATGCCTTGTGACCAAGGCTATTCATATTGAGTTGGTCTCTGACTTAACTTCAAATGCTTTCCTGGCTGCTTTCAGCCGTTTTATTTCTCGGCGTGGCCCGGTAACATGCTTGTATTCAGATAATGGTACTAATTTTGTGGGTGCGAAGGCACAATTAGATGACCTCTACAAGTTTTTGGTTGAATCTGAATATGAGCCCTCATTAAAGCGCGAACTCGCTAAGCGTCGTATAGAGTGGAAAATGATTCCACCACGCGCGCCTCATTTTGGGGGTATGTGGGAGTCGAACATAAAGAGCATGAAGACACACTTGTACCGTGTGATTGGAACTCAGCTTCTCACCTATGAGGAGTTACAGACTGTGCTAGTTCAAATTGAGTGCATAATGAATTCGCGTCCACTTACAGTTATGTCTTCTGACCCTTATCCAGAAGTCCTTACGCCTGCGCATTTTTTAATGTCGACACCATTGCAGTACTTGCCTGCTTCTGTCCTGGCAGACGGTAAAATCAATTTGACTCAGCGTAAGCAATTATTAGACAACATGGTTCAGTCCTTCTGGAAGAAGTGGCGTTCAGAGTATCTGCACACCTTGCAAGTCAGGCAGAAGTGGACTACTTCTGATCATCCGATTGATATCGGAACTGTCGTACTAGTGGGACAAGAAGATTCCCCTCCGTTAAATTGGCCTTTAGGCGTGATAACTGAAATCCATCCCGGAATGGATAAAATTGTTCGCGTTGCGACGGTAAAGACAAGATTTGGTTCTTTTAAACGTCCGGTTGTCAAATTATATCCCATTCCAACGCAATAATTTTATATTTTATCTATTTTTGTTTATTTTTATTTATTTTTTTTTTTTTTGATTTTAGTCATTGTTTCAATGATCTCTGACCCAGACATGGCATTACTTAATATCCGTTATCTTGGTCAATTGAACTTTATTACATTGTATTTTTAGTTATTTTTCTTTATTTTGTGAGATTCTGCGAATTTCCAATGCGTGTCATTCCTGAATATTACCGGTGAATAGTCACTTTATTTCTATTTCATTTCTTGTTTCATTTGTATTTTTATACTCTTTCTTTTGTAAGCTCTACGAACTTCCAAGGCGGGGAATATGGATACGCGCCATAAATATATTTGGGCATTAATTTCTTTAAATGAATAATTTATGCTATAAGACCATAAGGGCGCCATCTCTGGGTTTTGTATTGTATTGAATTTAACCTATGTGACTTGAGATGCAGTGTATTCATGCGTTTCCTTACCTTTGTGAATCAAGCAATTACTTCTGACGGGAGTGTCAGTAAAAGGCCAAGAGATGTCTCTCCTGGTCAGTCATAAGAATAATTCATCCAGTAGACACCTAAATGGATTGATTTTAAAAATAGTACATCAACAAGTGAAACTAACTGTCATCTGTTGTTTTGGAACATTTTGCTGTTTATTTTTATCATTGTGAAAACTAACTAATTGTGTATTGTTGAAACTTCCTTGCTGTGCAAAACATCGGTCAAGATTATGCGATATCGCCTTGACATTTTAATTGAAAAGAAGTATCTTTTCGTGTGGACATCGTGGCTGAGCTGCATTCTCTGAGTGAGTGTTTGTTTGTTTTTCACTTTGGTTTTTGGAGTTGCTGGGTCGACTGTTTTTTGTGTCACATAGGGAAGAATTCAATTTTCGTTAATTTTACATAGGGTAGTCAGCCCTCGTGTCAGGGGCTATTTACACGCCCCTACAAAATGTTTTAGTGACGATTTAAATTGGAGCACGTCCTGTATTTGTTTAATGTTACATGGAAGGTATTATGATGTATAAAATACTTTAATAGTCTATAGTAAGTGATATAATCCCTTTTGAAATATTGAATATTTTTTGAGGTCGCGGGTTCGATACGGTTTTTTTGTTGATTATGTTTTCACATATAATTTACGCTCTAATGCCAAGTTGAAAGACTATCATTTGCAATCAAAACGTGGCATGAAATAGAAGTGTTTGGTGACTAGATATTAATAGCCAGGTTCTTCACAAAGTTCCATTATCTCATTTACATCCCCTCCCCACTCCCTTCAATCTCATAATATAGTCCCAATGTCCTGCTCCGAGTGGTTTGCACTAGCGATGTGTAGGTTCAGCTGGGGTGGTTCTTGAACTCGGGTTCTTCGCGGGAAGCGGATCCTACTCCTAATCCTTTTTAAAATCGACTACTCCCAGAGAAAGCGGTTCAGTACTTGGGGCAAACCCGGAACTCGGCGGTACGAGGCACTCGCATGTCAGGAGCAGTTCCCGGGTTCGAGTTCTTTAGCGGGTTCCGGCTCCGAGGTCCGGCTCTGGTCGAACCCACGCTTCTCGGTCTGAGCCACACGCGAGTCGGGAGTGGCACCCGGGATCTGCTACAAGAAACTCGAGTACTTTTAAAAGGAAGCACGTCTCTGAAGCCTCCGGCAAAATCCAGAACTTACCCATCTCTAGTTTGCACTATAAGGCAATAATCAAAAATAATTATGCAAATTTTGTGTTGTTTTGGTATACTCTAATTGGCGATCCATACACAAAGAAGCATCGAGAGCTCAAATCAAAAACATTTGTATAATTATACCGTCATATAATTAATACTAATTTCGTGAAAACAGTTAATTTCCATTGAAACACTATAAATTAATTTAAAATTTCTTAAATTTCAGCATCGAAAATAGTAGAGTATTTATTAATGACGCAGCACTATTAATTTTCATTGGTACCTAATTTTCTCAGTCTGACAATTTAGATAGTAGACTTCAGTTGAAATGTTAAGTGTGCGTCAAAGGGAAAATGCACGAATACCTAAATATTTGATGGCGAAAAGTGTTGAAATCCTATTAGCACGGTGCAGGTGAAGGAAATCAAAATCTAGAGACTTTTGCTAACATTTAGAGACTTACTAGTCTAGGTTTAACTATCTTAACATAAGGCATATTAAATCAGTATATTAATGCTAATTAGATCTACATACCAAACATGTTCATTGGAAAAGATGCGGTAAGAATAATAATTTAACAAAGTTAAAAATAGTTCGCTAAAAAATACATGTTCGAC
Source organism: Limnephilus rhombicus (assembly GCA_929108145.2). Lineage (NCBI taxonomy): Eukaryota > Metazoa > Arthropoda > Insecta > Trichoptera > Limnephilidae > Limnephilus > Limnephilus rhombicus. The sequence goes on from OV815275.1 coordinate 18,984,482, forward strand.
TGGTAAAACTCGGTAAAACTTTGGTAAAACTCTTCAAGCCATACTTTTTGTGAATGTTACATTTCAGTGGTTCCATAAAGAATTGTCTCCAAAGTACAATAATATGGTTAAGATGAAGCCATGCGAAATAATGCAAAATCATACAAAATCACGTGTTTTTGGTTTGAGAATTCGATCGCTTAGAAATATTGTGGATACTTCAATTAAATACTGCGACTATAACACATATTGGAAATAATCGAAAATTTTTGAATTTTGAATTAGTCTTTTTGTAAGTCTGAAATTTTTTTTGTATCAGGCCTAAAAAAAATATTATCAAGTGCCAAAATCTCCTACTAATGAATCCATCAAATCAAAATGGGCGGAGTTCAACAAGTTAGGAACTGAGAATTAAACCTTACGCCGTCCGCATAACGATTTTGGGCATTTTATATCAGTTCTGCCCCGTCTGCCGTGACAAATATATTATGTCCTCAGCTTCCTCTGCGTTGGTAAAGGCCTGTAAAAAACATTAACGAAACGGCCTTTACGAAATCAACCTGTAAAAAACATCTCTCAAATATCTTTTCCAACCTTTTTAAAAGCTTCTTGAAGGCCTGTCAAGTATTTTTAAATCCCTCCCAAAAAGAGGTGGGGTTTCCGATTTCAATTTTTTCCAGGACTAGGGGATCACCTTAAGTTGTTTTTCTGATTAAGGCATTCTTTTCTACAATTTTTTAAAGTCATTTAAAGAAAGCGGTAGATGAAATTACTGAAATCTCAAATCTTTCATTATTAGCAATAGAATTACAATATTTAAACTCTGAATTTTGAAAAACAAGTACCTAACCACCTTCATATTACAAACTTCAAAATTTAAAGAAATAAAACAATTATTTTATTTTTAACTACGATTTTTTTTATTTTTTTTTATACCGAGCGGTTTCGCTTAACCCAGACATCTTCAGGGTTTAAAATAAATCTAATAAAAAAATACGTTGTTTGAGCTTGAGCTAATATACATACAGAAAGAGACAAAACATAAAATAAAGGAGCAGTGGGAAAGTATGAAATTAAACTTTTACATAGTAATGGAGATTTTCAAGATTTTTTAATTAGTTTTTGATTTGTGGCTCGAATTATAATATTTTGTTTCTACACAGAAGAGTGGTGGCCTTTACTTTAAAAGGAAATAAAATTACCAACTTATTATTAATTAAGTAAATAAAGTAAAATTGCTTTGTTTACATTACTGTATTAGAACAATGCTCTTATCAGGATGAGTCGCTTAAATTAACACTGTGAGAGGGGATAGAGAGCGGGGGGGGGGGACGGGTGGAGGAGTGAGAGGAGTCAATTAGTGAATTACACCGGTCACCAAAAGAGGAAAAATATTATTGATAGAGGATTGTTTACGATCAGCATTCTGATTGTAAACAATCCCACCTGATCCCAACCGTCTGGAGCCAGTGCGACTATGGCATCTCAATTGGGGTATAATAGTGAGGCGAAGGTAGATGGGAAGGATGGAGGGAAGAGGAAGGTATAGGAGTACCTGGCTATTCAGATTTGGTTACCAAACACGGCTAAAGCCATTCCAAGCAACGTTTCAATTCTGAATGGTGGTCCTACACCAGGGCGATAGTGAAAATATTTTCCACTCAGGAAAGTGTCGCAAATACACCATACATTTTCATAAATTGTGAAATATTACAAATTAATCAATTAAATTTACTTGCACACGCCGGTATTAGAACCCGCGACCTCCGGGTCATACAACAGAGATTTATTTGTTTAGATAGATTCTAAATTGCCTATTCCATCACTCCATAAAGTTTCATATAAACCATCATGTCATACAATATTTAACATAAAATATATAAACATTTGTGGTTCATAAATCTACGATATTATACCCGTGATATTATTAAAATTTTAATCTTGCGAAGTTATTGCATTTTCTGTGCAATTCATAAATGATTAAGAGCATGTGACTATCTCCACAAATAATATTCTACTGAAAAAAACAGGAATATTCTCTACTGCCATTTCGAATGGCGAATAAAAATAAAACCGCGCATTATGAAACGCAAGCCTTTGATTTAAAATAATTCATTTTTCAACGGTGTGAAACGTTCCAGGAAAGGAAGAGATTGTGGGCGTTATTATGAGGTGTCACCATCTGAAACATAACCCAATTTATGACGACAGTGCAGGTTTTAAGTGTATTACCTGCGAGAATCTAAATATATTTTCTCCGAGTGAAGAGTCTACATTCTCTCCGGCAGATCGTTAATTCTCGTCCGTACCGCGCCTCTCCCGCGGCGCGTCTCTCTCACACCGGACAATTATAATATCACACAACCTAATCAAAAAAAGTCATTTAAACCGTAAAATTGATCAAGCTTTTGAAAAAAATATATAATTTCACAAAAATAAGAATATTATTTCTCTCGGAGAATTTGATGTTATGACATCAAACGAGTTTCATTAACGTTTTTTTGAGATCTCCCGGTTTTAAGAAGCAACACAAATTGTTTTATTAAATTTGTTTAACCAATTATAATTATTTCAAATGTTGAAAATGATTCAATTCCGATGTAATAGCGGCTTCAGTAAATAAGTACATAAATGGTAATTGCTTATCAATATTTACAATGAAAATAAATGAATATCGTTTGTTTGAAAAGCTTTATTACTTGGAATCGATATTTTCATGGCAGTCGTCGTATTTACATTGATAAAAAAAGTGAACATTACCTTGGAATTCTGTCATAGCTGTCCCAGCTGGATAGACAGTTATATGAACTGTAGCGACTGGAATTTGCCATGGCTCTCGACAAAACTTCTTCTATTGTGCAGTTATTTGCTCTTCGAACATCCAGATAGAAAGCCCGAGGGGCTGCCCCAGGCCGCGAAGAACTCTGCGCCCTTTATAAACTCCTCCATCGCATGAAATCAGACCGATCGTCACGTCACAAGTTCAGCACACAACATTTCGTTACATCAAAATGTTCGGTTCACTTTTATTTACACCATTCCAACTCACTTTTTTTTCAAACCTATTCAGTTTGAAACACTTTTCCTTGTATTACCATTTTCAGTTAGGGTCCTGCAACGACTTTCGTAAATGGTCAAAGACGATAAGTTCATAAAAAAGATTTGTAAATCGCTTTATCATGTTAAGTTACAGCTTCGTATGATGTATGACGTACTTCTGCTGTTTCTAAAGCGGCAAATATCTTAACGAGTATACGTACAACATGTCGCCGGCTTTTGGTGGTAGTTAAGAAAAAATACAAGTAAATCAGTGACTGGAACGAGAACAACGCAAGTATTTTAATTGATATTATTCTACTGCTCGTCTTTTAAATTTTCCAGTTTAGTCTTTTAATGCTATTCACTTAAGTAATGCTGACGAGAGCCAATGTGAGGTACCCTATAGGGTGATTATTTAAAGATATACAAAGTAAGGTTCGTCTTATTTTTGAAAAGAGATATTTAGTTTAATTAAATGAAGAAAATTTTAGCGAAACTCAATCGAAAATCTGGAGACAGAAAAATCAGAAAGAGATATTGACACCTCTGGGACCTCTTTTTCTGTCTCCAAATTTTCGATTGAGTTTCGCTTATATTTTCTGCATTTAATTAAATATTATAATTTAAGATTTTACTGATAAAGTAAAAAATAAAAATAAATAGAGATGTTTTATCTTTTAATGAAGTTGGATTTTCTACAGTCAATGAAACTCAAGCTTATACCTGACTCATACTGTGTGAAACACCTGTTCGTTCATCTGGTTCGTTTGTTAAAATGCGTATCTATTAGTGCGATTTTGTAAGAATGATATTGAAGCCAGGGAGCTGAGGGGAATTTTCCTGGCGGTCATTTTGTACGACGAACTTTTAAAGTGATTAGTACACAAAATGCATTATTATTTTGCTTTTGTTAATGCATGTAACAGCCTATGATTTTTGGGGTATTTGATGAGACAGGGAATGGAACACGTCATGATAAAATTAAGTAGATAGATTTTTCGTACATATTCCCCTTCATCCCGCCGCTTAAAATTTTTCTCGAATTGCTCTGTCCAGGGTCTTTAAGGTTATCTCTATTGCATAGACGAATCGCTGCTATGCGACATTTTAAAGAGCATTTCATTGGAGCCCTCTTGGAAGAACTAGATTTAGCTCCTTATTTAGTCAAGATTCGTACAGTATTACAATATCTGTTATCAGCGTTTCGTTCTGCCCTGGTGATGGATACTAACTAATTAAATTACTCATCAACGTAATATACCATTGAAGAAGACTAACATATCTAAATAAAATTATGAAAAAGAACTAGACACAGAAAAATAAAAAGGTAACGGTCGCAAACAGGACTTGAATCATCTTATTTTTAAGTAATTTTTGTCGGGCTCATAATAATAACGCAGTCTTCTCGCGTGAGTCTTTATCTAGAGCAATCTGCCAGAAGGTTTTACTCAAATCTATTGACGAGACGAATCTAGCGTCACCAAGAATACGTGATATATACGGAAGTGGATAACTGTCCCGAACTGTCACATTGTTGATTTTTCTTGAATCTAAATAGAATCTTCCAGTTCCATCCTTTTTTGAAACTATTAAAACAGGACTGGACCATGGAGAACGTGAAGGGCGGATAAATTCCAATTTTAGTATCTCATCTTCTTTAGCATCTAATTGTTGTTGTCTCATAGGTGATAACAGTATTTTTGTTTAATAGGTGGTCCCGTTATAATAATTTTATATTTAACAAAGTGTGTCAAACCTGGATCTCTCTTTTTAAATGAAATTGATTCAAATTTATTTATTATTTGAGAAAGGGCTTTATTTTCAGAATGAGATAGTGGATTAACAATACCTTTTCGACTATTTTTTTCCAATGTTATTTTACTTTGTCTTGTTCTTTTTCATATTTTCGATGAGATATATTAGTATCATCTTCCCCTTTAATGACGTAATTATTAGTTTGTCAATGTTGAAATTGAAACAGATCGTTATTCCTTGTGTGTCGAGTAAGTATTCTTAAAATGACTAGACTCAAGAGATCGGCATTGATATTCTACTGTACTGACTAGTATTTCTATCGACTTTCTTGAAAGTGTGCCAATGATTCAGTACCAGCCTATATCTCTAGATGCTCGAGCAAATGGCATGCGTGAGGCCTGCGTGATCCTTATCACAATGCCACTTGATTGGTCGCCAGATTGAATGGCACAATCAGCAAACAGCACTGTCGTGTATTTGTGCAACACGTCCACTCGAAGATGATTTATTATTTGCACCAGTGAATGACTCATCACTTACTCTCAGTTTAAATTATCACTTAATATTTGGTTTCTATGATGTTCATTGTGTTAAAGTGATTGCGGTTTTCTCTAAGTTGATGCTAATAATAATTGAAGGCGGGTATGGGTATTAAACCCCTAACATCTCAGTCCATTTGAGACTCCTCAGGTTGAGATGGGCTGGGCATGTACAGAGAATGCTGGACACACGCGTCCCAAAAAGAATTATGACTGGTCACCCAGGAGGAAAGAGAAAAGTGGGAAGACCCAGACTGAGGTGGAAAGACAAGGGGATGCAGCACAGCTTCTCCAGGTAACAAACTGGAAGTCAGCCGCTGACTACAGGAGGAGTTGGAGGCGAATGTTGCAGGAGGCCAAAGCTCGATATGGGCTGTAGTGCCATCGGAGAGAGAGGGGTGCCTCCGCCCGGGAACAATTTATTGGATAACACTGCTATAGATTATCTTAAGTGGCTCGCTACATTTGGTGAAATTGCAGCGGTGTCATTTCCGTCATTCCCAGAACTTCCTCTCCTAAAAAGAGTTCCTGAGGGGAAATATTTTCTCAGGGCGTTAAGTAATAATACTAAAAAAAGAATTATTCAAGAACAACAATAATTTAAGATCAATGTGATAAATAAATGGAGCATCAAAATTATTAATTTCGGTTTAGCGTGTGTCATGAGTAATTCTGAATGAATTAACTCGAATTAGCTTAGAATTTAAGTGTCATTTTCATTGGAACTGATTGTGTGAAGACATCGAACAAGCGATCAAGTATCCACATGTCGAACATGTTAATTTCGGTTGTCTGAGCTGTGCGTTGGTCCTGCTTGAAATCTTGTTCATTAAACTCAAGTTTGCTATGAATTTATATGTGTCATTTTCACTGATTGTTTTATTATTTTATTTTATTTATTAGCGTTATAAACAGTCTTTATAAATGCATGCATGACAGTGATAAGAATATTTACGTTATTGACCAATAAAATAACAACCTTGAAATATAGGACCATAACAGAAAAATACACAAATAAACAATTCTGATAAAGTGCATCTTCTTATTTAAATCTACAAAAAGCGTTTTATGAAATATTTCCAAGGTTTACATTTAAATTTTAATGGATATCAACAATTTCTTTGAGGAAATGATTTAATTCAAATTGTGTGAAGAATTCAGAGAAGCGTTATAGAAGGCAAGCCTACCAATAAGATAAAATTTTTAACGGAAAATTATTTAATTTGGCACGGATTTATCATGAGTTCCGACTATCCCTTGATTTTTCACGGGTCTGCGACAGTTAAGTAATAATACTTTCAAATGATATAACAGTAGCTGACATCAAACAAATTAAAATATTTTAAATAAAATATTTTAGGTAAGATTACGATGATGAAAAGCGAATGTAAAACTGACTGCCTTTGTGTTAATAATACTTTATAAATAATAACTGCAGGCACAATAAGCCACTTGCAACACATTTTTTTAAAAAATTTTCCGGTTTAGGCAAATATTCTAAGACATTCTCTTTTTTTTTTTAATCGTTGTTTTGAAGCCCTGGTGATTTTTTGAAAATTTCAATCCGAAAATTCAGACCATTTTTTATAGAAAGACGGGACATAATTTTATAGGTGCGAAAAAACGATAACTGCATAGCCGAAAATTCACACGAATTTTCCACACGAATGGCACAGGAGAATAACGATGCATACCAAAAATATTACATCTCATAAATATTTTTTTCCTTGATCCATCTTATTGATCATAAATCATTATAATGTTCAACGTCTATATTACTAAATCAAATGTTATATACTTGTACGTGTAAATTATAATAATAATAAGAATATTATAAAATTTGATTTGTTAAAATCCGCACCATTATCATTGTACCTCCAAAACACGCACGGACAACGTAAAATGTACGGGGTTAAATTAAAAAATTCGCCTGAAATCAATAAACCGATGAAAAAATAAATCATTGTGGAATTTTATAAAATTAATAGGAACATTTTCGGAGACGGGACATTTTCATGTAATGACGTCACGAGCCCAAATAATGGATTTATTTATTTAAAAAAAAAAAAAAAACTGTACATTTCTAAAAAAATTTAATAAAATTTTCGTAATCTTAGTAAAAAAATCTATCCACACGATTTTTTCCAAGTCGTTATGAAGTCCATGCAAGTGGCCTAATAGGTCAACGAAATATCAACAAAATGGCAACTCCAGTGTTGTAATCAATATTTTTCGATGCGAATATATTTTGGTGACAATAGGAATGTTTGTATGGAATCGTCATGTTTTTCTTAACGGTTAGTTTTTAAATTTTCACATGTAGCAAACACTTTGTGGCCATACATAATTAAAATAACTGCATTAGAATAACATTGTTTGAATACCACATTATTACATATGTTTAACCAACCAGTTTCGGTTGAACCTGAACCTTCATTAGGGGTGTAATAGGGGTGACGTAAAAACATAATAAGTAAATTACATGGTTACAGAGTATTTAAAGGTAATATAGAAGCCCGGTCAGTGGCTGAGTTGGAATCGCGTTTGTCGCGGCTGGCTAAGTCCTCCACCAAGATACAAGCAACTTATTCCGCTTAGTGTGGTGGTAGTAGGAGATTTTCAAATGTTGTCAGTTCATGACCCGGGTATGTTGGTCTTTCTTTTAAAAATAAAAAAAAAGAAGAGGAAGAGAGAACATAAACTTTGGTAGGGGACGAGAGGGAGACACCTAAGAGAAAGTAGGTGAGGGGAATGGTATATGTTTAAAATAGGATTATTTGACAAATCTAATTATTTATTAAGTAAATTTTCTTTTACATACTTTGTATGATTTTTAAAAATTTATTTCATGAGATTCTAAATTTTTAAGACGTAGATATATCCAATTTTTATGTACGTATCCCCGAACATATAAAAATGTTCAATATTTTAAATTTCAAATGTTGAACATTCAGAATGAACCAAAACCGGTTGGTTAACCACTTAGGCTAATTTATTCGATTTTTGGAATAAGTCATAAAGGTCTCTTAGAAATCGTTGTGTCTCCTTTATTATCATAATGAGAAAAATTGTAGAAACGGTGTTAGAAAGATAAAATACCACTCTTTATATCCAAATCTAAAAGTTAACCACAAAAGAAATAAAATATATTTGAAACCAAAATTTTGGATCGCAGTTTGAAAAAAGTTTATGAAACTTTGGGATTTTTTATTAATTTTATTTATACATGAAACGACCAAAAAACTGGCGTGACAATAACGTTAATAATCTGATAAAATATGTAAGCGGTGTTTTATTTTTTTTCGATTTCAGAAAATTTTAGTTAAAAAAAACGTATGGTGAAATTGACTGAAAATTTTTTCAGCACCGTTGTGATTTGAAACTCGATGAAACGAAAAATAGCGACACTAAAAAGAGAAAAACATATACATTGAGGTAGTATAATCGGTATCCTCTTTGTGCGGTGTTTTGTAACCTATCAGTCTCCTCTTTGTGCGGTGTTTTGTAACCTATCAGTCTCTTCTTTGTGCGGTGCTTCGTAGCCTCTCACTTTTCTTGTTTCACTCCTACCGCGTGTGAATTGCGCACTCTAGTTTTTTTTAATGTTTGCATATAAAAATTGTGCAATTCAAAAATTTTGTGTTTATTTCGATTTATAACATTTGTAAGCGTATTTTATCACCTTTAAAAACTGTTTGTAATTTTCGTATATGTTAAGAAATATTTCATTCAATTGGATTTTATTGCAAGGCGGAAATATTTTGACCTTCTGAAAGAATATGGTCGAAGCCTGAGGGGCTAAAGATATACAATACAGCGGTATTCAAACATAGTTAATCTATTGTAATAATTTAGTTAGTTTTTAATTTGTTTTTCTTACGATTTTGGCGAATCAATGTTTTATCGAGTTAGTACGAATCCAAATGCTGAGAAAATTTTCATGAAAGCAAATATTGGAATTTATTAGTTACTCCTGGGAAATGAAGGTTGAACCTTGACGAAAATTATACCGGACGTGTTCGATTTCCGAAAGAATTGGCTGGAAAATGTATAAAGTATCCCAAGTTTATGCGAGACTTTGACTGTAATGTGCGTACCAATGGATGGTTTAACGTGCTATTGAAGCATTCGGGTGTGCTGCTCGTATTTCACATGTAAAGGATGTTGATTGCTGGTGGGTCCGGCAGATTACCTAATCCTGAAATCCTTCAACCTTTTCAGTTAGATACAATATTCCTACTTTCGTATATTATAAGTTTTTGAAGTGAAATTCTTCAGCGCCGTTTGATTTGAAATTCGGATGTAAAATAAGTGCGGCACTAAAATTTATTATTTTACTGGGTCCTCGGTTCTAATATAATGCGGTAAATTTACGGCTCCGCACGAGCCTACGGTAGCGTAGCAGCGTAGAGCGCCTGACAAATCTCAGCGACAAGAGAGACATCCAGCGATCGGAAGTTCGAATCCTACCAAATAAAAAAAAATATTTTTTATCTTTGTAAAATCAATGTCCAATCTTCAAATCTCTTTAAAATAAACAGGCAAAAGAAAAGAAAGCGCATTCTAAAGACTTTCTAGTTTCACTTCTACCGCGTGTGGATTGCATGCTCTTATTTTTATTATGTTCAGAAGTCTAAATGACCTAAATGTTCAAGTGCAGGTTATAAACCCACAGTTTGTTAAAGTGCAACCAACCCATCCACACTAATTATATTGAAGTCTTAATTTGCTGAAAAATTTGTACTTCAGTCTTAGATATATTGTGTAAGTGTTAAAAATAATTTATGTATAAATTTAAAATGACCGTCTAATAAAAGTAAGATTGGTAAAATATGAACTAGAATTATTACCTGTTAGATAGCTGTTTGTTTATGTACCCCTTTTTGCATCTTTTTAAAAATTAGATCAACACAGGTGGCTGTGAGGAAAAAAATTCCGCAGAGCCTGTGACATCTTTGGGGATGCTGTATGGAGGTTTTTTGGGAAAGGTAAGAGGTATTAGGGGTGGGAATCTGGGGATCAATGTGTCCAGGAGTGATGGACCTATGAATCCAACCCTTCCACTTCGTTGCAAGGCGATGGGTCGGAAAAGTCGGGCTGGAGATGTCAAAAGGTCTCCCACGACCAGTCTATTCTGATCCGGCCCACCACGCTTAAACGTATACGTGTTCGCTGACAAGACCTACACAAATCTCACTTCATTCTAAGTTATTAAACGTACCAAACCACTTGGAGTGACCCACGGCAGGGGCGTTGGTTTTCCAATAAATTATTCCCGTAGTGGCGGTACCCTTATCCATCTCCCAAATTAAGATATAATGAATATAGTAATTAAATATTCAAAACACTTTAAAATAAACTTTCTAGTTTCATTTCCACCGCATGTAAATTACACGCTCTGATTTGTTGTTTTTGTTTTATAATTAGCTTTGAATCCCGAATCCCGAATTTTTACATTGTTTTACATGAAAAAATTACCTCGTTAAGTGAAATTAATTAAACACTCGTGAAAATTCATCATCTATGATTAACGATTCAAAACGTGTTCATTTTACGAGGTAGTTCAGTTTGGCAACAATACATTCTATGGCTTTGTAAATAATTGCTTTATTCGGTGAATAACTAAATCTACATAAAGCAGGAGTTTCTGTTAGGTTCCCTCGGTTAGGAACTCGACAGATGTTTTAGGTTGAGTTAATATGTCATTCGTGTAGGTACTCAAGTAACACCGCATAACAACTTAAGCTGAACATAATAAAATGTTGGTACGTTTGGCCTCAAATTGTCAGATCTGTTTTATTAAGTAAAATGTTTTGTGTTGATGTTTCAGTACAAGTAATAATAATGTCTTAAAGTATATTCGTGGAACGAGACATAATGAAAAAATCGGTTTGCCCCTAAAAGGAACTAGACTAAAGTGCCCGGTTTTAAACAGAGTTTTTAGAAATCATACGTAGACAGTAATTTTCCTCTTATTTAGAACGTCAAGTGTGTGAAATTTCATCAGGAAGTATCAAAATTTTGCTTTAAGGGATTTAAAATCTCGTGTAGACAGTTGTTAAAAATTGAGATACTACCAGCACCTATGGGTTGCTTGAGCAAGCTCCCAGACATTAATATTTCAAATGGTGCGAAGCTTGGCTAGTCGCTGAGTGTTCGGTACCTGTTTTAACTACCAAGTACGTACTATGGAGGAAGCCATTTTTTTGTAGATGCTTCCGAGTGTCAAGTGTGTAATGATTCATTCTTTAAATGTGTGCAGGTTTTTACATTATAAAAGTGCTAGCATCCCATTATTATCGCTTCTTCCCAACGCAAGTTTTAACAGTAAACAACTGCCAGTGTTTGGCCCGGTGTGTTGACACCGTATTATAATACATTTATAACATGTCCAAGTGAAATAAACAGTGAAGTTTTTTGCAAAGATAATTATTTTATTTAAAAGGACACCCATCAATTTTGAACATGGTCCTTCGAGCCGGATTGCAATCAGAGGACTGCAATAACATAATAAAAAAAAAACAAGAACCAGCTGCCAATTAATACAGATGACCAAAATTACAATTACCGGAATCACAAAGATGAACAAAGGAAGACTGGATTCACATCGGAAATGAGATAAGTTTTTAGTGCCTTCCCACCCATACCCATTCCATTTAACATCCATTCAGAACTCATTCGTAGTTTTTTAACAAGATTAATCCCATAAATATTGTATTGTAAAAAATAAAATCACTACCCACGTAAAGATTTTATGCAACTCATGATTCTCAATTAATGATTGAACATTAGGTTCTCAATTAATAATTGCCAGGAATATTGTCGTTGTTGTTTTTCAGGCGGGTAGCTTCTCAAATAAATAAATACGCATTGTCGGAACACATTTTATCAGGGATTAAGCTACGAAAAGGTATTTGTACACAAAATGGATAAGATCAAATCTTTAATAGCCAAGAGAGGCGTGATTAAAGGGAAATTGACGCGTTTCGCGGATTCTATAAATTCCTTGTCCGCGATTGAAATTAAACTGAGGTACGACCGAATAAAGCCATTATTCGATCAATTCGAATCTATACAGGACGAAATTGAAATTTTATCGGATGAGGAACTGGAAAATTCTATTCAGCGCGAGACGTTTGAAAATCAATATTTTTCAGTCCTTGCTACTGCTAAAGGGGCGATTGACTCAATTAACGAGGGTAGAGTCGACATCAAACTTCCAACTCTCCAATTGAGAGAATTCGATGGGAATCAAAAAGATTGGGTAAATTTCGTTGAAACCTTTAAAACTTTGGTTCATAATAACAGTTCCTTGAGCAACGTCCAAAAATTCTTTTACTTACAATCTGCGCTGAAAGGGAACGCATTGAAAATAATTGCTAATCTAGAAGTTTCGGAATTAAACTACCTATCGGCTTGGGAATTGTTGCACGACAGATTTGCGAATCTCAGGGCTACCGTTCATAAACATATCCAAACTCTATTTCAATTAAAGGATATGAAACATGAAGAGCCTGTAGCATTAAGGTATTTAATTGATGAAACTAATGTCAATTTGAAAGCGTTACAAAACATCGGAGTTAAAGTAGATCATTGGGATCCTTTGATTATTTACATAATTTCAAATAAATTGGATATAGCTACCCGGAGAAATTGGGAACAATATACATTGCAAGGTGAATTACCTACATTAAAGGAATTCATAAAATGTTTATCTGCTAGGGCACAAGTATTGGAGCTTATGAATGCTTCAGAGAAAAAATCTTCTAACCTACATAAAATTCAAATAGGCAACAATAATAACAAAAAAGATTCATCGGTATTCTTGGCAATAAAGGCAAACAACTGCATTTATTGTAATGATAAAGGTCATCAAATTTATTTTTGCAAAAGATTTCTAAAATTAAAATTACAGGATAGGATTGATGCTACGAAATCAATCCGGGCGTGTTTTAAATGTTTGAGGTTGGGTCATCAAGCACAGAGTTGCAAGACAAACCTAACCTGCAAAATTTGTGGCAAGTATAGCCACAATACTCTATTACACAAGGAGGTACCTCCGCCGGAGACCTCAAATATGGATGCTAATAACGAGGTTATAGTGTCGAATTTTTCTGCATCGGAAAAGGCAGAAAAAATAATATTATTGTCAACCGCCTACATAGGAATTGTGGGGGCCAACAATAAAATGTTTAAAGCTCGCGCCCTGATTGACTCTGGTGCGCAGAGTAATTTTATGAGAGCTGAATTTGCTAATAAATTAAATTTACCATGTGAATGGATAAACAAACCCGTGTCTGGGATCCATAATAATATCACACACATAAAAAAGAGAATTTCAGTGGAGATGACTTCGCTTAATACGGATTATAAACGCGAAATATCATGTCTGATTTTACAGGAAATTACAACCAATTTACCACAAGTGACAATGGCGAAAAAAGAGTTCAAAATACCACCAGGACTGGAGCTGGCAGACCCGAACTTCAATATAGCTGCACCCATCGACATCCTGTTGGGCGCGGAGAGCTTCTGGGAAATGCTAAACAACGATAGATTGAAACTCGAGTCAGGACCAACGCTTCAACGTACGCAACTGGGATGGATTGTGTCCGGTCCTATCAACGTGTACCCCAAACAAAGGCCTGTATCAGATTTTTGCAGTTTATCTATAAATAAGTTGAGTCATCAAATAGAAAAATTTTGGAAATTGGAAGAGATTAATTCCACTAAAATTCAAACTCAAGAAGAAAAGGCTTGCGAAGCCAGTTTTGTAAGTACTCATACTAGAGAAGATGACGGTAGATATGTAGTAAGTTTACCGCGTCGGGCATGCATTGATCAGTTGGGAAACTCATTGCTCACTGCCGAAAAAAGATTTAAAAATATAGAAAGAAAATTTGTGTCACATCCCGAGTTAAAGACAGAATATGTAAAATTCATGCGTGAATATGAAGAATTGGGACACATGGAGATGTGTGACCAGTCAAAAGGGGATCGTGACTCCTATTTTTTACCGCATCACACTGTAGTGAAAGAATCCAGCACTACTACTAAAGTGAGAGTCGTTTTTGACGGCTCCGCCAAAACCTCAAATGGAATTTCCCTCAATGAAGCCTTGATGACAGGACCTGTTATACAAAAGGATCTATATAACCAACTATTGCATTTCAGGAAACATCAAATAGTCATGACTGCCGACATCGAGAAGATGTACCGCCAGATTAACATGTGTGAAGATGACCTGGACCTACAGAAGATAGTATGGCGCGAGTCGCCACAGGATGTGCTCAAGCATTATCGTCTGAAGACTGTGACTTATGGACTGGCACCTTCCTCCTTCTTAGCCACAAGATGCTTAAAGCAAATTGGTATGGATAATAATTTAATTTTTCCTAGAGCTAGTCAGGTCATAGAAAATGACTTCTATATGGATGACTTGTTAACGGGAGCAGATGAGCTGGAATCCTGTAAAAAGTTAAAAGAAGAATTAATCAGCATCTTGTCATCTGCGGGGATGACGTTGAGGAAGTGGAGGTCCAATGCGTTGGAATTGTCAGCCGAGTCGGGCCAAGCTAAGTGTGCCGATTCAGACGATTCCGACAAAATTATTACTGACAATCCAAAGACTGAGAAAATATTAGGATTAACATGGAACAATGAATCTGATTACTTTTCTTATGTAATAATGAAGCCATCAGGTCCAACCGAGAGCAAACGAGAGATATTGTCTTGCATCGCATCAACCTTCGATCCATTGGGACTCCTAGGGCCGATAATAGTCATAGCCAAATTGATAATGCAAAGGCTGTGGCAGTCCAAAGCAGCATGGGATGATCAGTTACCTAATGAAATATTAGCACCCTGGAGGACCTACCTGCAAGATTTAATTCAGCTAAATGTGTTGAAAATACCAAGAAAAATTATTTGCAAGCAAGCAAAAGAGCTACAGCTACACGGTTTTTGCGATTCGTCTGAGAAGGTTTTCGGAGCCTGTATCTATATGGTGTCAATGGACCACAGCGGTAAGTGGCATTCACACTTAATAACATCCAAATCAAGGGTAGCACCATTGAAGTCTATTTCACTGCCTAAGTTGGAGCTGTGTAGTGCTGTACTACTGGCAAAATTAATGAAAACTATAAAACAAGCATTAAATATAATGAAGATCAACACATATTATTGGTGTGACTCTACGATAGCGCTGTGTTGGCTGAAAGGTCAACCTACTCGTTGGAGCACTTTCGTGGCCAATCGAGTAGCCGAAATACAAGAACTGAGTGATCCAGATCAATGGAGACACGTATCATCATCCGACAATGCAGCGGATATACTTTCAAGAGGAGCTACGGCGGATAAACTGATAAATTCTACAATATGGTGGAATGGACCAAATTGGTTGACCGACGGAGTCAACGATTGGCCTATATCGAACATTTCCTGTTCAAACCCTCCGGAGCTCAAGAGTAAAAATATTCTTTTATCTACTGATATTCAAGATTGGGAAATATTTGGAAAATTTTCCTCATTTATCAAATTGAAAAGGGTTACAGCATATGTGCTGCGGTTTGTGAATAACTGCAGAAATATTAAAAGTAAAATTTCAGGTAATTTAAGTGTAGCTGAACTAGAAGCAAGTTTGAATTGTCTACTGAAATCAGCTCAGGCACATGCCTTTCAAAAAGAATTGAAGACATTAAAAAACCAGGGAAATGTCAACAAAAATAGTAACTTAAAATCTCTTCATCCTTTTTTATGTGATGGTCTTATATATGTGGGCGGTAGACTAAATTTAGCTACACACCTATCGTACCAACAAAGACATCCAATTATATTGCCAGCTAAACATAAGCTAACCGAATTGATTATACGTCACTATCATTATGTAAACTTACACGCAGGACCTCAAGCGCTATTAGCTGAAATAAGATTAAGGTTTTGGCCTATTTTTGGGAAAAATACTGTTAAAAAGATATTACATAAGTGTATTGTGTGTTTTAGGTGTAATCCTCGTATTGGTAACCAAATCATGGGAAGCTTACCGAGCGAAAGAATCACACCGAGCCGACCGTTTGCTATCACGGGAGTCGATTTTGCTGGACCGATTCCAACCAAAAGTGGGCCACTGAGGAGAGCTCCACTCGTGAAATCGTATTTATGTATTTTTGTTTGTTTTTCCACAAAGGCGGTTCACTTGGAATTAGTTTCGGATTTATCTAGCAATGCCTTTTTGAACAGTTTTAAGAGATTTATATCCCGTAGGGGAGAACCTGATAAGATCTTTTCCGATAACGCTAGCAACTTTCGGGGGGCCAGTAATAGGCTCAAGGAGCTGTATACCAGTTTGAGAGAGAACAACGACAAGATTCAAAATTATTTAGCTAACAGAGGTATTGAGTGGAGGTTCATAACCCCTCGAGCCCCTAGTCAGGGAGGGCTGTGGGAAGCTGCGGTCAAGTCAGCAAAGTTTCATTTGTATAGAGTCACTAGTAATTCTGCTTTAACCTTTGAACTTTTGTATACCTTAATTTGTCAGATTGAGGCCTGTCTAAATTCCCGTCCATTGACTTCCTTGTCTGATGACATCCACGATTACCAACCCCTCACCCCAAACCATTTCCTCATAGGCACTAAATCCTCTATCATTCCGGAGAGAGATGTCCGAGCCATACCAGACAACAGACTGACCCAATATCAGAGAATCCATGCGCTAATGTTATCCTTTTGGTATAGATGGAAGCGAGAGTACTTGATGGAGCTACAAAAAAGGACTAAATGGCAAGCCAGTAATCAACGGGCACTGCAAAAGGATGATCTGGTTATTCTGAAGGAAGATAATTTACCTCCACCATTATGGAAAATGGCGCGAGTTATATGTACACATCCCGGCGCGGATGGTGTAGTGCGAGTGGTTACCCTGAAAACCCCTCAAGGAATCTTTGTCAGGCCTATCACAAAGATATGTCTAATGCCTCTGGATCCGGAAGCTGAACCTGTGACGGACGCCCCGGACCCTTCCGTCAGTCCGGACACCCCGGACGACCATGATGAAACTTTTTAGGGTGAAAATATTAAAAAAAAGACCCTTTAAAGATACCAATCCCAGTAACAACATGACAACCTATAAATTGATGATTGATTGCACCCCGCGCTGTGGTGCTTATATCGTGGACTGCACCCGGAGAAGATCCTAACCAATGGACTTGAAAAAAAAAGACAATTGTGTTGTGTTGGGTTGGGTTTTATTATAATATTATTTTGTGTTAGGTTGGGTTTTATTATAATATTATTTTGTGTTAGGTTGTGTTCTATTATAATAGTATTTTGTGTTAAGTTATTATTTAAATATGTAAAAAAAATTTTGGTTAATTTAAGTTTATGTAATTAGTTTAGGTTAATCACCTTAAAATTCAACTTGTGAATGTACATTTTTAAATAATAGTATAATAAGCAGTGCAGGATTATTTAGTTTTGGCTGCTAATTTATAATAGGTAAAATTATTTGTTAGTATTTGTACGGTATTTAGAGTTAGGATTTGTGTTTTTTCTACCTTTGCCTTGATTGTCTTCCCCTGTTTTTGTTATGTTTTCTTGAAGGGTTCATAAATCGGTATAGGCGATTTAGAAACCCCGAGGCGGAAGCTATGTTAAAAATTGAGATACTACCAGCACCTATGGGTTGCTTGAGCAAGCTCCCAGACATTAATATTTCAAATGGTGCGAAGCTTGGCTAGTCGCTGAGTGTTCGGTACCTGTTTTAACTACCAAGTACGTACTATGGAGGAAGCCATTTTTTTGTAGATGCTTCCGAGTGTCAAGTGTGTAATGATTCATTCTTTAAATGTGTGCAGGTTTTTACATTATAAAAGTGCTAGCATCCCATTATTATCGCTTCTTCCCAACGCAAGTTTTAACAGTAAACAACTGCCAGTGTTTGGCCCGGTGTGTTGACACCGTATTATAATACATTTATAACATGTCCAAGTGAAATAAACAGTGAAGTTTTTTGCAAAGATAATTATTTTATTTAAAAGGACACCCATCAATTTTGAACAACAGTAACATTTGAAGATCAACTGTGTACCTAACATTTCCTCAATCTCTAGGAATATAACTGTAGAATGTGATTTAGCAGGGGTGCCCGGGTTCAGGGGAGAGGTTTGTCTAGATTTTGGCGGCTTTTGCCCACCTACTACGTGGCGGGTCAGATCTGGGGAGACTGATTGAAGGAGACTTTTGACCTTTCCAGCCGGACTTTCACGACCTTGGGCCCAGTTGTATTCATACGTTGGTCACACCTGTACACATTGACCAATAGATTCCTACCCACTCTACATACCTTCCCAGAACTTCCTCTCCTTCCTTTCCCTAAAAACACCCTCCACAGAGCATCCCCAAAGAAGTCATCCCATGAGGGATTTTTTCCTTAAGGCCTCCTTTGTGGTGACAACGTAAAAAAATAAACCTATACCAGTATGCAGTTCACACGTGGTAGAAGTGAAACCTTCAGGAAACTAAAGTAAACGATAGTGGGGAGGCTACGCAAACCGATTATTCTATCTAATTTTTTCGCAGGCTAAATCCTATAGGTGTACTAGCTGACCCGACAATGTTGTTCTGCCATATAAATTATTTCTAGTGAATATTTTGGTTGTTAAATAAAAAATAACGAATGTATTGTAAGTGTGTGGGGATGGGATCTATGGCAGAAAGAGGAATGGAGCGCTGTAGACTACACCAACTAAAGTAGTAAAATAAAATAGAGAAAATCAATATGAATTTCGAAGAGCAATTGAGTGTAAGATATTTTTTGTCAGTCCGTATTTAGCCAACACAAATAAGATCGATGATTTGCCCATGCGAGAACATGATGCCGAATGAAATATCAAAATGACGCTTCTCGTGAATGTCTTGCGCATGTGTGGATGAAAGTTCGATGAGGTGGACGTAGCGCCATCTGTTTTTTTTCAACATAAATAATTTCGTTCTGTTTGAAATACGAAAGACGGTTAAATGTGTTCGTACAAAAATACTAAAATCGCGATAAAAAAATGCGAGGGTGAGGGTAGGAGAGTTGAAATTTGGGGTTGTAGGTATTTTTTGATGCCAAATAAATAAAAATTAAAAATAAAACTTTTCAAAAAAATTGTTTTTTTTTTTGTAGATAGACAGCGTAGATTGGAAGATAATTTCAGTATCGCTCTAGTTAAGACCACCATTCACAATTGAAAAGTTGATATAACTTTTGATTACAAAAATAATTTTTCAGTTTGGTTAGGTAATGGGTTCTCAAATACGAATCTAAGATTTGAATGAAACGGGCCGAAACCGGCCGCGCGAACGATCCACTTACATTTCACGGGTTTTGACGGAGGTCATTGAAAATTTATTTCTGATCAAAAAATATTTCTTCTTTTTTTATTATGTGATTACCACACTTATTGTCACAATAGTTCCCTCCTGGAGCCAGTGAGACTATGACATCCCATGTCATATGATTTGTTCAGATGTGAAACCATAAAACTTTTGACAAATTTAATGTCTTTAAATTATTTTATGGTTGCTGTGTATGTTCATGTTCATAAAAAATATCATTATTATTTCATTACATGAAGTCGCTCAAAATGTATGTGCGCATAGATCTTTTATACCACGCAACGGATTTTCATGCGGTTTTCACCAATAGATAGAGTGATTCAAGAGGAAGGTTTATATGTATAATACATGCTTATTATAGTAGAGAAAAGCCGAGAAATTCAAATATTCAATTCAGGCAGCCGGCAGCGGGCAGCTGGCAAGCGGGTGGTGTGGACTTTATAAAGGTTGGGTAATGGCATTGTGTTTCGTTAGCCACAGCAAAGTGTGGCCGGGTCTGCTAGTATGTATATAAGTTCATGTTCATATTTTCATATACGTTTATGTGGTTCATTAAAACTGATGTAAAATTGTGCGAAACTTCACTTCATCTTTTATTATTCAAAGTTATAGTTTTCAAACTTAGGCAAGGGACTTAGTTTTTTCGGTTCTTCGGCATTTCTCGCTTCGATAGCGTCGTCAAAATGCTTGATGGTACCTTTGGGAGGCGACAAGATTCGTTCATTTAACAAAATAAAGACCTGTCTCCCTATGAAGAATTTAAAATAACTAAAAAGTCTTGGTATATATGTTTTTGAAATGAAAACTTCTTTGTCCCCCCTGTGATTTGAAACTCGATGAAACGGAAACGAGCGATGCTAAAAAGACACAAACTCATACATCTACAGGATTTAGCCTGCCAGAGAATGAGATGGACCAATCGGTGTCCTCTTTGTGCGGTGCTTCGTAGCCTATCGGCCACCTATTTGTGTGGTGCTTCATAAAATAAAATGTAAATAATGTTTAAACTTAGCAAAAAAATTATAAGAAATACAACCTCTACAATTATCCTACTCCAGATACTCTGAATTCGTCTCATTCTCTCGAAGTTCAGTGATCTGTAGGTTTCACTTCTACCGCGTGTGAATTGCAAACATGTTTTTATTGTTACCTACCACACAAATACAGGATATTTATCCCCTTTACCACGAACATTACGACATTATAACACTATACACTGCTCTAATAATGAAATTGACATTTTTAATAACGCATTCAATCACTTCAAAAAATATATTTTACCATCAATCGTATAAAGCTGATATTGTGATGAAGCCCTTTATTCAAAGACAGGAAAATTGTATCTACTAAATCATTGTCCCATCAGCACAGGTGCCAATAATAAATTGTTGGTGATTCTTTTGTACTTTACCTTTTACTCATTCTTGTTCGTCATTCACTTTTGCATATTTACGAGTAGCTAATTATTACTGATATTATTTTTGTTATAATTTTTGTAATTTAAATCATCCATGTATATAAATTTTTGGGCAAAATGCCTGTTTTATGTACTTAAAAAAAAAAAAAAAAAAACTTATGGACATTTCGCACTAGGTCATTTTTTTGTTAATGAAATAGAAAAATTTCCAAAACTGACGATCTAACTTAAAAAAATAATGACAACTCAAAATATATTTTTACGAATTTAAGAGGACATAATAATGTATCAAAGATGTTCAATGGCACTGTTAAAATCAATGTTTTACGCACTGTGGTACATCTCTACATACTTTTTGAGATTAGCAGACTTAGCTGTTACTAATCGTCTTTCTACATCTGAAACTTTCTAGATCAAATCGAGCGGTTTACTACGATCGCTCTTTTTGTATAACTGGATTGTACAATACAATTATAATAATGTACAATACAATTCCAACAATTCTTATAGATTTCCAGAATTTGGCTGATTTTAAATGGGCTTTAAAAACTAAATTATTTAACAAATTCCACTGTTCGTAAATCTGAATTTCTTTTCAATTTATCATAATAAGCCTTACTCTCAAGTCTCGGTCATTTTTTCGGTTTCCTCCTATTTTACGTACTTTTTTATTATTGTCTGCTCAGAATGTTCTTATTGCTTAACAAAAACTACCTTCATTTTATAATACACTTATTTTAATTATTTTGTTCTGTGCCATAATAGCGCTGTTATTATTAATTTGTTTTCTGAGTATTGCTGTGTATATTTATACTGGTTGAGAGTCCTCTTTTATCCTCTCCAGCAGGAATCTCTCGACTCATTGCCTTGCACCGCGGTTGGAGGGATGGATTCATACGTCCGTTACGCCTGGATATAGTGACCCCCAGATTCCCACCCAACCCTGATACTTATTTCCTTCCCAGAAATTCCTCTCCTTTCTTTCCTTAAAAAAAAAACCTCCACACAGCATCCCCTATTATGACCCTGATAGGCCCCGAGGGAAATTATTTTCCTCTCTCCTGTGTGGAGATAATGCATAAAAAAATCTCGTGAATTTATTAGGTCAAGCTATTATCGCTTCTTCAATATTATGGAAGGAGCACTTTTGTAGTCATTTTAAGAATCTTGTTAATAATTTCAAGTTTTTTGAAGTAAAACTTCTTTACGCACGCTTGACTTGGGGAGTAAGCTGGTGAATGCGTGACGAGAGCGTTATGAAAATTATGATTGGGCGAGGCGAACTGAAGTTGAGAGAGAGATTTTATTTTTATTTATTTCTTTTACATTAACTCCACACAGGAGGCCCTGAGGAAAATAATTTCCCTCAGGGACTATGTCATCTGGGATGCTGTGTGGAGGGTCTTTTTGAGGAGAGGAAGGAATGAACATTGGTCTTGAAGAGACCCATGTTGTAGGAAGGAGGAAACACAGAGGCCGGAAAATCATTCCACAGCCGAACTGTTGAACACAAGAACGAGTCGAAGAAACGACCCGTTCGCATGTGACAAATGTAAACCGTGTACAAATGTTGGTCATTCCCGACTATGCACCGGTGCCGAAGGGATCAATGACGCTAGTTCCTCGGAGCATCTTTCATTGTAATACCGGTAGAACAAGGATAGCATTCCCACCCGACGCCTGTGCTCTGAAGTGCAATCCGTATGTTAAGATGGGAGAATCTATTAAGCGGACCGCCCGTTTTTGCACAGACTCGAGGGTATTTTTAAGGTATTTTGGAGCTCCAGACCAGAGGTGGCTACCAAATTCAACCGTGGGGCGCACTTGTGATTTGTACAGGGTTAGCAGTTGTGTACTATTAAAGTATCTGCGGGCCATTGTACGCTGTACGCCCAGTTTTTGGGAGGCTAACTTTACTCTGGCTTCGATGGAGCCCTCATACCTAGATATATGTTAGTTAAGTTTTACTTCAGTCGTGTGATCTAAAGCACACTCGTTTTTTTAGTAAAGCGCCCCTGAAGTGAATAAAACCAAATTGCAAAATACATTGTGTTATATAGGGTGTTAAGTAACCTACTTTGACGTAATTGACCTACTTCAACTAGTGATTCCTGACGTTGTTTGGAGTAAAAAATGTAAATGAAATTTTGGCCCAATCAAGTAAAAAAATCTTATGCATGTCGTTAGGTCACTCAGTCGAGCAACAGCCCAACCTATTACCCGGCCCCCAACTGTTAAACACTTACTATTTTTTAAGTTTTTGTTGAAAAAAAATAGAATAAAAGTCACCGGAGACCAAGTACGTCCCTTAACACCTTGTATTATTATTATCAAGAAGTAAAGAAAAAACTCACAATCATAATATCACAACAGTGCCAAGCGTAAAGTTTCTTAATCAATAAAAACTCTAAAATCTTTCTTTAATATACCTTTTAAGAGGTTGAATTGTGTAAATAGGGTGTAATTTAGTTAGCATTCCATTTAAAATTTCACGACAAAGTTTTGTTTGTTCTTAGATCAGATGATCTAAGAACAGTACCATCAGTGCCTATTCTCCAAATCTAAGAAAAGATGAATCAGTATCGAGTCATTGGTCGCGGCTCTATTTTCAGGACGAAAATTGAATTTGACTCCGTCGAGTAGGTTTCCGAGGAAAATTAGTGACGCCTAACTATAACCATTGGGAACTCAGCGTAATAAGATTTCCACTTCAAAGTGAAAGGTCGATGGAATCCGAAGTATGATGGTGACAGACATCAAATTTTCTATCGGATTCACTCTGCTTCAAGGGATTTGAATCGTACCTATTCTGGCAGAATGATCGCTAAAAGCTTTTGCGTAAAGTTTTATAATTTATTATTATCTGAAACCGCGCCCATGATTGGAGGAAATCAAACACTTTTGTAGAAAATAATCTTTTAGTAATTTGTTGTAAAAGTTTAAATCGATGATGACCTCCGTGGCGTATTGTTAACATACTCGGACGGAGATCAAATTGATATTTCACATTTAATTTATATAAAGCAACATAGGTGCATCCTATTTTATTTTATCCTATTATTAATCTCAAGTCAAAATGAAGTTCAAAATTTCAATTTAAACAATAACACCTAAATTAAAAAGGTAAACAAACAACAAATAAATAAATATATATGGGTTATCGTATCCCATAACTTTGTCAAAACTAAAAGATCACACGGATGGCATTTCTAAGGTGTCACTTACACTATAAAATACAATCATATTTTAATGAAAACGGTCACTTAAATGTGAAAACGGTTTTTTTCATATTTATTTCATAATTATTTGATAGTCACTTTAATATTGCATACGAAAGATTCGCTCTAATGTAATCGCTTATAAATCATTGTTTTGTTTCATTTTTTATTTTTTACACATATTTAAAAAAAAACCTAAGGACATATATTTTTTTAAAATTTTATCTATTGTTGAAAATGGTATGAACTAATGATATAATGAATGAGAACATTTTGTCTGATCTCTTAACACTTTGTTATTAATTCATATATTTTTATCACTTATTATTTTCTCTGTTTATCATTTTATTTTTAAATTTTATTATTTTGCTTTTACTTAACTCTTTTGCATGACCGATATTTGCGTGTGTTATTTTTATTAAATTGTGAAATTATTAACCCCGATACAGGCGAACCCTAGTGGGGTTAATAATTACATGCTAAAAATATATGTATATAAATTGTGAAGAAGCAATAAATAAATAAAATAAAAATTATAATATTATAAAGGCGAAAGTTTGTATGGATGAATGGATGTTTGTTACTCTTTCACGCAATAAATACTGAATGGACTTTAAAAATTCTTTCACTAATAGAATGCTACATTATATGCGAGTAATATAGGCTGTATATATTGGTAAGCTCTGGCGTTATGAAATTATTTATTATGCAATTATTATAAGCAATAATTATCAGCCTGAAACACTCATCTACATTGAAAAATCTTCCGAGAAAAGATACTTGCCGCCAACGGGACGGAAAAAATGTAATAAACAGTAATTGTTGAATGAAACACTAGTATGTATTGAATTATTTGGCGGGTATTCGATAAGCCGCCATAGCTCAGTGGTAAGAGCACCTGACTGGCAATCCGAAGGACACGGGTTCAAGTCCCGTTGGCAGCAAGTTTCTTTTCTCGGAAGATTTTTCAATGTAGATGAGTGTTTCAGGCTGATAATTATTGCTTATAATAATTGTTTCCCTTTGTGCTATGCATAAAAATCTTGTCTTAAACGTTAGTTTATCAATTAAAAAATAATAATATTTATTATACATTTATTGTCCGGACGAAAAGCAATGCGTTGCCGAGTAATTGTTTGACGTGCGCTGTCATTTTGTTATTTGTTTACGTTATTATGGAGATTCCTTAGATAGTAAAAATAATATTTGAAATATGTATAAAATACTAATCTATACTCATTTTATAAATGTCTATACTAATATTATAAATGCGAAATTGCGCGCGTTTGATTGTTTCGTTTTAATATGTGGCACGCGAGCTGTTTGAAAAATGAATGTAACGGGTATGGAGGGGTGGAGGGGTTGGGGTGGTGGTGTGGAGAGGGGAAGGGAGGGGGAGTGGGGATAGGGAAGGTGAGGGGTGGGAACCCCCCTAATACTATGCGAGCGAAGCCGGGGGCAAAAGCAGTTTGCGGTACGTTCAAGACAAGTATATTCCTACTATCTTTACCGTTGTGATGAAAAACCGTCAATCATCGATCAAAATTATCTTTTTATTCTTTATTTCTTAGCTTACTTTTAATTGTTATATCTTTATTTTTATCTGTTTTTAGTTTTATTTATCCCTAAATATGTTATTTTTATTTTCCTCTTCTCATATTTTTTTTATCTGTTTATATAAAATAATATGTCATGTATGACTACCACAACACGGGCAATAGCCTAGTGTGGTAGTCAAAAAATACCAACAATGTACCTATCATGTAAACTTTTATAAAATAATAAAAATAAAAAAATAAAAAATAAATAAAAAAATGGCATAACCATTGGCAAGTTAGTTCTGCAAGCCGGGAGATAAAACAGTCTATGCTGTCGATGACGGAGATAACCATCGGGAACATAGAAACTAATGCTCTCCATGATAGCCGAGTTTCCGAACCTTCCACGAATCAGTCTGAAGAAATGTGTTACAATGAGCACATCCCTTCTGACCCGTAGAAGGTTCATACCGAGCATGCCCAAGAGAAAGTGGGTAGGGTAGAGCCACGGATAGTAGCCATATTTCCTCAGGTAAAGAAATCTCAGAAATTTCTTCTGAACTCTCTTCAACATGAGGGAATACTTCATTTGGTGTGGGCTCCAAACCACCAACCCACTCTCAAGCCTACTCCTAACCAAAGCATTGTATAGTACTGTGAGTACCCGTTATCTACATCCGTATGCTTTTCAGGTACAGTTGTTGATTTTACAAACGATCTAAACGTCATTATGACGTAGTAAACGCAGCTAGTTTCTCAGGCATCTGCCACGTTGGCCGTCGTGGCGTCAACAACGCCATATTCACGAAAAACACCAACTTGTGATTTTGGGGGCAAATAAAAATGGCTCCTTTTAAATCGTCATTGAAAACTTATTTGCCAAATAAAATGCCGTCATTACTGTATTTAAAAAAAAACGAGTGTGCTTTAGACCACACAACTGAAGTAAAACTTCTTTAACTCCATCTATATGATAGGAAGAGAGAAAGAAAATGTGCGCGTGCACTGCTCTCTCTTGCTCCTACAGTGTGATACAGACAATAAGCCTGCACTGTGTCTGAGATACACGAAACATAACTGGCTCTGGGAGAAAGAGAGAAAGAAAATGTGTGCTCGCACCTCTCTCTCTTGCTCCTATCTTATAACCTCTCCTAACTTATATCTCCCTCTCAACTACCGTTCGCCTCGCTTTTCTTAACGCTCTCGTTACGCATTCACCAGCTTACTCCCCAAGTCAATCGTGCGTAAAGAAGTTTTACTTAAAAAATACATATTTTTAGACAGAAATGCGAAAACACTTGAAATGCCATGGTTCTTGAAAATTGCAAGCAGTTTCGAATGTTGGTGGTTAACAATATGTTTGATCAATTTATTTGACGCGAAGTAACTTAAAATTCACCTTACATAGGCACACAGAATGCTTACATCATTATTCCGTTGTTTTTATCTCTTCAGTGCTCCATACGAATTAAGACGAACTGAGGAGAGGTAAGTTCAATATTTTTCAAGTTTATTGCACAATCCAGCACTAGCGACTAACACTCTTTCTGAATGGCTTGTTTTGGCGCTTTGGTACCATGAGCAGTGCAATTTGCAACGTGCACAAGACATGAGGACTCCCAAGGGCAGATTTCTCGCTTTTCTACGAGCGACGGGGCGAAGGTGGTTGAGGAATATCCTACAATGTATACATTATTATTCTGTAAGGTGATACCTCTTGAACAATGAACCTTCTTACTTAGATCTTGCGCGCGCTGACTTGCATTATTTAATTTATTCCCCGCTTACAAGATGAGATATAGGTATGAACACGTTTTTCAACCCTCCTGCTCTGGAGAAGGAGAACACCATTTTTTGGAGAGTTTTGTGTTTTTAACATCACATTATAATTTATGTAATCCATGAACATTATTAGTTTATAGATCTTATAATATCTATATAATACCTAACCCATTCCGACGAAATTACACTTCCCCCTCCTCACCTCAATTCCTCGTTACTTTTTTTAACCTTCGCCGCAAACAAGCAGCGGCACGGACGTAAATAGTGCTTTGTACTGGAAAGGTGCATAAGTATTTGAGTTACGCTCGATTTTGTACCGTTTTAAATAAAATATGAACTTTTACAAATATTTTTTACACAAATTAAAGAGACAAGGTTATTATACAATTAACTAACATGGAAAGCGAGAGATAGTGCAATATATTAACAGTAATTAGCATTTTCATTTATTATTTTAAATTAATTAATTGTGAAATAACACAAATTAATAAAAAAAATTATTTGCGTACTCCGGAATTTGAACCCGCGACCTAGTTACCGATTGCTAGTTACCCTTCAACTATGAACAAGGATGTTTCAAACAAATCCGAGGTCTATAAATTCATCTGTAACGTTTTTATACAAGTTTTTAATATATCACACATAAACGCAATAATTACCCATTTCATAATACTTTTATTTTCTTATATATATATGTAAGTTGTTTATGTATTGCTATATTAAGCATAGGAAATGTTTGATACTTTCAAAATACCGTCTTTCCACCCTCACGAAGGTTTCTGGATTATTACAACTACATGACAATACATCTGAAATTTTCGTAATCTTTACAAAAACTCTTACAAAACTCTAAAAAATGTTGCAATTTGAGAATGACATTTTGCAAACCGTTGATGGTTCAATCAAAGCCATAGCTCTAAAAAGCCATCCATAAACAACTCCATCATTATTCCACAACTTAATTAATGATCTACTATTCTTTTCTTGTGTAACAAAAGAGAACCAAATAAGTTTCAAATTATCTTAAGTAGTGCATGAATAATATTAATGAATAGAAATAGATTAATAAAATGTTAACACAGCTAAAGTAAAACAGTGAAACAGATGTTGACATTGAACTCAAATAGTCATTGAACGAAATTATATATAACAAGTACAATTACTGACAAAACATAATGATGCACAAAGAAATCGGACAAATAAAAAGAGGGAGTCAATCAATATAGGTATGCAAGTTTTTCTACAAAGGGGTAAAATAATATTGTAATCGACAGCCGAAAACCATAAAACTGCAGAAATTAATAATACCAAAAAAAAAAATAATTTTACAACATTAGGTCAGATAAAATGTCAGTTATGTTAAAAGTACTACGAAATTTGTGACCAATAACTAAAATAAAATAAAACATCGTTAAGTTATGGTAACTTATGATATACATATTACGTAAATATTAAATGAGTAGGTATATGTATTTAAAAACAATTCATTATTTATTAGGTTCGTGGTTCGTGTATCTATAATGACATCACGTTTATGTTCAGACTTTTATTATTATTTAATGACAGGTTACAAAGGGTATATTATACGTCTATAATATGTGAATGTGTATGTAGTTGTAGAACATAAGGGTTACAAGGAATATTTGCATGTATGCTGCATAGTAGTAGTTTCATACGGTTAGTCACAATGTTAAATATCGCACCCCTAGGTTTAGACTGAAATACCTCAAAATGTCTTCATGATAATATAAACTTTTAAAGAACATAGTTCAGTATACTTAATATATTATGGTACACTGCAATATATTTGTTTGTTTTTAAGGTTGTTTGTTTATTTTTCAATAGTCATAAATTGTAATAAAAGGATGTTGATTTTAAAAGACCTGCCAGTTAGGTATCTTTTTTGAATCTGTTGGTAAATAATAAAATTAGTTTATTTTTATTTTTTATAATTTTTAACAAAAGTCGAAACGAAAAAGACTTTACTGGGGTACCCCGGTGTTAGATCACATTGTATGTGGTTTTGTGTATGATTATAAATTAGGTCAAGTTTTTTTTGTAAGTATGTTCATCTTTTTAATTAAGTTTTTGTAACAATGTTAAAATATTACGATAGGAAAATTAAAAGCTAGTAGAAAACAAAACATTGACTTTAATCTTCATTGGGTTGAAACATTATTTAAAATCGTGTGTTTGTTTGTTACGCTTTCACGCTTAAACCACTAAACCAATTTTAAAAATTCTTTCACGATAGAAAGCTTCATTATCAGCGAGTAACATAGGTTTTATATAAAGGTAAGCTTTGGCGTTAAGAAAGTTGTATATTTATTTATTTATTTAATAATCATTAACGCCCTTATGGGCTTTTACATACATTTAAATTTTTATATTTTAGTGCATACAGGTGTGTTTAGAATACAAAGAAAACATAAATAGTTTTTACACATGGTACATAGAAATAAAGCTGGTAAGTAAAAAGTAAAGCATTTTACAATAAAGAGAAAAAAATCTGTTTTATATGTGTATACGTATATAACAAATAATAATAATGGTGAGTTTTTAATATATGTGCAATTTATGTGTTGAATACATAGCGAAGTTGATTTTAAACAAAAATACATACCTACTACCGACTTGCACCGCACTAAAATTAATATTCAAAACGATTCCATTTTGACCAATTACTTTATCGTCAGAATTTCTGCTTAAAGAATTCAATTTCCGAAGACGAAATACTTTATACCATAAATATACCAATCCCCTTTATACTGATACCATGGAACATTTCAGGTTTAAACAAATAATGTCAGATACTTCAGTAAACTATCACGGAGAGGACAAATGAGTTCGATAATATAATATAACAGAGTACCTAATTACAATCAAATTAAAATGTTAATCAAAGTATAAGTCGTTAAAGTAATTTTGTTATTATTACCTATTACAACGATAAACAAGAACAGTTTTTGTAAAGTTTGTTTATAAATTATAAATTACTAACCTTTATTACGCCCTTTATTGTAGGTGTTGAAAATGTGTGTATTTCATATATTTTAGCGGCAGGAAGGAAAGGCAGGGGGAAGGTTGGTGGAGAGGGAAGAGACGTGGGAGGGGGAAGGCGGGGAAGGTGGAAGGGAACATGCTTTGAATGGCATTACAACGCACGGTACACGAGCTAGTAATATATATTTCCACAAAAGTCCAAGTCCAGAAACTCATAATTTATTGTGAAGCGGTGATTGTGAGGTGATTTTCCACATAAACAGCGCTATACAAATTATCCAATTATTACTATTTATATCCATTCTTTATGATTTTTTTTTGAATTATTATGGACGTTGTAAATATTCAAATGTTTGTTAAGTTTGTTAGAAATTTTTCATGGTGATAATTTATATTTTTTCAAAAATCGACCATTCAACAATAACTAGGGGAGTGATATGTGAATAGGCTCCAAGTGGTATGTGTGTGTATGTATACGAGTGTAATAACAATGTATGTAAAACAGTTGGTTCTGCGTAAAAATCGATTTGGATATCAACAGCAGTAGCAGTAGTATTTGTGCTTATGTAGGTTTAAATAGACTAACTCAATTGTATCATGCGAGGAAACCATCATAAATTACGGGAGGTTTCGTCCACAAATGGCAGTGGCCTCTGTCACACCCAATCTGAACGAAAAGCGACCTACATATTACCGGCGTAATTTGGAGGCTTTTTCGTGTGAGTTGGGTTCTTCCCTTCGACTTTTTCCGACTGAAAATTACGCATCACTCCATCTACCATCCACCCTCGTGACTTTGTGGGCAGAAGATTTGGCTTTAAAGAAGAATTTTCATTTCTAGACTCGAAACGACAAATTTAAAGTTACCACACTACAGTACCAAAATTGAACACCTTCCTAAATCCTATGCATGACATTCCTAAATTCGTTGTGTTGAAATAATGAGAAGGTTGGGAGGGGAAAAAACATTAAAATAACAAAAAAATCAGAGCGTGCAATTCATACGCGGTAGAAGTGAAAACTTCAGAAAACTAAAGAAAAAAAGATTGGGAAGGCTATGAAGCACCGCACAAAGAGGAGACCGATTATACTATCTCATTCTCTCGCAGGCTAATGTAATGTATGTGTTTGTCTCTTTTTAATGTCGCTATTTTTCGTATCGTCGAGTTTCAAATCACAACGGTGCTAAAGAAGTTTTCACTCCAAAAGCTTTTTTTTAATGTGAATACGGCACAAGAGTCTCAACTGCTCCCAACCGCCTGAAGGTAATGGGGAGGGGAAGAAGATGGGGAAGAGAAAGGTAGTGAAACACGTGGCTATTTAGATCTGGTTACCAAACACGGCTAAAGCCATTTCAAGCAACGTTTTTATTCTGAATGGTGGTCTTACACCAGAGCG
Organism: Limnephilus rhombicus; assembly: GCA_929108145.2. Classification (NCBI taxonomy): domain Eukaryota; kingdom Metazoa; phylum Arthropoda; class Insecta; order Trichoptera; family Limnephilidae; genus Limnephilus; species Limnephilus rhombicus. The sequence goes on from OV815275.1 coordinate 19,016,526, forward strand.
ATACTGAGACTATCTTGCACTCTGGAACGTGCGGCAAATAAACTACATATCTTTTTAAAATGAATTTATTGTGAAATAACACAAATTATTCAAATAAAATTTATTTGCGCATGCCGGAATCGATCCCGCTACCTTCAGATTGTTAGTCAAGAACCTTACCCCTGGACCACGGCAGCCGTCAAATATTTTAAGACCCCTATATTAAGAACCAAATTAAAGTTATTTTTGTTTACATTTGAAAAATTTTTGATTTCACAATTCACCGTTTTACAATGACACAGGTAATGTTTTTTGTATCCTTTTAATAAAATGTTGTTGTGCCAGGAAAAAAGCCCCTACAACGTAGGTCTTACATAATTCTGTTTTAAGAATTCCCGCCCCGTTTTCGCGGAGTTGTAATATAAGTATCTTTAAAATTGGTCTCCGTGTAACAATATTTATCCAGTGTAATCCCAACAAAGAACGGTGGATCCAAGTAGCAATGGACGCTTCGTTGGAATAGCACCTCCGGGCCTTGTACGGCACGTCACTATTGAAACTGTCCACAAAAGCATGCTTTTAATGATAGTGAAATTTAAACCTAATTAATTGCAGCAAGTTTAAGAGTTACCAAGAAAAACCAAGACATTGTACTGTATCCGGAAGTTGATGTTTTATGCGCTTATGAATACGGCACGCAGGCAACCTTTAAAAATTTCAGAACCAAACTCCGTTTTGTTTTTGTGCATAAATTATTATGATATTTTTCAATTAAAAAACCTTATGTTTGTTTGTGAAGCTCATTTTGTTTTGCAAATAAAATATGTAAATATGATATTTTATTCACTCTCTAACTCGTCAAAACTGCCTTCGCAAAGTTAAGAATTTCAATAGTGAGATCAAACCCCATTTGACTGCTTATCTGAAACTATCTCCGTGTACGGAAACCGATCCTACAAAAATGCTATTTTTTCATAAAATAATCGCTTTTTGTATAATTTGATGTTATTATTTTATACCGAATATCCCCAGCGTTGATCGGGCTATGAGCAATGTTTTAAGAAGTGTTTTTAGAAGGTCAAGTTTGTTTTGAAGGTCAAGTTTGAAAAATTTCATCAATCTCAGAATAAAGCCATAACTAACTAACTAACTAACCATCACGCCATTTCCCCGAAGGGGTAGGCAGAGAGGACGGACCGCCAAACAACTCGGTCTTGGCACATTCACATTCATGCATTCCTTGCCTCGTTCACATTCACGCATCGTCTCATACATGCTCTTCTATTATTCTGACTCTTGACATGTCCCGACACAAGTATCTGATTCACTTGGTCTGCCATGTCTTTCTCGGGCGTCCCCGACTTATTCTACCATTCACATTTGCGTCATATATTCTGCTTACACTCCTTTCCTCGTTCATTCGCTCTACATGCCCCAAACCATCGGAGCGTTCCTTTCTTGATCTTACTCATTACGCTTACATCAGCCTTGCATTCTTTGCGGATCTCCATATACGTTTCTCACACGATCATATATGGTTTTACCACACATACGTCTCAGGGATCTCATTTCTACAGCATTCAGTCTACTTTCATCCTTTCTCTGCTAGTTTCATGCCTCACTGCCATACATCAGGGTAGGTACCAGTACTCCATTATTGACGGCTAGTTTCGCGTCTTTGGACAGTATTTTGTTGGTGCCAACGGCGTTCAGTCCTCCATTAATAGAGTTATCTGCATTCACCCTTCTTTCAATATCTATATCAGCCTTCCCATCTCTCATAAGAGATTGTATTTTATAAAACCACAGGTTTATATAAAATACAAAGCCACATTACCCGGCCGTACGTCCGCCAGTTATACGCTTATGATGAATATAATGGTTTCGAATATATATTCGACTGGTCATTGGTTGAGTGGGCATAGCGCTTGGGTCCCACCCGAGCGTCGCACGTTCGATTCCTCGGCTGGCTAAGTCCTCCATCACAACACAAACAACATTTTCGGCTTTCTGTGGTGGTAGTAGGAAATTTTCAAACATTGTTGGGTTATTCATTCTTTTAAAACAAAAAAAAAATAATAAATGGATTAGGAATATTTCCAACTTTAAAACAAACAATGTAAAGACATTGCTTTCAAAATCACCGCTTATTCCGTCTTAATCGTTTCAGTGTTACGCATATTGCAGCAATTCGTCAATCTGGGCGTCGTGAGTCGGGAATATTGAACATAATAGTTTGGTACAGAATGCGTTAAATTCCATTGACACTTGAGAATTTAAAATGTAATAAAACCTTACAAAATCAATCTTCAATTCACACAGTACTCAAAGCTCTTTAGAAAAGTCTCGTTAAATGTTGAAAATACCAGTAGAGTAACCTATCCACATCTGCCCAAATATCCAAACAAGGAAACCTTATTAGTTCACGTTGATCTAAGCTTTTTCAAAAATAAATCCATTTGATAACTAGAAATATATCTTAGAGCAGTGTCTGTATTGTAATATGTAATATTTTAGATCTATATATATGTTTGCTCGGAGACTACGTTCATTCGAGTATATTATAATGCGCCACCGACAGCACAGATGTTATGTGTATAAGAGAATATAATTATTTATAGAACAAAGGCGTTTTGGATGGACTGCTGAGCCTGTTGTCCGTATTTACGGGAACGGGTACGGGCACAGATATAGGCGACCTATTCGCTGATTGGAGCACGTGGATGCCTCTGACAGGTGAAAGGTAATGGGTCAATGATGGATCTGGAAATGTCCGGGACAAGGGAGTTACCTGCGTCGGAAGAGCCTTTGATAATTTTGATTAATTTTAAAACCAAAGTAGGTCTGACGAGCACCGCGGTTGGGAGAACTTTGGTTCAAAGGTCGCACGTAAAAAATGAGGCATGCGAATAAACATTTATTATTATCCCAACCTTTCCCTGTTCTTAAATTTCATACATTTATTTTCTGCCATCGTCCTTCTTGGCTTCGGGCGATTGCGGTAATTACTTTTAAATTTAACATGGAGAGAATAAGATGATTAGAATTTATTTTCACCGTACTTCATTTTTCGTGGTACAAATTGCCAGAGCCGTTGCGATATTTAAAAAATCGAGTGCAAAACAATCTCAACCAATACTTGAAATGTGAGGTCCTCGCGTAATTTACGTTTCATAACTCAATCAATAGGAGCCTTTAAAAGTGACGTCATAATCAAAGCGGTCAATGAGCGCAGTTGATGAGTCGCAGGTGCAGTAGTCGTCATTTCCGTTTCATCCGACTTCCAAATCACAGCGGGGCTATAGAAGTTTCACTTCAAAAATCAAGAAATAGCCTAGTCAAGAAGTACAACGATTGAAAGCTGGAATTTAGCATGTTACTTGTAAACGTTGTATCACGCACCTGTATTATTATTTTGTATCCAAAAAAAATTGTCTACTGTTGCTAAAAATATGTAACAATTATTGTTGAGCTATGTAACAATTATATACAGGGTGAAGGGACATAATTGAATTATTTTAACCAGTTGTTATATGACTTGATGATATTATTTGATGATATTATTTGAATGAAATCGTCCAATATCTAGTGATTTTTTCAATAATAATAATAATTTTTATTTTAGTAATTTGTACATTCAAGTTTACAAATTTCTAATTAATTATAATATTTCATATTCACTATATTTTTTCAAGTTTTATGTAGCTCCTACAATACATCTTGAACTTTCCAATTGGTGTGTACTTTAAAGTTTCTGGTAGCGTGTTATATAACTTCATTCCCTTGTACAGTAGACTGTTCTGCGTATTCGCTTTGTCCTTTTTTTGTAGCCTAATTTCCTAGCACGTCCTTGTGTTATATCTGTGAATGTACTTGTTGTATACAATTTTATTTGAGAAGTATTTTGGTAACGTGTTGTTCAATATTTTGTGGATAAATACCATCGTGTTCAAGGTCAGCATCTGTTTCACGGTTAACCAATTTAGTTCCTTTAACATTTTAATTATTTTTGAAAATCTGTTTCGTCGAAGAATTATTCTCATTGCCCTGTTTTGGAGAATTTGTAACTTATTTTGTTCTCTTTCGTTACATAGGAAAAGAATACTTGAGCAGTAGTTGAAGTGTGGAGCAATAATTTAACTGTATATGGTGATTGCAGTTTTTCTACAAATTTTTGGCTGAATTCTTCCAAAAAAAGATATCTTCTTGCCAATTTTCTTTTGGGTGTAGCATGTCTATTGAAGTTTAGTTTGGAATCTAATATAACTCCTAAGTATTTCATTTCAGTAACATTTTCAATAATTTCACCATCAATTTTAATTTTGCTTTCACTGGATGTCTTCTTGTATCCAATCACCATACATTTTGTTTTTTTTTGTATTTAAGTTAAGCTTATTTATTTTTAGCCATGGAAAACATTAAACATATCAGCGGAGACCAAAATTTCATTTATATTTCTTACTCCAAATAATGTCAGGAATCACTGTTTAAAGCAAGTCACGTACATAAAAAAATTTAATTAATTGCTCATTACATGTATCTCTCTATGTGTCTCTTGTCTTTCTAAAATGTTTTTTACCTTATTAAAATATTTTGATAATGAATTAAAAATAAGAATAAAAATACATACTACAAAATGAATAAAATTCTTAGTTTACCGTTTAAAAAAACCATTACGTTTCGTATGCCATGCTTTCTTCAACAACTAATTATAACAATAGACTCGGTTGTTTCACAAAATTTGAAAAATTACTCAAATTTCAAAGTTAAATATCAAGTCCTGTAAAAAAAACTTGAAATTTAAATTTAAAGAATTTTTCAAATTCTGTGAAACAACTGGTCCGGATGTCAATGAATGGGTGGAAGTTGGAAGGGGGGGAGGCGAGAAAAACAAAATCCCTCGGGGCCTATATCATCTTTGGGGATGCTGTGTGGAGGGTCTTTTTAGGGAAAGAAAGGAGAGGAAGTTCTGGGAAGGAAAATGGTATGAGGGGTGGGTAGGTATGTGGGGGTTGGACAAAGTGAAGGACGTATAAATCCGTACCTCTCACTGCGGTGCAAGCTGGTAGATCTAGAGAATAGGACTTCAAAAGAGACGTCAAATAGTCTACTGAGACGTCAAAAAGTCTCCCTCAACCTGTCTCTCCCAATCCGGTCAACCACGCATTACGTAGACAAACACATCCGCCGCCAAGACCTAGACGAATCTCACCCCATGAACCCGAGCACCCCTGTTGAGTCACTAAATGTAGCTACCAATGAACAGCGGCGGCGCGCGGTACAAATTACCAATTAATTACTAATTGAAAGATTCCAGTGGCAAGCAGATCGGTAAAATGTAGATTGTAGAATGTAGATGGACCCTGTAACATGTTTTACAAAGCGTAAATAAAATATGATTCTAGCATATGCACCTTCCCTCCTATCTAAACATTACCCCTAAATGTTGGTCTTTACAATACTGTTATGGGACGTAACACCAACAAAATAATATATTCACAGAATTTCTGTAGAGAGGGTTTATATGAATTATTTATATTTTTTCATACTTCATGACAAGAAAACTGGGAGAAAGGCAAGTGAAATATTGAAGGATTGGTATTGTATATTAATATGTTTTGGGTCCCTATAACAGATTCGTTTTTTCCGCATCTTGAAGAGATTAGGGGTGGTTTAAACGTAGGGATGAAACAGGGGCGAAAGATATTTGCGATGCGAAAATGTTTCCTCAAATAATGTTAAACTTGAACCAGAATGAACAAAGTTATAACATTGTCAAAACAACACAATGCTTTGTTTGTTTATAATTATTATAAAAATACTAATTTCGGTTGGCACTCTTTCCGTAACCCCGGTCCAATAAACTCTAGAAATTATGATTTGAATTTAAGTACCACTTTCAAAATTGGAAGTGTTTGTTGGGAGAATTAATAAAAGCGACAAAGTACGTAACTGATGTAATATTTTTTAACAAAATTATGTTTTTATCGTCATTTTCAAAATTGCAACTTATTTGTGTTGAAGTATTAAAAAAAATCAGAGTGTGCCATTCACACGCGGTAGATGTGAAACCTTCAGAAATATAAAGTAGACAAGAGTGAGAATGCTACGAAGCATCGAACAAAGAGAAGACCGATTATAATATCACATTCTCTCGCAGGCTAAATCCTGCAGATTTATAGGTGTTTGTTTTTGTATGTGTCCCTTTTTTAGAATTGCTATTTTTCGATTCATCGAGTTTTAAATCACGAAAGTGCGAAAGAAGTGTTCTCTTCTAAATTCCATTATATTTTGGAAGAGTCCATAATAAATGCAAATGTTTGCGTCTTTTTAGCATCGCTATTTTTCGATTCATCGAGTTTTAAATCACAACAGTGCTAAAGAAGTTTTTACTTCTAAATTCCATTCTATTATGGGAGTCCATAATAAATGCAAATGTTTGTCTCTTTTTAGTATCGCTATTTATTGATTCATCGAGTTTCAAATCACAATGAGCTAAAGTAGTTTTCACTTCTAAATTCTTTTCTATTGTGGAAGAGTCCACAATAAATGCATAAGTTTTCTTTAAATGTAGGAAAACTACTGGACTCCAAAATAAGTTAACCCTTGTCCTTATCATTTAAAGTTGGCCGGGTCGAATACAAGCACAAGTACCTTATTGTAGCAACGGCCGTGGATACGATGGGCAACTGAATTTATTTTTCCCCAAAGAGACTCAATCACTCGCGGAAACAAACCGGTCTGAACCGAAGAATGCACGAGAGACCGGATACATACGTGAAATAGTAAAATAGTGAGAGCTTCGTTTCTTTTTTCCTACTTTCCGAGACACTTTGGTAATTGTGTTGTTTGCATTGGTCTAGCAGGGATCGGCATACTTTATAGCGAGAAGAACCAAATGAAGGGTCCACAGCAATAATGATGAATGTCCTTGGTTTTTTGTTACGCGATAATTGGGTTTTAAGTTTATAAACGGTGAAAAAAAAACTCAGACCTGAAGATAAGAAAATATTTTTTTAATCCAAGTTAAAGAACACGTTTTTAGGAAAAACCTGGGTACGGGTGACGCTATAGCTAATGTAACAAATACAATTATTAGAAAACTGGATGAAGGCAAAAAATGCTTAGCAGTTTTTATTGACCTTCAAAAAGCTTTCGATACAATTGATCATGAAATACCGTACTTAAAACTAAAAAAAAATGGAATAACCGAAATAACTCTAAATCTACTTAGAAGTTACTTAACTGGAAGAGAACAAATTATACAAATTGGTAAAAGAAACACAAACAAATATCTTGGGATTGAAATTGATGAAAAACTACAGTAGAATTTACACATTGATCTTACTTCAAAAAAGGTAATAAAACTTATCTACTTCTTCAAAAAATTACGAAACATCTTGTCAATGAGTGATTTAAAGAGAGTATATTATGCTTTATGCCACTCTCGATTGGAATATGGTGTAATAGGATGGGGCTTAGCAGCATCTAATCACATAAAACAACTTAAGGAAACTCAGAATTGCATACTAAAGGTCCCCATAAGGACGTCAACAACAGAAATTTTTAAACGGTTTGATGTTCCAAGCATACAGAAAATCTATGCCAAAAACATTCTAGAACATCACCACAAAAATGATTCAGAGGCAGACTCCTCACATGCTCATAAAACCAGAGCCAAACAAACAAGACATACTTAATACACCAAAGTGTAACACTTCATTTGGACAAAGAGGTTCTGAATTTTTAGCAGTAAAGTTATATAAAAAAACTCCCACTAGTTCGGGATGTTTGGCGGTCCGTCCTCTCTGCCTACCCCTACGGGGAAACGGCGTGATGGTTAGTTAGTTAGTTAGTTAGAGAAAATGGACTCGTTTGGTGGCCATTTCATGTCCTTCTGATGAGGTGAGACGAAGCTAGAGTTGAAGACGCAAATGTGCCGCTTCTATGGTCTGCCGACCCCTGACCTAGGCAAGAACAAAGATGAGCGCCAAGCCAAGGATAAGCGTTAAGCCGGAGGTAATGGAATATACATTCACGTGGCCGTAAGATCGACCTTATCCTCGATTTGTGTCTTTGCGCGAGTAAATAATTGAGGGCTTGAGGGTTTCCCTCGTTTGCTATTGTTACATTTTGTAGCGTGTGGGAAAGCTTTATGAAGGTATTGCTGGAAATAATAGAACTGGAATAAAAATCTACGAATGGGTACCTTATATTTCTAAGGTAAAATTTTTATTAGAACAACTCTCTATTAATTTATAACATTTGAAAGTTTTCCATTAATGTAATATATCGTTGAAAAAGAAGATAATCTTCAAAAGTTATAAAATTAGTCGAAGATAAACTGTTAATTATAAAATTTAAAATATGAGATTGGCAAATATTAAGGTTTAATGAAAGGTGACAATGGCCTAATTGATAAGGCGTTTGTCCCATTAAGGTGAGAGGTTCTGGGTTCGAGTCCCAGTTGCGACCGTTATCTTTTTATTTTTTACTTTAGATTATTTGCGTTACTTAAAATTCAATTTTAAATTTAAATTATAATGTTTTTTGAACTAATAATTTCTGTAAGTAATCGTTAATAGAAAATATCAGGGAGAACTATCCCGTTGTTAAATTGAATCATTTCGAATGTTGATATATGTAACATCGGCGAAGCATCAATAAGCGAATTTAGATGGCAAGCTTTGTTGTTGCTAGTTTAAAATCTAGATAATCAATCGATCTTTTACGATACATTAATGGTTGTTTGTCTGTTGTGTAAGGTTTAAAGCGCGTTTACTGGTAAGGGTCTTATTGTTTTACTAAGGTAAAATAAATGAAGTGATTGAATTGAATTCCTCCACCAGGTGAACATTTACCAGATTTTTAGTAAATATTGATCTGTTATAATGAGCATCGACTAGCGAAATGGGCTTATTACACGGACTCACTATATACCCTGATTAGCTAAGTGCCCTTTACCATTCCGCGAAAAAAGGCCCTTTCTTTGACTGTAAAATTAAATTATCTGGCCTCATTGAGTTTAGTTGTGGGTTCATATTTTGCTAACTCGTTTATATCGGTCCGTTATAAAGCAAGCTGTTAAACGTGGTTTGAGCATTATTAGGGACGTTTTACCTTCAGCCGAAATACAATTTCTTTCGCGTTTGGGCATAACTTCGTTGCGAGATTTTCCTTTTAAAAATTTTGGTGAGTACCTAATTTCATTTTGGCGTCCCACCCACCAGGGGAACCGAGGCTCGATCGTTGAACAAATAGGACGAACAGGTCTTTCAAATGCTATTTACTTACGTACATTAATTTCCTTCCCGTTTATCGTTTCTTGGTAGGAATCAGAATTTAAGTGGTTATTCATCGACATGGAGTAGGGCTCAATAGCTAAACCTTTCGCGAAACAATTACTCGAAGACGCAACGGTTCGCTTCATAATTATTCTTGATTTAGTATTGACCGTTTATGCTGCTTTTTTACTGTATAAAACAAATGTGAATTAATTTATTGAGTCTAATGATTGTTTTTAGTTTCTACGCATCGCAAATCACACTGGTGTTGTATTTTCATAAGGTCGTAAATTTTAAAATTTAATGTCAGTGAATTTTTAGCTTTGGTTAGGAGTATTATTAGAGAAATGTTAATGTTTATTGAAGAAAAAAAATCAGAGTGTGTTATTCACACGCACAGAAGTGAAACTAAAAGTCGCTAGATTTAGCTATCTTTTCATATGCTTGTTTTTTTAAGGTGGTTTGAAGATTGAATATTGATTTCAGAAATAAAAATGTTCTTTTTTTGGATTTCGTAGGATTCGAACCCTCGTTCGCTTGATGACTGTCCTTCTGGCCGCTGATACTTGTCAGGCACCTTGCCAACTACGCTATGGAAGGCACGCGCTGAGGTGTGAATTTACCGTGTTATATTAGAACCGAGAATTTGTGTAGAACTGAGTTGTGACGCATTTCCGTTTCACCCGAATTTCAAGTCAAAATTCTGTTTCTAAAATATTTACAGACATTAATAGATGTAACTGCTTAAAACACTTCAAATCAAAATTACTCTCGGAAAGAACCAAATCCCTTTTTTACATTAACTTCACGCAGGAGGCCCTGAGGAAAACAATTTTCCTCAGGGCCTAGGTCGACTGTGATGCTGTGTGGAGGATCTTTTTGAGGAAAGGAAGGAATGAACATTGGTCTTAAAGAGACCCATTGTAGGAAGGAAGAAGGAAACACAGAGGCCGAATTCGTTATATTGTTGGTCGAGTTCGTTTCATTACATACTATAAAATGAAGTCGCTCAAAATATATGTGCGCATAGATCTTTTAAACTACGCAACCGATTTTCATGCGTTTTTCACCAATAGATAGAGTGATTCGAGAGGAATTTTTATATGTTTAATATATTCTTATTATAGTAGATAAAAGCCGAGAAATTTAAATATTCAATTCAGGCAGCGGGCAGCGTGCAGCTGGCAAGCGGGTGGTGTGGATTTTAAAAAGGTTGGGTAATGGCGTTGTGTTTCGTTAGCCACAGCAACGTGTGGCCGGGTCTGCTAGTATTGTATAACACTTAATACTCAAAACATCGGTTAGTAATTATGTACGAGTAAATATGAAATTAATATTTAATCACCAAAGACAATATCAGCGACTCTCAAACGAAAATTTGAAACAGAAAAATCAGAAAACAATAAGGTTACAACTAAGAATTGAAACGGTTATTAAATTAATTAGTTTATTATTTTATCCTCACTCACTGGCTATGAAGGCATCTTCCGTGGATTTAATAGTGATCATTGAATTCATCGTTCAAATATTAGGTACCAATAAATACTTCTCCTTTCCTGCTGATTATTTAAAGCTTTTATTACTTTTATTTGTTGTAAGAGTCTTTTATTACATTATATTTGCGTACTGTTATGATACAAATGATGAATGTACAAAAGCCAAATTTGTCTCAAATAAATAGTAATAGGAAGATAAACTGTAGTTTAATGGTAAGGTAGTGGAATGTATCATAATTCGTCATGTAATGTTTTTTGAGTAAAATAGATTCCAATAAGGGCTCCGGCCCCGACGGTATTCCACCTTTCTTTGTCAGATGCTGTGCCGATTCATTATGTTTACCACTTTTTATTATTTTCAATGAATTTTTAACCTCTGGAACTTTTCCTGACTTGTGGAAAAAAGCGCATGTGGTACCAGTATTCAAATCGGGTGACCAATCTTAAATAAAAAATTATAGACCAATTAGTATACTATCATGTTTTGCTAAGGTTTTTGAATCTCTGATATATAAAAATATTTTTTCTCACTTTAAACCCCTTCTCTGCACTAGGCAACATGGGTTTGTTCCTCACAGATCTATTACTTCAAATCTTTTGGAATTCTGTGATTATGTGTGTAACTCTTTTAATGAAAGATTACAAGTAGATGCTATTTATACCGATTTCCAAAAAGCTTTTGATAAAGTTAACCACTCCATCTTACTTAAAAAGCTTGATCAAATAGGAATACATGGAGACCTATTTCGCTGGGTTAAATCATATTTATGTAACAGAACGCAACTAGTATTTATTAATGGATACACATCATCCCCTATAAATGAAACTTCTGGTGTACCTCAGGGGTCAAATCTGGGTCCTCTTCTTTTTCTAATATTCATAAATGACCTTGGTTCAAAATTAAACTGTGATTATGCTTTTTTCGCCGATGATCTTAAAATTTTTCGTAAAATTAAATCTGTTTCTGATCATCAACTGCTCAAAATGACCTTGACACACTCAATAACTGGTGTACTGTCAATGATATGCACTTAAATGTTGAAAAATGTTTCACTTTAAACTTCACTCGTAACAGAATTATAAAGGATTTTTCCTATGTTATAAATAATACTATTCTTAAAAAAGTGTTTTCCATAAGAGATCTAGGAATCACTCTTGATTCGAAATTCATATTTGATGTACACATTAACGACATTAAGTGCAAATCATTTAAAATGATGGGATTTGTTCATAGAATATGTAAACCTTTCAAAGATCCTCTAACCCTTTAAAATGCCTTAATTAGAAGTAAACTTGAATATGGAAGCACTATTTGGAATCCACATTACTGCAAGTATGAAAACATTGTAGAATCAGTTAAAAAAAAATGCTAAGACTGTTATCTTTTAAATGTCAATTACATGAACATCTTAGATCGTACGACATGCGACTTGAATACTTCAAAATTAATACACTTAAAATCAGAAGGCAATTGACTGATCGAATATGTTTACATAAAATAATTCACGGCCATCTTGATACTTCATTGTGTCTTAGCAACATTGATATAAATGTTCCCAATTCCCATTGCTTAAGACGCCATAATATGTTTCACCTGAATACATTTAAAAACAATATCGTCTATTTTAGCCCTCTGACCCAAATGTGTCGACTGTATAATAAGATAGAGTGTGCTGAAGTAGATATTTTTGTCGATAATTTATATGGATTCAAAAAAAATGCTCTCCGATTGCTGAAAAATATGTGATAAATTATTATGTGTATCATGTTTGTCTCTAATTATGTCTCTTATCTTGCCTCACTTCAATTGTTATTTGAGTAAACTTTGATTTTTTTGTTAAATTCTATATGTAACTGTTTTTTTTATCTAATTTTTATTTTATCTGTTCCAAAATTATTATTCTATTATTTGGTTAATTGATTGTATATAAATTTTTACTTTATCTTATTTGTATAATTAACTGAGTTTTTATAACTGGGTTGTTCTCACATGTGTGTGAACAACCTGTAAAAACGCAGTATAAATAAATTAATAAATAAATAAATTAGCTCTCACATAGCTTTAGTTGTCCATGGGCTCTTTGAGTCACGTACGAGATGTGCCGAAGGTAAACGAAGGCAGGTGCGTAGAGTCATTATAATGCCAGAGCTCCATAGACAAAACCTTGCTTCCAGATAGTAAGACGTCAGTCCTACTGAACTATATTCATAAATTATATGAAGAATACTAGTCCCAGTACTGATAAATAACGAATGTCTCTGGAGAGCACATAAGAGTTATTGCAGGAATCAACCAGCTAGTCGACAAAAATAAGTGAAGGGAAACAAACAGGAATACGGAAATATCCTAAAAGCGGCTACAACTTTATTGTCTACCGGTTTGACCTACTATCGTCGATCAGCGCCGTTTTAGATATTTTATCATTTTAAGGATTCTCTAAAAGCGCCATTAAAGGCATGTTTGATTAATTTTAATGACCATTAAGCTTGACGGCTTAAGCAACGGTTGAATAGACATTTGACGCAACAATAACACGTCTGGTTAACGGGGTCCATTAAATTGTCAATAAGTTAATAAATACGTTTAATATCAATTTATTACGACGTTAAATGTAACGGTCGCATGTTGATGACGATTAACTATTCTTCTCTAAAGCAATTTTTTCAGTGTTTCGTTCGCGAATTTTTTTTTGTTGATTAATAATTTACGTAACGTAATTATTCCCGATTAGATTATCTGTAAAGAATACTGACAAACCGGCTGACGCGCGACAAAGACGTGTAAGATGTTCAAATATTATTAAATTTAAATTTCTCCAAATCCTATTGCTCATCTCATTTTGCAAGTAAGAAGGTACTTCCCGGTCTTCCTGAGAGAGAAATTCCATTAGATTGCGAAAAGATAAAAGGTACCTTTTTGGAGAGTTACGGGTACATAACACAAAGAAAAGACTTTACACTTAATCTGGGTGCGTTCCTACACATTTATAGAGCTGTATAAATCCCTTAAACTTGTGTTGCCCATATCCTTTTGATAAATGGAAACCAAACCACTTATCAATTTTTCTAACTTGCTAGAGCAAGTTCGACTAGAGTCGAATCAGCCTAATGAGAGACTAGCGTAGACCACGGGGAATCAGAATTCCAATTTTGAAAAAAGCAATGAAAAAAAAATTCCTTTAAAATATTTTATAGGAGGTAGGTACCTACTTTATCTCTTGTTTGTATTATTCTTTTTAAGCCTCGATGACACAGGGCGAGTTTACAAGCTACTACCTGGGAAATTAACTATCTGTTAGTAAACTCGCTCAATGTCATCGTGTTTCTTGCTAACTATCAGATTGTTGACAATCTACGAAAAAAGTTGAAAGGTCGTCAACTTTTCTCGCTATACGCTTGCTGCGCTTGCTCGTGATTGTTTTATTTATGTTTTTCAAGATGGCTGCCAATTAACAGCTGATTTCGACTGTCAAACCTCACAGAATTAGTTCACGCAGGCGTCGTTATTCTTGTTACTGGCGCTAGCAGCGACCTCAGTTTCCTACGCTACTGAGCGAGTGGACAGTTTTGTGTGTCATCACGACAATCTCACTCGCCGATTTATCCGCTTTTAAACTTAGTAGATAGTCGCTTGTAAACTCGCCCTATGTCTTCGAGACTTTAGTGTAATTTAAGTTCATTGTACCAGTTTTCAAGCAGGACAAGTAATTACTATAATCTAAATAAGTACGTATATTTGATTCATGATTTTTTTCATTCTGAAAACTATAATAAAACAAAAATGAAGGAAGTAACGATATTCACATATACATACAACGATGTTCATTTTAGCTGAGATTCGTACCACACAAATTGTTTTGGTTTTTAAGTAAAAATATCATTTAACGTAGATACTAATTTCGGTTGTTTGTCCGTGAAATTTGCATCAGTTAAATCTGGTTGGTTCATAGAATAAAGAATAACACAAGAAGTGCCTTGTGGGTGTCTTTCGGCGATCCAATTATAGGCCTAATTTTGACATACATTTCCATATACAAATGTGTTTAACCATGACTACAAAATTCAAATGGGACAAGCGATGCACAATTCGTCACTTTGGTCGGATAGGGTTCTGTTCTAATGACAACTTAGATTCCTATCCAAAAAGGTGACGAATTACAGGTCAGTTACCAAAAGGCATGAAGTGTAATAGTATATTTAAATATTTTTTATCTGTTTTCAAAACTGGACTTATAATATCCCGCGATTTAATAGCCGGTGTAATAATAATAATGTAGGTAATAATTAAATCACCTACATGTATTTAAAATGCAAAAATCAGATTTTTAAAATAAAGAAAAAAGATTAAAGAAAAATAAAGAATAAAAATAAAAATAAAGAATAAAGAAAAAATAATAAAAATAATGAATAAAGAAAAAATAATAAAGATTTTTTAAATATGTATATTGAGGGAACAGTAGGTTTTATAGGTCCAATTACCGAGCCGAACCCTCTGATATGAAAATATCTGGAGTCGGTGAATTATTTTCCCATCTCGTCTCTTTGACATATCGTTCTTGTATTATTTTGTATTTATTATACTTATAAAGTGCAAGTGCATAACGTGGATTGACTAGGTCATTTGTGGAAAAGTGCCTGAAAGAGTTAAGTTTTTCCTGCGGGAACTAAATAAAGTCTGTAGTTAATGTTCAGATTCCTACTGCATTAGGATATTTCTTACGTAATCAATAAGATATAAGTTATAGTGTGTATCAACATTGCACGAGGATTTTCTCTCAGTAGATGAAATAAAATACGTCTTTGTGACTTTTCCGTGTTACAGGATTCTAAGATCGGAAAAATAACGTAATAAATTGTCGTAGTCCATTACTTCTCTACTAAAATATTATCATTGAATAGCTCCATTGATTAATGCCACATAGTTTAAAGAATATTACAATAAATAATGTGATGTTGGTGTGTTTCGTGATCCAGAACGCTGACTTTGCTTATATTTAAAATTCTGAAATTTGATATCTCAGTACAAATCTAAAATAAAACGGAATGACAAACACGTTGTCAGGCAATGAAAGAAAGAGAGTACCCAATGTTGGTTAGCTGTCTCGATCTGATAGTCAGTTGCATCATTGATGTCCATTCGTGGACGGCATTTATATTTTTTGAAGGTTTCTGCGCAGGTCTGTTCAGTGATTGGTAATTCATAATTATTTCAAAAGGTACAAAAATAAAGATCTATTTTGAAGTGAAACTTCTATAGCACGGCTGTGATTTGGATTTCGGATGAAACGGAAATGACGATTAGTGCACCTGCGATGCATCAACTGCACTCATCGGCCGCTTTGATAATGACGTCACTTTTAAAGGCTCCTGTTGGTTGAGATATGAAACGGAAATTACGCGAGGTCTGCGCTCATTGGTCGCCTTGATTACGACCTCACTTTTCAAGTATTGGTTGAGATTGTTTTTTTTGTAAAGTTTCGCTTCGACCGCGTGTAAACTGCACTCGATTATTTTTTAAATAGTTTAATCTTGTTTTTATTTTATTTTTTTATTTTAACTTTATGATTAAAACCTCGAGTCCCAGAGGTGTCAATATGTTCTTTTGATTTTTCTGTTTCCAGATTTTCGATTGAGTTTCGCTTATATTGTCTTCAATTATTTAAAGTTTAATCTTGTTTTTGTTTATACAATTCATATCGTCCCACGTTGATTAAACTTTTCTCATTTCCTATATAACTTTTCTGATTTTATTCCTGGAAATCTAATTAGAGTTTCTGCATCTGACCCACTTGTTCCCCATTCACATTCAAACCGGCAGCTTTGCAAATCTGTTTTAAAAAAAGAGGTGCATTTCATATGCGAAAAGTTAAAACAAACATGCATTTAAAAGTGGACGTGGTGATGTTAGCATAAGGCAATTTACATATAAATTTCTCTTGCAAATACACGTAGTACCTAGTACCGACGTATCAGTGCAGTTTGCAGTACGACGAGTTCTAGACCTAACCCTTCTCTATGCAGCATACCTGCAGTGATTGTCTTGCCCGGCTTTCATTAGCCTGCTCTCAGAGTTGCCTCAATTCCCTCGCTTTTGAACTATTCTGGCTCTACGGAGAACTGGAGACAGTATCCAGTCTAAATAATTGTTTTAGGTTCATGTCGCACAGTGTGTAAAGCAGGAGAGTTGTTATTGTTACAGAAGATAACGAGACCAAAAGTTAAGCTCGTGTTTAGCTTATGAAGTTCGAAAGTGTTTACGGTGTTATCGTCGCGCGTCGCAGTGGAAAACTTGTTATGAGCTTTTGAAGTTTAAAATAGTTTCATACATCGTCGTAAATTATCGTTTAACAATATAGTCATCACTGCGGATCTGGCTGAAAGTGATTCAATTGCTTAGGGCTTAGGACATTAAGGAATAAAAGAGGTGATACCATTGATAACGGAATTAAAAAGTGAGGTGACCTGAGAGTTGATCCACCGAAAGTTGGCCACCCGAAATTATAATAATTATATATTTTTTATGTGCTTTATTTACCAATTTCACACCTAAAATCGACTTCAAAAATACCCTCAGTCGTAAGTTGATGTGGATACCAAACGAATTTAGTTAGAGTTTTGAATTTTTGTTCTTGTACGCTGATATACAAGATGGCACAAAAGTTAATCACCCTATCGGAAGGTGTTATAATTTTTGCAATTGGCGTCGTACGTAAATCATATTTGACATTTGTGAACTATACAGCTGCAGAATACAAACAGACAAGCAATGGAGCGCTATACTCCGCAAGAGCGTGGAATAATTGTGTCGATTTAAGCTTTAACGCTTTTAGCGATTTTGTCTCGAAAGTCATCATGAGCGACGAGGCGCATTTCCACTTAAACGGTTACGCCAATAAGCAAAAATATTCATTTCTGGGGCACTGAAAATCTGCGTGCGATGCACGAAAAGTCATTCAAAGCCACTCAAAGCCACTGTGTGGTGCAGCGTTAACGCGGGAGGAGTGATTGGGCCGTATTTTTTGAGGACGCCATTGGCATTACGGTCACTGTTACTGGCGAACGCTACAGGGCCATGATAAACGACTTCTTACTTCCGAAATTGGATGAGCGGGGCTTGGTGAACATGTGGTTTCAACAAGACGGTGCAACCACGCACACAGCACGAGCCACAATGGATTTTGTGAAGGAAGCATTTCCTGGTCGCGTCATCTCTCGTTCTGGCGATTTGGTATGGCCAGCAAGATCGCCCGATTTAACCATCCCAGACTTCTTAATTTGGGGCTATTTGAAGTTGCGGGTTTATGCCAAAAAAATTCAGACAATTGCAGCCCTTAAGGAGAATATTCGACAGGAATGCGAACAGTTATCACCGGAAATCTTGCGGGAAAGTCATGGAAAATGCGATAAAACGGGCACAAATGTGTATCAACACTGGCGGCAGCTACTTGACGGATATCATCTTTTTCACTTAACAGAAAAAAATTTAAAAGTCCAAATAAAGATTTCTATTACTCAAAATCATTTTTTTTTATTTAGTAAAAAAGTTATTCAAAAACAAAATTGGATGATTAATTTTGCGCCACCCTGTATAATACGTAGACGAGTAGTTTTATCCTTGATGCATTTGAATGAAAATATGTCTTATGCCTTTGTTATTCGGCGATACATCTTCTCTGCATACCCTTCGGAGACAATAAGTGATATTTTGTGTAAGTTGGTATACCGATCAACTGTCATGGAATTAAAAAGTGAAGTCACCGTCACTAGTATTAAATTGTTTTGCTTCGATTTTTGTTACTGACCTGCTAGATATTCTTAAATTAAAGAGTGATTTGCTACTGAAGGTCAAGGTGATTTGACCACAAATATATTTAACGTACTTGGAAGTGTTTGCATGATTTTCAGCAATATCTTTAATGATTTTTATATAACATCTGAAATAATAAAATGTATTAAAGATTTGCGTTTAACGATACTGCGCAAAAGTCTTAAGTACCCAGTAAAAAGTTATTTCCAATGAGTTAATCTTCGGTTCGCACTTTGCGAAAATTTATGTGAACTTACCTCACAATAATAAAAACGGTTACAACTCTAACGGTGAATTAATCGAACGTAGTATTTCAAGTTTTATTGCAAGGAACGAAGGCGGGTACCGGGTGTTTGTCGCAGTGATACCCGGGCACCATTTACCGGACTTAACTTATCCTTGCTATCTGCACTCTGGATTTATGTGATTCCATTTTATTACTCCGTCATCTCGAGGAGAAAACAACCAGTAGATAATGGGTAAAAGACTGAATAGTGCTTAGTAACTTATGGGTGTCAGTGAATGAGAGATTTACTTATTATATTTCTCAAATTTCTTTTAGCATTTTTCTCACGTATTTTTCACATATTTTTCTGGGGTATTTTGAGAGCTTCATATAACTATTTGTATTTTACATTATAACCACATTTTAAAATTATGCTGATTTATTACACCGAGGCTTGAATGCAGAATAATTTGAGATCAAAACATCTGTTGATCTATTATATCGAGGCTTGAATGTAGAACAATTTGAGATTCAAGACATCTGTTGGTTTATTACGCCGAGGCTTGAATGCAGAACAATTTGATATTAAAATATCAGTTGATCTATTAAATCGAGGCTCAAATTTAGAACAATTTGAGATTCAAGACATCTGTTGGTTTATTACGCCGAGGCTTGAATGCAGAATAATTTGAGATTAAAACATCTGTTGATCTATTATATCGAGGCTTGAATGTAGAACAATTTGAGATTCAAGACATCTGTTGGTTTATTACGCCGAGGCTTGAATGCAGAACAATTTGAGATTAAAACATCTGATGATCTATTATATCGAGCTTTGAATGTAGAACAATTTGAGATTCAAGACATTTGTTGGTGTGTTACGCCGAGGCTTGAATGCAGTACAATTTGAGATTAAAATATCAGTTGATCTATTAAATCGAGGCTCAAATTTAGAACAATTTGAGATTCAAGACATCTGTTGGTTTATTACGCCGAGGCTTGAATGCAGAATAATTTGAGATTAAAACATCTGTTGATCTATTATATCGAGGCTTGAATGTAGAACAATTTGAGATTCAAGACATCTGTTGGTTTATTACGCCGAGGCTTGAATGCAGAACAATTTGAGATTAAAACATCTGATGATCTATTATATCGAGCTTTGAATGTAGAACAATTTGAGATTCAAGACATTTGTTGGTGTGTTACGCCGAGGCTTGAATGCAGTACAATTTGAGATTAAAATATCAGTTGATCTATTAAATCGAGGCTCAAATTTAGAACAATTTGAGATTCAAGACATCTGTTGGTTTATTACGCCGAGGCTTGAATGCAGAATAATTTGAGATTAAAACATCTGTTGATCTATTATATCGAGGCTTGAATGTAGAACAATTTGAGATTCAAGACATCTGTTGGTTTATTACGCCGAGGCTTGAATGCAGAACAATTTGAGATTAAAACATCTGATGATCTATTATATCGAGCTTTGAATGTAGAACAATTTGAGATTCAAGACATTTGTTGGTGTGTTACGCCGAGGCTTGAATGCAGTACAATTTGAGATTAAAATATCTGCTGATCTATTACATCGAGGCTTGAAAGCAGAGAGTTTGATATTACAGACTTCTGCTGGTCTATTACACGATCACAATTTGGGAGGCGGAAATGGGTACCACCACCCCGGGAACCTTTACTGGATAACAAACACCTCTGCCGTAGGTTACCCCAAGTGGTTCGCTACGTTTGGTGATTTAGCAGGGGTGCCCTGTTTCATGGGGTGAGGTTTGTCTAGGTCTAGGAGGTGGATGACCAGGACACACTGAACCCTAGATTCCTACCCACCCCTTAATCCCCTTTCCTTCCCAGAACTCTCCTCTCCTTCCTTTCCTTAAAAAAAACCTCCACACAGCATCCCCAAAGATGACATAGGCCCTGATGGAAATTATTTTCCTCAGGGCCTTCTGTGTGGAACTCATGTAAAAAAAAGAACATTTTGAGATCCAAGATTTATGTTGGTTTATTATATCAATGCTAAAATTCAGAACAATTCACCGCTAGTATGGGCCCACAAGAAGCATCAAACTGTTCCCAACTGACTGAAGTCAGTGAGACTATGTCAACTCCAATCGGTGTATATTGTAAGGCTGTAGGTAGTGGGGAGGGGAAGACAAAGATGGGAATTAACGAAAGAATGCGCAACTTTTAAAATCCCTGAAGTTTTTAAATTTATATCAAATTGTTTGGATGGTCCACCCTGACGACCATACAGAGACAGGTCGCAAGGCAACTTGATCTGACATCTCCAGGAATGGTTCAAAGGAAAAATGACGCGAGGACGTGCTTGTAGAAAACAGCATTATCATTTGCACTTAAGATGGTATTAAATACGTGGCAGTGATAGTATTGCATCAGAATAATAAGACACGGTGATAATATCGAATCGAATATTGAACCAAAAGCGAGTTATAAAATTTTCGCTCTACGTGTTTGAATGAGTAAAACGTTCAGCTTATGATCATATGTATTTTCAGCAGTTTCAAATATTCGACATTCAAATGTTCATACTAAAGAAACATTTAGCAAAAATCGGTTTAGTTGACCAAAAGTTGCCACTTTTTAAACTATGAATTTCATAGCATCTATACGAGATCATGATAAAGGACGAATTTGACTTACCTTAACCAGTAATTCCTATCATAATTTGGAGTAAAAAATGTGAATTAAGTGCTTTGGGTAGGTATATTTCTGAAATTTAATGAAAGGCACGTTAATATGAAAGTATATCACATGAATACATCTGTTTTTAATGTCGTTGTAATTCATAATGAACAGACATGGCATTTCTGATCCATTTCCCCGGTTCTTAAGGAAAACAAAATTAATCCTCAAAGTAAAGTAGTTGACTGGTAAACTCCAGGAATTTGTGATGGTTGTCTGATTTTAGACAGTTGCCTTATAAAATTTATTTCAAAATTCTTTAAAACATTGTATATTAGAAATTTTTTGGGAAAATTTAATACAAATTTTTTTTAAACATGATTTATTTATAATTCACTCTTGTTTTTTTTTTTGATTGAATAAAGTGGAATCTTTAAAGTGGAAATTAACCCTCTACCCGACATCCGGTTGAGTTGAAACTCGGTAGATAGACTCTTTAATTTAACGGACTTGTATGCATTTCTCTGAATTTCGATGACATTACAGCAATAAATACCGATAAAAATGTCGGTCTCATCGGCCCAGGATTTGGCTCGGTTGGTAGCGTTGTTGATTCCGATAACTGGGTTGGAAGGTTTAAACCTCAGTCAAACAAAACATTTTTTTAAAGGCATTTAAAAATAGATGAATTTTGAACCCCCGGGTAGCCAAGATTTTGAAAAAAAGGCGCGAAAATTTTACTTCCCGAATTTTGCTTAAATATAAGTATAAATACGAAAATGAACTGATGTTGTTATTTTTACAAAAACCTGAATAATCATCCTACGTGAAAAAACACATTTCAAAGGTGATTGATAATAAATATATTATACCTTTATACGAATCACGACTTTTCGGTTTTGACAGCGGTCTGAAGTCACAGATAAATTAATTACAAACATTCTAGAGTTGCCACATGAATGAAATCTTTTACCCTACCTATAAGGATATTTGGCGCAAGCGATTTTGACCTTGTTTTCATACAGTTTCTTTATACATAAGGGTTAAAATAGCATATAAAAAGTTTTTGTTTGTGAAATTTCATAGGGGACACCGGTGTCCCCATGGCCCCCAAGGGGTAAAAATCTTGTTTTTTACGGGTCGATTTTTTAAACACTTTTAAATAATAATTGAATTAGGTAAAGGAAAACGTGAATACGACGAGTTACATTAGTGATTGATGTCTAAAAGTTTTGACGCCGCGCCGCCCGCGCTGCACGAACGCGTTACTCACGCAAGTAAATAGGGCAGATAATTATAGATAAAAATATTTTATGTACTCAACAAAAACATGTATGAAAGGGACGAATTGACGAAGTTTTAGAAATTAAAAATAAGCAGAAATTTTGCTTTTCGAAATTCGAGACAAAGGAATTTTCCGTCCGGAGTGCGATTTAGGAGTGTAACGAAGTGTAGGTTATATTTAAGATTATTGGAAGGAATTACATCTAATAATATTAATAAGTTAGTTGTACGGTTAAATTAAAGACCCGTCTTCGAGTATCTACATATCTGACAGAGAAAATCCGCGGAGCTGTTTTTTAAGTGCTAGTCTTAATTATTATTTTATTTTATTTTATTCTCGTGATGTTATAACTTCAATTTTGCAAAGACAGTTAGTAGTAAAAATAATTTTAAATTGAACAGTTCCAATTTTAAAATTAACTTCACATTCAAACCAAATTCGAGTTGTAGACTTCGTCGAACCGCAGTTACAGACAAAAATCACAATATCTCTCCGAAAGCCTCTAAAAAAGGTCTCCATGGTCGAAAGGTAAGGCTCTTGACCCCCAATCCGAAGGTCGCGAGATCGAATCCCGGCGTGCGCAAATAAATTTTATTTGATTAATTTGTGTTCTTTCGCAATGAATTCATTAAAAATAACGTATATTACATTTGCAATTCCAGAGTGGAAGATACTCTCAGTATCGCCCTGATTTAAGATCACCATTCGAAATTGAAACGTTGCTTGAAATGGCTTTAGCCGTGTTTGGTGACTAGATCTGAATAGCCAGGTTCTTCCACCACCTTCTCTTCCTTACTTCCTTCCACTCCCCTTTACCTTCACCCTCACATCATATCCCAATTGGGGTTGCCATAGTCAGACAGGAGCAGCTGTGATTCTTGTCAGGTATTCACATAAAAAAGACCAGTGACATTATCGTGACGCTTTAACTCCAATTTTTAAAAAGACGGTAGCAATAATAATTTTCAAACAATCGGTTACAATTATAAAAATCATTTCACATTCAAAGCAATTACAGATACACAATTTCTCAAAATCCGACTGTTTCCAAAAAAAAACAAAAAATCTCTCCGAAAAACCTTTATTTACCATGTTCCTTTAGAAAAGGGCTAAAAAAAGAAGAAGAAAGGTGGCATCACGCCTCAGATATAAGATTTAAGATAGTCAGATAATTTTCAAAGGTGGGAATTAGACCGATGGTTGATACTATAATTATTTCGTTATTAGATCCGTAATGTCTGAAAATATCTTGTAAACTGCCGATCCGTTGCTAACGTTGTTTGACAACTGATCGGGAGTACTCGAGCAACCTAATCTGTGTGTTGAATAAAGCTGGTATTAAGATAAAAGGGAGGTTTGCCCATGTTGATTGAAACGGAAATGTCTACTTTAAGCGACTGATTCTACTGTGGAAACAAAGGTAAATTCTTCAAAAAAAGATCTCAAACAAATCAAATAATATACTCAGCGAATTTGATCTGAAAAATCGCGAAAATGGCAAGCTAGTTTTGGTCGAAATATAAAAGATTTGCTTTTAATATTATGATTTGAAAAAGTAAAATTTCATTTAAAAAAAATTAAGAGTGTGCAATTAACACACGATAGAAGTGAAACCTCCAGAAAAGTAAAGTAGGCAAGAGTGGGACGGCTATGAAGCACCACACAAAGAGGAGACCGATTTCGTTCTCTCGCAGGCAAAATCCTATAGATGTACGAGTATGTGATGTATGAAAAAGGTACACTAATAAGTGTACCAAGTTTCAAATCACAGAGGTGTTAAAGAAGTTTTCACTGCAAAAACAACATGTGTGCAGTTCACACGCGGTAGAAGTGAAACCTTCAGAACGCCAAAGTAGACAAGAGTGAAAACGCTGCAAAGCACCGCACAAAGAGGAGATGGATTATTCTATCACATTCTCATTCTCTGATTAATTATGTCTCTTGTCTTGCCTCTCTTTAATTGTCATTTGAGTAAACTTTTTATTTTTATAATTCTTTTTCTAACTGTTTTTTGTTTTATTTTATCTAATTTTTATTTAAACTGTTTTAAAATTTAACCATTGTATAACTTGACTGATTGATTTTATATAATTTTTTACATATTTGTTTAATTAACTGAGTTTTTATAACTGGGTTGTTCTCAAGTGTATGAGAACAATCTGTAAAAAACCCAGTATAAATAAAAAAAATTAAAAAATCTCATGTAGATATACATATGTGTTTGTTTATTTCTTTTTAGTGTCGCGTTTTTTATTTAATCGAGTTTCAAATCACAACGGTGCTAAAGAAGTTTTCACTTTAAGTATTGAATAATTCATCGAATGTTTGAGGTGAAAACTTCTTTAGCACCGTTGTCATTTGAAACTCAATGAAACGAAAAATAGCGACACTAATCATGTATAGGGTTTAGCCTGCTGGAAAATGATATAGTATAATCGGTCTCCTTTTTGTGCGGTGCTTCGTCCACACTCTTGTCTACTTTAGTTTTCTAAAGGTTACACTTCTACCGCTCGTGAATTGCACACTCATACTATTTAAAGTTAATTTTCACTTTCAATTTCTGTTATTGCATCATTATAGGCAAGTTACTTCATAAAACTGAAATAATCACAGAACTTGAATAGAACTTTCAGAGAACGTGAAAATTAACTTAAAAAATATGATGAATAGTTAAAATTTTTTGAAACAACCCACCCTGTGGTAAAGCAGCATAATCTGCTTGGTTTTCTCAGTTCACTCGTTTAATTCGTCTCTTAAAAGCTTTCAGATGCTCCAGCAATTAGTCTGATAATATTTCTTAGAATTCGGAAGATACGCAAAGACTTTTTGTGATCTTTTATGTCTATTCACGTTCTTAGATTATTTATTTCCGTTCCAAGCCATTTCAAGAGACATTTCTACCATTTTGAACCCTGATAATTTAATGTGCATACCTACATCTACTGAAAGCACAATGTTACTTACTTAAATTAAAACTAAGCAGAAGGTAGAAAAATGAAGAAAAAAAAACTGAGATTCCACACGAGATTTTCAATTCATCTCTATTGTTGGTAGATCAATAGAGTTATCATCGTAAATGACAAATTATAAATATGACTGCCTATAATATCTCCTCGGTTAAACAAATAAGTGGGTAAGTTGGAAATGCTCCTTCAAAATTAATCGACAATTTAATGCAAACATTAAAACATGTCCGTTCAAAACTTAACCCAAACAAACACCAAACCAATATAACAACATTTAAATAAGGGGCATAAAATGTAATATGCCCTATACATGTATATTACATAAAATATAATAAGAACACATTTACAATTTCTTTATTACATGACGATGTCAAAAATGATACTTATTTTTATGATAATGATAATGATACAAATAAATAAATAAATAAATAAATAAATAAATGAATAAATAAATAAATAAATAAATAAATAAATAAATAAATAAACAAATAAATAAATAAATAAATAAATAAATAACTAAATAAATAAGTAAATAAATAAAAAAATAAAAAAATTAATAAATTAATAAATAAATAAATAAAAAAATAAAAAAAATAAATAAAAAAAAATTATTAATAATTAAATAAATAAGAAAATAAATAAATAAACAAATAAACAAATAAACAAATAAACAAATAAACAAATAAATAAATAAATAAATAAATAAATAAATCATTAAAAAAAAAATAAAGAAAAAAAAATATATATATTTAAAAAAAAATAAACAAATAAATAAATAAATAGATAGAACGATAGATAGATAGATAGATAGATATATAAATAAATAAATAGATAAATAGATAGATAGATAGATAGATTTAAAAAAAATAAATTATCTTTATATATATATATATATATATATATATATATATATATATATATATATTATCAAACAACCGCTGCCAGGTGCTACACCACGATCAGCTATGCGTACCAGTTCAATCGTGGGATTTTGAAATGCTGTAAAGGATAAAATGTTATTTGTTCAGGAGAGCGAGAAAGTTTTTTTCCTTCAAAAAATCTTATCTTCTTATTATGAAAATGCAGATCGAAATCGAAAAAAATGGATGAAAATGACATATTTAATTAATTTTTGGATTTTTTGTCCTTTACGTCATTTCTAATTTCTGCTATCGAATTGGATAACACATTAGTGTGTTTTATTTATTTTATTTTATTTATTAACAGAAACAAACAGTACATTAGATACTTTGGTTAAAAAATTTTACAATTAATAAGTATATTACATGGTGGGTACCTATTATGTGTTTCATTGTAGTGTCTTATTTATGGTATGCGCATTAAGTAATTACCGGGTGATGTATGTAGTGGGAAAGGGTGTGTGTGTGTGTGACAGTATGTGTGTATGTATGTATGTATGTATGAGCATTGAAAAAATTATATTATTGACATGATGCTCATTTTAAATTGAGCAGTGAATCGGAGAAAATGCCAATGTTGGTATTTAGACCAATAATATTGTACATATGAAGAACACGATTGATTTGCGAAATAGATGCTGCATTTGTCTTTTAATTAAGCGTGTGGAATAGTTCTGTATGGCGTGTACGTCTTAATGGTATATTAAAATTAGCTATGGAAGAAGTTCGGTACAGTCGATGTTATTATTTAAAATTTTGTGTATAATCAGGTATTGCTCGCCTTTGTTGCAAATTTTTTGTTACCTTTCATGTACTATACTCGGAGATATATCGATCTTCCATTTGATTAGTCACAGATATCTCCGGAAAATAGAAATTTGAGTTGAGTATGCACGGTATGGATTTACACTCGTATGTAGAAGTGTACCCTCAATCTAGTACAATTCTAAGATTTCTCATAAAATCAACCAAATCAATTATGATGTACAACAACGTGTAGTGGATTTAACAAAACATTGATGTTGTCTGGGACACAAGTGGAATATTTCAAAATGTCGCTCTAATGTTCCAGACCGTTATGCCTCCCGGTGTTATTTTATAACATATACAGGGTGTTAAGGGACGTACTTGACTTACTTTAACCAGTGATTCCTGTCATTATTTGGAGTTAAAAGTGGAAAAGAAATTTTGGTCTCCGGTGACATTTTTGATGTTTTTTTTTTTTTTTTTTTTACAAAAACATAAAAAAATGGTAGTTGTTGAACAGTTGGAGGCGGGGTAAGGGGTTCGTCGGACACCCGGCTGAGTGACCAGTGACGACATGCGGAAGAATTTTTTTTTTGTTTGATTTTGAAGAAAAAAATTTTGAAAAAAAAAAAAAAGTTGTCAAAAAAAGTCACCGGAGACCAAAATTTCATTTACTTTTTTTACTCTAAATAATGTCAGGAATCACTGGTTAAAGTAAGTCAAGTACGTCCCTTAACACCCTGTATAATATGTAAACTACGAGCACGTGTCATTAATATTTGATTTATGGCAAGCATTCGAATAATGATTTCCTTATTATGTGAAAATTTAATATTTAGAGATGTCTGACTAATCAACTGGACGGTGGATATATTGAGAATATTGAATAACTGCTGTCATCATTTGGCAAGAATTTTTGTAGTATGGCGGTGTGCGGTAGATATATCTGTATAAATATACTTATAAATAAAGCTAGCATGCCCAATTGCCCATCTTCTCTTACCGCCTTTCTTCCGGCCCGTTTCGTGCTTACTTACTGCTTATAGCTTATATCCCCCTATTCACATCCGAACTCGGAATCCTTGAGGCAAATGTTTAAAGGACACGTTGGGAAATGAGTGCCGGTAGCGGGGCCTTCAGCAATATTATCATGGATGCGGCCTCTGCCGTCGGAAAACTGGAAACTCGCGGGATTTCATTCAATGTAATTTGATTACGTGTAGGAACGAGATCGAAATTTATTATTACGTCGAAGCTTCCTTAAGAGCGTTTAAGCAGTCAGCGGCCGAAAATCCACATTTCGTCGAAAGTTGTAGTTACGCTCGTACAGGGCGGTTCCAATGAAAGATTAATTATTCTCCGTTCCAGCTTTTTAAAATTATAACTCAATATCGATTTTATTTCATTCCAAATTTGCTTTAATTAATACCTACATCCAAAAATGCTGAAAGGCGTGATGATAAAACTATTGAAATTATGTACTTTTTGTAATTATTTTTTTAATTATAATTATTTATCATTTTTCAATAATGTCTAAGTTAAATAAGAATGTAAAAAAATCTGAAATATATTAGATTGTAAGTGCGCAAATTAATACACAAACGGACCAATTTTCGTCAAGAAACACATGAACTTACATATTTCTTAATGATTTGCCAGATAATGTATTGATTTATTTTACTGCATGATTATATGATTTGAAATGGGTGTGGTATAATACAAAATGTTTTTTTTCAATTTAACAAATCTGCCATCGACCTATGGTATAATATTATTATACTAAAAATAAACATTTTTTCTCAAAAATTTAAAACATGCCAATGCTAGATAAAAGAACAATCTTTCAAAATCCATTTATAATTTTTTGTAGATTTTTTCTATAATGGCGCTATATAAATTGCCAATTATTATTATTTTTCTTTCACAAATTTTTATTTATTATATTTTATTATCTTTATGAATCAAATATTATAAAATAAATATAATATGTTAAACCAATTTAGTGGCATTAATTAACTATGTACAAACAAAATAAGTTTTTGCTCTTATAATTATTGTATTATATTCCTCTATCTATTTTTATTATTTATTGGAAAACATGTTTTTTATAAATATGAAATGTACCATCAAAACAAAGCTATGATTGTATTAATACGTTCGGTGTTTCTTTATTTATAATATATGTTAACCAGTTTAATCACACGGGACTCTATATTTGTCCCGGCTCATATAGGTCTCATATAATTTGTTGTGCCTCCCTTAACCTTCCGTCAGACGCATCTAATCTGTGAGATGAAGTGGTTTGTTATTTTTGTGCCAAAGCGTAAATATCGCCGATAAATATCTAGGAGCATGGCGTCCTGACTTTTCCTCCTTCCCCACCACTCAGGGAGGGCCATTGTGGGTCGCTGCTAAGTATGCAGTAAACTGTCAAATGAATTGCAACCGATTGTTTAAGTAATGTTGATGTATTTATTCAATATTGCATTCCAGTATGTTTATTGCTTTTTTTTGTTCTTGACCAGTCACAATGTTGTTTTATGTTATTATCTTACGTTACATGATTTTTATATAGGTAACTTCATTCTTTGTTATATACTTTCAAATGACTTTTGGAACGCAAATACAATTGAATTGAGCGAAAAATCTATTTTGATCAGTTTCTCCGTGATTTAATCTCACAGATGAATTGCGCACGATCGTGTTAGGATTTGCATTGCGCCTAACGGAAGGTTAACGTCATGGTGAAAAAATGATCTAAACGGTGTTAGAAAGAGAAAACTCCACGCTTCGTATTCAAATGAAAAAGTCAACCACAAATTAAGTTAAATTACCTTTATAAAACTAAAGTTTCGGAAACAAATTGAAAAAAAAATTATGAAACCTTGAGAATAAAATGACAAAAAACTGAGGTGACAATAAGGTTTGAAACATATTTCTCCAATAAAATGTGTTTTTTTTCGTTATCCATTATTTTAGTTAGAAAAAACATAAGGTGAGCCATTTTAAAATTTTTTAATAAATATTAACATTTCAAAAATTATATTTTTGTTTCTAATAATAACATAAGTAAACGTATTCTATCAGATTTCAAATGCAGTTTTTAGATTTCGAATATATTCAGAAACATTAAATTTATCTGGATTTTATTGCAAGGCGGAAATATTTTTACCATCTGACATAATACGTCCAATTTTTGAAGGGTTACATCAATCAATTTTTACTTTTTCCGGAACATATAAACAAAATTTTCCGTAAAAAATAAATATTTGATTGCGGAAAATTCTAAGTTTTTTTCGTAGCAAAAAGGCGTGTGTAGAATTATATGTATTTATGTGTGTATTATTCTTATAAAAAAATACCTCCATCAAGAATATTAATTTGATAATATGAAGAATTCTACACATAATCCAATTTTTATTGTTATTATATTGAAAAATAAGTTCGTATGTTTTTGTTGTCTTTCGTTTGGACCCAATCAAATCCCTGGATTATCTTTAAATATAAGTTTTAATTAAATAAATGGGGTTTTGTATTCCCGGAAAAGGTCAGTATTGAGGGTTCGGTGTGTTTTATCTTCATAAAATGGGATAAAAGGCTGATAAAGATTTCTTTCTACCAACAAAACGAGTTTATTTGTTTCCAACGCAATAAAGATATTTTTCCAAAAAAAAATATCATTCGTATCGAGAAATATGTTCGAGTATGTAACATTGATTTAAGAATTAAAATCAATATTTTATCGATTATTGCAAATTAGTGAACAGTTCGCCTTTTCTGCAGAAATGAACATTGAAACAATAATAGCTATTAAATTTATTTGTACATATTTTTACAATTCAAAAGTGTATTTTTAAAAATTGATTAAATGTGAGATAAGAAAATAAAAATTAATTCTGTATGTCACTAGTTAAATACATATTTATTTTTTAAAGTTGGGAGGCGGGTATGGGTACTGCCGCCCCGGGAACCATTTATTGGATATCTGCCATAGGACACCCCAAGTGTCGTAAGGCAGTCTATGTCCTTGGCTACGTTTGGTGACTTATGACACCAGCTGCGTGGCAAGTCGGGTCGGAAGAGAATGGTTGAGGGAGTCCCTTTAACTTCTCCAGCTGTAATCTCTCGGAACATTGCCTCGAAGCGCAGTGGGAGGGATGGTTACGTACGTCCGTCACTCCTGGACACACTGACTCCCAGATTCCTACCTACCCGTAATACCCCTTTCCTTCCCACAAATTTCTCACCTTCCTAAAAAGACCCTCTACACAGCTCCCCAAAGGAGACATAGGCCTTGAGGGGAATTATTTTTCTCAGGGCCTCCTGTGTGAAGCTAAAGTAATTTTTTTAAAAATATTAATTTATTTATCATTAAAAATACCCTAAACTAAGCGTATGTCAAAATTGTGCATTGTGTGGTGATAACACAATACAAATAAGTATGATTTAATAACAATAATTCTATGACAAAGTAAAACAAAGTAATGTAGTATGGTAGAATAGACAGTCCTGATCTAACTAAGCTCATTGAATTTCATATTCCCACGAGAACCACTCGTTCTAAAATCCTTTTTAAATGTAACAATAATCGGACTGAGTATACGAAACACTCACTTTTACCTAGGTTTCATGAAGTTACTAATAGATATGCAGATGTGATAGATCTATTTAACTGCACGGAACAGAGGCACAAGACGGCTATGCTATCATATTTTTTTAGTCACTATTAATTTTATTTCTATTATAGATTTTTGCATGTAAATGTATCTCTGGTGTCACTTCCCAATGTATCGTCTCAATTAACTGTTATACATACACTGTTTTACCATTACTAATATTTTGAATATGAATTTGTGACATGTAATTAATGTTTATGGCATACTTATGCCGTTTGTATTAAATAAATAAATAAATAAAACAAATTATACTACTATAATAACAAAAATAATATCTCTATTCAAAATTCCGTCAGACAATAAAAATATATCTCTTTATTTTTGGTGTCTGACGGATTTGGATCTGGAGATGTCTTGATGGAGAATAGCAGACTCCAAGAAATCTGTTTCCCCAAGTTCAGTTCTCTTCTTTTACTTATATCCTTCTCATATTATGTTAAAACCATAAACTGCACCGCGATCCAAAATTAGCAACTACATGGTCAGTTTAATACATAAAGGTTTTGAGCACAAGTTCGAAATTGAGAAAAATTAATAAAAACCAACGTTTTTCTTCATTGGGTACTAAACTTACAGCGAGAGAATGTCTGAACTCGTTGATGTAAGCACTTCAATTATTGAGTTAAAAATAATCTTTCTGGTTGGCTTACAGTTCGCAGTTACCAAGTGGGCTCTTTGGTTACTTTAAGATTTATTGACTACTTCTTCCTTCGAAATCTTCTCTCCTGGAATTTTTGAAGGGTGGTAAGAATAAATCTTTTTGGGTTGTAAACTTAAGTTGTCGAGTCATGATTTTTAACAATAGTCAGATCCGTGCTATATTTTAAAAGCGTTTTTTTATGTGTATCGAGGAAATGGATCAAACACGATTAAAAAAACATCAATAAAATATTAGGCATCCATACAGAAACGAAAATGTATTTTCATAGACACACACATGTATTTTCCCGTTGACAGAGCCGGCATAAGAGCGCGAAAACTAGGCCACCCGCCCCAGGGGCAGCATATGAAGTGAAAATCTGCCAGCAAAATACGAAAAAGGATGAAATTATTTTAATACTCGCCTAAATTGCTAATAGATGATTCAAATCCCAATCGAGTTTGATAACTTTACATTTTATGGAGATAAAAACTACCGTGGGAAGCTGCTAGGAAAATATGCATGACACTGTATCCTTAAAATGGATGTGAAGATGATAGGAGTTGAAAACACAATTAGTTATCAGCAGAAAATATGTTGTAAAAGACCAGGTTAACCTTTGATTTCGATATAAACATGATGGGAATGTATGTAGTGCATACGCTGTAGAATCAGGAAACTAAAAAACACCCAATTATCTACAGGCAACCTTGTTGAACTTTATTAGATAAAATTAGGCTACATTTTAAAAGGATGAGGTGTAAGATGTTAGCACAATAAAGCCTGACTATAACGGATACACACAACAACCGGGGAGATAAGACGAAGACCGTCTCCAAATAAAAAAAAAATCGAATAAATCTTTTTTTAAATCAGCGAAGATCCTTCCGAAAACGTCCATGTTTCAGTTAGACGTCCTCAAGTAACATTTTTGAGTTTCGTTATTGAACACTTATAGTAATTTCAGGATGGTGCGAAATTATCTATATGGCTTGAATTCATTTATTTATTGCAAAGTAAATAATATTTTTTAAAGTACTTACAACATTTAAATAGGGAATTATTTTGAACTAAAACGTGAAAGTTTACGCAAATGGTGGAAATTTTCTGCTTTTCAAACTTTCAAAAACATTTTCCACTTCCTTTCGCAAAATATCACGTGTTTGGGCACGGATTAATTTGATCAAATATTGATTTTCAGTTCGGGGATGGTCACAGGTATTGGCGTATGTACAATCGGTCTTTCAAGTATGCCAAAAGGAAAGCAGTAGGGAGTGGTGAACACGGCAGATAATTGATTGAAATCGCTTCTGTGTGAAAAAATGCGCTCTTATATATCACTTAAACAGAGCAATTGTGTCTTGGCAGTATGCGCTGTGGGTCCAGCATGTTGGAATGGACGTACGGACGGTTTTGCAGTGCTGGTTTAATTTTTTTTCCGAAATCATCCGTTATTGAGCTGGACGTCTCATTGTTAATGTTTCTGGACTATCCTACAAACTTTCCAATAAATTGAATATGTTTATTTGGCCTTACATGGTAAACCGGTACCGTAGTGATTCCATACTGACCCTTCTTGGCGAAAACGTGTCACCAGAATATTTATTGTTAGCAGTATGGATGTGATCCGCACATTAAATATCAACAAAATGCACGCTGCTTCAAAACAATTGATCGCTGGTTTTCCAAATAAATTCGATTTAAACCATATGGGTCATTTTGCGCTAGCCTGCATTTCAACACAAGGGTAAAAACGTATTTCACTGCTATTTATCGGTCGCAAAGAGCAAAAAAAGGGAGATTGAGTTTAGAATTGTGTCCAGGCCGGAAAAGACGCCGCGCCGTTCGAAAAAAGATTTTGCATTTGCCACCACTCGCCGCACTCTATTTGTCGTATCCTGAACGGGAATCATTCAATTATGTGTCCGGATTACTCCCCAAAAGCTCACAAAAGCTACACAGACGATTCAAAACCACTGAAGGATAGTCAAGAACAAAAATTTGTTTGCCGTGAATACTTTGCGAGGATTGTGTATTCAAAGAAGTGGAACACTTGTATTGAAACAATGTATTTATATATTTTTGTAAAGAATTGTACAGCGTACATCTCCATGATATTTCTCATTGAATTCAATGTCCTTTTATAAGGCTCTGTTAATTTATATTTATATACGACAGCTTGACGATGTATTATACAACCTGTTTTGCTTAATTATTTATAACAAGTAAAAAAAAGCAAATTCATTGTTGTGTCATTCAAAATGTCTTTTTGTGTAAAAGTTTTTGGACATTGCTTTCATAATTATTGCTTATTGACTTTTAATGAAATGGTTATGAAAAGGAGTATTAATTGGTCTGTTTTCTAGTGGTATGAAAACGGTTTTTTTAATGGTTCAGTACATGAAATAAATGACAAAAAAACTGCAAAATAGGTAATGGTCCAGTTTTGAACGACGTAATTTCTGAAAGTAAAAAAAAAACTTTTTAATTGTTCGAAAAGAGATAACGGTGTTAGAATTTTACGGTCTGAGTAATTTAATACGTGTGACACTTTCCTTTGTGAAATTTGATATGGTCGTACCAAGAAAAATGTGATCAAAGGAAAATTAATATCAAGAATAAAGGATTAAGCAATCAACAATGGAAAACAGCGCATATATATAAAAATTCGTGATTTTATCGTATAACAGGGATGGGAATTTGATAATATGCGCTGTCTGTCAATAAAAATTGATTATATAAAAATTTGCACACACGTGTTCATCGTCCTGTTCGGTTTTAGTAGATTTTATTTTTTCATCATGTTTTATTTTGATTTTATAGGCGTTAGCCATTTGTTTTGGTGATTTGATATGTAGACACTGACTTTTAGATTTTTATATTTGAAATATGCGTTAAAATTTATAATTTTGAATGTTTTTATTTGAAACACGAAAAAAGCATAAATTAACGCACATATTATGGTTTACTCCAAACGTCGAAAAGTTGTAGAAAATACGAAATTTAGAAAACAAATTACTTTTATTTAGACAATCTTGATTGTCAAATAAAAAAATAATAATAATTCCTGAGAATTTAAAAGAAATTGACATTTTGTTGTTAAACACAATATTGATTACTAGGATATATTTTTTTACATTAGTTCCATACAGGAGGCCCTCAGGAAAATAATTTCCCTCTGGGCCTGTGTCGTCTTAGGGGATGCTGCGAGGAGGGTTTTTTTAAGGAAAGAGAGGAGAGGAAGTTTTGGGATGGAAATAGGTATAAGGGGTGGGTATCTTGGGCTTAGTGTATCCAAAAGTGACGGACATATGAATCCATCCCTCCAACTGCGGTGCAAAGCGATGGGTCGAGAGATACTGGCTGGAGGATAAAATATCTCCTTCAACTAGTCTCTCACGATCCTGCCCACCAATTTTACCAATATTTACCTACACATACGTTGGATATAAATTTAATTAAAAATAACCTTAATTTCGTAGAATTCTTATTTATTTCACGCTGTGAAGTGAATTAAAATTAAATAAAACAATAGTATCTCCAAAATAACCTCACTTTTCAAGTGGAAAATTGTAAGTTTCAATCTGCAAAAACACATTGCAGAAACATTGCCAACTCTTTCGGAGCACAGTTAAAGACATGTGTTATTAGTAAATCGAAACTGAGCTTGTATATTCATTAATCAATGTGTATCTAAAACACCGTATAAACGGTTGGGAAGTTTTTTTTAAAGTGAAACTTTATTAGCGCCGCGCCGTTAGTGATTTTAAATTTGAATGAAACGAAAATGCGTCACACTCAGTTCTACACAAATTCTCGGTTCTAATATTATGCGGTAAATTCGCACTTCGGCGTGTGTTTCCCAAAGCGCGAGGGAGGCTGGCCTCCCAAGCGTAGGCAAGACGCCTGACAAGTCTCAGCGGCCAGAGAGACAGACATCAAGCGAACGGAGGTTCGAATCCAATAAACATTTTTTATTTTTGTGAAATCATTATCCAATCTTCAAACCACTTTAAAAGAAACAGGCAAAAGAAAGGAAAGCGACATCCAGCGGCTTTCTAATTTCACTTCTATCGCGTGTGAATTACAAACTCTGATTTTTTGTTATTATTAGTAAGCCTGTTAGGAAAGGATTCAAACTACGAACTCCATAGATTGACGTTTGAAGTGAGAAATGTGAGAGGTTTTACGTAAGGGTTGGTTGTGAGACCGCCGCCACTATTGTGGCCATATAAAATTATCACGTGAACTCCAACCTTATCGGAGAATGATAATTTAGTTCAGACGCCACCTCGGCACATACATTATATGTACATATTATAACTTCTAATGATATTTACGGCCTCGTTGATAATTTGTGCAGAATAATGTGGCATTTCTATTTTCACTGATATGCAGAGGGACGTGCTTCACGTAGTGGAAAACCTAATCTGATTTGAGATAAGGTTCAACCCTATTTATTTAGAAAGCTCGGAACATAATGTTACTTCATGATGTATCTTTAAACAGGAGGTACTTTTCAAAAGAACGGTATCGAATAAGATATAAGGTGTATATTTAAGTTATTACACACGGACAAGTTTAGATACAAGGTGTATATTTAATGAGTTATTACATACGGATAAGTTTAGATACAAGGTGTATATTTAATGAGTTATTACACACGGACAAGTTTAGATACAATGTGTATATTTAATGAGTTATTACATACGGACAAGTTTAGATACAATGTGTATATTTAATGAGTTATTACATACGGACCTTTTTAACGATTACTTTACAGAGCTTTCATAATAAAGGATAATAGATAAGATTTTAGATTTTCACGGCCAAAAGTATTTTTGTTATTAGTTTTTGGGGTATTATGCCGTGTTGCGCTACCTCCTTCTTTAGCCAACGTTTCGGACAGCGTTGCAGTGTCCATCATCAGGGCAGATAAGGAGGTAGCGCAACACGGCATAATAACCCAAAAACTAATAACAAAGATAATAGATAAGTATCTTTACATAGTATAAAATGAAGTCGCTCCCGCTGTCTGTGCGCTTAGATCTTTTAAACTACGCGACGGATTTTCATGCGGTTTTCACCAATAAATAGAGTGATTTTATTATTTGTCAATGTTTTGTGTAAATTAGGGAGCGGGCTGGAAAGCGGGCAGCGGTATGGCTAGCGAGCGGCGGTGTGAATTTGTTTTAACAGATGGCGTTCGTTATAAAGGTTGGGTAATGGCGTGGCGTTGTGTTTCGTTAGCCACAGCAACGTGTGCCGGTTGCTGGCCGGGTCTGCTAGTAATACAATATTTTTATATTTCGATGTTTTTTTGTTGGGTGGAAACATTTTTATCTACAATTGTGTCGAGTATAATAATTATAAAGATTCTGAATGTAGAATTCATTTGTCCTATCAGAATAGTGAAATTATATATATATATGTTGATTGATGTATAATATGTGACATGTTTTCTTTTTATGAGTGTAGATAATAAATGGTTTAAGCCTTGGGGTATGGTTGTTTGGGGTTGATTTGGCTGTTACGATACTACGAAAATACACTAAATAAAAAAAAATAAAAAAACATTTTCACTTTTGAAATTGATTGCCTTTTTTAATTTGATTAAATGAATTTATTAATATAGTGTGAGTAGCACTGCCCTGCAATTACTCAACATTAAAGTGTTAGTAGGTAAATTGCATTCATTTTTCCCGTGTTATTTTTGATAAATTCCCCCTCCTTAATGACTTAAAAAATATTGAAGAAATAAGACATTGGCCACTTCAATCCAAATCCAGTCAGCAAAAAGTACATGTACCGCCGCATAGTCAGTTCAAGTGGTTCGCTACGTTTAGTGAATTAGCAGGGGTGCCCGGGTTCACAGGGTGGGGTTTGGCGGCGGAAGCTTCACCCATCAGCTGTGTGACCGGCAAGAAAAGGTGAGGACGGGTAACTTTGACTTCTCCAACCGGACCTTCTCAGCACGTCGCGCATCGCCCAACACCGTAGTGGGAGATCACTATTCGACACATAAACCCCCAGATTCCTATCCATCCTTTTCTTTCCAAAACTTCTTTCCTAAAACTTCTTCTTCTTCCTTTCCTTACAAAGACCCTCATTATCTCCAAATATGACATCGAAAAGAAGTTAATGTAAAAAAGTACTTCATCATTGTCATAATAATAACAACAAAATAGAGTGTGTAATTCACACGTGATAGAAGTGAAACTAGAAAGTCGCTAGATTTCTTTTGCCTGTTTTTTATAGTGGTTTGAAGATTGGATATTGATTTACAAAAAATTAATCTTTTTTTTTTGGATTTCGTAGGATTCGAACCTCTATATCTCACTATACCGCTGCGCTATGAGACGCGCGCGGCGAGGCGCGAATTTACCGCATTATATTCCGACGACCCGGAAAAACAAAGCGGCCAATGAGCGCAGACCTCGATAGGTCTAGGTTTCCGTTTTATATCTCAACCAATAGGGACCTTGAGCGCATTTTGATGCTTCGCAGATATAAATATTTCAAATATTTTACGTTTAGAGTAAG
The DNA here is from genome assembly GCA_929108145.2 of Limnephilus rhombicus. Lineage (NCBI taxonomy): Eukaryota > Metazoa > Arthropoda > Insecta > Trichoptera > Limnephilidae > Limnephilus > Limnephilus rhombicus. The sequence goes on from OV815275.1 coordinate 19,055,756, forward strand.
CGTGTTTCATACAATAATATCATGATATCCCGAAGTCCATCTAAATAAAAATAAAATTTGCTTTTTACGTAGGTAGCTCTTGTTTGCGACAAATTTATTTACCAGTTTCACTGCTCTGAGCAGAAGTGAAATTAAAGTTCTGGGCCCAACCTTTAGCTCCTTTTGTAAAAAAATCTCTTTGACAAACGGTCCCAACCCTAGGAAAACGCTCCACTCCTGAGCGACTAATCGACCGTCACCGAGAAGACGTGACCGCTTTGCGGGCGCAAATAGCTTTATTATATATTTATCTACCTACAACCCATACAATTTTTTCTATGCTTATGGAGAAAAAGAAGTAAAAATAGAGACCCGTGTTGCAGGAGGGAGCAATCACAGAGGCCAGCCAATCGTTCTAAAGCCGAGCTGTCGTAGAAACAAACCATTCTCACGTAACAATAATAATTGACGCTTCCGCTAATAGGAAGAAAAAAATTGTATTATAAATTTGTGTAGATATATTACTATTACGTACCTGCATAAGAAAAAAAATGTCACAGTTAGTGAAAAAATTACTTACTATTTTATTGTAATACCTTTCTCGTCTCTTTCTGAAGAATAGAAAATTGTAAACACTCCCTTGGGATACTATCCCTTTAAAAGTAATTCTGGTAACACCGCATAAACATGAATATCTCATTATGTGAACATGATAATTGATAATATTAACGTTTATTTGTAAGGAATGCACTTACATAATATCTGCCGTTTTGTTAAATCCATCGATAAAACAAAATATTTTCTATTCTGTCGAAGACTTGCCGCTAAAAGTCGACTCGATTGATTTTGATTACCAGTACCTACAATTAAAAGAAATTAGCAACACTGTGTAATATTATTATTAATGATTTTCAATAATAGCTTCTTTAAAAATGTCGAAAATTTTAAAGTTAAACCGCACGAGAAATTTAATAATCGTAAATATCGTAGATAAATAATAAGGTAGTAAAAGCGTCATTAAAAGTTGTTTTTACGACCTGTAAAAAGATGACCACAATCGAACGACGTATCACGCTACAAACTTCTTCTTGCTGTACCCGCATAATGAAATTACAAATAGGTTTTAAATATTTACGCCACCAACGAATACGAAATGTATTCTACATGTATTTGTACGACTATCGGAAATACCAAAGAAGTATTAAGTTTCGTGTTGAATAATTTAATATGTTGCTAAAACAGCCGGAGCTATTTATTACATGTTACACAACTTAATAAGGGCAGAAAGTTTATTTAATCTCAAAATTTTATTTTTTCATAGATTGAAGATAATTTTAACCTTTTGTCGATCAGAATCTTTTTGATAACGACACTTATAATTTTGTATCTCATTAGAGTGTGAATTATTCATACTAAGCCAATCAGGACAGAGCGGGAAACACGCTCAAAAGTATCTACATAATATAATATTGTGTAGGGATTAGTGTCACGAAGCAGACTTAACACATTTACCCCTTACTAATAAATGTGTTTTAGATTTTACACAACTGTTAAACAACCATTGGTTGTTCATTAGTTGTGTAAACTTTAAAGTTGATTAGTAAGGGGGTTGATAAATAATTATAACTGTCATACACAATTTAAAAATGACGCGACTAACGTCATCACCACAAAACTGACTAAAGTATTTATTATCACAGGTAACGAATTACGTACTGCGCACGTTTTTCGAAAACGGGTGAAAACACGCGCACAAACCACGCTGATCCGCACGAAACAACCCTTTAAAAAAGTTTTTTTGAATGCTTGTTTTATTTCACATTTTGAAGTGTGCCGCGCTATTGTTTCAGTAATTTGAAAACGTTAAAATGAAGCGCGTATTGTTGTCAAGCGTGTAACAATAACAATAATAATAACAGAGAGGTCTGTCGGTTGGTAGCGCAGTCAGGCGGTATAGCTGGCGCGCTGTGTGAGGACCGTCGTGGTACTGACTGGGTGACCGGTCGCGGCCCGCCCGTTTCAGTCGCCACTGCGCGCGCCCAAACCACGTAGATCAGCGCGCCCCGCGCTCGCTCCTTACCAATAATAATATGATTCGTGAGGGAAATGACGAAAACTTATCAATTCATCCTGCTGACGAATTATTATTTCCATTAGAATTCAACGGAGTTATTTCCATAAAACACTACAAAATTTATTCCAAGCACACATACACACAACATGTTTACTAGCACACCTGTAATATATTATAATATCTACGTATAATGTAATGTAATTATGTATACGTGTATTATCATTGTGTGTGTAGTGTCTAGAAAGTCAGTGTTTCTGTATATTATTACCATTAATATTTACGTCAGCGAGAATTAGGGGTAAATCCACATCACATGTTATGTGAACATAGTTTCTCTATTTCTTAATAATCATTATTATAACACGTTCTAGAAAGATCTCTACAGGAAATTTCATGTATTTAAATGAAATTTCTTTTCATTTTGTGATTAGGTACGGTGCAATAGATCTAACTGCGGTCGAGGGGTAGGGCTCTCGGCTAGAGATCCGGTGACCGTGGGTTCATATCCCAGCGAGCGCAAGTAATTTTTATGTGACTGATTTGAGTTATTTCACAATTTAATCCTTAAAAAAATTAAATAAGGTGTTTTTACGCCACGTTCCACAGTAGAAGATACTTTCAGTAACGCGCTAGTGTAAAACCATCTTTCAGAATTGATTTGTTACTTGAAATGGCTTTAGCCGTGTTTGGTTACTGGATTGCATAGCCAGGTAAATCCCTACCTTCCAATTTACCAACTCCTTCCCCGCCCACTACCTTTAGCCTCACCACGTACCCCAATTGGGAATGCCATAGTCCCATTGATTCCAGGCGGTTGCGAGCAGTTGGGACTCTTGTATTATATTTTTTTTGGACTCTGGCATTCATTCAAAAAAGAGATGTGAGGAAAATGGGAAAGATGAGGACTATTCGAATCTGATGGCTTTTCATCTACAGACGTTTCGACTCCGGTTAGTGATTTTTAACCAGAGGGATTGGTACTTTTAACATTGCCCTGATAAAAGACTTCCATTCAGAATTCGTTGATTTAAATGGCTTCAGCCATGCTTGTTGACCAGATCTGAATAACCTGGTACTTCCTCAGCGTCTTTTCACTTCTCCCAGATTCAAAATATACCCCGATTAGTCTCACTGGCTCCAGAGGATTGAGAAAAGTTGTGTCGCAATCACACATACAAGTCTAGTGCAGTTCACACGCGATAGAAGTGAAACATTCACCCACACAATTTCCTCAATCAATAGGAAAATTGAAAAGTGAGCTCATAATCAAAGCGACCAAAGCGCACACTTGGACAGTTGTACACAAAATCTCTGTTGGGAAACAGTGAAATTGATAATTTATAATATTAAAAAATCATGCCAAATGTTAAAAAATCATCAAAGAACACTACCACATGAAAAACTTTCTTAGTTTATTAGGACAATAGTTTTGTCTTCAAAACGTTGTTTCATTTGAATAGAAATAGAAGACAGCTTGACAAAGCGAGACGCTTCGTAGTTACTGATCGAAGGTAAGGTTTCATTCTATCTAATTCTCTCGCTAGCTAAATCCTATAGATGTACGTCTCTTTTTAATGTCGCTCGTTTCCGTTTCATCGAATTTGAAACAAATTGATTAGTAAGGGGGTTGATAAATAAATATAACTGTTATCACGAAATTAAGTCTCTGCACAATTTAAAAATTACGTGACTAACTACATCACCACAAAACTAAATAAAATATTATCACAGGTAATGTTAGATTTCGAATTATGTACTGCGCACGTTTTTCGTTTTACGTTTTTACTTCAAAAAGGGCCATTCTGAAATTATCTTTAAGTCCAGTTCAGAATCGTTACAATAAAAAATAATAATTTAACATTCACTTTATTTCACTTCAAGTGCGGTTAACCATAATGAACTTAAAAGTAATATTCAGTAATCCTATTTTTAAACTCACTCCTCCAGCGTTCCTTACGAGTCCATACGTTATTTATGCATTTAAATAAAACTCTTGTCGTATTTATGAGTGTACACAAAGTAAAGACTTTCTTTAGAGAAGAGTTCGGAGGGTATTGTAACAGAATTAAAGCGCACGTCGTAAAAAGGTAGGAAATAAAGTTTTACTTATTAACGTATTCAGACAAAGAAGGTGAATCTGAAATTACAATTCAATCCTAAAATATAGCCTACGTTCCAAATTTGAATTTTTTGTAAGTTTTGTATTTAGTTAATTTTGAATAAACGAATGTAGCATTTTCGTTAATTATAATTTAGAATACACGTCTGTCGGATCTGCCCTGATGATGGACACTGCAACGCTGTACGAAACGTAGAAGAAAGAGGTAGCGCAACACGGCCTAACACCCCAAAAACAAATAACGAAAATACATTTTGCCGTAAAAATCTAAAAACGTATCAAATATAGCATTGTTAGGGAACATACCCATACTACGTGACACGTTTAGGGGGGGGGGGGTCTTCAAAATGTCACGCTCCATCATACAAATGAGCGGCTGGTTGCTTAGGTTTTTGGTCACCGGCGGGGGGGGGGGGGGGGGGTTAAAAAATTGCCCCAATTTATATTAATTTATTTATAACCAATTTTGGTTCCGAATCAAAAATAGTAATTTAAAAAATAAATTTGTCTGTAGTTTGTATAAAAAAACATGTCTTTTAGAACGTAAGTGTATGTGTATTAAAATACTTTAATATTATGAAAAAAAATCCGATGTGCAATTCACACGCGGTAGAAATGAAACCTTCAAAACCTTCAGAAAACTAAAGTAGACAAGAGAATACAATTAGATGTGGGATGGAAATTAACGTAAAATCTCCAAAAAATATCACCATCCCCCTTTTCCACCCCTTAAAGCAGAATACTGGTTGAAGTCCGGGCGACGCCGGGTACTTCAACCAGTATAAATAAGGGTTTTCTCAGCCTTTTATAAAATTAATTGGGGTGTAGGTAATCTGTTAAATTAGTTTTATATCTTTATCCTCATTACGAAGTTTTACAACTGATTACAACAGGAAAAAAAACACTAAACCACCTTCCCAACCAGGATAGTTTTCTACAGATAGAAATTGAAAGAAAAAAATGAGGTAACTTTCTTTGAAAAATTCAAATAGATTCTCCTAACAGTTTGTTAAAACGTCAAAGTTATATCTTTTATTATCGCACTGAGATATTTTCAAAAGGACTTAAGTTTTTGTCTATCATTTATTTTTTTAAACTTCTTAAAAGAAACCTATAAGAAAAAAAATACAATAAAATTCTTCCAGAATTATATTGTATTTTTTATATTGGCTAATTCAAAGGGAATATTTGAAATTTCCTCAAAACTGTCATTAAATATCTTCAGAAATGAAAATCAGGATATTTCTGTAAATAATTCAATATTTCCAGAAGAAACGAAAAGAACTCTACCTACACAGTACACAGTGTCTGGTTGCGCTGGTTTAATAACTATTTATTAATTAACTGGTCAGATAATTGTATAATTGCCTAGAATATGCATTCCTGTTCCTTCCTATTTCAAATCCGAAAACTCCTAAATTCACAAAGAAATCTCAGTGCTTTTATAAATCGGTCGAACTCCACGCACGTTATTTATTAATGTATTTATTATTATTTATACTGAACTATTTGTATGTAACTACTGAAAGACAATCAGTTTCATATTTTATTGTATTGTTTCTTTATTTCTTGTTTATTTTATTGTATTAGTTTATTTTATTTTATTGTTTCTGTTCTCTTTCTAGTTCTCATTTATGCAAAATGTGTACATAGGACTTTAATATGAAATGCAAACACCAGTTACCACCTTATGTTTTAATCATTTGCTTTTAAGTACATGTATATATAAAACTTTTATTTATTATTATTATCATTTCAATAACTATGCAAAACAAACCACAGCTATTTTATGTTTTAATTGGTTATTTTATTTTTACTTTAATCTTTCTCATCTTTTTTTTCTTTTTTTCTACAACACATGTATGTAGGACTATAATATGCAATGCAAACAAAAGTAGCTAAATGTTTTAATCCTCTTAAGTTACCTATATGTTATTAAGTACCTATTTACCTTTTCTTTTTAAAATTAATATTATTTTAATAACTATGCTAAGCAAAAAACAGTTACTATGTTTTAAACTTTTTTGTATTATTTCTCTTCTTTTTATTTCCTTCTTTTTTTGTACAAATCACGTTCTATATGTTCATACTCATAATGATTTGACTATCCTAAAACGGGAATTTTCCTAGTTGGGCAGTCGAAACATTTTATAAATTATGTCCAATCTTGTACTAAATAAATATAAGAGTTGTGACCAGGTATGGACCATCAGAAGGCCTTCGGAAGCAGCCATACGGATTCCACCTTTACTTTCCTCACCCATGCATTTTAGCAATTCAATATACCTTTTGTTTATTGTTTTATCGCACCCGCAAATAAACGGAAATGCAACGAACCAGCGTAATCAGTTTCTGTAGTTTTGTTCCAAGTTGTACAGCGATAGAAAATACTTGTTGTGGGGTTTATTTTCTCTTAACTGTTTATTGATTAGAAGTTTTACGGTACGGTACATACCATTGAGCACAGACATATTGAATTAGTTTAGAGTCAGACGCCTTTCAGTTATAAATAGAAATAAAAGATTCTAGTGATATGTTTGATAGCGCGCGCATGAAGTAGAACATTAAGGACGGGTTGTTTTATAGAATTTGATCAATTCATCAAATTTCAAAGAAGATTTTAAAGTTCTATTCAATAACTAATGTAATAACAGAACTTGAAAATTAACTTTGAAATGTAATTAACTGTTCTAATCCTGTGAAGCAACTGGCCCTTAGAAAACAACAAAAATGCATAAATATTATATTATAAAATTGATCTGAACAATTAATAAAAACAAAATGTTAAAGCGGTGATATGGTTTTAAATCTGTTCTTTAAAGGTGTGCTTAGCTATAATTATGTACACAAACAACATATTATGTTATTCACATAATTAAAAAAAAAACAACTTTCTCATTGAAGTTGACTTTCTGAAAACACGTATTTTTGTAACTTGAGTTGTTACTATAAATTTATCATCAAAAGTTGATTTAGGTATACTTACAAGAAATGAGAAAGTATTGGTGTATGATTAGGTAATATTATTATATAATATGTGTTTAGATTTAAACCCAGGACTCAAACCAATTATGGAGTTGAGTTACCATCAAAGGTTGGATTGCGATCCAAGAGTTGTCTGATTTGTTCGTTAGATGTCGATAGAATCATTTTATTTTTGTCCCTTTCTCACACAACAAACAAGGTAAATATAGATGTACAAAACCTTTATAAAAAGGCTTGCATCGGTAAAATTAACTTACTTCTTTACGAAAACTTGCACTAAGAATTTAAAATACTACTGAACCCTTGTCCGTTGGGTGGGGAAAGTTATTGTCGTCAGTTTGTAAAATATTCAAATCAAAACAATAAAAAATCAAGAACTTAAAGTTAAAACCAAAAAGTGCTTCATTTATAAAAAACCAGTCTACCCAAAGAAATTCTCCTGAGTGAAGACCTCCAATTTTTTACAATATGAATTAAAAAAGCCTAGTGAATATTCATGGAATATTCCATTTCAAAATAAATTTATATCCGTAACTTCTGAAACAATTGATATAAATACTAAACAAACATGTTAACAACACCAACCCTTAAAAATAAAACCAACAAAAAAGACAGGAAGAGCTCCTGTATTAAATTGCACGTTGGATCGGAAAAGGTTTGATGGTTTGAAATATAAATTATTGGGAAACGGTAAAAGGACTGAACTAAAAAAAATGGGTTAAAAAAAGTAGTTTTCACGTTTTTAAGGATCATTTATTATTTTTTGTCAGTGATTGAATCGTTTCATGTGTTCTGGGTTTCTCTTTGTTTTGTTTTTGGGACAGAGGGATGGTTAATTTCTTCTATTTGGTCATTTAAAGCCACACACCGAACCAGTTCATTTTTTATCTTTTTTGATAGCGCACTCGTACAGTTTTTAACTGTACGGAGCCAGTGAAACCATGAAACTTCAGGAGGAAATCACAATTTCCTAGTTTGAGTATGGAACGTTGAGGCACTATATACTGCAGGTTGCATGATTTTATAGTTATTTTTAATCTTTGACCATTGACATCAGATTTATTAGACGGTTGGTGGCAAATTAAGTACCTACCTGGGCTCCATCATAACGCAGGACAATGAAGACCCAGTAGAAGCAAGAAAGCGCACCACAGCCGCTAACAACACTAACTTCGCGTTGCTACCAGTGTTCAAATCCCCAAACGTCCATAGGAAAACCAAAATAACCCTATATAAAACAATTACTAGAACGGTCATGGCCTATGGTTGTGAGGCGGAAACACTGACAGCAAAGTCAGCGGAACAGCTGGACGCCTTTGAAAGAAAGGTACTTCGAAGAATCTTACGAGCGGTGCGAGAGGGAGAGGCATGGAGAATCCGCCTCAATAATGAGCTCTATGTTATCTACCAAGCTCCCAAACTCTCTACCCATTTAAGGCTCCAAAGACTAAGATGGGCCGGACAGGTGCACCGAATCCCAAGCACACGAGTACCGACGAAGGTTCTAACAGGACACCCGGGAGGTAAACGAAAGGCGGGCAGACCTAGGCTGAGGTGGGAGGATGATTGTCAGGAAGGATGCAAGAGGACTATGTCGCGATTGGAAGACGACGGCCGAGGACAGGGCGGTGGAGGCTTATTTTTAAGGAGGCCAAGGCTCGAAGTGGGCTGTAGCTCCATTGAAGAAGAAGAAAAAAGGTGGCAAATTAAGAGATAACATTTATTTTAATGGGCTTTTAAAAAATCTGAATATAACAAACATATAATTACGTACGTAAGATTGAAAAGTCTATTTGCACGTAAGCACAGTTAGGTATTTAGGTAATACCTTTTATAACACAGTTCAATCTTCTTCCACTCTCGAACGAGCTGTAAATATCAAATTTTATTAGTGAAAACCCATAAAAATTTTAAAACTTTCCAATCCCGGAATCTTTATCGTCTTATCGTAAAGCTTATCACTGTGTGAAGAGGGTGGTTGAAAACAGTTATACTTAACTAACGAATTTTTCTTCCATATTTTTTCACATTCGACACCCACTTAGACAGTGCTCCTCTAATTTGTTTGTCAAAACGACGTAAAGAATACACAAATAATGTATGTAAATACGAAGAAAGCAAATCCACATGAAAAATGTGTGGTAATTAAGTTTTAACCAGGCGTCGGAGTTTGGCAACGAGTTTTCTTGCAAGCTTCAGAAATCAAATATTTAAACTTAAAGTTAGTTAGCGTCGCGTCTCGGCAACGTACCGCTGTAATACTTCAAAGGCCCTACTTCAAAACCACACTACTCCCTGAAGTGGTTTATTTGCATCGAGTTTAAAAATATTTTCGAAAGCCTCGTTTGAAAGGCTTTGAGCGATTTTTGGTATAAAAAATATCACTGCATTTATACTGCAGCCGACTGCATCGATTGGCCCCAAAATAGTCTCCACAAATATTGCAGAGGGTAATTAAATTGCATTTTGACCCCCGTGGCGTGGCGTGGTGGTGATTCGGGTGATTATTTTTTTTAAAAACCCCAGGCGTTTCTGCTGCGTTTGATCTAGTGTAAACATTTTTCATATTAAAATAACCATTTCGTGGTTCACTAAAAGTTTTTAGCAGAACAGATAGTATGCAGTTTGCAAATAATATGTATAAACAGTTTTTTTTTGCGAAAAAATGTACCGTTTTAAACCAATTAAACCTTCAACCAGTCGCTTCGCAAATAGGCCAATTGCTTGCATTTTATAATGACTTTAAAAAATCGTTTGAAACTATGTTTTTACTAAGATTACGAAAATATTAACAAAAAATTTGGAATTTTAACTTTTTTAATGATTAAATAAACAATTCCGTTTATGAAGTGAAACTTCTTTAGCCAGTTTAGAAACTTTTTTAGATGATGAACGGAAATGCGTCACAAAAATTTAATATTTGACGGTCCTCGGTTCTAATATAATGCGGTAAATTCGCGTGTCGGCGCAGCGCGTAGCGCTTCGATAGCACAGTGGGGAAAGGCGCTCGACAAGTCTCAGCGGCCAGAGAGACAAACATCAAGCGAATGCTGGTTTGAATCCTACGAAATTCAAAAAAAAAAAAATATTTTAGTGAAATCAATATCCAATCTTCAAACCACTTTAAAATAAACGGTCAAAAGAAAAGAAAGCGACGTCTAGCGACTTTTAAGTTTCACTGCTCATGAAATTGTTCATAATTTTTTTTAAGAACGAGATAATAATAATTATAATTGTCTCACAAAAAATGCCAAAGTTGGCTTTCAAATCATGCAAAACTGAATTTTTTAATGGCCTTTGTATCGTAATTTCAAACACAAATAAATGAAATAGCGCATATCCGTACCATATATAATATTAGGTCCTTACATATGAAATTGGCGTTTTGTATGGGAGGAACATAAAGTCGATTTTTTTAATATAATATATTTATTTAATCAAAGTACGTACCATTGCTATCTATACACTTTTGCCATCTCATAGGTAGTTCATCGATCCCTTTACAAAAAAAAACTATTCGGACGGGAATCAATAAAATCTTTGAAGGCGGTTTGGACTGCCCCATCGGAGTTGAATTTTTTCCCTTGCAAGAAGTTATCCAATTTTCGAAAAAAATGGTAATCTGTTGGGGCAAGGTCCGGAGAGTACGGTGGATGTCTAAGACATTCCAATTGAAGCTCCTCTAATTTGGTAGCCGTCTGTTGTGCAGTATGTGGTCTAGCGTTCTTTTATTTGTTTCACTCAATTCGTGAGGTACCCACCTTTCAAGCTTTTTCACCTTCCCAATTTGCTTCAACTGGATTAAAACAGTTTTATCACTAACACCACAGCCTGCAGCTAAATCGGACGTGGTTTGCGATGGATCCGCTTCCACAATAGCCTTCAAACTTTCGTCTCCGGCCGTCCACTGGGCTTGTTCTGCAGGTCGACATTTCAAGAACGAAAACGTTGGAACCAAAAACGCACTCTGTTTTCTTTTGCGGCACCGTCGCTATACACATCATTAATCCTTCGAGCCATTTCTGCAGCACTGGTGCCACGGTGGAACTCGTACTCGTAAATAACGCGGTATTTCAAGTTTTCCATTTTGTAAACTAAGTGACACGAAGAAAAAAAAAATTAAGGAAAAAAACAAATGAATTATAATTTTCGAAACACAAATACATGAGTAAATAGCTGTATAAATTTGAATTTGGAATTCGTAACCAAAGAGAAGATATTTGAGATATAAGTTGCCAGTACGGCAAAACGCCAATTTCATATGTAAGGACCTAATAATTACTATAACTTTTGAAAAAAAAATCAATTTGCTTGGATATTTTGGCCTAAAATCCAAATTTAAGTTTTATAAAAGTAAAATAGTAATGACGTTGAACACTATTATATTCAATAAAATGGAACAAGCAAAAAAAAGTATTTTTGAATTTTGAAGATGATTGAAATTTCGCAACAATAAATTTGGTCCGGTTTAAATAAAAAATGTTTACATTTTTTTTATTCAAATACGCCCATTCTTTTGTTATTTTTTAATCAAAATAGGTAGGTATATTCCTATTATTTGAAATATAATGAAAAAACAATACATCAACCGTTTCTATCACTGTTATCTTTGTACAAACTGATTGCTTCATTCACTTTCATATAATATATTATACAAGCGCCCACACAAACGCTTGTCCATTATTCAACCTCTCACACGTACAAACCGTCCAAACGCCATTTTCTTAATGTTTATTATGAATTATTTTAATAATAGTTTATTCTAGAATGTATGCAGGATAGTGCAATGCAAAACACTTCGTATGTATTTTGAAATAATAATAAAGAAATTAGACAGATAAATAGAAAGAGAAATTATTGAAGTAACAATTGAAAGGTTCATAAAACAAACACAGAAAAAAATGTGAGTATGCAATGCACACGCGGTAGTAGTAAAACCTAAGAGAAAACTAAAGTAGACAAGAGTGGGGAAGCTACGAAGCACCGCACAAAGAGGAGACCAATTATACTACCTCATTCTCTCGCAGGCTTTTTTATATGAATACTGCACAAGAGTCCCCAACTGCTCCCGTCTGGAGCCAGTGAGACTAAGGCATCCCCAATTGGGGTATGTTGTGAGGCTGAAGGTATTGGTGAGGGGAAGGAGATGGGAAGAGGAAGGCATTATAACTTGGGGTGGCTGTGCACAATCTATCATCGAACCTCTACTAAAAGCCCAAAAAATGGTAATACGTGCCATTAACAAGCGACCGACAAGATACCCCTCCAAACTACTCCTCATCGAGTATAACGTCTTAAACATACGGCAACTCCATTTAAAATTTATGCTAATACATTTCCTGTTCAAATACAATAACAAAACTCTCTTACAACACAACTAGACCACCAGAACAATAACCAACGGACACCAATGTACCTACACTACACACCACGTCAGCTCAAAGACAATTTTTCTTCTTAGCTCCTAAAATCTTTAACCTTATCCCTGAAATCTTAATAACGTTGAGCCAACCCCATTCTTTTAAAAAACAAATAACGAAATGGATCCTTACATATGGAATACATTACAATTTAAATACCTATTCACTTTACACTCTATCAATTTAATCACCTTTCAGACAAAACATAATAAAGGTATCTCTATTTTCTAAATTAGCGGCATTGTATGTACCTACAAATTAATTAGTGTGATCTATATCTAACAACTCCTCAAATTTTTCATTTTCTAATAATTCTCTAACGTCTTCATCTTCTTCTTGTAACCTAATGTAACTGTGTATAATTTTCTTATTAAAGAAGATCTGTGTGCATAGTAGGCTAAGCATAATATATCTTTATTTACTATCTAAGCAGCATTATATTTATGTATAAGACTGATTACTGTGAATTATATACCAATAATTCCTTAATATATTAATAATAACTTCTCTTTTCCAATAATTCTTTAACTTCTTCGCATTATTCTTGTAATCCAATATAACTACATAAACTCTTTTATTGTAGAAGAATTTGTGTACATATTATTAATTAGTGAAAATTTTCAACCTATACTAATGAATGTATATCCGCAAACTGTAAACACAAACTACAAACTGTAACACAGGGTCATCCCTAGCATGGAGGGTGAAATATCACAAAAAACTATTTGTACTTTCAAAATAAATAAATAAAATAAATAAATAAGGCGGGGAAGTACCTGGCTATTCAGATCTAGTCACCAAACAAGGCTAAAGCCATTTCAAGTGACATTATAATTCTGAATGGTGGTCTTACACCAGACCGATACTGACAGTATCTTCCACTCTGGAAGGCTATATCCTTTGGATGTATATGGTTGTCTCTTTTTTGATTAAAAAAAAATATCAAAATTCTAATTTAATTTCTGTGGGTGGGAAAGGGTGGTTAGAAGTGATTTTTCTTAATTATCCGTCCCTAAACGTGATAATTTTAAATTTTAACTTCTAAAATAAATATAAACTCTACTACTGTCACTATTCTTCTAACGTAAGTAATGTCAACAGTAATAGATGGGTCCAAGTTCCCGCAATCGTGATAGCCTGGGTGTCACAGACAGAAACAGTAAGCTGGAGGCTTGATATGGTAAAGGCACATAAGACGGAGATCACTAGACCTCACAGTGAAGCAGGCATTGTCTATGGAGCTTTATCGACAGTCATCCAGAGGAAGACCAAAGAACTCCTGGATGATTTAATGCTCCAAAATGTTACAGAGAAACGACCTGGATGAAAGCGATACCCAGAACCGAAGAAGTTATAGCCTGAGAAAGAGAAGAGCCGACGCCAACAGCCTACTTAACGAGCCATACTATATCGGTATAATCTTTCTGGGAAGCCACGAGCAAAAAACATAATCCGTTTCATCAATCTATCAACCAAAATCAATCAATCAAAAACATCAATTTCTACCGGACTTTTAATATTTAAATTCATCTTGTTTCATTTCTGTGAATGGATTATTTTATTTTCAATTTGAATTTCACATCTCTGTCAAATTTTATCTTCATTCAAGGTAGTCTTTGCATCGTTTTGTCTATGCTTTCACGAAAAGCAAACTGTAAAATCATTGAAAACTATTAATTCCTCGCTCAAATTCGATATATTTCATTTCTAAAGGCCTTACAAGTCAGCATCTAAAATCATCTCATCTTTATTGCTAGTTCATCTGAATAATAATTTATAAGCAATTATTTAATATATGTATAAGTAAAAAAAATCGAGTGCAGTTTACACGCGTTTGAAGCGAAACTTTACCAAATCAATCTCAACCAATACTTTAAAAATGTGGTCATAATCAAAGCGACCAATAGCGCTGACCAGCGTAATATCAGTTTCATATCTCAACCACAGGTGTAGTACTCGTCATTTCCGTTTCATCCGAAATCCAAATCATAGCGGGGCTATAGAAGTTTCACTTCAATAACTCCAGACCTCCAGGCACCTACAAGGGACCTTACAAATAATTTTATAAGAAAGAAAAAAAGTTAAGCAATGGAAACTGTCACAGATAAATTTAGCCAAAAAATGTGTTATGAAAAGTTGTTTCTAATGTGCATTTATGCATTTCTAATGAATAAATAAATTTTTGAATAAATAATAAAGATTTGAAACTCGATGAAACGAAAAAGCGACACTCAAAATAGACAAACACATACATCTGTGGAATTTAGCTTGCGAGACAATGAGATAGAATGATCGGTCTCCTCTTTGTGCCATGTTTTATAACTTTCCCACTCTTCTCTACTTTGATTTTCTGAAGGTTTCACCTCTATCGCGATGAAATTAATTGAACGTTTGAAAGTTTCACTTCTAACATTGTCAATTTCTTAATACTTTACGCTTTTATTTTTATGAAGTAATTAACAATTTTATTTTAATTCTACACCATGGAAACGGAAGGAAATGCTTCAGTTTATCCAAATCATATTTTTTGTATATATAATGTAAACCGATTCGTAGTAAAAATTTATCTAAAACTAGCTTTTTCCCGTGGCTTCGCTCGCATGGTGTAAGGGGGGTTCCCACTCCGCCTCCTCCATCTCCCCCCGCTCCCCCCCCCCCTCCCACCGCCCTCCCTCCCCCCTCCATCCTTTCCCCAATCTCTCCCTCCCTCCCGCTTTCCATATATTCAATCCCAGTACATTCAGTTTTTAAACAGCCCGCGTGCCGCCTTTTACAATTTTTATTAAAATTTCCATTTTTCGTGTATATTAAATTTGGTATCTAACATGGTACCAATTTAAAATATCTAAAATTCTTGATTCGATTCAAACTATTAGAGGAGTACCCACTTTAAATAAATTTATCAACTTAAAGATTTTCAAAAAAAGAATCCTGATTTAACAATCATTAGTTTGCAAAATGTCATTCTCAAACACGCGAACTGTCAAACGTGCGATGGTCGTTAGGTTTTCTGAAAGTATCCAATTTTCTTTTGACTTTATTAACCAGTGATTACACGCGAAATTGAACAAACCTACATTCATGCCGCGATACCGCGTACCCCAATTTTAACTTGCGTACCGCGAAACCGCTAGTCTATACCTATACCATAGCCGGTATTAAATCCAGACGGCTTTTTCTGTACCGAATGCGATGGAAAAAATATTTTTATTTTTTTTAATTGGAGAAAAATATAATCGGTCAGCAAAATGACATCTACATTTTTTAATTCAAATATGCTCAGGAATTGCTGGTTAAAATCCTTCGGGGTATGTGCTGTTACATCCTACATATATTTTATTATGTTTTGAAGCGAAACTTCTATAGCACCGCTGTGATTTGGATTTCGGATGAAACGGAAATGAGGATTACTGCACCTGCGACGCATCAACTGCGTTCATCGGCCGCTTTGATAATGATGTGACTTTTAAAGGCTCCTGTTGGTTGAGATATGAAACGGAAATTACGCGAGGTCTGCGCTTATTGGTCGCTTTGATTATGAGCTCACTTTTCAAGTATTGGTTGAGATTGTTTTGGTAAAGTTTCGCTTCTATCTACTGCGCCGCATTCGAATTTTTTCAATAAACTGCACTAGATTTTTAAAAAATTTAATCTAATGAAACACTTTTTATAGTTAAAGGAAAAATTGTACTAGTATGAAGATGTCCGTGATAGTCTGAAAACGGTAAGTAAAAGGTGATAAATATTTTAATATATTATTTGATACTAAAGCTAAGATTAAATATTGAATCTGAACTAACCCGTAGGTGATATTTCCATTGTATTTTATTTAAAGATCCCTGGTTCCCGGCATATAGACAGTGATGCCACATGACAACTGAACAAAGATCTTTGCATTACAAAAAATTGGATTATTTATCTAGCTGTCATTGTTAGTGTTAAATTTGAGTACACACGAATGACTGGACCTAATCTAAATTTTGCCCAGTTTGTGTATAGTTCGCTAAGGCTATTCACATATAGGCATCTAAAAATGTTGTATAGCGTCCAGTACGAATGAGTAGCAATCACTAAAAATATAAACAAGATAGAAATGTATTGAAGGCGTGATTGTGTTTCGACAATAGCAATTTTTTCCTTGGTTCTGGTGAAATTGGATACTTATAGGTAATTCTCATCCTTTTTTTCCAATATCCTTTCCCTCCTCACACTCTTCAATCTCATTAGCTCAGAATGATATGAGTGTTCAGAATTCGCATAAAAAAAATCATTTTTAATTTCTCTATTTTTTTTTTTACATTAACTCCACATAGGAGGCCTACAGGAAAATAATTTCCCTGAGGGTCTATGTCATCTGGGATGCTGTGTGGAAGGTCTTTTTGAGGAGAGGATGGAATGAACATTGGCCTAGCTCTAGATTCGTTATACAAATGTTAAATGTAGAGTCGTTTATAAAAAAAAAGTAGATTCTTGCGAGAGCTCCGAAAGGGCGACAATAAGTCACCTATACCGGGGCGGGACAGTGGTGGGTGCTTCAATGGCCTTGAAGAGACCCATGTTGTAGGAAGGTAGAATCACAGAGGCCGGCAAATCATTCCACAGCCGAGCTGTTGAACACAAGAACGAGTCGAAGAAGCGATCTGTTCTCATGTGACAAATGTCAACAGTGTACAAATTTGTTGGGCACGCGTTTGGCCTGTTTCCCGACTACGCACCGGTGCCGAAGGAATCAATGACGCTTATTACTCGGAGCATCTTCCATTGTAATACTGGTAGAACAAGGGGCACCCGGGCACTAAGGATTGCAATCCGTCTGTTAAGATGGGAGAATCTATCAAACGGACCGCCCGTTTCTGCACAGAGTCGAGGATATTTTTCAGGTATTTTGGAGCTCTAGACCAGAGGTGGCTATTGAACAGATAATCAATTTGATTGGCAAGTCTGCGGTCTTGGTAGGTAACGCCGCCTACGGAATCATTTATTGAACAACCAACACCCCTGCCATAGTTGACCCCAAGTGGTTCGCTACGTTTGGTGACTATTCAGGGGTGCCTGGGTTCATGAAATGATATTTCTGGGTTCATGGAACTTGGCCGCGGATGCAAATTCACAAATTGTGTGGCGGGCCGGATCGGGAGAGATTGGTTAAGGTCTAACCTTGATATCTCCAGACGTACTCTCTCGATCCATCGCCTTGCACCGCAGTGGGAGGATTGGATTCATAAGTCACTCCTGGTAACATTGACCACAGATTCCTACCCACACCTCATATCTTTTTCTTTCCTGTTTGGATCTAATGTTAAACAAAGTCAAAAGGCCTTATGTGAATTTGCGACAAGCGTTTTTTTCTTCTCACTTCTAGGAATTATCTGCTCAGTGGACGCAAGGTAATAATTATATTCTAAGGGTAAAATGTTTTCGCTAAATAACTACATTTGGCGATACAACGTTCGGAGGGTAAATTCGTTAAGAAAATTGAGAAACTCGAAGAGTGAAAGAAGGAAACGGTGTTTCTGGGAGAGGTTGAATGATAATTAATGCTTTTGTGATTATTCCGCACACGAATATTGCCTACCGGTTATTCGGATGTCGATTATTGCGAACATTAAAACTCCAACATGAATTATTACACACATTGAAAACTCCGGATAGATACTGATTATTCCGCACAAACATTATTTTATTATGATTATTTTATTTTATCATTGAAGATAATATTAGCGACTCTCAAACGAAAATATTAAACAGAAAAATCAGAAAAAGATTCGGTTGCATCTTGGAATTGAAGCCAGGACCTTAGCCTTTCCGGGGCTCCGCACTAATCGCTGAACTAATTCAACCCTATTCACTTCGGTCATATTTAACTGTATCATATTTCAATCAAGAACTACTAACATTATTGTTAATTTTCTTAACCCATATTGTTGTTAGCTGCTATCTTTTATGCCTGACTGCAAGATTCTTCTCGAAATAATTAATTTTATTTTTATTTTTTATTATTTTGTATAAAGATCGATCCGAAGCCTATCGTAGGGTGAGATTTATCAAGATCATGGCGGCGGATACGTATACACATTATATTACTGCGTGGTGGGCCGGATCGAAAGAGGAGAGGAAAGATTGCGGGAGATCTTTTGAGAAGAAAATCTATCCGGATTCTCTCGTGGAAGGGATGGATTCATACGTCCGTCACTCCTGACCACTGAGTGACTGACTCCCAGATTCCTATCCACCTCTCATACCTTTTGCCTCCCCAGAACTTCCTCTCTTTCCTTTTCATAAAAAAAAACCTCCACATAGCATCCTTAAAAATGATAGAGGCCCTGAGGGATTTTTTTTCCTTGGGGCCTCCTGTGTGGAGCGAATGTAAAAAAAAATATTTCTTTTTTTTAATAATACTTATACTTTATTATAAATAATAACGGAATACTTTGTTTTAACCACTGTTTAACTAAAAAAAGTGGTTAAAATCTACTAAATTATTATCCATAATTTAACCTTGAAATATTACGTCAAAATATACTATTAGATTTCCTTATAATAATTTTTTTTTAAAAGTGTGGTTTTTTAGTACTAACTGAAGACCCCGGCGTTAACTGGTATTTAAGCAGAGTTTTTTGAAATCTAATATAGACAGTGTTCTTCTCCTTATTTTGAAGGTCATGAGTGCTAAAAATCTCCGAATAAATTGTAGATTCGTAAAAAAATCGAAGCTACGCCGCCCGCCCGCCACAGACAGTCTTCATAATATAAATAGATTCATAATACAAAAATCAAGTTGGTAACGAAAATTCATCAATACAATTAAAATGTTAAAAAATATTCTGTTCTGGTTTCCATCTAGGTGTAGCGCGTCGTAAGATCAATTCCTCGACTGATTATGTCCTCTATCATGATACAAGCAACATTTTCAGTTTACTGTGATTGAAGTAGGTAATTTTCAAATATCTTTAAGTTATTCGTAACCCGAAAATGTCAGTTTTTCTTTTAAAAAAGTATTAATTACTACGTACGCAAATTTTGTGTCCGGATTTCCATGTCCGTAAAAATCAATATCCGGAATAATAAATTGTGCGTGAATTATGAATGTGCGCTTGCTGTGTGGAATAAATTATCTATTCGGAGTTTCAATGTACGCAATGATCTATATGTGGAATAATTTTTGAGCGGATTAAATTATGTTCGGAGTTCCAATGTGGGGAATAATCGAGCCCCGCTTTACGCTGATGGAAGACTGCCGCCCAAGCAATGAATTTTCACAATCTGAATGCTCAAATTAAAAATGTAATCAGCTCCTTTGTTTTGTTTTTGGTATTTTCGGTCCCGCCGCTTATTAATAATAAATTACTTTTAAATGTAGATTCGAGGAAAAAATGTTTACCAATCTATCGAAATATAAAGAATAATATTTCTGTCGCAGCGTAGATTGAATTATTATAATATTGATTGAGTTGACTAAAAAACATGGAAATCTAATCATGATTATATTTACTAGTAACTAACTACCTGCCTGTTTTTACAAAATCGATTTATGAAATGTCTTATTCAGTTTAGGTAATTGACATTTGAAAACTCAATTGTTCATGACAGAAATAACGCAACAATGAAAAATGGTCATTTTCCATGAAACTCTAGTGAGAAAATGCTACACAAATTTCACGAGGACAGAGCTCACCATTATATATGTGTTTAGCGGAAATATGATGTATTATTTGCTTTTGGTTAAAGATCTTCAATATAATGTTGAAATATTACATCCATAACTTACGCTTGAAATCTCGAAATTATCGGAATAGTTATTAAAAATTAAAGAAAATAATGATTACTTTGTAATGATTGGTAAACAATATTTTATGACTTACTAGCTGGTACCCGGCATGCGTTGCTATGCCATTTAATAAAGAAATTGTTTTGCCCTGCGTGTCCTTTCCCATTCGTCCCGTTCCCCTTCCGCTCCCCTCCCATTCCTCTCCTGCATCCTCTTCCCCTCTTGCGTTTCCAATCCGCGTCCCCCACCTTCCCACTCCCCACTCCACGCCGCCGTTTTAAACAGCTCGCGTATCACCTATTGCATTTTTTTATACAAATTTCACAATGCCAGACCTCACCAGACAATAACGAACACAGCAAATAAAGAATTATCCAATTTTGTGCATTCGTTCGGAAGTTATGCGCGTACACACATTTTTGCGATTCATTTTTATACAAATTTCATAATGCCAGAGCTCACCAGTAGTTTTATACAGACCTTGTCCTGACATTAACGAATACAACAAAAAAAGAATTATTCTGTTTGGTGCAGTCGTTCGGAAGTTAAGCCCGTACATACATTTCGGCGATTCATTTTTATTTATATAGATAGATAGATAGATTAAGTCAAAAGTCATTGATGTACGGAGCATTGAAGATATTTGGAGAATACCAGAAGAAATAAAATTGGAAAAGAGCATAAAGGCATTTAAAATTAAATTGCGAAGATATGTGATGATTTGGTATAGATGTATTATTTTAAGTGTATGTATATATATAAGGATTGTATTAGGACGTAGATAAATATGTACCTATTTAAAATACCACAATAAACAATAATAAATAAACACTAATTATTAAATAATTACAAACGAAAATCGACAAACATCATTATAGAAAAAAAAAAACAATAATAATTATAAAAGTTTTGTAGTGAAGATTAAGTATACATTAAGCCATTAAGGGCACAATATACCACAATCCAAGTTCAGAAAGTTACTGTGATTGTTTAATTTGGGATGGCTGTTAAAACATTTGTTTTGATTTTATTGGGATAAATTTTTAATTTATTTTCCATCGATGAAAAATATATTTGAAAAAGAAGGTAATACGAATTGTTCCTCCCGAATAGGCCACTTGCATCACATTTAAAAAAAAATCCGGTTTAGGCAAATATTCTAAGACATTCTGTATTTTTTTTTTAATCGTATTTTTGAAACCCTGACGATTTTTTGAAAATATAAATCCGTAAAATCAGACCATTTTTTATAAACCGGAAAGACGTGACATAATTTTATAGGTGCGAAAAAACGATAATTACATAGCGAAAATAATTTAAAAAAAAAAAATGTTTTCCACGCAAATAACACAGGAGAATAACGAGGCATTCCAAAAATATAAAATCTCATAAATATTTTTTTCCTTGATCCATCTTATTGATAATCATTATAATGTTCAACGTCTATATTACTAAATCAAATGTAATATACGTGTACTTGTAAATTATAATAATAATAAGAATATTATAAAATTTGATTTATTACCTCTAAAACACGTACGGACAACGTAAATTGTACGGGGTTCTCGTCATAAAATCTGTCAAAAATCAAGCCAAATGATACTTTCGCAGAGAACAAACAATAAATCTATTGAACGTTAAATGTCAAATTCAAAAATTCACCTAAAATCAAAGTGATGCCATATAAAAAAAATAAATCAGTGTGGAATATAAAAATGATAGGAAAATTTACGGCGACGGGACATTTTCATGTAGTGACGTCACAAGCCCAAATAATGGATTTATTTATTTAAAAATAAAAATAAAACTGTGCATTTCTAAAAATTTTTACTAACATTTTCGTAATCTTAGTAAAAAAATCTATCCACACGATTTTTTCCAAGTCGTTACGAGGTCCATGCAAGTGGCCTATTGTTTGTTGGACCCTCCAGCATATATATAATATGCAGTCGGTTTAGAGAACATACGGTATACAAGCTTATACAAAATAGAACTAAGTGTTTTTGAGATCGATACATGTTAATAAATTCGTTAGATACCTATTCTTACCAAATTATTATTAAAGGTGTGATTGGAATCGATTTTAGGTTTGAAGTTGGTAAATAATGCACAAAAAATTATAATTTTATAAAAATATCATTTCGGGAGGTCAAATATCGGGTCACCTAAACACTGATGGGTATAATTTCGGAGGCGGGTATCGTGAGGTATTTAGAGGCGGGTATCAACTGCGTGGCGGACCAGATCAGAAGAGACTTTGAGGGAGACATTTTGACCTCTCCAACCGGACTCTCTCGATCCATCGTCTTGCACCGCAGTTGGAGGAACGACACTCCTAGACACACTGACCTCAAGATTCCTACCTACCTCTCACACCACTTTCCTTCCTAGAAATTCCTCTCCTTCCTTTCCCTAAAAAGGCCTTCCTTTCCCTAAAACAATTTTACTATTGTGTCGTGAATGTAAGTATTATTTTTATTTATTTAGCTACTTATATGAAGTTTAACTATAGATGTTTTTAGCGATGCTTAGCTAAATGTTATTTCAATGTGCGCGGCGATCAACTTACGACTGATGTCGTAGCTTATTTGAAGTATTCTCAAACCCTCCTGGTGCAAAAATATGATCACAAGGATTGCTTCCAGTTCGTCGCAGTTGAGCCTAAATATCGTCACATAACTACACTTCTAACAGATCTCCTCATAGGCTTCGATGTCCTGAAAGAATAGATTGAAGAATTGCTAATGATCTTTAAAGCGCACTGCAAAGAATGGCACCAGCCTACAAAATGCATAACTATAGAACTACGAAATTGTGTCCGACAAAACCTAAGTGATAGACGGCTGACCTTGAGGTCAGCAGTTCTAATTATGCTAACCAATTAGTTGAACCCTCTCGCTCAAATAAACCCGACTACTAAAATAAAGTTGCGCTTTACGGGCCCGGTCATCCGG
Organism: Limnephilus rhombicus; assembly: GCA_929108145.2. Lineage (NCBI taxonomy): Eukaryota > Metazoa > Arthropoda > Insecta > Trichoptera > Limnephilidae > Limnephilus > Limnephilus rhombicus. The sequence goes on from OV815275.1 coordinate 19,079,055, forward strand.
ATTAAACTTCTCCCAAATATTGCTAACATCCAGAATTTAAGCCCCCGAATTACGAATTTCTACCATTTTGTAAGATGCTTGTCTTGAACACTTAAGCTTTTAAGTTTCTGAAAAAAAAAAGTTATTTTTGAAGATAATATCTACACATTTGCCACGCCGAAACGTTAATTAAAAACGTACAAAAAGTACGCTTGGAAAATTAATATACACGTTTTTTCTGTTATTTTACAGGTTATATGCATGCAAGTACTAAGATTGTTTCTTTCAACACTATTTCCCACGAGATTTTTGCTCCTTTTTTGAACGAGTCGTGTTTTATTCAACATTTTCACAATTTTCGCTTAATTATTATCGTTTTTCTCTCAAATTCGTATTTACATATCTTCTTTTTGAGCGCTTACTACCGAGCAGGGATTAAAATTAAGATGGGATTCAAGAGGGTCTGAAAAACCAAATTCTAAATAATATATAACATGTCGTGAAAATCTAATCGTTATTATGTAAATAAGAGTAGTTTTATGAACATGACCACATAATTAATATTGTAGCGCACAAGAGTCGCAACTGGTACCCAACCTACTAGAGACAGTGATAGAATGGAATTCCCAATTGAGGTATGTTGTGAGGATGAAGGTAGCGGAGATGGGAAGAAGACGTGGAAGAGGATGGTGGAGAAGTACCTGGCTATTCGTAAAAATGACAGCGGCTGTTTTAAGAAACAAGAAAATAAAATAAAATAAAATGTCATTGCCTTTGTGTTAATATTTCAAACCAAAAATAATGACTTATTTTGAGTTTTGACCTTATTCAAATTTATTTTTTTCGTTTTCCCCTTCTAATTTATTTTTATGATTTCTTCCTTTGACAGTAATGGGTGCGGTCGGCGTATTTACCATGACAAAGCTATTAAAGAATTATTTTTAGGAAAACAAAGAGATTACAGGAAATATCCAGTTGACAGTTTGGACTTTGGAAGATTGATTAATCTTGGTCTGTAAAAAAACTTTTGTCTTTAAAATCAAAACAATTAAAATCCACAATTTTTTTCCACTTTCATTCTTGATTACTTAATGCAGTTTCTTGTGGTAATTTCGGTAAATTATATTCCTCATGACAACTGCCCCGCTTACATTTCAAAGATTTATGAAAACAAACAATCATTCATGTGTATGTATATCACGTTTTAACGCTGGACTGTGTACTGTTCCATACAAGCTAGACGGAAATAAATCACTTTGGAATTCTTGAATGATGACATAATGGGGGTGTTACCAGGTAGTCAATGTGACAAATGCATTTTTAATTGCGCTAATTAATGAAATATTTCCAAAATTTACATTTAAATGTTAGTGGATTTCAACGATATCTTTATGGAAGTGATTTTTATTTAAATTCGAACTGCTAAAAGTAAAAAAGGAAATGTGATGAACTGAAAAAAAAGAAATCAATGAAATATTGAGACGTGGAATTCGATCGAGTTTTATTTCTGTTTTTGTGTTAAATCCGAAATGTGCTGAGCAGTTGTCTTTTTGTCAATAGAATCAGCGATAAATAAACGGAATGTACCTATAAAATTATAAAAGTCTACTGATGTATAAATGTTTTTATTTTTATAGTTTAGTAAATTAAGTTCATACATACTATTTTTCAAGAATTGGCTTACTTCAGAGGGTATGTAGGTACAACAATAAATTATTGTTTGAAAACCCCTATTAGATACTCGATGTTGCTATAGGATTGAATAAAAAAAACACTTTGTTATAACTGATGTCGCCAGTTTACATCGATACTCACTGCAATATACTCACGTAACAAAATTTGAGATCGCCACAATTCATTCCAGAATGTTTGTCAAAATGTCAAAACTAGAGTACTTTCATAAACCCACTCACAACCTGTTTCTGTCATTATTTGTTGACCGTTTTCTCCAAGAATTGATCTAAATCACGCGCATCGGTACAATAACATATATAAAATAAAACAAATGAAAACAATATATTTTGCACTTTGTCAATCAATAATAGAATATGGAATAATTGTCTGGGGAGGAGCAACAAACTCAGTTATCGATCACTTAGAAATCGCGCAGAAAACGATCTTAAAGGTAATACTTAAAAAACATAGACTAACTGATACAGACCAAATATTCAACAGCCAATTATACGTTAAAACTCTACTAAACTACATTTTCGACCAAAAAACCAAATTTCAAGAATCTCAAAATATCACTAACATACCAGTAAGACAATCGTACAAAAATAACATAAAAACTCCGACAGTGAATACAAGCTTTGGACAAAGGCACTATAAATTTCATGCTATAAAACATTCAATATTCTTACCCTTGGAAATAAAATAGAAGAAAACAAAAATAAATTAATACTCAAAATCATTAACAATCAAAATCTCACATAAAAAAATACATTTTACCTTAATTATAAATGTTTATTTTTAGTTTAATTTTAGCTTTTTTTATGCAGCATTATTTTTATATTATTTTTAATGTATTATGTATAAATTTTTGTTTTATAAAATGGAGGACTCAGCACAGGTGAGTTACCCCAGTGAGGCCGACATTGCTGAATTGTATTTAAAAATGTTAGATATTATGTCAAATAAAATATATAATACGTCTGACATAAGTGACACCATGTTTAAAGTCTCGACGACCGACGACCTCGGGAATCTGGCGTCGCCAACGAGTTTACAAAATATCGGCACACTGAGATTGTGAACGTATCCCGAAACTCCAAAATATGTGAATCGTTAAGTATCGGATACCTGCGTATTCCTTGGCAAGAGGGGCTTTCACAGATAAATCAATGAAATTGATAATCTATTTTTCCTCGTAAAGTTGATTAATTTTATTGGCCTGCTTGATTTGACAAGTCTTATGTAAATTCCCGTCATCAGTATTATCTTCCAAATTGGTATAGACCACAATTCTAGAGATTTTCTGCTCAGTGCAACAGGAACAATGAGCAATGTTATTTTCGCCTATCGATTTAGAATGCCTTGTTGTATGATAGCTCTGATTGTGATTGCTGTGTGATGTGATTAAAATCACCGAGATATTATCTAAGCAACTATTAATATTGGCCAGGTTTCAATATTTCAAAATCATGTACAATACAACATCACATCACAATCTTGCGCAACGCATTTAGAGCAGATAAAATTAGGTACATTCTATGAGATTTCTACTGCTTTGCTTGAATTGGACACTAGCTGATGTATTGATATGTTGGATCTCCAGAAATTCGATTTTCTATAATAATAATCTACATTCATATCTATTATGCGAGAAATTCTTTAACCAGTTATGCCTTTTTTGTCTTGATAATGCACTCTAAAACGCTGGCTAAATAAAGAGGAAGCGCAACACGGCGTAATAACCCAAAACCGAACAAAAAAAAACTTCTACGTTTCATCACTGGTTACCCAGCGGAATAACCGCGGAACCCCTCATCCGGATCCTAACTGTTTAATATCATCAGATTTTTTAATGTTTTTAGTTGGAAAATCAAAAACAATAAACCGAGTGTGCAATTCACACGCGGTAGAAGTGAAACTTTCAGAAAAGTAAAGTAAAAAGAGTGGGGAGGCTGCGAAGCACCGCACAAAGAGGAGACCGATTATACTATCTCATTCTCTCACGGGCTATGGATACACGTGTTTCAGTGGCGGTCCGTGAGTTTTCAGGGAGCTAGATGTTGTTGAAGCTGAAGATGATTTGAAAATTTCAAATTTTTGTTTGTAGAATACTGAAAATCTTCAAACAAAATGTTGAAATTTAAAAAAAAAATCATTTTCAGCTTCAACAACATCAATAACGCCGTACATTTCAATTTTAGCACTATAGCTCACTGAAAACTCACGGACCGCCACTGATGTGTTTGTCTTTTTTTAGTGTCGCTACTTTTCGTTTCATCGAATTTCAAATGACAATGGTGCTAAAGAAGTTTTCACTTCAAAAAATTCATCAAAAATTTCACCTGTATCAAAATACATCAAATAATGTCAGGAATCGCTTGTCAAAGAAAGCCAAGTACATATTAAAATTTAAAAAAAAGAACTTTCATACTGAAAATGTTCAATTACTTTATATATGTTTGTAATTTTTTTATATTTAGATTATTATAAGTAGGTTATATTTTGTATTTTTATTTTTGTTTTTCTTTTGTACTTTGTATTATTATTATTTAAGTTTTTCTTTTGTACTTTGTATTTTTATTTATTATCTTTTGTATTTTTTTGCTTTAATCTTTATTGATATATGTAACTATAGATACTGCTACCCGGCTCAGAACAGATATTGTCTAGTGAGTCGGGTAGCGCACATATATGTAAATAACTATTGATATTAATAAACGCCCGGGTTACCGGCACCTTAAAAAAAAAAAAAACTTATTTTGAAATTTTCTATAGTGTCTAGTTTTAAAGAAACTTGCAACGCTGAGAGAAATGAGTTGAATGCAATTATAGAAAGTGCTTGATGAAAAATGATTCCGCTAGAAGTTGCTTTCTGATTTTGTATGTAGGTAGTTCAAGAACGATAAAGTTTAATTGGAAAACTTGATCTTCATGTTGGAAGTTATCACATCCAACTCACTATTTTGTTATCTAATGTGATTGCTTTCGCAATACATATTTATTTCTTAGGGGAATCGTCAAAGTAAAACATGTTGGTCAGATCGGACGAAACTCGTCCTAATATGCCGCAGGGGTTTCTGTGATACGAATCATCCAGAATAATTAATACGCTTTATTGGGTCAAACAGTTTCTGGAAACTAAAGTTCCGGTTTACCTTTTATTGTATTTCGGGATAAATTCTTGAAACAAAATAAAACAACACAATCTTACTGATAATAGTAAAAACCTGACTTCTTGTTACCGTTTATTATTTTACCCAAGTATCATCAGAACAGCATATTAAAACTAATGTTAAATACACGGAAAGAGCTATTAGAATACAACATATATAAAAAAAATTATAAAACAATTTCCCGGAAGGATTGAATGAAAGATAATGTCCTTTGTCCATTTTATATCACTCTCTTCACGTATATTATATTGTGCTATATGCTAAGGCCCACTTGTTTCACAGAAATTGACTTGCCAAGACAAAGTCATCAAATGGCGATTCAGCGCCATTTTGTTCTGTTGACTTTTGAAAGACCGCCGATCCTAGATGCGTTTCAGTAATCTATCAAATCAATTTTTATAAGCTGACAAGCTTAACAACACGATAAAACTCTTATGCTTATCACAATTTATTCAAAAGCTGAAACGGACTTAAAATCGGTATTTGACGGGGACCTTTCAATTGTAAAAAAAAACCAAATTGAGCTGAGTGGCCATTTGATGATTTTGTCACATGTGATTTCCTGTGAAACAATTGGGCTTAAGTCTCTGTATCTATTGTTACTTGTTAATACTGACATGATGAAGCAGATAAGAGAAAGCAGTAAACTACCAGCATTAGAATTTTTTTATTTAATTTTTTTTTTATTTTAATTTTTTTTTAATTTTTTTTTTTTTTTTAAATTTTTTTTAAATTTTTTTATTTTTTATTTTTTTAAAAAAAGACATACATTCCCGGACTACCACCATAGGAAGCCGAAAATGTTGCTTGTATTGTGACGGAGGATTTAGCCAGCCGAGGAATCGAACACGCGACGCTCGGGTGGGACCCAAGCGCTATGCCCACTCAACCACTGACCAGTCAATTTAAAATCTATATTATTATTTGAATTATAGTAATAACCATTTAAAGCAAATGTTTTCTTAACTTCAATATTCTTAACTTTTGGGAAAATAGGAATACAAATAAATTTATCTATGGTTCTAGAAATTTCATACAATAGCACAAATCTTATTGTGGTGCGATGTTGTGATTGATCTTCTGTTCTGCCGTGTGGTATCTTAAACCAGTTGTAGCGACGACCACGACTGAAGTTTTCAGGAATGTTTATGGCATAGCATTCCGAGAGAGAAGGGCCATCAATAGAGTTATGAATTGTATTAAAACGAGAATGCAAGATCGTCCGTATTCTAGGCTAAATCTATTCGTTGCCGCATGGTGCATAGACGTCAGATTAGTTCCATGCTTCCGTAACTGTGGATTATTATTTTACTATATTGCCACACAGGTGGTCTTGACGAAAAAAAATCCCTCAGGGTCTATTACATCTTCAAAACTGTTATGTGAGGTATCCTTTTAGGAAAAGAAAGGCGAGGAAGTTCTGGGAAAGAAAAAGGAATGTGGGGTGGGTAGGAATGTGGGGGTCAAATTTCTGTTCAGGAGTGACGAACGTATGAATCCACCCTCCCATTGCGCTGCAAGGCAATGGGTCAAGAGAGTCAGGATGCAAATGTTAAAAGGTCTTTTTCAACCAGTCTCCCCCGACTAAGCCCGCCACGCAGTAGGTGGATAAAAGCATTCGCTGCCAAAACCTTGACAAACCTCGCCCCATGAACCCGGGCACCCCTCCTGAGTCACGAAACGTAGCAAACCTTGGTGACCTATGACAGGGGTGTTGGTTATCCAATAAATAGTTCCGGTGCGGCGTTACCTACATCCGCCTCCCAAATTGCAAAATTGGATTGGTTCAAGTAAGTATATTTTTACATTTAGTTTGGTGCGGAGTCCATATACCACTAACATACTCCAGTTGGTTTCTTACAATTTAATAATCATTAAATTAAAATTAACATTCTGTCACAAAGTGACCGCTTTCTGTGAAGTTTTAGTTTTCCTCTCCCCAGATATTTGGTGATTCTCTTGGCCGGGAGACCTGTCGGTCTTCGGTCTCTTACTTAGAGGTATAATTTGTAGTCGAATACGTGCCGGCAACAGCGCAAACAGTGTGGCATTTGGCACACCACTGAAGTTTCCCTCTAAACACTTTCGAGTATAGTAAGCGCCAAACTTTAATGACGACCTGACGTTAATACAGAAATCGGTAGGCGAGTTTAAGGTCCGAAAAGCGGCACACGGTGTGCGCGGGAGGACAGAAATTCGGTCACATCTCCCCGTCCACGACTTTCTCTGTCGTATATATGTTTTACGCATTTTTCTATTTCGATTGTGGTCAATACAATAAAATGAAAGGAGTTTTAATAGTGGAATCGGTGAATTTGGTAAATATACAGAAAAGTGGGACACAAAAAAATTAGTTGGCACATTTTATAACGATGAGAAACAACTATTTCAGTTGGTAACCGACATTGGAAAATAATGTATTTTAGCATGCATTTCGTTTAAAAAATTGAAAATTTGACATCTCTTCTAAACTAACTATAAACTTTTATTCCAATAACAACAATGGCCGCCAAGTGAAAAATCGATTGTAATTTTAATAAAGTAACAACTACTTATTAAAATGCTTTATTTTCCATTTTCGAAAACCTAAATACGTACTTATCAATATTAGCTAATTGACTACAAAGTGTTTTTATAAGAGCGTATTAACCGTCTCCCATTTTCCGTATATTTACCGTGATTTTTATTTAAAGGTATTGGTGATATTGTGAAATTTTTATACCTCAAAATATCCAAAAGAAAGGTTTTCAAAAACTTGTCCAAAAAACGTCCAAAAGAAAGGCGCAGTCAAACTAGAAAAACGATTGACAAAGTGCATAAAAGAAGGCTGAGTAAGGTGTTAAAAACCTCAATTAAAAAATGTATAAATTAGCTCTGCGATTATCTTAGTGTTTAATTGTACCTGCGCGAGAGTAGATGGTATTAACTTCAAGTCGGCGTTTATGTTTGGCGCGTACTATTCCTACCGACGATTTTAACCCTATAAAGATAATCTTATTTTGACCTATGTACGTTAAAGATAATGACACGACCTAAAGATATATTGAAGTTTTAAAGTGTATTTTTGACATATTATCATGTTTCAAAATAGTTTAAAGGTTGTTGAATAATTAGTTTAGGGTTTTGCACTACTTTAAATAAAACCAAAATAATTATAAAAAATACATTGTATTAAAAAAAATATCAAATTGCTGTATACCTCTTACAAATCAACTATAAACTACTAAGTCTTTTTGACGTGAAAAATAATGTTTTATTTTATGTCTGAATCGTTTTTTTAACATGCTGTGAAAGGTTAAATGCTAATCAGTTCTAATACTTAAAAATAATACATTTAAAAAAAAATTTGTTCGCTAAATCACATTTATAAGAACAAGTCCAAAAATTACCTATAAGGTAATCTTTTTTTAATTAAATTTTTTTTTTATTATTTTGTTCGACAGACAGGTAAGTCCAATTATGGTACAGTTTTCTTACAACTAACAATACATGTACATAATTTTTTTTAAACATGTTATAGTGATATTAAACACATCTATATAATACCTCTTGTCACGCTGTATTGAGCCTTACGTTTTTAGAACGTATGGTCATGGTGTACGCTCTTTTCCGTAATTATTGTACTTATTGTGGTGACAGAGCCACCCCGTGCAAGCTCGGCTCGGCAACTGAGATAACTCAGATAGACAGCGCGCTACGTTTCAAAATAAAAAAAGACAGCAATACTTGTGTCTCGCTTACGTCGCAAAGACGTAGATTATCTTTCTAGGGTTAATTTACTTACAACACAATAAAATAATGGTAAAGGTAGATAACTTGCCTTTACAACTTCATGAAGTAAATACCTGTAGGTAAGATTTTTTTATAACATTTTCTTACCTCGTTAAAAGTTTTTTTTCTTCCTTTTCCTGCGAGGGTCCTCAATTTGACCTCCCCCAATTAACCAAACTCTCAGACTCGGTGAAATTATCAGATTGTTATAAAAGAGTCGTTTTTATTACGGTGGATTCTGAATAAGCACTCGTTAACAAGGCTCCATAAATTATTCGGAATTACAAGAACCACTTAAATGTCAAGTTCTTCTTCCTTTGCGTAAAAAGTGAATTTGAAATTTACTGATCACGTATAATGTCGGTTACAATTCTGATAAAGTCGATATATTTTGACAGTGCGATTTTTAACTTTTCCTCCGATTGCTCGTGATTTTTGGTGACTATTTTGAATATTTTCCGCCGACATTAAAAAAATCATACCCTCAAATTTTAGTATGGAAAAATTGAAAAAAAAAATTATGCATCTACGGAAAATTTGCCTAAAACTGGCTGCAAAGCAACTCGAGGTATTTTAAATGGTGCCATATTGTGGCAAAAAGCGCTCCAGTGGTTAATGAAGTACGCATCATGTAAGCCGTATCTCGAACAAATCCAATATTACAAAGAACTTTCGAAATAATCCTAGAATAATAGAAAACAATGGATGAAATATAATTTAAAATACTAATTTCTTTGGATTTATTTTAAAATTGCAAATTATCTGGCAAAATTCAGAGAAGAGAAAAAGTAGGTACCTACGAAAACCTACTAATATTGTAAACGTGAAAGTTTTTATGGACGTATGTGTGTTTGTTACTCTTTCACGCAAAACTACTGTATGGATTTTAATGAAACTTTACAACAATATTACTCATACATCTGAATAACATATACATAGGCTATAATTTGTAAAGCTAGCTAGGAAGGAGGGGAACGGGGACGCACGGGAAATGTGATTCAGGGAGAAATGTATTTCTTTGAATGTGGCATTGCAACGCATGCTGGGAACCAGCTAGTATATAATCAATATCATTATCATTACATAGTATAAAATGAAGTCGCTCAAAAAGTATGTGCGCATAGATCTTTTAAACTACGCAACGGATTTTCATGCAGTTTTCACCAATAGATGGAGTGATTCAAGAGGAAGGCTTATATGTATAATACATGCTTATTATAGTAGAGAAAAGCCAATAAATTCAAATATTCAATTCAGGCAGCGGGCAGCTGGCAAGCGGGTGGTGTGGATTTTATGAAGGTTGGGTAATGGCGTTGTGTTTCGTTAGCCACAACGGTGTCCGGGTCTGCTAGTATATTATGAAAGAAAATGTATGAAAGTGTGCGGCTCGCAAAAACTCGGAAACGGGTCCCGGTGCGGTCAAGGATATATGGTGTGGTAGATCTCTTTCCCCCCACCAGGATGACGGTTCCCGTTTTTACCTCAAGGGCGTGCTTTTGAAGATATAATGGCTTGAAATTTCTAGTACAGTCTTCCGGAAAGTTCTAGAAGGTTCCATAGAGCTCTAGAAAGTTCTGGAAGGAATAATGTTTGAGAATAGGGAATCGGGAGCATCATTGTGGAATATTCCAGAACACTCTCGAATGTTGTGCCGGGTGACCCAGATAGTGTTTTAATAAATCAATCAGTTATTCTTTATTTTAAATGTTGTTAGATTAAGTTGGGAATAAATCACATTGGATGCTGCGTTAGGTACTTAAACCTAACTTAACCTAACCTAATCTTAGTTTGCATTTTACTATTTTTGAACAATTATTGCCTTTACAGGATGTCTGTATTATTTCGGTCCCATTTTACCATTATTGAACAAGAATCTATTCAAGAATATACAAGTCTGTACAGGCAACCTGTAAAGACAAAAAAATATTTTTGATAATTCAATAAGGCAACCTGTAAAGACAAAAAATATTTTTGATAATTTTCCGGGTCAGGTTGGTTTAGGTTTAGTTAGGTTAGGTTAGGTTTTAGTACATATTTTGATGGGGGGATGTTTTGTGCGTAAGATATTTTTTTGGGGGATGTTTTCTCCGTAGGATAGTTTATCGGGGATATTTTGTCGGGGGGTATTTTGTCGCGGGACCAGGCCAATGTGCAACGTAATAATGTATATTTTTTTGGTAAATTTTTTGCCAAATGCTGTATTTAAAAAAAATTACTAACGCAACGATGTTCAAATGAAAAGTAAATTTGTGAATCTCCAAATTTTACAATGTTTGTTCTATGCAATTTAAAAAAAATAATCATTTCAGCTTCACAAATCCTACAGTTAACACCACGTTAGTTAATATCACGTTATTTTTCACGGTTCTGCGGTGATATAAATTAAAATATACAGGGTGTTAAGGGACGTACTTGATTTACTTTACCCAGTGATTCCTGACATTATTTGGAGTAAAAAATGTAAATGAAATTTTGGTCTCCGGTGACTTTTTTTGATGACTTTTTTTTTTTTTTTTTTTTAATTTTTTCTTCAAAATCAAACAAAAAAAAATTTCTTCCGCATGTCGTCACTGGTCACTCAGCCGAGTGTCCGACGAACCCCTTACCCCACCTCCAACTGTCCCACAACTACCATTTTTTAATGTTTTTGTAGAAAAAAAAAAAAAAAAACATCAAAAATGTCACCGGAGACCAAAATTTCATTTACATTTTTTACTCCAAATAATGTCAGGAATCACTGGTTAAAGTAAGTCAAGTACGTCCCTTAACACCCTGTATATAAATAAACATTTTTTGGAAAATATAACATATAATGAACACAAATAACTTACATGGTATGCGTATGCACCACTATATTATTATCACATGTTTAAAATGCAATGTTTTCTTCGTCAGGATAAGAGATTAATATATCCTGGTGAAGAAAACATTATTTTTTAAATATATCGATAATGATAATAATAATACAGTGTGATTAATAAGTTGTTTGTTTTCATTATATCAATAATGACGCAAGGCATATTTGCGAAGTTTGAAGAAAAAATATAACATATCTTTTAATGTTTTTAATGAAAGTATATTCAATCACGTATCACAAACAAAACATCAATATTTGTGAGGCTTACTATCTTAATTCCTTTTTATATTACATAATCATATTTTCAATCTCAGTTTTTTTTTCAGAATTTTGTCATAAAGATGAACGGATTGTATTATTATTGTAAAATAATTTGAACTTACCGATGTTTCGAAATGTCATTAAACTGTCAACTTACTAGTTAGGTAAATCATTGCTTTCCTCGTGATGTATGTATAGAGCTGTGAACCAAGTAATTATGAATATATCAACTAACCTTGGGATCATCTGCGCGATTTCGTCCATGCTGTCCGAGGGGTGCAGGGGCGTCCTCTCGAAGAGGCGACTGGGCCCCAGTGTCAGCGTGTCCATCTGCCTGAAGGGGCGAGCCCTCCTCGGCCCGCCCCGGTTGGCCTGAGCGCCCCCGCGCGCCCCCTGCTGCCCGCCCCGCCCCGCTTGCTGCGGCGGCGGCCGGTTGGCCCTGCGCGCATCATCGGCCCGCCGCAAATTATGCAGTCGAAAGAAGAACATGGACATATTGTCCCACGTGTGCCGGATGAACCCGGCTCGCGGTGGCCTTGTCTCGTCCCTTGATTCCCTTGTTTGTCCGCGGATCTCGGCTCCCTCTCGTGCTGCTCCTCCGTTTCCGGACTCCGCCCCCAAACGCACCCTGACTCCCCCGCCACTGCCAACCGTGCTAGCGTCACGCTCCACCTGCGACAGCTTGGCGATATCTACACCTGAACCACTAAACTAACAAAAGTTGTTATCGAAGCCCGGATGACGCTTACTCTAAGCAGATTCTCTTATTTAAAATAGTTTTAAATGTGGCATATTTTGGCGGTTAAACGGTACAATGTTATATGACCCATTTTGAATGGGAATTTTTTCACGAATATCTCTACTCTTATTGTCTTTTAATAGCACGCTTTCTCGGTACACCAACATGTTGGAAAATGTTTCACACACTTTGCACGGGCTCTGTACACTCGCTAAACTTGAATTTTGGCAGCGGGTTCTTTCTTGCCGAGAAAACCATACATTAGCTCGGCAGACTGAGGTGGGGGTTCCTCGACCTTTACAAGTTTCCGGGTAATGTTAATTTTCCGTGTAGACTACATTCCGGCCTCAGATCCGTCTGCGCTCATTTCTTGTTCGGACAGAGTTCAGAGCGCAGAGAACAACGTCGTGCGAAATGCGATGGTTTAGTTAACTAGGCATAGTGGGTAGGTGTAAAGGGCTTAAGCGATTAAATTGAAGTATACTTCCATAAGATCGGTTGGTCGAATCATCAAAGTGCATCCAAAAGTTTGTATAACTCTCAAGAAAATATTTAAGATTCAAATGATTTCATATAAATATAGGGATATTTATAAAGCACAGTCGAAAGTTTAAAGCATTATATATAAGTTTCTCGAGTCTCTTGGTTCACAAATTGACACGTATCACATGAATTGGCACTAATCGCAGCTTAATCACTGTCTCTCTTACAAGCAAGTTCAAAACATAGGATCATCCAGGCCTTTTTCAGTTTCCAAGCGAAAAACAAGTCGTGCTGAGAGCGAAGTGATCCTCAGGAGTCGTGGATAAGGATCAGTTGCGGAAACAAACTAGAAACATACAAATAAAAACAATTCTAGCAATAATAGTTTTTAATAATATTACAATAGATAATAATTATATTCATTTAAAATTAAATGCCTTCTTAATTGACAAAGTTTTTCCAAAAGACGTTTTTACATCTTACACGTGTAAAAATATAAGAAGTCCAACCTGTGACCAAGTATATTCTGTATACATATTATAGATGTACTCCATACTACACATAGAAAGGTACCTAATGTTTTGATATGTTATGTTATACCTCGAAACATGGTGTAAAAAGAATTTACGAGATTTGCTAAAAACGAAATATTGGATCAACCCGAGCCTTTATTTATTTATGTAAAATTCAGACTGACAATTTGACGCTAACCCAACATAAAATATGCAAGATCTTTTCTGAACAAGAAAATATTTACCATACGAGCGTTGGATGTTAAATGCTTATTTTTGCTTATATCTAGTTTTTTCTCAAAGTATTTTTTAGATTACAAGCGTTGTACCAAAAAAATATTTTCAATTTATATCGGTGTTGTTTTCTTTTATGTGAATACCTCTATTCCCTTGAGGTGATTTTTTACAACACGGCGCTATACAAACCATCAAAATATTATTATTATTATTAAGAGTCCCAAATGCTTCCGACCGCCTGGAGGCAGTGCGAAAATGGTATCTCCAATTGGGGTATGTTGAGGGACACATTAGGTCAGTTGGTAGAGCACTGATTCGGCAAGTCATAGGTCCTGAGTTCGAGTCACAGTTATTACCGTATCTTTTTCTGATTTTTCTGTTTCAATTTGTCGGTTGAGTTTCGCTAATATTGTATTAATTAATTAAATAATTTAATTTACTTGCGGACACCGGTATTTGAACCCGTAACCTTTGAATTGCTAGTCGAGAGCCTTACCACTCGATCACGGAATCCATCATGAACAATTGTGTAAATATTTATTTATGATATTTGGTAAGATCTATCTAATTGTGTCGTAGGTTTCGCTTTCTATTAAAAAATTGGTGTGGCAAAAGCCTGTTTTTTTATTAGAATAACTCTATTCATTAGTAAAGAAAATTGAAAAATATGTTTTATCTAACCTACTTAAATTGACCGCAATTTATATAAGACTTTTCGAATTGTAATCCCCAGACAGGCAAAGAAAATTTATTTATTTATTTTGATGGCTTTTACATGTAAGGTATGTTTTACAGGAGCATCATAACAAGTATTTAGTACATAAATAATAAACTGAGCATGAAAGACATAAATAGGCACAATACAAGTAGGTAAGCGTATTCAGTAAGTAAGTTGTACAAAGGAGTTAGTTCCACACACAGTTTCGTATTGATTTGATTGAAGTCACTAAGAAAGAATTATTACGATATTTTATCAAGTTTATTTCTATATTTCTATGGTAGAGAAAGATGCAGTATTTTAAATTGCGGAAAATTCCTATTGGTTCCCCGATAGCGATCCCTTAACATTTCCACACATTCACCGTCTGCCGGGACAAATTAAAAGGAACTATTCTATTCCAGGTTTCTAAATAGCTACTTGTTCACTCCCACTTTTCACGTATGAATATTTTATAAGTATTAAATTTTTATAATAAACTTTTAACTACACTCATAACCACCCATTCCAACGTTTATCTTGATTATCTGGATTTTAATGTACCGTAAATGGGTCGACATTGATCAATTTCAGACAAGCCCTCGTTATATTTCTATACATTTATCTGGATTATAATGTACCGTAAATGGGGCGACTTTGATCAATTTCAGACAAACCCTCGTTATATTTCCATATGTTTATATTGCTTATCTGGATTATTATGTACTATAAATGGGGCGAATTTGATCAATTTCAGACGAGCCCTCGTTATATTTCTATACATTTATCTGGATTATAATGTACCGTAAATGGGGCGACTTGAATCAATTTCAGACAAACCCTCGTTATATTTCCATATGTTTATATTGCTTATCTGGATTATTATGTACTTTATGGGGCGAATTTGATCAATTTCAGACGAGCCCTCGTTATATTTCCGTATGTATATCTTGCTTAATGGAATTATTATGAATCGTAAATTGGGCGGCTTTGATCAATTTTAGACAAGCCCTCGTTATATTTCCATATGTTTATCTTGCTTATGTGGAATATTGTATACCGTATATGAGGCGATATTACTTTTTTATAAAGAACTGTGTCAAAATGTTATATTTATTGAAACGAAAATATATGTTTTTTAAAGTCACAAAAAATTTGAAACACGGTGGTAAAAGTCAATCTTAAGAATTGGACGACTTTGATATACCTCCCATGATTTTGTAAGTTTACCACAAGATATTTATTTAGCAACAATGATTTTAATTGTTTTAATAATTTAACAATTTTATTAAGGTTATAATTATAAAAAGCATTCTGATGATTTTTTTTCTGAAGGCGAATTTCTTAATTTTTCACCGGCAGTGCTGGGACATTCAACACTCCCGAAAGACAAACATTATTCATACTAGCATTCGTTATAAAGGAGTCGTAGCAAGTTAGTTTAGTTTATCTGGGGGATGAAGGTGGGTCGCTACGCCGCTGATAATAAGTGTATTTATAAACAGAGCGAAGCGTGAAAGAATGTATGAATAATTAATTAAAAAATGTTCAAAGCAATGCTTATTCCCGCCGCCGGGACTGGAGTCTCGCGGGTGCGTGAATAAATAAAAATATTTCCCCTGTGAAAGTGAAATTCTACCATCTAGGTACCTACCACAAACTAGAGCTGCAATACGTTTTTCAGCCGGAGGCACACTTGTCCACTGAACATGGTTAAGAGGCATGGCTGAGCATTTTTCACACAAAACTTAAATTTGGATTTGTGTTCAAAATACACAACCAAACTAAATAATAATTTTTGAATCCAAATCTACTGTATACTATCAATACTATCAAAATCTAAATCATGCTACTTTATTTATTTGTGTTTCAAATTGTAAAATATACCTAAAAAAACGAGTGCGCTTTAGACCACACGACTGAAGTAAAACTCCACTAACTTATATCTCCCTCTCAACTTCCGTTCGCCTCGCTGCTCGACCGTTCGCCTCGCCCCATCACACTTTTCGTAACGCTCTCGTCACGCATTCGCCAGCTTACTCCCCAAGTCAAGCGTGCGTAAAGAAGTTTTACTTCAAAAACCGATATTTCATCGATTTTAAAGGAAACTTTGGCAATCATTTGGGAGATAATGAAAATTAAAAAAAATATATATATTTTGCCCTACCTTGATGAGGTATGATTTTTTTTCCAACAAATACCATTAATTTACAAAAAAGTGGCATTTCAATACCCCTTTGAAAAATTATGATTTTTTTTTTAAATTGCCTAACGTAACCCACTTATCATTTTTTTCAATACTTTTAATGACTTTCAAAAAAGGTGGTGAAGTTGCATGTTGTTGTGTTGACCGGTCACCGGAGAATTCTCTTGCTCATCTTGAAAACGAACTGCTTAATTAAACTGTGTGGGGGCCGAAAGCTCAAAAATTTTGTGATAATTATGTAAATCAGTTTTTCTTTTAAATCGGTATCACACTTCCTGAGATTATCCGATCCGTGATTTTAGCAAGTAATACCGTGTTACCGTGAGCAAGTAATACCGTGTTACCGTGAGCAAGTAATGCCGTGTTACCGTGAGCAAGTAATGCCGTGTTACCGTGAGCAATTAATACCGTGTTACCGTGAGCAAGTAATGCCGTGTTACGTGTTATCGTGAGTTTTACGTAATGACTTCTTAAATTGTAATTTTGTGTCAGCCAAAGCAATATCTTATATTATTACAAAAACCTGTTCAACAATCTTCTTAGATTGGTAATCATGAGGAAGTACCGAAGCGGGAATCGATTAATATTATCATATCCTGCATATTATTATCATATGCATATTGGTCAAATTACCTGCCAATGGGAACATAATCATTAGGTAACGAAGTTAAGCCATCTGGATAGTGATCAGGGACTAGGAAGGCAGAACGGTAATGGATCGTATAAGGTAGAATGGCTTCAAAGGAGATAAACACATTGAGATCTCAATGTTTCCGAAACACAAAATTATCCTTATTTTACTAATTGCGTATTGTTAAACCCCTTTATTGGCACTAAGCTGAATATCTCAATCATTTTGACAAATAAAAAGAATGTATGTATAGTATATATAATATGATGACCATCAAGTCGCAGTGCAGCACCGTTTTCATAATTTTGGTAATTGAAAGGTCCCAGCCAAGCGCCGATGCTCTGCCTGTATTTAAACGAATTATGATAAGCTTTCAAACATGACATTTTTTATACATTTAACATCGATCACAGATCGATCAAAAGCTGATTTGATTTTGATTGAAAAGAGTCGATATTGAGCGTACACCATTTTTGTATGACTTGCAAATCGATTGGTGAGCAATGCAAAAACGTTTCGTAAAAAAAGAGTTTTTGGTTTAAGTATGGAAAAATAGTCAATTTAATTGATTCTATCAGTAAACTACTGTGGATAGTCACATAATCTAGAACTTATCTCATTATTTATATGTAACACAGCAACGAATCGCCTCATATGTTTTTGTGTTTTCTGATGATATTCTGTTTGTCTCATGAAAGGTTAGAAACAGAAAAATATCACCAGCTTTGTGTTAACATCTGAAAGGCATTTGATAATAATAAATAAATGTTTTATTATTTTATTTTTGTTGTAAAAAAGAGAGATAATGATATCCTCACTGGGATCTCCCGTGCTTAGGATTGCATTTGCATATTAAAATTTAATAGTGTGTGTAATGTGAAATAATTATAAATATATTATGTAGTGTTTGTTAGTGCATTGAGTGGTTTTGGTTTCAGTCTGTATTTGGTGTCAGTATATTTTGATTTCTGAGTAACGAACATTTAATTTAGAACAATAATGTTTTATAAAATCATTAATTTGCTGCTCTTTTATTTTGTTCTGTGAATTGCTGGTTTCAAACAGGCAATTTACCCTAAAACAGTGTTTTGTGGTGTTCTTCCTTATTAAATTATTTTACGTACAAATTATTATTTTTGAATTTTTTTAAAATGAAAAACGTAAGACTTCTTCAAATTACAAAAACTGAAAAAAATTGATAACACAAAAAGGTAAGAGAGTATTATATTAAAAAGAGGGCGTATCGTTCTAACAAATCAATATTTTTTTTATTTTCAACCAAATCCCAAAAGCTGTTTTTTTTTGTTTTCATGAACATCTGCCTATTTGTAGACACTTATTAGTGTTTCTCTTCCACCGAAATGTAAAAAAATATGAATATTGCTGATTGTTGATTAATTTGACGATCATCAATTGCGAAGGAATTTGAAAAACACCGACTTCAATTAAAAGAAAAGCCCACAGAGAAATTTTGTATTATTTATATGGTACAAAAGAAGTCTTGAACAATAGCCCCGAAATTATCAGAATTACTCAATATCGTGTTAACAAAGGTTGTCAAAGGTAAACACATTTAACTTCTAACTGACCCATTTTACGAAACACGTTGCTTGCTCCCCGGGGTATAGAAAACTTCTAATTATTCTATCGGCTCCATCACAACGAAATATGTAGAGGTAAAACAGGTAATGACTGCCCGCTTAAGGAAATATTGGCATTGCATGGGTCTAGGTTTGGGCCTGCCCGTCATATTGCAGATCATAATTAATTTTTAATCATTAATTACCCACCAAACCGTTCCATCAAAAGTGTTGCTCCATTACTAAATGACAACTTTTTAAAAATAACACAAAAATACTTATTGCTAAAAGTACAGTTATTGCCCACTTATTAATAGTGATTACAACAGTAATTATGGTATTACTGCCCACTTTATTGATTCGGTAAATATCTATTTAAATAAAGGACAGTAGAGTAGATAATGGTGGACATGGGGTGGCCGTTTTGAATTTGATTTTTATTCAAAACTACAGTTTTTTTTTCAAGATTGATGAGACTTGACCTTCAAAACAATAGTAAAATTTACATGAAATTTGAAAAAAAAAATAGATAAAACAGCAGGATTATATAAGAGATATTTAGAAAATTCTTCACAAAACCTGATTTCACTTGTCAAAAACGTGGCTGTTTCTGCCGACATGGCAAATTTTTTCGATTTTCATTGAACTATTAGGACGAATGTTAAGATTTTAGTGAAATATTTACATACGTTAGTGAGAAAAGGGCAATCAAAGTGTGAGTGGGCGAAAACTAGATGTGGGCAATCATTGGCACGTTTACCCTATTCTAAACTCGCCAACGAATCCCGATGACCCCGACCCAGTGATTACCTACGTGTTTTGTGTTGAACACAACAACAAATAATTACTGGCCCATCTTCACTTAGTCTACGGCGACTTAATTTACTATTTATTCCAACTGTCAACGTTTATTTTACCATTTTAACCTTCTCATTATCAATAATGTGACTTACGTTACCTAGCTTCTTTAATTATTTTGTACTATCTTCCAAGCTTATATATGTTGGTACATCCCTAGACTTGTGTAAATAACCTAATAATGATAACATGGCATTAAATAATAAAAAAATGTAGTGTTAACATAAAGAAAGCTCATGAGAAATGAAACAGAAAAAATCATATCTAATTAATTAGAGGTAAAATATTAAACAGGTGTGCTTCATTCTTCTTCTGGTTTTAAATGGAACCTGTTGTGTGATGGTAGCGAATACTGGATGTGTTATGAATGGCATTAATTAATAGAAGAAAAAAAATCTTTTTTCCAAAACATTTCTGCGTGAAATGTGTTAGTATTTCAAATATTACGGCAAAGCTGTCATCGGTAATTTTAAAATAGAGAACGGAAATCGTTGGATCACTTTTTGTACCTGATAAAATAAAAACAAAAACATTACCAGAAATTCTCGATTGTTTTATCCTTACCAACAATATAGGATGTTTCGGTTTTTGGTAAATATGCAGTTAGTCCACCTCAAGCATAATATGGAACGTTCGTGTTTTGTCGAAGTTTGATGCACGGATACTACGGAATGTTCCTTTTTTAACTAATAGACAATCAAATATGACATTTGTCGGAAGTACCAATCTTATAAAATAAATTCTCTAAAATAAACTCGCATTTCATCATAATTTTAAAAAACATCCCAGGTTTTGAATGGTTTGTATAGCAAAGCAGGGTTTGTCTAGCGGGTTTGTGTAATTTTTCCAATACATTTCTTTCCATGTTCTACTGTTATAAAGACAGGTACAAACTTGTCAATAATGCATCACTTTGTTTTACGCAAAAATATTTTTTCTATGATTGGCACATTGTTTGATTGTCTATGAAATAAAAACGACGAATAAACAATGGCGTTACCGCGTGAGTGAATTAATTTTAACAAAATTAAAATGTTAAATGCAAAGTTTTTGCATGTTTTTTGGTCACCCCGACATAAATACTCACTTTTCCTAATGATAAAGCTAAACCTAACTGTTTGGATAAAAAATATTACGTATTAACGAGTAAGCGTAAAACTTATGCAAAAATAATCGGTTTTTTCCGGTGGTTTTTTTAAAAATTAATATTTTTGACAATACCTAATTTTTAATGTTATTAAAAAGTAGGTATTGGACAGTTACGACAGAGGAATTGAGTGGTTGATCACGTGGAAAGTAAATTTTTAATTTTGTTTTTACACCAAAATTGCGTTAAAATTTTTCACTCCAAATAATGTCAGGAATTAGTGGATAAAGTAAATCAGAATCCTACGCCTGTTAACCCACTATGTAAAAAATGCGAAACATGTAAAATATGCGGTCGAAGAATTGAACCCGCGATACTAGGGTAATAAACGCTTTCGGTCGCCAACCAGTCTTATAGCTCTAGTTCATATTATGCTCGTGAGTATAAGAATATTAATAATTTATATTTATGAGCACATATTGGCATCAAGGACTTGATGATTTTATTTTTGTTTTCTTGGGTATAAGACGAGGCCCCAGAGCATATTATCTCGAACTTATATCACGGCTCGTGAAAATACGTAAAACCTTGTGTTTCTTTCTCGCAAAGCAGGCAAAATGTCATTGTATATTATCTGTGTGCGAAGAAAATATATAAAAAAGAAAAGAGAAAAACAAACCACAAAAATGATTTGCAGATGCATATTAAACCAACAATGATTGGAAACGGAAATAGAACTTGGAACAATTTATTGCACCTAACCCATAATAAATTTTCATTCACATATTTGCATACATTTTATAGGTATCATATTGTGGCGTTCATGAACTAATGGCCTGTTATGGTTGCACTCTAAAGCCTTTTATATTTAAATCGGGCTTCGCCGTGGTTGGGCAAATTCATCAATAAAATATTTTACCGTCTTGCATATTTTATTACATGTGCAAATTGTTTACAAAACATAATGGAGTATAACTCAGTACTTCCCGTGTGAGTGGTATAGAAATAAGGAATAAAACTATTTTGTAAAAAATATTAAAGTGCGGTATTTTCTTTTAACCACTGGAGCGACAGTACAATTTAAAAGTTTTTTCCCCGATTGCTCGAGATTTTTTGGTGACCATTTTGAATATTCTCCGCCCACGTAAAAAAAAATCGTACCTCCGAACTTTAATATGGATATATACAAACTGATTATAGTTCTATATAGCCAATGAATACACATATCTTTCGTCGATTATCACAAATTCGTAGGATTTAAAAAAAATATAATAAAATTGTAAACTTCTACATAATTACTAATAAATAAGGGAAAACTTGCCAAAATTGGCGACAAAACAATCTGAGGTATTTTAAATAGTGCCATATTGTGGCAAAAAGCGCTCCAGTGGTTAAACAGATGTAATATTAATATACAATTCGCAAAGTTAGAAGTACTTCAGATGCAATAGCCGCCCTCTCAAATATCGTTTCCTATAATCTTGACAACTTGAAACCACTTGCTTTTTTTCTCGATCTCGCAAAAGCATTTGATACGGTCTCACATCCATTACTGCTAAAACTGCAGCAGATTGGAATAACTGAAGTAGCCTACACATGGTTTGAAAACTATCTATCAAACCGAACACAACAAACTCTCATTCAATCTGACAAAATACATATAAGCAATAAACTATCTGTCTCCTGTGGTGTACCCCAAGGTAGCATACTAGGGCCAATTTTATTTCTTATATACATTAACTCACTATGTGCCACGAATATTGGTGGAAAAATATTATCATTTTCTGATGACACGGTCTTAATATTCGAAGATGAAACATGGCAATTAGTTATTAACAAAACTAATAATGCTCTAATGAAAGTAAAGCATTGGCTTGACACAAACCTCCTCACACTTAACATCGATAAAACATAATATATGACATTTTCCATACGCAAATACAATATACCCAACAACTGACCTAAACCAATCATCCACTCGTGTCAACTCAATTTAGAAAATCCAGAAACCACATCTAATATTAATTGGACGTGTTCAACCCTCAAATCATCAAAAATAGTTAAATATTTGGGAATAATCATAGACAACCAACTAGGTTGGGAAGCTCACATCGGTGACACAGTAAAAAAACTTCGTAAACTCTGCCATATTTTCTGCTCCCTTAGGTCTTTCTTAGATTTACAGACTCTAAGAAGCGTTTACTTTGCCATTTTCCAATCCATAGCAACATATGGTATAGTGGGATGGGGTGGTTGTGCTGAATCCATTATTAGACCAATTATTTTAGTTCAAAAACTAATTCTGAGAATTATATTTAAATGTCAACCTTCCCATCCCTCAAATGAACTCTTTGCAAAAATTAGGGTCTTAGATATTCGATAGCTATTTACTAAAACAAGCATTTGTTATATACGAAAAAATAATCTACTAATCGCTCCACAACATCAAGCACACACCCGCTTTTCATCAAACCTGGGTTGCGTGGTCCCAAAAACTAACACCTCATTCGCTCAACGATAATTCTGGTTCAACGCTCCTAAAATATATAATGCGCTGAGTACTGACATAAAGTCAAGTAATTCTAATTCTCTTTTTATAACACGTGTACAACATTGGATTTTTGAAAGGGGACGAACGTACTGTAAAGAATTCATGAGTTCTTAACACTCATTTTATTTATTAATTTTTGCATTTCAACATTTTAATTTCCATTTTTATTTATACTTTTCTTTAAAATGTTGTTTTTTTTCTCTTAGTGCAGTATGCAGTCGATTTTGGAAAATTCGGTATACCTGCTGAAACAAAATATTCCCGGTCAAAGTAAGTATAAGTCTGAAGTAGAAATATAAAACAAATGTTATTACAATGCATCAAGGATATCTATGTACTTGTCCACATATTGTAAATATATATTATTACCAACTACCAACTTATTATTAATCAACTGTCGGTAACCAGATTATATTTTTACTGAGTTACTCTAGGTTAAAGTGTAAGTAAGTTAAAATACGCTTTTGGTCATTAAATATGTGGGTATTTTTTTCCAGTTATTTCTGTTTTTATAGAACCAAATATATTTGTAAACTAAACATTTACAAAGGTGCTAGTGTTGTGGAAATTGCCAACTGCCCTGAAGTCCAAATTTCATGAAATGCCAAAATGGGTTGTGAGTTTCCGTGCACTGAAATCATTGTTGATATATTTACACTCCAAAACTTAAAACAAATATTGGCACACAATGAAAAACTATGCAATCGCAAACTACAACATGAATTTAGTTGGTTTTCTACACGCTTTCATAAATAAATCCCTTCCTTTCACGGCAGGATCAGTAAAGATAAAATGTTTATACGACACCAGCTTATGCGCAGTTTGAGTTAAAAAAATCACTTCAGTTACTTATACTGAAGTAAAGTTTTATATTATTATGATTTTTATATTAAGAATCAAAGTCAGTTAGTTTAAAAAGACAATTCATTATCGAACAATTTATATTGTACTAGCTGATTCTGAGAACTTCGTACCGCCTCAGAATCAATTACTGTTATGTTGACTTATGAGCTGAATTAAATTCAGTTTTTTGATGAAGCTATACGTGAAATCCTATTTTGATTAATGTTTACGACGAATCGGCTTACAGTATGAACATAAAAAAATATGCTACGGATAAATTGAAGTTTTTACTAGCTTTTCTATGTATTGGAATTACAATAAAATTATTATTTACGTAACAAAAAATATAAGCGTAAACCACAAAAAAAAAGTTTTTTCATGACTTGACTATGAAGTGATACAAAAAACAATTTTTTAAAATACCCCTTTATGGTAAGACTATTTTTGAGGTTTTGTATGTTCTAACTTTTTTTGGTTCTCATAAAATTATGCAAAAAATAAATAAAAACCACTTTTTCGCTTACTTGCCTAGTGCAAATAAGGCGCTCGATTTTAAAATTTTGCAGGCATGAGATTCGAAATATTTCTAGCGTTTATATTCCTCTTAAGTTAAAAAATTACATAATGAAGCAATTATCTATGCGCAACTGCCCGTGTTTTGTTTTTTTCAGTATCAGAAATGGCGTTGTGGATTTATATTTTTTGTGATTTTCTTACTTTACCACTTACTTACGGAAATTTTTCTTTACACATTTTATATTTTCATTATACGTGTTAGGGAGATTTATTGTAATTATTGTATTTTTCCTGTGGAGGGGTGCAGACATACGTTCACCGTTTGTCTCATTTTCATGTAACTAACTCGACTTTGTTTTATATATTAAGATTTTAAATTTAACTTAGAATTAATTTGGATGTTGCAGAACAAACAGGACACTATTGAATTTTCCAAGTAATTATCTGTCTAACGTCACTTTGGTTTTTTAAAGTAACCAATGAGTACAGTTGACATTGACAATGGACCTAATATATTATACATTTTTAACATAACATTCCGCCACATAACTTGTGTTGGATAATTATGTACAATGTGCGCTTACTTGGCATGATTGTAGGTGCATACGTAATATGTTTTGAGTAGGTTAGAGAATTGAATGTCAACTGCTGGCTGTTTGTGATGGAAATTCATTCCCGGTGTACAATTTTGACGGGGAAACCTGGTTTCATTTATCAACCACAGCCATGAACGTGGCAATAGTGCACTATAATTTGTATTTTCATGTTGTGGCTTTAAATGGAATTAGGAAGGTAGGAAACACGATTACGAGGTGAATTTGAGTCGGGAGGTTGCGGGTTAGGTTCTTTCGCAGTACGTACAAATAATATTTTCAATGACTCTGGTTTTTCTTTTAACATGTTTTATTTTAAGATTTTATTAAACAAAATTGCACCTACAATTCTTATTGTTATCAAAAATAACCAAAAATCCTTGAATCTGTTTATGTGCCTGAGTAAAATGTTTCGAACGGTGTGGTCGTGCTTCAGAAATTTTCCACACCGCATATTTCCGCCCTGAACATTAAGAGGGTATTACCAGAGAAAGCCTGAAATACGTCATTTTCAAAAACGTTTTTAGACGTATTGACTCTTTTCCACAAAAAATTGTAAATGGATTTCGAAAGATTGTTCATATATTTCAGATTTTTTTAACATTCTTATTAAATTTAGACATTATTGAAAAATGATAAATACTTATAATCAAAAAATAACTACAAAAGTACACTATTTTAATAGTTTTATCATCACGCCTTTCAGCATTTTTGGATGAAGGTATAAATTAAAGCTAATTTGGATTGAAATAAATTCGATATTGAGTTATAATTTTAAAAAGCTGGTACGGAGAATAATTAATCTTTCTCATTGTAACCGTCCTGCACGATCGGAAGAACAACTTTCGACGAAATGTGGATTTTCGTCCGCTGGCTGGTTAAACGCTCTTAAGGATAAAATATTCAAAATACCTCTGTCCAGGAATACTTACTTTAGAAATCTTCCTTTAAATATAAAAATTATCAAAAAATTTTCGCTTAAATTTCAACTATTAATTATTGTTATTATTATTTAAAATATTTTATTACTTACTTTTATGATTTTTTTATGTGAGCTTAAATTTCCTCACCAAACGCAAGAGCCTTGCTACTCTATGGTAAGGAAAAGTTTTAATTTTTTTTTATAATACTCTATGAAAATAATTTGTAGGTTTATTGCAAAAATCGAATGTATTTTTTAATGAATCAGTTGATATTTAACTTTCAATGTATTTTCTTCGGTTAAAAGCTTTTGAACAGGATATATGAAATTACCGGCTTTGCCCGGGCTTTTCGTAGAGTTTTTCGAAATCAAATGCAGAAAGTGATTTCCTTCTTTAAAGGAAATCTTCTTTATCAAAATTCTGCTCTAAAGGAAGGTAAAAGCAGGTAAGGAGAAATTTTCGAAATTTCTTGTGGAAAGTGGCCTTTCCCCTGTTTCGAAGAATGAATTACAAGACACCGTAATAAAACAATCTGTTCTTAGATCTTCTTTGATCAAACAATTCATTGGTACCAAACATTAAACTTATCACGCTTGTGATGAATGATAATTATTACAACAATGCGTGATTAATTAATCGCGATAATACTTGTGACGTTTTATAATTTATCATCACAGCAAAACAAGCAAGGAGTACATGTAAAATGACAATTATTCAAGTTTTCCTGCGATTTCCCATTGCACGCTAGCCCTCAGTGTTTTGTGGAAATGATATAACAAGTTTTCTATGATAAATCTTCCACTGCCATTGACAGAGAGAATGACACCATTTAAAGTAGTGGGAAAATAAGGATGTCAGACTGTGACAGTTCGACTGTGTTTTCTTCCCCTGCACCTATTGACAGCTTGCGATAACATCGATAACACTGTGAGAGCCGTGTTGTATTTGCTCACAATGTTATCGTTATCATCGGCCGGCCATTATGTTGTATTTCTTTGTGTGTGTATTTTCGGAAAGCGTGGAACATGCGATGATTTCGAATCGGAGATAGACGCGACCTTTGATATTCACCGAGCGCGGTGAAACGAAAAATGATATTTCGAGACAAAAGGATCTCCGAAATGGCATTCATGATTTATCCGACAGGAGCTGGGAATGGGTTCAGTTTAGTGATTATTTCGGTACACCGGCGATTTGGTAACACGGCGTATTTCAAAGAACTTGTTTTTCACTAATGACTAGAGACCAGAAATTTTTATGCGAATTTTCGGTGAAATTCGTAATTATTTATAGCGATTTTTCATATTTTCCAGCGCTATTATAGTTTTTAGACTCGCAGAATCAGTTTCCTCAATTAAGTCATACGGTGCATGAACCTTGGATATGTTCCTTGCGTCCGGAAATAGACATACCTGAGGAATTTATTCTGAATTTGCTCTAACATATCAATGTATTCTGGCGGTACGGTGCCCAAATATCGCTCGCGTACTCCAGCTTGCTTGTCAATATGCCTTTGAGCGATGCTAGCATAGCTTCTTGGTTATTAAACTATTAGCTTGTCCTGATGATGAACCCAAGAAGTTTTTAGCAAGACTGATTGAGCTGCGATATATGGTCAGAGAAAGTTGGGACAACGAGATCCTTCACGGATTTTACAAGTGATAAGGTTTCGCAATTTATCTTATAATTGGAAATTAATGTATTTTGAGAACAAGTGAAGGATATAGTGACACATTTTTTTACGTTGAAATCTAATTTGTTTGTCAACGACCATTCAGGTAGCGCATCCACTACAATATTCTACAATTTAGAAATGATATGTTAAATCGGTTGTTTCCAGCTTGCAAAGTCATTTTCATAATTAGTTATACACATAGAAGTCTCAATTTGTTCAGCCAATTTTGTGTTAAAACAGACCAAACGGATCTATCAATACAGTAAAATTAATTTCAAGTTGGTGATTCAGTCAATTTTTTTAAAAATATGCTTGAATTAGTTACATACTTATTTCGGTAAATTAATGATAACATAATTGAAAAAAATGCGTAACTTTTTTTTTTACATTAGCTCCACACATGAGGCTTTGAGGAAAAATAATTTCTCTCCGAGCCTTATCATCTTAGGAGATGCTGTGTCTTTTTCTTTAAGGTTCTATTTAAAGAAAAGTAGGAGAGGAAAAGTATAAGTGGTGGGTAGTAATCTGGGGTCAGTGGAGGTAATCCACCTCTTACCCGCCCTGGTATAAGTAACTGATGGTTACTCCTTCAAGGCTCTCGCAAGATTCTAATTTTTTTGATTAAACGAAGCTACATTTATTTATTTTGAACGAATCTAGACCTCCAGTGTCCATGCATACGTTGTTAGTAAGCAGTATTCAAGTGCTTAACAGGAAAAACAAAATGCAAAAAAATAGGTTAGTAAGACAAAGACAAATTAAACAGGGCAAAAGAAAAAGTCATTCATGAGACTCCATGACGCGGAATTGCATCTGTAAAAAACCTGCAAGCACCTGCATAAAATAGAGAACATAATAGAGTAATCTGGGGTCAGTGTGTAGAGGAGTGACGGACGTATGAATCTGTCCCACCAACTGCGGTGCAAGGCGATGTTATTCAGTTATTCAGACATCCGCCGCCAATACTCGGACAACCCAAGAACCGCTAGAAACTGCTAAAAGCCCTTCAGAATATATCGATTACCAATCAAACAAACAATTTGATGTAATATAGATGTTTTCTGTTCCCTTACTCATGAATAAAAGAGGTCGATCAATGCAGCTTAGCGTAGATTATCTAATATATAATGCAGAGTGTCTGTTCGTGGCTTGCTAGTGGTCAGGTGGGCTGGCGGGTGGGTTAGCGGGTGGGCAGCGTGGATTTGATTGTATATAAAACTCAAGTTTATTGCGAAATTGATTAAACTTTGCATCTTCAAAACACGAAGAGAGTCTCAGTGTCTTTGTGAGATTTTGAAAACCACCCATCCTACTTTTCCGTCACTTAAGTACAATAAAGCCCGAACAACGCCGCACCGAGTGCTTCAGCTAGTTGATGAATAATTGAGATGATTGACTGCGATGGACGAACGTTTCCATTATTAATAAGAGTGATTTCGTGTTTTAGGAAAACAATAGTTCCATGACAAAGTACAATATTAAATAAAAGCGAAGAAGAAAAAAACCTAATCTAACCCTACCTAACAAAAGCTAACTTACCTAACCGGTCCTGGATTATCCTAATTTAATCTAATAACCTAAGCTAACCCAACCCAACCTAATCTAACCTATTCTATTATCATGCACTGTTTTGTCACTATTCTGTTTTATTCGGCCGGTTAACGAAAACTGCTGAACAAGCTGTCATTGTAAAAATTATTTATTTTAATCCATTATATTTCTGTCCAACATCTGCCCTAATGATGGACACCGCACGAAATGTTCGAAGATTTCAATTGTAACTCAGTAAGAGCAAGAAAATGAATGCATAAGTTTGGGATGAACGGAGATAGAAGTGTCTGGAGAGTATATAACGCAAAAACGTAAGTGTAGGGGAAGCCCCCAAAAACACACACATCAAGAGAACGTGGTGAATAACATGAATCAATTAAATCGAGTAAATTAGGTGAATGAAGTGAATCAATTGATTTAACTTAATATACTGAGGTGAACAAGTAAATCAAGTGAATCGAATGAATCAAATGATTCAAGTGATTCAAGCGAATCAAGTGAATCAATTGAATTAACTAACTAATGTGAATGAAAAGAATGAAGTAAATCAATTGAATGAAGTGAATAAATTGATTTATCTAACTAAGATGAATGAACAAAATGAAGTTAACCAATTGAATGAAGTGAATCAAAGATGAATGAAATTGATTGATTCTAGTGAATCAAGTACTTGAGTCGGATCATGGTGACAGTCGTTGTAACAGAAGTGTTTCATAAGGGTGGATTTTTTTTATGGAATGTAAGTACCGCACAAGAGTTCCAACTGCTCCCAACCGCCCGGTGCAAGTGAGACTGCATCATCCTTAATTGGGGTATGTTGTGAGGCTGAGGGCAGGTGGGGAGGGAAGGAAATGGTGAAGAAGAGGGTGGGGAAGAACCTGGTGTCGATCACCATTGATTTTGTTTTGGCCTTGTTGATCAGTAGACTTAGATTATGGTTAACTAGCTTACGCCGTTAGGCAGGAATGGACCGCCAAATAATTCGGTCTTGGCATACATTCCTTTCTTCATTTACAATTATTCATCGTCTCACATAACATTTATCGTATCGCTTTAGTAATCATCAATTTAACCCTATTGCTTTATGCGCGGAGTTCAGAAACTCGTAATACGAGCGGAAACTACATACATCGCTTGTCTACAATCTACGTCCTTACGAGTAATCTTTTCATAATCGTAAAGGAGGACGTGTTTTATTTTGGTACCCAACGATTTTCATACAGTAATTGGTTTTCATACATTTTTGATATACCTTGTCTATCATTGTTTTTCGTAACTGTAAAATATGGAAACGTTGCATGTTTAATAAGTTTTATTTTTAAAGCATTGAAAAAAGACTAAAAATAATTATTAAAGGAAATTATTATAAGACATCTGACATTTACCAGGCGGTGGTGGGGACCACCTTTTCTCCCAAAAATACTCGATCTTCCGCCACTGTTCACCACCAAATAAATTAATGTCCCAATGTCCAATAATAATTTACTTTCTGGACTTTTTATAATATATATAACAAATCGCTATAAATAACGGATATCAACAACATTGGATTGACAACATCTTATACAAATGTGCAGTTCACACGCGGTAGAAGTGAATCCTTGAAAACTAAAGTAGACGAGAGTGGGGAGGCTTAGAAGCACCGCCCAAAGAGGAGACCGATTATTCTATCGGTTCTATTCTATAGATGTATCTTTTTATGTCGCTATTTCGTTTCATCGAATTTCAAATGACAGCGGTTCTAAAAAAGTTTTCACTTAAACAAATGTAGTGGTTCTAATGAAGAAATATTGTATAATTTATTTATAATGGATAACCACAAAGTTACATTCAAAAGTGTGATATTTTATTGGTATTTCTTGTCCACCAAGTCGAATTTATGGACCTCTCTTAGCATATTCCGTGGAAATCAAACGAATTGCCTTCTATTTCGGTCCCTTTGAGTTATGGCCAAGCCCTTACGACCGACGGTTCGGGCTGCTCGAAGGCAGTGCGGGTAAACCGATTGTTTGAGCCAGAACATAAAGCCAGCACGGGATGATCTCCTCCCTTATTCTAAATGAATAATAATGGAAGGTTTTTGTCCCAGTTGATTGACTGCAAACCCCACTAATATTTAATCCATGGTCATTTAGTTCATGCAAGTTAAGGAACGAATTAAAATTTCTATTTTTATGTTTTCGAATTTGCCATGTTAGGCTCTTAAAATTTCCGACTATGATAAATAAGCATATTAAATAATGATAAAATTTCACAATTTTTTTAGGTCTAATCAAGCCATAATACGGATAGATACCCCCTGACTTTGCATTTTACTAAAATATGTGTTTTTAGGTCCAGTTAACACTATTTAAAAAAATAAAAATAAAAGAAAGACAAACATTCCCAAGATACGAATAACCTGACAATATTTGAAAATCTCCTACTACCATCACAGTAAGCTGAAAATGTTGCTTGTGTCCTGAGGGAGGTCTTGGCTAGCCGAGGAATCAAACATGCGACGTCTGTGTGAGACCCAAACTCAATACCAATTCTGCCACTGACCGGTCAAAATATGCAAGTTTGCCATACTTTGCCCACTTGAAGCTAACATGTGTTTCTCACCGTGGGGCGCAGGCGCAGCCCCAATTTTGGAGACATTTTTGGGGGCACGATGTGTAAACTAATAATATTTTTATTTTTTTTGTTCAAAAATCATGATTTTCATTTTTTATCTCTCCCCTTACTTTCTGAGAAAAAATAAAGTAATTTCATGAAAACTTTTGATTTCCGAATGGAGTTGAAATTAAGAGTAAATGCAGAGGAATCTACCACTCCGAAACGTGCAGAGAACGATTATTATAAGCAATAATTATCAGCCTGAAACACTCATCAACATTGAAAAATCTTCCGAGAAAAGATACATGACGCCAACGGGACTTGAACCCGTGCCCTTCTGATTGCCGGTCAGCTGCTCTTGACCACTGATCTATGGGGGCTTATCAAATACCCGCCAAATAATTCAATATATACTAGTGTTTCATTCAACAATTACTGCTTATTATATTTTTTCCACCTGAAAACAACCAACTTTATTTTTGCGAGAGACATTGCAAGTGTTAAATCCCTCGCTAGGTAGCGTCGAGACAAATTATGACTACATTTATTGGGGAAATACTTAAACTTGTCAAATATTTATTAGTATTTTTAATTTATAAACTAACGTTTAGACAAGATTTTTATGCATAGCACAAAGGGTAACAATTATTATAAGCAATAATTATCAGCCTGAAACACTCATCAACATTGAAAAATCTTCCGAGAAAAGATACTTGCCGCCAACGCAGATAACGTACTGTACTACTTTTCTAAGAAAGTTTAAAATTTGAAAGAAAGCCAAACATTCCCGGGTTACGAATAACCTGAACATATTTGAAAATCTCCTACTACCACCACGCTAAGCGGAAAATTTTGCTAGTGTCTTGATTGAGGAAATAGCCAGCCAACTAATCGAACACGCGACGCCTGGGTGGGACCCAAACTTGATGCCTACTCGGCCACCGATCTATGCTCTATTGCTTTGTACAAATAATTTTATTATTTTGTTACTTCGTTTTCAGTTTCCTGCAAGATCAAATCCGGCACGCTCATTTTCAATTCAGAAAATTTGAGCAACAAAGTTCCGAACTGATCCTTTGATTCCGTACGGATTCGGTGGAAGTTCCACAGAACGGGATAAAAACTAGTCGTGCGGGCAAAAGCGGAATAACCACCGACCAAAAACCTAGTATCAGATCCTCCGACGCCTCAATTAGCTGGACTATTAGTCAAGTCGCGGTCATGGAGGAGTAAGGTGGAGGGGGAGCGGGGAGACCCCCGACCTACGTAAGTTGCGGCTAATGTGCACACCATACACCCTCGTTAGACCGCCTCGAGCTAACCATAAGGCGGAACAGGCCCCATGAAATATTGATCAAATGCTAATTAATAGAATATTACGTTTTATGTGAGTTATTTACGGGTATTAAGGCGGCTCTTTAATGCATTTTCATCTAGCTTAGGAAAATTCACGTGAATTTTATTTTCCAGTGAGAATGCCGAAAGGCTTTAGAATTATGTTGAAAATACCTAATTATGGTTTTTTGAGACAATCGGGGCTCCATTTACATAGTTGCTAGTGTTCCATGACAGTTGGCTACATAACTGGCCCTTGCATAAAATATATGGTGTGCAGAGAGGATGTACGACCGAATACAAAAATATTAAACATTATTTCATTAAAATGTATCAAGTAAAAACTACTTGGCTATTTACTGTCTTCTTCTTCTTGTACCCTGTCCGTTCAACGGACGTTGGCTATCATGTTGACTATGCGGACTTTGTTTACTGCGAACTGGAACAGCTCTACGTTAGACTGGCCAAACCACTGTCTCAGGTTTTTCAGCCATGAGGTTCTCCTTCTTCCAGGGCCCCGTCTTCCGGCAATCTTTCCCTGCATTATGAGATGCAGGATCTCATACTTCTCTGGATGTCTCATCACATGTCCAAGATATTGAAGTTTTCGGATTTTTATAGTTTTGATATCTTTTTTTTCTTTATTCATCCAAACAATAACATCTTCATTCGTAACCCTGTCCATCCAGCTTATTTTAAGTATTCATTATTATTATTCATTTTAAGTATTTATGTACTGTCAATACACTCTATACAGTTTATACTATTGTATTAATAAAAAAATTCGTTTGATATATATACCAACTGATTGTTAAATGTACTTTTAAGTCGATTTTAAGTTTGAAATTGGTAAATGATGCCCAAAAAGTAAAATAATTGTAATTTAGTGGGTATTGTAGTTTATGGGGCCAATTGTTGGGTTAACTGTCGGGTCACCTTCATTTAGTTAACTTTTCAGGCAGCCTTGCTGTGTTCATCATATTCCGTGATGATGTAGTTAACTAGCGGAGGTTGTAAATGAGAATGTACCCAGCGTAAAACAGCTTTTTTATGACAGATTTGTGACACCTTCATGCCTCGAGGTAATCATCGCCATAACCAAACGAATGAGTACAAAACGATTTTATGTTATTTCAAGATGGTCTAATTCCTTCTCCCTTTCTGCTCTATTTAGCCTAGCAACACACCCAAATTGAGTGTCGCATAGTTGGGAATCTTGCTGTGGAAAAATGCGTTTCTGTAAATCAAATAAAGTTTTTTTTCTCATATTCAGAATGGTAAGCATTTAATCAAATTACTCATGACTTTGGAACGATTTTTTCTCTGGTTTATGTCAATTAAGGGCCATTAACTAGCCAGCGGCCGAGAATACACGATTCGTCAAAAGATGTTTTAACGATCGTACAGGGCGGTTCCAATGAGAAAAAATAATTATTCTCCGTACCAGCTTTTTTAAATATACATTCAAAATCGATTTTATTTCATTCTAAATTTGCTTTATTTTAAACACACATTCAAAAATGCTGAAAGGCGTTATGATAAAACTATTGAAATGTTATTTTTTTTTGATAATAAGTATTTATAATTTTTCAAAAACGTCTACGCAAAATAAGAATGTAAAAAAAATCTTAAATATATATGAAAAGAGTCAACACGTCTAAAATTTGATTTAAAAATGACATATTTCCGGTTTTGTCTGACATATTCCCATTTAATGCGGGTTATAAGGAACTCCAGTGAAAAATATTATGGCTTTAAAAAAATATGTTCATAGAGACCAATAAACCCCGATTCTGAATATATAAGTTTTATTTCATAATGTTAAACGCAGAGTTCTTAAAAAATATATTAAAAGTGCATTTTTAAACCTCTCGTCAAAACACAGCGTCAAGTTAGTATTATTGAATGGTTAGTGATGACGTCACGCCCCACCAGTCATTGTATTGAAATCTTTGATTATGTAGGTATGACACAAGCCATCAGTATTAACAACATTTCATGTTGAGGTTTCTCTATTAGTTTATCTCTTTTATTTAAAATATTGAAAAACTTTAAACTGTACGAAAAAATTGTATAATATTTTACATCATAATGCCTAGAGCGGGCAAAGCGGCTCAGTTGAACGAGAATGAAAAGATCCGGTTCAGTGAATCGGCTCAATTGAACGACTGAATTAAGCTACGGACACACTTGCTCATTAGAAGCCAAAGAGCATGCTACCTAGTAGTTGCTACTCGCTCACTCGTTCGCAAAGATCCGCGAATCGCGAGCAAGTGTGTCCGTAGCTTTGAAGATCGGTCTTACGGATCCGTATGAAGATCCGGGTCACTGTGCCGACTTGTTCGCGAACGACTCACTTCTCTACGAGCTTCGAATTCAAAATGGCCGTCACCGATCAGCTGGTCGGCGCTTTATCTTATTTGCCTTCACTTTTTGCAGTGTGCAGGTGATGCTTCGTTTGAGATAGTATTGATTTTAAAAACTAAAAAAAAAAAAATTTCAGACAATTTATATACCACTCTCCCGTAATAATATTGAAAATATAATAACTTAATAAATATAATTTAATAAATAAATAATTCCACCTAAATAATGTTTTAACTTATCGAATAGTAGCATACTTTCTTACGTATAACTGTCATACAAAATGAACACCTGTTGAAAAACTTTTCAGGAGTGATGACGTCACACGATTCATTAGACGTGCGGTGTTTTTCGGGGGATCTTGAAAAATTAAAACTTTGAAAATTATTTTAACTATTAAAACAAACTCTAAAAAAATGCAGTTATTTAAGTCAGAAGGTCATTATTCATTAAAAAAATAAAAAAGGAGACTGGAGTTCTCTATTACTCTAAATTCTCTGATCCTTGAAAATAACTTGAAAATCACTGTCTACGTCATTGATCTTATCAAAAATAATAAACGAAACGACATTTCTCCAGGGAAACAGGGATCACTTTGAATATTAGCACTTTTTAATGTTAATTTGAAGAATGCTTGTAAAGATGTCAACCGTGTGTCCAATTATTAGGTAAGAAATTCACGCCGATGCCAATTATAGGTAGGTACGAATTATGTACATGAATTGAATGTACAGAGTGTCAAGGAAAGTACTTGACTTATTTAAGCCAGTGATACCTTGCTTGTAAAAAATATTAATGACATTTTGGTCGCCAGTGAATTTTCTTTTTCTCATTATGTTTTTATTTTATTTTATTCTACCGTCACTGGTCCGAGTAACCAATCATCCCCTCTCCCCGTCCCTGACTGTACAATACCTACTGATTTTTTTAGGTTTTTTTTGAAGTGAAAACTTCTTTATTCGAAACTCGATAAAACGAAAAATAGCGACTCTAAAAAGAGATAAACACATACATCTATAGAATTTAGCCTGCAAGAGAATGAGATAGACTAATCAGTCTCCCCTTTGTGCGGTGCTTCGTAGCCTCCCCACTATTGCATACATTAGTTTTCTGAAGGTTTCACTTCTACCACGTGTGAACTGCACACTCTGTTTAAAAAAAACTTCTGAAATATCACACAGGACCAAAATTAATTTTACATTTCTTACTCCAAATAATGTCAGGAATTTCTGGTTAAAGTAAGCCAAGTACGTCCCTTAATACCCTGTATAAATTTATTAAAGAAGACTCTTTCAAGGATTCATTCGTGCACAGAAGTAATTTTGTTCACAAGAAGGTGAGCTGTGTCGTCATTAAATTATTTACGTGTTTTTCTGTCTAGGTTATTTAGTTTTAGATCAGCTTTCTATCCGTTTCAGCTTGTGATCAGCTGACAATCATAATTATTGTATTGCTTGACAATTTTGCACAATTTTATTAAAAGCTGAAACAGGTTGAGAATTGGTGTTTAACGTGACCGTTCAAAAGTCGAAACTTTAAAATACCGCCTTTGAAATGAGAGTTCCTAACTGTGATCTAAGATTTAACCTAATATTGTGTCATATTTCACATTTCACAAAAAGATAATTTCAAAAGAGTAAAATCAAGGTTGTTTAAGAAATAGAATTTTTTATTTTTCTTTTTAATTCGTAGAACACCATCATCATCATTACATAGTATAAAATGAAGTCGCTCAAAATGTATGTGCGCGTTAATCTTTTAAACTACGCAACGGATTTTCATATGGTTTTCACCAATAGATAGAGTGATGGAAGAGGAATGTTTATATGTACAATACATGTAAATTATATTAGAGAAACGCCGAGAAATTCAAAGAAAACATATTTTTGTGCGATTTAAAACGGCTGGCGGGCCGTACTATAGTCACTTTTGAAATTCGTTCTACGGAAGAAATTGGAAAAAAGATGTCCTAGAGTAAGTAGGTATTTGATTTTCCCTTTTCAAATATCCAGTGTTGCATTGCAAGCATTGTATAATTAGTGGCGAGTTAATTAGTAGAGAAAAGCCGATAAATTCAAATATTCAATTCAGCGGGTGGTGTGGATTTTATAAAGATTGGGTAATGGCGTTGTGTTTCGTAAGCCACAGCAACGTGTGGCCGGGTCTGCTAGTTTAATTATAATTAGTTTTAATTTAAAGTAAATCAAATTTAATATGTAATAATATAATTATGTTCTGCAAGTATGAATTTCAATTTTTTATTGTGAAACTGCTGTAAGACCATTATTAAATTGTAATTTTGCTTCATGGAGACCATTCATTTATATGATTTTACTAGCAGATTTTACCCGACAAACGTTGTTCTGCCATATAAATTATTTCTAGTAAATATTTTGGTTGTTTAAAAATAACGAATGTATTGTGAGTGTGTCGGGATTGGATCTATGACAGAAAGAGAGAGTGTTATGTTATCACTGTATACGATAATCGCCGATGAAAACAAAAAAAAACACCAACTAAAGTAGGAATAAATAAAGAAATAATAAAGAAAATCAATATGAATTTCGAAGAGCAATTGAGTGTAAGATATTTTTTGTCAGTCCGTCTTTAGCCAACAGAAATTTAAGTTCGATGGTTTGCCCACGCGAGAACATAATGCCGAATGAAATATCAAAATGACGCGACGCTTCTAGTGAATGTCTTGCGTATGTGTGGATGAAAGTTCGATAAGACGGACGTAGCGGTATCTGTCATTCAACAACATAAATAAATTCGTTCTGCTTTGAAATACGAAAGACGGTTAAATTCGTTCAAACAAAAATACTAAAATCGCTACTAAAAATGGGAGGGTGGAGGTGGGAGAGTTAAAATGTGGGGTTATAGGTATTTTTTGATGCCAAATAAAAAAAATATATTAAAAAAAAAATTTTTTTTCTGGATAAGGACACCCTAATCACCTAGCGGTATAAAATATACTTTAAAACCTATTCTCATACCTACCGAATATACATAAAAATCGGTTAAACCGTTTCGGAGGAGTACGACCACAAACACCTTGACCCGAGATTTTTATATATACGATTTACCTACTCCATTATGATTTTATTTACTCCTATATGATTTTATGTACCCTATTTCTATTGGTAGGATAAAATATAATATATCTCGGATAAAACATTTGGTTAAATTAAATTAAAATTAAATCAGATTAATATATATAATGTGATTTAATTAAAATTTAATTTAACCAAATGTTTTATCCGAGAAAGGAATTTAATGATAGTATGTGCAAGAAAAAACAAGGTATACAACGCAAAAAATGACCCATCACTTACCAATGTATCTCTATGAAGGAGCACACAACCACAATATAGTTATACGTTTCCATGTAAAACAATACTAATACTAGAAGTTCGAAATTATTTCAGCGCAAAAATTCTGAGATTAACTACTATACTTATTCCTCTTTGCCCAGAATACTAATAGAAGGAAATAATTATACTGAATCAAATACAAAATATTGTTATTGAGGCAGTTTAGTTATGTATAATAAATACTTTTAATAATAATAATAATTTTATCGCAAATGCCGCGAAAAAGGTCGTTAATGAATAAATAAATAATACATTGATATTTTCGGCAAAAGCTGATTTAATGAAAATAAAATACTTTGTATTCACCACTATTTAATCAAAACATTCGACGTGATTCAAAATCGGTGGTTTCTTCGTCAGGATAAACGTGTTCTGAAAAATTAATAAATGAAACGTGCCAATTATTTTTATTAAATAGTGTTGAACAAAGTGTATTAATTTCATATTTTTGAATGTAGCTATCACTTTGTGGTTATCCATTATAGAAAAATGAAACTTTGTATAAACCACTTATATAATGCGTAAATCCTACCGGTTTCGGAACAAACGTTCCTTCTTCGGGGAAAGCTTATACTAATTTGACAGTTTCGAACAATGTTTTATTATTTAACCATAATAAAACATTTAAGAGAATTTAGTGGAGAATGGATCTCAGTAATAAAAATTAAAACACTTGAAGAATGAAAATATTTTTTTAAGTGAAAACTTCTGTAGTACCGTTGTGATTTGAAACTCGATGAAACGAAAAATAGCGACACTAAAAAGAGACACTACATCTATGGATAGTTTAATCGGTCTCCTCTTTGTCCGGTGCTTTGTAGCCTTCCCACTCTTGTCTACTTTAGTTTTCTGAAGGTTTCATTTCTACCGTGTGTGAATTGCATACTCTGATTTTTTTAAAATATTCTAATCTTTAAATTACAACTATAAGTAAATATTATTTCTAAATATTTCCTTATGATGAAAATCAAATTGCTTTTATTTTAAAGTAATATAAGTTGATCTTCTGTAAGTTTGATAATGCCTTCGGAAGGCGAGTCAGCTGCCACACGTAAAATAAATCACACAGAACTTGTTTAAAGATAAACTATTTAAAAAAAGGCTAAATAAAATAAAATTAAAAAAGGATGATTCTACGAGGGCATCCTGAATGTAAGGTTACAAGGGCTCCTGAGGCCGGGGTAAATTTTTTGTTTCGAAGTTGGCACATCTGACATGTAAGGGGCACCCTACGGTCGGTTCGTTTGGTGCCGCGTGATTGTCGGCCATTTTGTTCAGTCACAGAAAATTTTTCCGATGGAGAGGTCATCGCGCTTTCCCGCTACCTCCAGTCCGTGTGACATCCATGCGGTCATCCGTAGTCATCGCATAGATTCTAGTTGAGCGTCTCTATAGTGACGTGAAGAATGGAATGAATATCCTCAAACCCACATTATTTCTTCAATTTAGTTTCCTACCTTAAACTTTTGCATTTTATCATAAGGAATCACAAGAAATGGATGGAGTTTTATTAGTTTTGACTGGTAAAAGTCGGTTTATTTCCCCAAAACTTCAGCTCATACTCGTACATGAATGATTTATGAATAACTAGCGAGTTTCCGGCATGCGTTTCAAATGCCACTAAATAGAGAACTTTTTTCGCTATGGGCGGTACATTCCCATTCGTCCCATACCCCTTCCGCGTCTTCTTCCTCTCCCGCATCTCCTTCCCCTCGTTCCCACTCCGCCTTCCTCGCCTTCCCTCTCCCTACTCCCCTCTCCCACTTCCCCCGTCCCGCGATCCCCCTCCCGAATTCCCCTCTCCCTCACGCATTCCATTCATTTAGTCCCGGTACTTTCAGTTTTCAAACAGCTACCGTGCCACCTATTGCAATTTTTTTATACAAATTTCATAATGCCAGAGCTCACCAATGTATATAGAAAACTTCGCGGGCGTGCTCACAACACCTCACCAAAGTTTCATCGAACGTTTTAGCAAAGTATATTTTCACTATGCCATAACTCACTATTATATATATGGAAACCATCGCAGGCATGCTCACCTCAATTCCCCAAAGTTTCATCACAATCGGATTAATGGTTTAGCAACGCATAGACATCTCATATGTTCAAATTCTCAAATTCTCACATACTCATATACTCACATACCCCAAGCACGCATATTTTAATTTTTATATACGAGGCATATTTGGAAAGTAACTGTACATAATTTTTATTTATTTTTAGAAAATGTGTATTAGAAAAAAATTACAGGATATTGTAGATACACTTGTTGACTATTTTTCCAAAAAATCGCCAATCCGTTCAATGTATGTGGTCAGCCATGGCACATGTTTCTTTACGCCCTCCTCGAATTCTCCCGCCAGCTCCTTCCCCCACTTCACGACCACTTTCTGTACCTGCTCATCAGTTGAAAATTTATTTTCATCCATGTATGTCTTCAGGAAGGTGAAAAAATGATAATCTGAAGACGTCAAGTCAGGGAATTCGGGGGGTGGTTCAAAACATCCCAATCAAATGAATCCAAGATCATACTGGTGGCTAAGGCTGTGTGAGGACGAACGTTTTCGTAAAACGAGCACACTTCTCTGGTCAGCATTCCCCTCATTTTGTTCTGAATGCTCCTTTTGAGTATGGTCTCAACTTGAGGCAGAAATTTGATCAAAATGATACCTTTACGGTCCCAAAACACTGAGGCCATGATTTTTTTGCCCGAAATTGCGGTTTTCAAATTTTGACACATGGAGAATTGGTGTGACACCACTTTGACGACCGTTTTTTTCCCAGGAGTGTAATGAGTCACCCACTATCATCTCCAGTCATAATAGAGCTTAGAAATGCTCACCTTTTTTCTTGTAGGTGTTATTCCTTCCGTGAGTAAAAAGCGGATCACAGTACTTTTGATTTTTGCCGACATCTTTCACGCAACTGGACGTGAGTTTACGTACTACAATGTTTTTGCGATGCTCGTTCTGGTCAGGAGACCCCTCTACCACCGTGTTACCGACCCTTAAAAAACTAAAAACCACCGCCCGTTCTGGTTCCAGTATACTTACTTTCTGAACATGCTAAGTATATAGATAATAATACGTTTCCTTAAATGTCCCATTAAATCTATTGCATCGGATTTTCTTATAGCCATCTTAAAAATTTTACCAGATTTTGATGTCTCTAATTTCTGGGCAAATTCAGTAGCTGATTAAGCTACCAGGTTCATGTCTTCCTAAATCTATTGAGCTTATACATATCTTCAAAATCATCGAAAAGACGCAATATTTTTATTTACCTTCGGTACACAATATTATGTACATCAATCTTTGATGTACATAACATGTGAATAGATATGTAAGGTTTTGTTAACATCTCTTTGCATTGAGTTACAGAAGTGGTTTCATAACCAACGACATTTAATCTAATTTCCTCCGTCTCAAAGTTGAAACATTTATGCATATGTTATCCTTTGATATACACATGTCACATTTCCACTTGTTCTAAAATTATATATTTGAAGTGAAACTTCTTTAACCCCGTTAGTGATTTGAAATTCGGATGAAACGGAAAAGCGTCACAATTATTACTTGACGGTCCTCGGTTCTACTATATTGCGGTAAATTCACAACTACGCACGGACCTCCGATAGCGCTGCGGTATGAAGCGCCCGACTCTCAGCGCCCAGAGAGACATCCAGCGAATGGAGGTTCGAAACCTTCCAAATAAAAAATAAAAATATATTTTTGAAGTAAAACTTCATTACGCACGCTTGAATTAGGGAGTAAGCTGGTGAATGCGTGACGAGAGCGTTACGAAAAGCGAGGCGAATGGTAGTTGAAAGAGAGATATGAGTTAGTGAAGATAGAAAGAGAGAGAGTTACATTTCGTATTTACTGTAGAGGCAAGAGAGAGACGTACATTTTCTTTCTCTCTTCCTATCATACAGATGGAACTAAAGAAGTTTTACTTCAGTCGTGTGGTCTAAAGCACACTCGTATTTTTTTTTTTGTAAAATCAATATCCAATCTTCAAACCACTTTAAAATAAACAGGCGAACGAAAAGAAAGCGACATCTATCGACTTTATAGTTTCACTTCTACATCGTGTGAATTACGCACTCTGATTTTTTAAAATTATAGGCATGTTATACTTTTACAACAGTTTTACTTTAAGCAGATTTACTTTTTTCTAATATTTTGATTTATTTTTTCGCCAGATTATATATGATATTCCCAAAGTTTTGATTGTCCGACGAAATGCGATCGAGTCACAATGAACAGATGGAACAGTTTGATAATTCTACCCCAGGGCTTTCTTGGACGCACAGTAAACTAGGACAAAAGTGTTAGTTAATAGTATTTGCTCGGCTCGGACCACGCTATATAGATTCAGATAACACAGTGGACGTGGATAATGATTTTCATTATCGGGGACCGATGTGATGCCTGCTTGTTCTGAAAATAAAAGCCATAGAAATACTTATAATTC
Organism: Limnephilus rhombicus; assembly: GCA_929108145.2. Classification (NCBI taxonomy): domain Eukaryota; kingdom Metazoa; phylum Arthropoda; class Insecta; order Trichoptera; family Limnephilidae; genus Limnephilus; species Limnephilus rhombicus. Next base: position 19,122,602 of record OV815275.1, read on the forward strand.
AGTCAGGTTGCAGTGCTTCAAACATATTTTTTTTATTATTTAATGAACATCAAATCGTCGATCAGTGTCATTTTGAATCAGAAAGTCTCCTGTTTAACGCCGAATATTGGTGTGTTTCAGTTTTCGGACACCGCCGTTTCGGACCACTGAGTTTTTAAAGTGAAACTTCATTACCGCCGTTAGTTATTTTAAATTCGGATGAAACGGAAATGCGTCACAACTCAGTTCTACACAAATACTCGGTTCTAATATAATGCTGTGATAGTGCGGTGGGCAAGGCGCCTGACAAGTCTTAACGGCCAGAGAGACACAGACATCAAGCGAACGGAGGTTCGAATCCTACGAAAGCAAAATAAAAAATATGTTTGTGAAATCAATGTTCAATCTTCGAACCACTTTAAAATAAACAGGCAAAAGAAAATAAAGCGACAACTAGCGATTTTCTAGTTTCACTTCTACCGCGTGTGAATTACACACAAAGATTTTTTTTTTTTGAAATTTGTTTGCACAAAAATATGAACATAATTGACAACATTAACATTAGAATCGAACGGCAGAACAGACGTCTTGGCAAAGCATAGCATGACGAGGGGAGTGGTGCTGTTAAATGAAATTGCAAACCATTTGGATGTAAGTGACTGTTCTTTATATGCCTTAAAAACATTATTGAAGAGTCACTTGCCTAAATGCTGAAAGGGTAACTAAATTGTACTTTAATTGGAATTATTCTGTTGTACAATAATAAAAAAAATAAAAAATAAAAAAATAAACATTGTAATAATTCATTATATGGCATGCAGTAACATTACATTTTCAGGATTATGAATCTATATTTTTAATTAAACATGTACCCCTACAAAAATTTACGCCTGCATGCGTGGGGAGGGAGTGGGTGCGAGGGGAGGGGGGTTTATTTGGTTCCATGCCAACTCAGAATAAAATCAATTAAAAACTCCTCAGCCATGTCATTAATATGAAAAAGTAATTTTAAAATAGGCGGTAACCCTAACCTAACTTAACCTATTTAAACATTTTTTTATCATCACTCTTAATGACCTTTTCGAAATGGTTCTGAGTTGGTTTCATTCTGAGTTGGCCGGTCACCATTTATTTAGTTATTGAAGATATTAGACTGTTGTTGTTTTTTCAGTTAAAATTTTTAACAAAAAAAATATATAGTGTTTTTTTAAATTTTAATATATTTATATGTGTATATTTTTTGTTTAAGTTTTCAGCATACTTTAAAATTTGTATTTTGAATTCTTTAAAGCTATTATTAAAGGTTATTATATTATTTGATTATTTATTAAAGAAATTTGATTCTGGGTAGTTCTGTTAATCCTAAGGTTTTTTTTACATATCGGAATCTGTTATTTTGGTTTGAGTGATTATATAGAGAATAACTTCATGTGGGGGGGGGGGGGGGGGTGTATGGTTAGTGCAAAGTGATCAGGTCGGCTGCCGACTTAGCGTGTAGGTATGATTATTTAGAGAATGTCGTCACATGGCCGCAACATAATAATAATATATGTTCAAAATACTTCTCCAAGCTTTTTGAAATTTCTTGATGGTTTGATTCAAGTGATCCAACGGTAGAGTGCGAAAGATAAAAAATAGGGAAAAGAAAGTAAAAGGAATTCAGTAACATATAAGAAACTGAAGAAGCATATGACGAAGGGGAGAATTTAGAAGAGTCAATGTAAAAAAAAGGTTTTTTATAAATTCGCAAGGATCAGATACGCACCCTTGGGAAAACCTGATTTTACTTTATGCTGCTCTTAAATCATAGAGAAATAGTCGAATTCAGGGATGAGCGGAAACTTCCTCAAACTGAAAGAAAGAAATGGAAAAAAAACCAAACAGAATTCGCACGTGTAACTAACAACGGCGCTTTCCGTCAACTAATAATGATTAGGTTTCTTGTAGTTCTGTGAGCATTTAGTAGATCTCGTGTTCGAAAAATATCTTCCTAATTTTCTTTTATTCAATAAATCAAAATCGAAATATCCTCTGAAATCATAAGTTTTGAATGTAAGTGTTATGTCTTTTATCTTCCAATATTATACAACTTGAGATGTGTTTGGTATCTCCAATAAGTTTAAGGTTCGTTTGGTTATTAATTTTTTTTATTTGGTTGTGAATATTTGCAATGTTGTATTAGACTGGAGGGACTTCCTAACTAGGCTAGATTCTAAATAGTTCTGGCGCCCAATAGCCCGCCCAATCTTATTTGAGCCTTCGGCCATCGTCTTAACCGGTCGCGTCTAAGACACGAACGGTGATAGATGGTACTCTTCTGATAATTAACATAGCTACCATCTGTTCAAAAATGGCAGAAGTTAGTCTGTTAACAAACCAGCCTATCGATATCTATTGGAAGAAACTGGCACTACATAGATAATCAATACTCTACAGTAAATACTGGTAAAGTAGATGCAGCAGATTTCAGAAACCGAAAACGTGATGTACAAACAAATCATTACACAAATATTGGAGGCATTCTGGCAGAAAACATTACAAGTACTGTGGCAGAGAATCTACATTCATCTAAACATCAAGATACTCCTAACTCCAATAAAGATATACAATTTAAACTCCAAACCATCTCATGCGATAAGACGATTAAAATAATACAATCATTAAAGAATAGCTCAGCTGCAGGTACTGACAACATAGATGCTAAAACCATTAAAACTCTAAGTGACCAACTCCTCAATCCACTTACATGCCTGATAAATCGTAGCCTAAAAGAAGGTATTTTTCCTAGCTGCTTATAAAATGGACTAGTAATTCCTATCTATAAGTCAGGACCTAAAAATGACATCAACAACTACAGACCTATCACTCTTCTAAATACTATGTCCAAAATTCTGGAAAAAGCCATCAAAGAACAGCTCTACCACTACCTAGAAACAAACCATCTACTCTCGAAGAACCAGCATGGCTTTAGAAAGAACAGAAGTACACAACACGCTTTAACCTCAGTAACAGACTTTATTAGCTCTAACCTTGACTCAAAGAAAAAAGTAATTTCAATATATTTAGACTTATGTAAAGCCTTCGATACAATATCTCACAATATACTTTAAAACGGCATAACTGGAAATGAACTTAACTTACTGAAAAGTTTTATGTCAGAGAGAACTCAACAAGTCATTATCAACAAAGTGAAAAGTGAACCCCTTCCGATCAGTTACGGAGTTTTTTTTTTTTTTTTTTTTTACATAAGCTCCACACAGGAGGCCCTGAGGCAAATAATTTCCCTGAGGGCCTATGTCATCTTTAGGGATGCTGTGTGGAGGGTCTTTTAGGGAAAGGAAGGAGAGGAGGGTTCTGGGAAGGAAAAGGGTTTAAGGGGTGGGTAGGAATCTGGGGTTCAGTTTGTCCTGGTCATCAGACCTAAACACACCTCATCCCATGAACCCGGGCACCTCTGCTAAATCACCAAACGTAGCGAACCACTTGGGGTGACTTATGGCAGAGGTGTTGGTTATCCAATAAAGGTTCCCGGGGCGGCGGTACCCATTCCCGCCTCCCAAATTGAAAATTGGAGTGCCCCAGGGTAGTGTTCTAGGTCCCATAATGCTTCTTATCTACATCAATGATATCTGTGAACTAATTACAGAAGGCAACATTGTGACATTCGCTGATGACACCGTAATACTTTGTCAAGCTGACTCATGGATCAAGGCATTCCTTAAATCATTCTTAAAGCTGAGAAAAGTCTTGCTGTCATCAAACAATGGCTCAATGAAAACAAACTTACTCTAAATACAAAAAAAAACTAAATTCATAACACATAGTATAACTCAAAGAGGTCAACCTCCTCCAACCTTCACTCTGAAAATACACGACTGCTCCCAACCCTTCTCATCGTGCAATTGCGAAATCATACAAAATGTCAAACAAATAAAATATCTATGCGTGATAATTGACGAAAACCTACGCTGGAATGACCACATTAACTTAATTACATCCAAGCTTAAAAAAATCATGTATCTTTTAAATAATATAAAAAATATCTTCCCACGCACAATACTAAGATCTATCTACTTTGCTCTTTCCCAATCTTTAATCATGTATGGTCTTCTGTCTTGGGGAAGTGCAAGTAATATTTCTCTAGATCCACTAGAAAAGGCACAAAAGGCAACAATCAAACTAATACTTCAAGTAGCATATGATACAGACTCTGAAAAAATTTACAAGATGCTCGACGTTTTGTCAATCAGACAACTCTACGCTAAATCGTCTATTCTTCACCTCTTCAAATTCAAACTTCATATCCCTTTACTTTCTCAGTCCTCATTAACAAGCCGGTCCTCAACAAACCTAACACTCAACATCCCGCTAAAGCACACGACCCACGGACAAAGATCCTTTAACTACTATTCTATCAAACTATATAACAGCATGCCACCTTCTTTGAAACAATCTGCTGATTATTCACCAACAAATAAACTAAAAAAACAAATCACAGTCTGGATAAAAGCTAAAGGAACACTATTTTTCCAAAACCTATTTACTCCAAACCAAACATAAAAATTAACTTATTAATAACCAATGTACAATAACCATTAAATAAAATAAATATAAAACTTTCTACTACAACACATTAATACTTGTCACACATAATCATAAATAAACACGTAAACACCTCAGCACAGGTTCTCCTAGTGAGGTGTTCACGAAACATACAATACCTATCCACAGTTTCACCTTCGCAAACCTACCATACACCCTACATAATAAAATTGTAAAATATATTATGTAAAAAATGAAAAACAAATTTACAGGCAGATTAAATGACAAACGGTCGAGTTACAACAGGAGTGCGCTTCGCTTAGTCTATAATATCATGCATTGATGTTTGCATACCTCTATAATATCATCTTTAAAGTATTTGTAGGTACCACATGTTTCAAATGATTTTCGTATAAAAAAGAACATTGTAAAAATAATAGATAAGGTTAAGTGAAGTTGAATAAGGATAGATTGTTTCACATAATCTGAAAAATTCTTCAAATTTAAAAGTAAATATTAAAGTTTTGTGAAAGTCCTATTCAAGTTCTATTACTATCAAAATCGTACTGTGAAACAGCCGATCCAAGATGAAACAATAAAGAACTTTCACAATTGAAATATGGTGAATTGCCCTTAGGTTAGTTTAGTTTTTAAGTGTTCTGTATTGTCACCATAGAATATAGATTAACCGTAGAACCGTTTAGAATATGTAGGTAGGTCGGAACTAAAAAAAACATAAAAGAGTAAATATCATTTGTCGTGCACGTACCCTTGACTTCTTCCATCATCCACGTGGACTTCATACATTTATAATATTACAGTGGGTGGCCAAATTATTAGTTATTCTACAGTTTTATTTCTTGTTTAATAATTAGCCGCTTTAAATGTACAAATTAATTTAATACAAAAGCTATTAATAAAATTAATGGAAAATACCAACAAATCATAGTCAGAGTACAGGAATACGATGAGAAAAGCTTGTATTAAATATGCCTAGAAATGAACGACAAGTTCGTGACATTTGTCTGGAAAATACTTGAAAGTGTACGAAGGAGTTATGCAAATAATAAGTACGAAGGACGTAAATTATAAATGAACTTCTGCTAGAATAATCAGACGTGCTCTTTTGGTAATGGGGTTCAAATGCCGCAAACCAGCGAAAAAAACTAATTATTGTAGAAAGCAATCACTTTGTGGTTTGACATATTTAATAAAATAAAATACTTTTTTGTTTAAAACCACGAGATTTATTAATTTCTGAACCGACCGATTTTGCTTTACTTAAGCATCTGTAAAGTAAAGCGAAACCGGTCGGTTCAGAAATTAATAAATCTCGTGGTTTTAAACAAAAAAGTATTTTATTTTATTAAAAAACTAATTATTAATAGATTTTTGATAAATTTAATTAATTAATTAAATTTAATTTATTTTAAACATCACACAAGAATGGGTCGCGAATGGGTCCATGAGTTCAACAGCTTGGCTGAGGAATAATTTGTCGGTTTCTGTGTTTCTCTCTCCTACAACATGAGTCTCTTCAAGAACCAAGTTCACTAATCTAAAGGATCAAAGGATCTTCAAAGCTGACAGTGACCCTGAGGGAAAATATACCTGGGTGTGAAAAAATAATAATAACAATATGTTACTTAATTTTTGAACGTGTAAATAATATATATATTTTGAAGTAAAACTTCTTTACGCACGCTTGACTTGGGCAGTAAGCTGGTGAATGCGTGACGAGAGCGTTATGAAAAGCGAGGCGAACGGTAGTTGAGAAGGAGTACGCTTCGTATATTACTGTTGAGGCAAGAGAAAGAGGTGCGAGCACACATTTTATTTATCTCTTTCTCTCATAGCCAGTTACGTTACACAGTGCATGCCTATTGTCTGTATCACACTGTAGGAGCAAGAGAGAGCAGTGCGCGCGCACATTTTCTTTCTCTCTTCCTATTATATAGATGGAGCAGAAGTTTTACTTCAGTTGGGTGGTGCACACTCGTTTTTTTTTTTTTTTTTATTGAGTAAAACCTCAAATTGTAATATTTAATTAATGAATACCTACAGTACTAGCGAAACTTAACGGAAAAATCAGAAAGATATTTGCACCTCTGGGACTCAAACCTGGGACCTTTCGCTTTAAGCTAAAGGTAGTGGGTTTTAGGGCCGTTAGATTTTCGGTTCACGCGAAAGGTCCTAGGTTCGAGTGCCAGAGGTGCAAATATCTTTTTCTGATTTTTCTGTTTCCAGATTTTCGATTGAGTTTCGCTAATATTGTGTAAATAATAATTTGACCTCCCACTGTATTTCCGCATCGTACATTATCCAACGCGCCAGCACTGGAATAGAGTAGGTTCGCATTATTAATTTGGAACCCGCATCACCCGGCAGCACCCGGCAGCCACCCGGCGGCCACTCGGCAGCCACTCGGCGACCTTTCTGTTATTATAAACATTATGGCGCTTACGAGTCCACTGCTTCCAACTTACTCAAATATCACATTGAAAAATGTATGATGATGGTATTCACATATTTATCATTTTGTCTTTGTATTCTCAACTGTACATTAGGATGGGTAATTAATCTAAAGGGAACTTTCTTGGGGCTGTCATTGTCTTGCAGGTCTCAAATGTTACTTATAATCTCAAAAGCTGAGAATCTGACCTTATGTCAATTTTTCAGAATCGTTAATACTTTTGGTACCATACCGATTCGTGATTAGGTGACAATGAGAATGTTGCTGCAATATATTGCTAATATTGATTGATTAACAACTTGCTTGTATGAAGGTTAACCCATTGCAAAACCAGATTCTCCGAAAGGCTGATTAATTTTATTGCCCCAAAAATGTTAAATTCCATTCTTGCCATATTGCATATTGAAGAGACCATATTGCATCAAAATTAATATCTTTTTTATATTAACCTTTTCGCCTTTCGGAACAACTTATATATGTCTTATAGAAGTCGTTGTGTTTCCCTTACTATCATAGTGAGAAATATGATCTTAACGGTTTTGGAAAGAAAAAACACCATTATATTCAAATCAAAAAATTAACCACACAATAATTAAAATCTACACTTTTATGAAACCAAAATTTCGACTAAAATGAAACTATGTGAATTTTTTATTAATAATTTTTACATGAAATGACCAAGAAGTAAGGTGGAAAATATATTTGTCTAATAAAATACGAGTATGTGTGAGTGTGTTTGTTTTTTTGTTACCCGTAATTTTATCTAGAAAAAAACGTAAGATGAGCCATTTTTCAAACTTCTAAAGGTTTGCATTAAAAAAATATATATTAAAAAAAAATTACTTGGTTATTTCTAATAATAAAATTTGAAGGCGTATTTTACCTCCGTTCAAAAAAAATGTTTGCGGATACGTTTAAAAATATTCTGTTTATTTGGTTTTTATTGTGATGTGGAAAAATTCTGATCTAATGACAGAACACACTTCTCATTTTTTGTCGAGGGCTGATGGAGTTAATTCTGATAAATATTTTTAATCATGGCTAAAATTCACAGTACAATTTTTTTTAACAGATATTATAATGCGTATAGCATTTACTCCTAGTCAGAATTTTATATTTTTTCTTTTTATTTAAATATTTGCTCGATTTTAATTCCATTTTACATAATTTTTCCCAGAAAACTAAGACCACGTGTAATAAATTTTTATTTTTTATTTATTTATTTATTTATTCCATTTTTACAATTTTACAAAGTTAGGTATAAGTACAATTATTTTTTTAATTACGTACATGTAATGCAAATATTTTTTAATGGTGGTAATAATACCTCTCTAATTGAGAATTTCTCGTGTTTAGGGAGGGAGTACTAACACAATTGATATTTTGATATATGTTTAATTGATGCTACCATGAGCGTATTTATGAAAAAATAAAATAAAAACAACATGTATGTAAAATTATATACCTGTGCACTATTTTAGGAAGAAAGTTTTTTTTTTTTAAATTATAAAATATAAAACCTGTGTACACATTGAAAATATAAGTGGGCGTAATATAACACAAACATGAAATTACTTAGTGGTGAAATGTATTTTAATTTTTTTCTTAAAAATTTTATAATTTTTTTCGGATTGAATATCTTTAGGGAGTTCGTTAAAGCATTTTAAGGCTGAGTATGTGTAATGGTGTTGGGCCGTTGTAGTATTAAGTTTAGGGATTACTATTTGTCCTGTTGTTCTCGGCCTGATGCTTAATGAATTTATTGTTAGTTTGTCTTTATGGATTTGAAGTAATGCATTTTTTTGATAGATTCTGTTTATTTGTAAAACTTTGAATTCATCGAATATTTTTTGAGTTGAATAGTCTAAAGGTTTTTTTAGAATAATTTTGATGAGTCTTCTATGTACTATTTCAAGTGGGGCTAAGTTGGTTTTATACGCTCCTCCCCAACCTATTATTCCGTATTGCAGAACTGATTGGGCTAATGCATAGTAAACCTTCACTAGTATAGATTTATGATTTCTAGTATAGATTTATAAGTATATAAATGAGCAGTTATTACACAATTTTCTATTATTTTTACTACATTGTGTAAAATGTATTTATTTGGACTTTTCACTACAATCTATATAATATTGTGATGTTTATCTCAACGCAGCTACTAATCTAATATATGTACAATATTGCCGCCATGGGTGGAACCACATTGTCCTCCTTGAGAGTCTCAAAGAGGATACTATGTTTCTACTTATGACACTTATGACGGTAGAATAACACTTTTTAAAAATATGCAAACCCTTCAGCACAGGTTCTTAATGAGGTGTTCACAAAACATCGCTAAGTTTTAACCATTTACATACAGTTGTTGATTATATTCTCTTCTCCTACCTACCAGGTTTTATATCATGAACATTTTTGTATTACTTGTTAGCAGATGCAAATATCTTTTGGCTTTTCATTTAGTATTTCCATAATCCTTATACAATTTATGTTGTGAAACAACTATTTTGTATTATATATTTTTTTTCGCTATCAAGTTTACTATTGGGCTTTGGGCAGAAACAAATAAAACAGAATGATTTTGCAATCTTTGGCCTTGGTAAAGAACCAAAAGTTATACGTTTTTCCGTCGTCGGTATTGGAATACGTAACTTTTATATCAGTTAACATTGTGGAATTCAAAAAAGCTTTGACGGTAAGCCCCATTAAAAACACATTATGTTTCTCGGTGACTACCATAACTTTGAAAAGATTGATTAAAAAAGAAACCTAAAATCACATACCTACAAAGTATGTGATTCAAATGCTTTCGCCGTTAAATCGCCACTTTATTTTTGCCTGTTTTCAGTTGTCAAAATACAAATTAAAATTATTATTAAGAATTATGACAACTGTACATTAAAAAATTCAAGTACAGTTTACACGCGGTAGAAGCGAAACGTTACCAAAACAATCTCAACCAATACTTGAAAAGTGAGGTCATAATCAAAGCGAATAACGAGCGCAGACCTCGCGTAATTTCCGTTTCATGTCTCAACCAATAGGAGCCTTTGAAAGTGACATCATAATCAAAGCGGCCAATGAGCGCAGTTGATGCGTCGCAGGTGCAGTAATCGTCATTTCCGTTTCATCCGAAATCCAAATCACAGCGGTGCTATAGAAGTTTCACTTCAAAAAATTAAAACTTACGCACAATAAAGAATAAAGTGATCTAGTATTTTAACATGCTTCAGAATGTTGGGCTTTTAGGATTGATTTATAAGTCAGCTGTCGGAAAAAAACCTATTCGAAGAGTTCCAAAACTCTCCTTCAACCATTTTATACAGCCTTTTACTAATTATTAAATTATTTTCTGAGTAAATATTTAATTTTGTGGAATTCCAAGAAAACGTTTACTTTTTTGTTGAAACAAAATCGATGTAGATATTGTAGGTACTAATTGGGGCAATTTTGCCGACTAAGACATATTCCAACTGACAATTAACTATGTACAAGAATAGAAATTAGAGGTCAAAGAAATTTTTAGTATGTTACCACACTTATTTAATTTATTTAATTAAAAGTGATAAACCAGTGATATAGTAAAACATGTTAACGAAATTTTGGTCTCCGGTGACTTTAATGTTTGGTTACTTCTTTGGTCTCCGGTGACATTGTTTTTTGGTCACTTTTTATTTTTATTTTTCTTATTTTATTTTTATTTATTTTTTATTTTTTTTTACATGAGCTCCACACAGGAGGCCCTGAGGAAAATAATTTCCCTCAGGGCCTATGTCATCTTTGGGGATGCTGTGTGGAGGGTTTTTTAGGGAAAGGGTTCTGGGAAGGAAAAGGGTTTAAGGGGTGGGTAGGAATCTGGGGCTCATCCCTGTGTGTCCTGGTCAGTGTGTCCTGGTTCCCTGTGTCCTGGTCACCTCATGACATGAACCCGGGCACCCCTGCTAAATCACCAAACGTAGCGAACCACTTGGGGTGACCTATGGCAGAGGTGTTGGTTATCCAATAAAGGTTCCCGGGGCGGCGGTACCCATTCCCGCCTCCCTAATTGCAAAGACTGGTGACATTGGTTTAATTTTTTGTTTTGTTATAAAAATATTAAAAAATGGAAGGTATTGAACAGTTAGTCGGTCGCGGGGTAAGGGGTTGGTCAGAAACTCGGCTGAGTAAATAGTGACGACATGCGAAATAATTTTTTGTTGTTGTTTGATTTTGAAGATAAAAAATTTGAAAAAAAAAATCGAGTGCGGTTCACACGCGATAGAAGTGAAATCTTCACAAAACCTTACACCCAATCCCAACCAATAGGAGGTAAGGTTTCATTCTATCTCGTTCTCTCGCAGGCTAATCCTAGTGTCGTTTTTTAGTCTCGTTTCTGTTTCATCGAGTTTCAAATCAAAAGGGTGTTAAAGAAGGATATGATTTAATATTTTCACGGCCAAAAGTATTTTTGTTAATTTATTTTTGGGATTTAATGCTGTGTTGCGCTACTTTCTTCTTTATCCATCGTTTCGGACAGCTATACTGTCCATCATCTGCCACATCACATCTACCTTGTATATATAAGTAAGTTGTATGTTTATGATTGTATAATTGTATATACACTAAAAACGACATAGAAGACAAATAAACAATATTTAAATAACTTTAGTCCGCCTCGGCACAGGACCCCCTAGTGAGGAGGACTAAGAAATAAAAATTTATACTTAATTTCACCATTTTATTTTGTATGTACAATTATTTTATAAAGTCGCTAAAAAAAAATAAAATAATGTATAGATAAGAAAGTTAGCATATTATGTTATGTAATAAAAATTTGTATTTTTTTATAAACTTCCATGCCACATTCAAATTTTCACCGTAAAACGTCCCTGTGAATAAAGGGCGTTTTCAAGCAATCTTGTCCCACTATGCGACGAAAAGAATCACATATGTGGTATCTAAATTCATCTTACCACTGAATTTTTATTTCTCTTTCCACAGTACCAGACCACCATTGGTATTACGATGCGTTTTTGTAAAGCATTTTCCAAATACAACCATTAACTTAATTCCACCGAATCATCCGCTGATTGGTCATGGTAGTAATTCAATGGTGGTAAAAGCTTTTATGGAAAAGCTGTAATACTCTAAATAATTAAGTTAATTTAATTGAATTTTCATGTAAAGTCGATCTGATTAATTTAATTTTCAATTAAAACAGTTTTCTAAGTTACAATGATATTCAAGTACTTCATAAATCTCTTTTAAGTAGAGTTATGTTTAAATGGGTTTTATTTTATGTTGTAACGTACAGAAATTAATGGAAACATTTAACGCTCTATTTACTTATAGCCTTACTTACAAAAAATACTACCCAACCGTTTAATGGTGTATTTGTTATACAGTGAATAAAGACTGTATGCTTTTTATTGCTACGAGTACTATTAAAATTTTCTATTTTGCATGTCTGATTTTTTAATTATCTTTTGCGGCGTGAGTTGAAGAAAACTTCCGTGAGAGCATTGTTATTAATAAAATAAATGCATTATGCGTGTGTAAATAAATACAAATTTAAGACATCAACTTTTAAATTGCGCAAAAACGATACCAACATTTGTAGATAAAAAATAAAGTGAGAGTTTTGTTACAAATGGCTGAAATAAAAGGATTTTGTTTAAATTTTGAATTTTTTGAAAGTATTACTTAAAAATGTTTGGGGTAATCTTTTTTTACAACTTTTTTCGTGTTTGAAACTCAAAATATTACAAAATCTAAAAGGTACTTTTATCAATTTTATAAAATTCTATTTGATTTTACAATATTTTAAAAAAATAAGAAATATATAGGAATTTTAAAATACTTTGGAAAAAATCCGAATTTCGAAGAGAAATTATTAAAAAACAGTTGTAAAAAAGCGTCTTTGGCTGGATAAGCAATATACTCGTATATTTATTTCTATGAACTGTTTTTTATCAGTTTCTAATTAGTAAGGTTTTCAGATAAAAGTCGTTTTTGAGTAAGGCTGTTAATATCTTTATCAGCGTTTTTCAAGAGAGCTTACCGAGATGTTTAATAACCTATTACAAACTTGAACTGACAATTTTAAGTAAACTTGGTTAAAAGCAATCGTTGCTTATTTTTCTCTTGGGAATATGATTTCTGAAGAGTTTTTAAGTTTTGGTTTGAAATCCAATTAGTTCAATTTATTATCCAAAGCAAAATAATGTTTTCAGTACATAATTACACGTTAAATTACATAAAGGCAGATATTTAGGTAATCAATACATTTAGATTTAATTAATTAAAAAGCTAATAATGTTTTTTTGTACATTTGATAAAAAAAGCCCATTTGTGTCAAAAGTTGACTTCAAAGATGAAAGCTTCTCTTTTAATAAATTATTTGCCACAATGAACAAAACGCTCAAATCGTGAACATTATTCAACATCGAATAAACGTTAAAACGATTTCAATAAGCGAACAAGACAGATCAAAAATAGTCTTCGAAAAATGGACACACATAATTGTACATAATATAGTGTGATAATTTTTTTTTAAATTTTTACTGTATTATTTATTATTATTTTTAATTGTTAAACTAACGTTTTAAGACAAGATTTTTATGCATAGCACAAAGGGTAACAATTATATTAATATAATATAATGAATTAATGCTGATCGAACGTTCTAGTTAAATAATAAATAATACAATTATTATAAGCAATAATTATCAGCCTGAAACACTCATCAACATTGAAAAATCTTCCGAGAAAAAATACATGACGCCAACGGGACTTAGTGTCTCTCTCGCAAAAATAAAGTTGGTTGTTTTCAGGTGGAAAGAAAAAAAAATAATAAGCAGTAATTGTTGAATGAAACACTAGTATATATTGAATCATTTGGCGGGTATAAGATAAGCCGCCATAGCTCAATTGGGAGAGCAGCTGACCGGCAATCAGAAGGGCACGGGTTCAAGATTTTTCAATGTGGATGAGTGTTTCAGGCTGATAATTATTGCTTATAATAATTGTATTATTTATTATTTAACTAGAACGTTCGATCAACATTAATTCATTAATCTTTGATTCGAGAAAGTTATCTTGTAGAACATGAGTTAATATCAATAAGAAATCATTATCATTCAGTTGGAAGTCCTTCAAACAACTAGATATTGTTACCAACAAACGACATACAAAAAGTTCCAGTAAAGATATGGTCACAACCTTGACTTAAGAAAGACACGTCACCAACATATGTCGCCGTACCAATCGATAAATAATAAGTAACCTTTAATAATTTAGCGCCCGAAATTATTCGTCTCTTCTACTTCTTCCTCGAACTACACCCTGATTAAAACCGTAAGACACCCAATAATTAACAGGCATCAATAATTTAGGACCACTCGATGGGAGGCTTAAAGTTCAAAATTTGTAGACACTCGAAGGTTGGTGCTTACTTGACTTTAAAGACGTTAGTTTGGCGTTATGTAAGAAAATCGAAATGAACACGTAAAGACATTGACTGAGAGAACTATCGTACCTTTTTCGCCTTTAGCGTATATGACGCACGTAACAGAAAGAGAGATAATAATGGACTTCTCAGTGGCATACTGTAATGTATAAGTGTCGAGTGGGTAGAAATACACTTGGTACGATTACGAAGCTTGAAGATACAAATACAATTACGAAGCTTGAAGATACAAATACAATTACGAAGCTTGAAGATACAAGCACGAATACAATTACGAAGCGAATACAATTACGAAGCTTGAAGATACAAGCACGGCATGTGCCCATTTTCTCATTATCATATCCAAGTTAAATGGCATTTAGTGGATGAAAAAACGGGTGTTTTTTTTTGTATTTTGGTCACTTACAACTTGCGACAGCTCGCAAGCCGTATGGAAAGGTTCTTTAAATTTAAGCATCATTATTACAATCCCGACGAAGTACTGTAACAGCTCTATACGCAAAGTTCAAAGAAACGCGTAGTATAAGACTATATTTTCACAGCTTCTACAGGTAAATGAATCTTGACTTGATTTCGGAGAGTTCAAGAGCGAGGCCTGTTAATTTACACTTTTTTGAAGTGAAAACATCTTAAGCACTGTTGTGATTTGAAACTCGGTGAAACGAAAAAGCGACACTAAAAATAGACAAACACATACATCTATACAATTTAGTCTGCGAGAGAATGAGATAGAATAATCTTTGTGCGGTGTTTCGTAGCCTCCCTACTCTTATCTACTTTAGTTTTCTGAAGATTTCACTTCTACCGCATGTGAACTGCACATAATTTTTTTTCTGAAGGCTCCCCTTTTAACAGGAAAGCTACAAAAAAATAATAATACAAATGTGTCTACGAGCTGTACGTTAGTACTATTTTTTCAAAAATATAATTTAGAAAAAAAACATATCACGTATATAAATTTTTCAAAAGGCATCACATAAACATAAGTTATTATAATTACGTGTCTGAGATGCTTGCAAATGGGCTGAAGATGAGTTCAATTTGGGAGGCGAGTATGGGTGTCGCCGCCCCGGGAACCCTTTAAACCCTGTCATAGGTCATCCCAAGTGGCTAGCATTGGTAACATAGCAGAATATAAAAATAGATTAATAATATTTTTCCTTTAAAACTTTTTTTCTCCGAAATGTTTAATGTAGGAAATTTAATGTAAATTAAATTTAAATTTAATGTAGGAAATCGCTGGTTATAGTGAGTCAGTCTCTCAACACTCTGTATTTTCTGTCACTCTTTAAAATTATGTACCTCTTCGTGTACGTAATTAACTAACTAACTAACTAACCATCACGCCATTTCCCCGCAGGGGTAGGCAGAGAGGACGGACCGCCAAACAACTCGGTCTTGGCACACACTCTTTGCCTCACTCACATTCATACATCGTCTCATACATTCTCTTCTATTATTCTGACTTTTGACATGACCCGACTCAAGTATCTGATTCACTTGATCGTGCCATGTCTTCCTCGGGCGTCCCCGACTTCTTCTACCATTCACATTCGCGTCGTATATTCTTCTTACACTACTTCCTTCGTTCATTCGCTCTACATGCCCAAACCATCTGAGGGTCCCTTTCTTAATCTTACTCATTATGCTTACATCAGCCTTACATTCTTTGCGGATATCCACATCTCACACGATCATACATTGTTTTACCACACATACGTCTCAGGGATCTCATTTCAACAGCATTCAGTTTACTTTCATCCTTCCTCTGCCAGTTCCATGCCTCACTGCCATACATCAGGGTAGGTACCAGGACTCCATTGTGGACTGCTAGCTTCGCTTTTTTTGACAGTTTTTTATTAGCGCCAACGGCATTCAGTCCACCATTAATGGAGTTACCGGCATTCACCCTTCTTTCAATATCTCTTTCAGCCTTCCCATCTCTCGTAAACATACTACCCAGATACACAAACTCATCCAACTGCTCCAAATATTCATCATTCACAACTATGTTGCATACTGTTTTCGTACTCTCCCTTTCAAACACCATGACTTTAGACTTACTTACATTCATCATTAGCTCATTCTTCATACATACTTCGTTCATCCTAGATACGAGAGACTGTAGATCTTCCATAGTGTTAGAAATCAGCACCGCATCATCAGCATACAACAGGCAACATACTTTCAGATTACTCAATTTCGCGCCCAATCCCACCTCTTTCAATTCTTGCATACAATTATCCATGTATAGATTGAATAACCATGGTGACATTACGCAGCCTTGCTTGACACCTTTTGTGATGTCAAACCACCCCGTAAAACCACCGTTTACCCTAACACACGCAACGCTTCCCTCGTACAGAGACGCAATTGCCTGTAGAGATTTGTATTCACTCCATACTTGGACAAAACCTTCCATAATTACGTAACCTTACGTAATTAATACGATAAAAATGCCCCTCAAGTATCATAAAAAACAAACATTGTGCAACTTCATTATTTTTTTGATCATTTGAAAAATAACGATGTTGCACAATGTTTATTTTTTATGATACTTGAGGGGCATTTTTATTGCATTAATTACATACACGAAGAGCTAAATAATTGTAAAGAGCGACAGAAAATACAAGGTGTTAAGAGACATATCTGGTGTCTGTGATGTAATCAACCACCAACCCTACATAACTTCCTGCTAGTTTTTGTAACATTGATAACATTAGGAGTTCACAAAGAAGCATTTTTGGTCCAATATACCACCCCTTTATCTTAAAATTCAAATTACAGTTAGAATTATCTTAACACACATTTGTTAAGGTAATTCTAAAGATATTTATTAAGGTAGTTAACTGATCAAGCTGATTTTGGTTAGAAAGACTTAAATGAATCTGAAACGAATTTTACGAAATGACTCAAAACAAAAAACAAACAAAACCAAAAAAATGTGTTTTGGAAGAATAGAGCACTTTTGATTGCTTTGTTTTCCACCATACAAAAACCTTGTAGTTTGATGTGGTTCATACCCAAGTTAAATTAACTTTTATAACTATCGTACAAATGCACCTCCCCACAACTGAGAATAGAATTCCTAAAGCTCAACAGATTCACTAAAATATATTTTGTTTGTGGTTGGAAACAGAGCTGCCGATTGCTTTTTTTTTTCTTGAAATACCAGCTTTTGCCCCCGGCTTCGCTCGCATAGTATTAGGGGGTTTCCACTCCGCCTCCCCCCCTCCCAATCTCACCCATCTGCTCCCCCACCCCCCTACCGCCCCCCCCTGCCCCTCTCCTTCCCCTCCTCCCCACTTTCCCCACACTCCCCCACCTCACGCTCCATACCCGTTACATTAATTTTTCGAACAGCTCGCGTGCCATATATTGCCATTTTTTTATACAAATTTCATAAGGCCCGAGCTCTGAGCTATAGCCTATATGTTATTCTGATGTATGAGCTATATTATTGTAGTTTCTTTAAAATCCATTTAGTAGTTTTTGCGTACAACAAACATACATACATCCATACAAACTTTCGCCTTTATAATATTTAGCCCTGTCATTCCAGTCCTTGCAAAAGGTCATGTAGTAGCGATTTTGATATATCGTCGCCTTAGTTCTTAATTGTCCAAACGACCATTTTAGTTTTTGTTCAATCTCCACTTTAAAATTAAAAATAATGTATAAAAAATGATATTTAATCACTTAAATACGACTTATTTAAACTAATTAGTCCTTTACCATTACGGAAATAGCTGTATCTTAAACACCCATCATAATGTTTCATCGAAATAATGAAAGAAAACCATCTCCTCCTGTAAAATTTTCTAATGGTCGTTTGGACAATTAAGAACTAAGGCGACGATATGTTGTTAAGATTGGGACTCTAAAGAAGAAAAAAAAGTTTTCGACCTCGGGAGGGTCGACCTCGATCCGCCATCTTGGATTGAAGGTCCCAAAATTTGGTTTTTTCAAAATAATTATGAAATGTTTGATTTTACAACCAAGTTGTTCAAGGCGAACTTGAAGAAAACTAAATTACGTACATTTAATGTGAAATGTTTTATAATAGGTAACGAGTTACAACGGAAGAAAGAAGACAATTTTGACAAAAAATTGTAAAACTCAAGTTTTCTTGATAATTTTTTGTAAGAACATATTACAAAATATCATTTTAACGTATTCCCACAAACAATATACTTATATAGCATCATCCGTGTGCTAGATGACGTTGATTTACGTTGTTATAGTGGGCTACTATTCTATAGCTGACTTGGAATCAATTCACTTCTTTCTATCAGTACTGGAATTGTCGTGGATGAAAAGATTAATTGTCATTTATCCAGAGAAATAGGTACCGAGAGGATGTCGAGCATGGTTACCAGGTATAAAATTTTTGAATCTATTTAATTCAAACGTAAGGACAAAGTTATTCCATTGGTAGCAGTCAACAGCAGCATCAAGATCGGCGAAACAATTATTTCCATCAACCCGCTAATGTTGTTCCAGAGAATGTGTATTTTGAAGAAATCCGACGAAGAATTGAAGGATTACCTTAAATTCGAACTCGCCCCATTTTCTTTGTCACTTTTCTCTGAAGGAGGAATGCGCAAAGGTACGAAATCATCATTTTATGGTGTTTTTGAACAACTTCCAGAAGGCGTGCAACTTGAAGGTAGCAAAATTAATGTTGTGGATGGAGGATACCTTTTACATAAAGTTGTATGGAATCGTAATGATTTTTTTGGGTCAATTTGCGAGAAATACATTCACTATGTAAAACATCACTATGGATCACATGCAGTTATTGTTTTCGATGGATATCCGCTAGATGATGGTGAAAAAAATACAAAAACCGCAGAAAGACTTCGCCGATCGAAGAAGCATATGTCTGCAGATGTTCTTTTCGATGAAACAATGCCAGTTCAAGTTTCACAAGAACTTTTTTTAGCCAATGAAAATAACAAAGTCCGTCTGATTTTGATGCTTACAAAGCAATTTATATAGGCTGATTTTACAGTTAAGCAGGTTGAAGAAGATGCTGATGAGTTGATTGTCAATACTGCGATTTCCTTGTGTTCATTATTTGACGCTGTATTCGTTATTGGCGAAGACGTTGATCTCCTAGTTCTGCTAACAGCATTGGCACCACCCGAAAGTTGTATATATCTTCGCAAACCTGGGAGAGGCAAAACTTTTGAAAGACTGTATTCCGCGAATAGTTTGAAATACAAAGAAGCGGCTGAGAATATTCTGCTTCTCCATGCCTTTAGTGGCTGCGATACAACATCGTCCTTCTTCAACCAAGGAAAAACAAAATTTTGTTCACTTGTACAAAACGACACAAGACTCAATGCCATGATAGGAATCTTCAAACAACATGATGCAAAACCAGAAGACATAGCAGATGCAGGAACACGCTTTCTTGTTGCTTTGTACGGGGGTGACATGGATAAGGAAACCTTGGAAGAAGTCCGCTACCAACGTTTCGCAAAGTCAACAACAAAAAGCAAATTCAATCTTGCCTCTTTGCCACCAACGAACGACGCTGCACGATACCATGCATTTAGGATGTACCACCAAGTCCAAAAATGGTATGGAATCCAAAAAAATCCTGAAAACTGGGGCTGGAAACGTGGCACCAACGGGCTTGTTCCAGTAAGAATGACAAAGAAACCAGCACCCGAGACTTTATTGAAATTTATTTCATGTAATTGTAAAAAAGGATGCGGCGTTGCATGTGGCTGCAGGAAAGCTGGATTGAATTATTCTATTGTGTGTGGGTGCTGTAATGGTCAAACATGCCGAAATTCGCCAGAGGTTCATATCGATGTTGAGGAAGAAGATGAAGAGATTTTGTCAATGGAAGCCCAGAATCTCAGTACCACAGGCAATTAATTAGAAGATGACATTGATGAAGACTGTTATTAAGATGTCGATATCAACCAACCGGCATCAACAAAAAAATATCATTACGCAATAGCCAATATATAAAATAATTTCAAAATCTACCATCGCTGGTATATCTGTGGAGTAGACCTACAGGGGATACTACAATAAAAAAAATGCGCCATGTTCTCTACCTCATGGTGGTGTGGAAATGAGTTAACAAAATTATTATAATTATATGATAAAAAATATATTTATAATATAATTATGTATAAAATGGTCACCAACACTAACTGGGCAAAGCCAAACCAAAAGCTGCCTACAGGGCCTAGCAGTAAAACCCTACGGAGCGTGTTTTTAACAGCTAGTTATTTAATGAATAACCCGAAATTATAACACAAATTGGGAATTTCATCATTTTTTAGAAAAATATTCTCATTTCCGCCACTGTAACTCGTTACAGTTAGTTAGTATTAGACTAACAAAAAAAAAACTTTAAATATAAAATGTACGTAATTTAGTTTTCTTTAAGTTCACCTTGAACAACTTGGTTGTAAAATCAACCATTTCATAATTATTTTAAAAAAACCGAACTTTGGGACCTTCAATCCAAGATGGCGGATCGAGCTCGACACTCCCGAGGTTGAAAACTTTTTTTTTTCTTTAGAGTCCCAATCTTAACAACATATATCAAAATCGCTACTACATGACCTTTTGCAAGGTAAAGGCCTTTTTTATCCCCCACTGACTGGGCTATTATAGTAGGATGAGAACTTCTGAGAAAGAAAAGAGCCGACCCCAACAGTCTATTTAGGCAATGAGTCGGACAGTGCAAGGAAGAAGAAAAGTTTTCATGTTGAATTAATTACCTTTATGCAATATTAACTGGCTGATGTATGAGATATGCACAATTGCATAATTAAACACATAATTCTTAGAACTCAAAGAATGGGATTCTATTTACTTATGAAAATGCTAAGAATTCAAAACCGAGCGTTTTATATATATGGAATACATACAACGATTTGGAAGAATAGAAAACGCTCGATTAATGATTTGTATTCCAACCCCCCGAAGGTGTAATGACGTGTGGTTTGTCCTCGAGTTAATTGAAAATTGGTTTACCTGCTAAATCACCTGTAAATGGCGTAGTACATTCCGTGCTTCCACCTTTCCATAAAACATTGAAAGCAAGTTGGAAACGAGTTCCGTTTTAATTACGACAAACTTAAACTTGAGTGATTTATTTGTGCTCGGAACTTTCAATTTAAAAACTTCATTTGCCTGTTTCAGCCAAGTGAAGAACTTGTAATTAACAGGAAAGCTTCTGTTTAAATTAAGTGCAGGTCAATTAATATTGACTTTAAAAAATGCAGATGGCTGTTAAGTTCTAAAATGGGGTTATAGAGATCAGTTCAATAAGGAACTCCGGTCATTTGATAAAAAAAATATATTCCACATTCACCTACCAACATAAATTTTTACCGACATGTTTTCTTTTAATGTCGTTTTCGTAAATTAGTTGTAATTTTTCGGGAGAACTTTTAGTAGTGTTTTTAATGCAAACGGAAAATGTGGTATAGTTTCTATCTAACACTTTTTAAATCATATTTTTCGCCGTAATTCAAAATGAGATAGCATAAATTTTATTGGGATGTATGCATGTATATAATTTTTCTACACGTGTAAAGGAAATGTATTTTCTTAAATTAAAAAAATTATAGCGTTTGGCGTTGTAGGAAAAGCAATGCTTCACAGTTAGAATGTAAACGTCAATTATTGTCCAAAGATTTTAAAGTTGTTTGTTGTCTTTGAATAATATCTCCCAAAATTGTTCAAGGGGTTACGGTCGTATAAATTCAGTTAAAATCGTATCTAAATATTCAGAAATCTAAGAGTGCAAAATTATCGAACGATGTAACTAACGAAACATAAAAAAAAAACGAGTGTACATTAGACCACACGGCTGAAGTAAAACTTCACTAACTTATATATCCCTCTCAACTTCCATTCGCCTGGCCCGACCGTTCGCCTCGCCCGATCACACTTTTCATAACGCTCTCGTCACACATTCACTAGCTTACTCCCCAAGTCAAGCGTGCGTAAAAGCCCTACCGTTCGCCTCGCCCGATGACCCTTTTCGTAACGCTCTCGTCACGCATTCACAAGCTTACTCCTCAAGTCAAGGGTGCGTTAAGAAAGTTTACTTCAATAAATATTTTTGTTTTGTTTTTGAAGTAAAACGGTCGGACCTTTACGCACGCTTGACTTCTGGAGTAAGCTGGTGAATGCGTGACGAGAGCGTTACGAAAAGTGTCATCGGGCGAGGCGAACGGTTGGGCCTTTACGCACGCTAGACTTGGGGAGTAAGCTGGTGAATGCGTGACGAAAGCGTTATGAAAAATGTGATCGGGCGAGGTGAACGGTCGGGCGAGGCGAACGGAAGTTGAGAGAGAGAGATATAAGTTATTGAAGTTTTACTTCAGTCGTGTGGTCTAAAGCACACTCGTTTTTTATTACCTTTACTTTTGTATGCTTTTTTAACGATCGTTTCACTGGCAATGATCTCTTCTAGCATAATAAGGAAGCACGGAAGGTCCTACTATAATTTTAATTTGTTGGTATTCATACCTTTAGGCCAAGTGCATGAATATTACAGACTCGTGGAAAAGGGTAAAAGACAAGTGGAATACATTTCCGACCTCTCCAAGAGCAATCGTGTTTACGAAAAGTTCATTAGAATGGTGCTTTATTTCAAGGAGTGCGAATAATAAATTAGTGAGAGCATTAGCATGGACTCTGTAGACGCTTAAGGAATTATGAACTTTTTGAAATACGCACTGAACAGATAACCCCAAGAAGTGTGATTTATAAAAAAAACTCATGTTCGCCGTTTAAATATTACGACCTTTCGATCCCTAACCCTCAGATAGACCATTGAAATAGATAATTTGTTCAAGAATGAATTTCTATACCTATTTGAAAAACTCTTTGCTTCAGTCGCACTCGTACATAGTCTCACATATATCTTTCTGTTATTATGACGCTTGACGTGCTCCAACTCAAGTATTTGGTTCAATTGACCGTGCCATCTCTTAATCGGGCGTCTCCAACTTCTTCTACCATTCACATTCACGACATACGTTTTCCTTACACTGCTTTCTTCATTCATTCCTGCCCAAACCATCTAAGCGTCCCTTTCTTATTCTTACTTAAAATGCTTACATCAGGCTAGCGTTATTTGCGAATCTCCACATTTCTCACACGATCATACACTTTTTTACCACACATGATATCATTTCTACAGCATTCAACATGCTTCCATTTTTCCAGTTGCATGCCTCACTGCCATTCATCAGGGTATAGTACCAGTAAGGGTACTCCATTGTGGAAGGAATTGTACTAGTAAGGACACTCCATTGTGGAATGCTAGTTAATTAATAATTATTTTTCTAGGTTTGTGTAATTTTTGTATAAATTTCAAGCATTTTGTAATAAATTCAACCGTCGTCACAATTGTTTGACATTAACCTTCCTGACATCCACAAGCCAGCAGCTTTGATGAGAGGGCCCGTAAGCTGCGTCAAGCCTGTTTCTTATTCAAACTTCACATAAAGCACTCCGACGCTCACACCCTTCCAACTAAGGAGTCGGGAGGGCGCTAACAGCAACACAAAAGTTTGGTACCTTTAAGTTATATTCGAGTACTTATATATCTTCTCTTTACAGGACTTTATTAAAATGTCATTAACTAATGTGTTTCTTCAATATTCGCAAATTCACTTTGTGGCGTCAATTTAATTGAATGAAAATAAATCAATTTGTATACATCACTTATATAACCACAATTATTAACATCTTTCGAAACCACTGGCTTCTTCGTCGGGATAAAATTGAAATTTAACAAAAAATAAACAAAAGACAAACTGTAATTTTATATATTGTATATTATATGTACCTACATAAAACATTATGCCTTTTATATTATACGATAAATACATATTGAACATTACTAAGAGTGATGAATAATTTGTTAATGGTATCATAAAAACAATTATATAATATAAAATATAAAAATAATATTAATATGGGTAATAATATGCATTTACTTTATATAATAACATTTGTGGTTGGCAAATTCATAATAATATTTATAATTTAAACACCTTTTAGGTGCTCCTCAAAGATATTCAAATACAAAAGAGATATGCTATGGTGTCCGCGCAAATATCGGCGGACTACGACCTAATTAGAGCAGTTTGCATACGAAAAGAATTTGTTCTCTTCGTTGATTTTTTGAAGGTGTGCATTAGTATTTGTTAACAATATAATTAATTCATTTAGTTTAACGTTCGTCCGATTTATTCGTTAATTATTCGTTCATTTCGTTTATTTTATAATTGGTAAACAATATCGGCGACACCCGGAAGCGCAGTCCCACCCAGTAAAAACTGCAGATAGCACATCAACTTATATTTCAATATCTTTGGTGCTCCTTAACTCTAGTATTAAAAACCCAACCACCTTTTGGAAACAAATCATTATTTTGGTATTATATTGATATTTTATTGGTAGTATATTTTGCATTATATTGGTAGTATATTTTGCATTATATTGGTAGTATATTTTGCATTATATTGGTAGTATATTTTGCATTATATTGGTAGTATATTTTGCATTATATTGGTAGTATATTTTGCATTATATTGGTAGTATATTTTGCATTATATTGGTAGTATATTTGGTACAAGATTAAAACTTTTACAAAGAAGCACTATGGGTTAACAATTAGAAATTATAAAAACTGTGATTCGCCAATTAAATGTTATTAATAATATTTATAATTAATTATTTTGTATTATAATTGTACATGATTTTTAATATATTTTTAAAATAGCAGTCGCTTAAATTTATTTTCGTTTAAAAAATAATATTTACAATAATTTATTTTTAATATTCAAACAAATAGGTTACTCTTTGATTATTTCTTGTTAATTTATGAAAGTTTTCATACATAAATGCAATTATTAACCATTCTAAAATATTTTTTTTATGACAACCTTAACTATTTAATCAACACTTTGCTACTTATGTCATACTTGCTTGACTTTTATTAATTTTAATTATCTTGACAAAGGGGGTGAGTGGTGCACACAAAGTGTTTTTTTAAATTTAATGTAATGGTTATTTATTTTTTCTTGGAAATAAAAGTCTAAAAAGTCTAAAAGTCTCGTATTACAAAAAATAATTGTAATAAGCATTAAAAAATACTCCCTACACTACTAAAACGTCTGCAGCATTCACCGGTTGACTGTGAAACTTCCGTGACTTGAGAAAAAATGAAATGCCCAAAAATCATAGATACCTACTTTATTCCAAAGCCTTCAAAGAAACTGCATACATAGATTATAAAGTCTTTTCTAAAGTAATATTTAGCAAAAGCGGTTCTGACATTCTTCCTAAAGTTCTTTTGTAAATAAATTAAATAAGGGTTAAAATCCGCTTTAAAATTCATGAATTTTGGTATGGAGGACACCGAGGTCCCAAACACACTTGACAAGTTCATAATATGTTACAAACAAAAAAAAACATATAAAAACATGGGTAGAAATCTGGGGGTCAGTGAGTACGATTCCATCGCTCCCACTGCGGTGCAAGACGATAGGTTAAGATAGTCCGACTGGAGAGGTTAAAAGGTCTCCCTCAACTAATCTCTCCGGATCTGGCCCACCACTTCAAAACTGGGACAAAAGCACCGCCGCCAAACCTAGACAAACCTCCCTGGTGAACCCGGGCACTCTCCTAAATCACCAAATATAGCGAACCACTTAGGGTAACCTTTGGTAGGGATGGTACGTTTTAAGATTTTCACCGCCAAAAGCATTTTCGTTATTTGTTTTTGGGATGTTATGCCGTGTTGCGCTACCTCCTTTAGCCAACGAATCGAACATCATTGCAATGTCCATCATCAGGGAAGATCCGGCAGATCCGGTAGATGTGTAATTTTCTATTCCTTTCCGCGGCGATGACGCCACTGCTTGTCACGGTCATTTTGTATCGTGAAAGTTAGTGGAGCTGGCGACACAGTATCGCTTCGAAGTAAATAAGCACACACTTCACCACTAAAAATTACACATCTACCGGATCTGCTGGATCTCTCCTGATGATGGACACTGCGATGTCCACGGCATAACACCCCAAAAACAAATAACGAATATGGTAGGGATGTTTATTATCCAAGAGGTTCCCGGGGTGGCGGTACCACATACCCTTCTCCAAAAATTTACAAACAAATCATTTCAAAATACGGCTCTTAGGCTTTTTTCACTGACCTTTTATTTATTCATACAAAACACACTTGACTTTATTAATACAAAATCGAACTATCGGCTTTATGGGTTCATGATTCGGCCGTGTTGCAGCAAACTCAAGCCAGCCACGAACAATATGCCCGGCATTGGCAACATTTTGACACATCACCGAAGAAAATAAAACTCAAATAATCTTCTAGACTAATTTTTGTTACACAGTAATAGAAATTGTGCATTAATATTTTGAAACAAGCCATATTATTTGAAAAATATCGATGAAAGTGTGTGCTTCAGCAAGATTGCTGTACGACCGGACCATTCTACAATTCTAGAACTGTTATTGGCAAAAATTTCCGTTCAAAACAAGGTGGGTAACTTAAAATTTTTAAAAACAACCAAAACTAGAAGCAGGGACCTTTTTACATTCGGGTAGATGCTCAAACCATCTGAGCTAAACCGCCATTTACCAAATTAAACGAGGCAACGAAGGGAATGAAATTACGCTTGCTGGCTAGAAACAGATGCTTCCATACTATTTACTTGCAAGACAGTGAAATTTATTCAGATTTTCTGGAATTTTTAATTGTTTGTTGTTTTTACTAGGGAAAATAATATTATTTTAACGGTTCCCTTTCAACACCCGGTGGGTCAAAACTAATCACAAGCAGCGGTGACGGGTGCAGACGACCCAACAAAAACTCGAATTTGAGATGAATGAAATTTTTATCCAAATTTTTCATTTTGTTCATGACGTTTTGTAATTCTTCGCACATTCCAAAAATTTCCTAAAAGGAATAGAGAGGTGAAATATTTCAATTGCGAGCGAGCGTGACACATTCAACTGGCGATGGTGCGCAATTTAGCCGGCCTCTACACAATAATTTCATTTAATACGCAATTATTTCAACTCATTTAATTAACATTAATAGAAAATCTGAAACAGAAAAACCGGAAAAAGATGCGGTCACATTTAGGACTCGAGCCACTGACCCGGCAAGTCATGGGTCCTGAGTTCAAGTCCTAGATATGACCGTATCTTTTTCTGATTTTTCTGTGTCAGATTTTTGATTGAGTTTCGCTCTTATTGTCTTCATTAATTAAATATTACAATTTATACATAAAGTTAAAAATAAAAATCAAGTGCTGTTCACTCGCAGTAGAAATGAAACCTTCACCATACAATCTCAACCAACAGGAGCCTTGAAAATTGGGCTCGTAATCAAAGCGGCTAACGCGGTAAGGCTTCATTCTATCTCATTCTATCATAGGCTAAATCTTATATATGTAATTGTTTGTCTCTTTTTAGTGTCTTTTTCGTTTCATCGAGTTTAAAATCACAACGGTGATAAAGAAGTTTCAAGTCAAAAGAACTAATAACTTCAATGTACTAATACTGTGTCTTTCCTGACCCACCACCGGAGTGGATGTGTTGAACGCCGATTCTCGACCCGTTTCAGCTTTGAATTATAATAATGTAGTACCTACCTACATCATATTTTATACCCTATACAGGGTGTTAAGGGACGTACTTGACTTACTTTAAACAGTGATTCCTGATATTATTTGGAGTAAAAAATGTAAACAAAATTTTGGTCTCCGGTGACATTTTTGATTTTTTTTTTTCTACAAAAATATAAAAAAATGGTAGTTGTTGAACAGTTGGAGGCGGGGTAAGGGGTTCGTCGGACACCCGGCTGAGTGACGAGTGACGAAATGCGAAAGAATTTTTTTTTTGTTTGATTTTGAAGAAAAAAATTTTGAAAAAAAAAAGTCGTCAAAAAAAGTCACCGGAGACCAAAATTTCGTTTACATTTTTTACTCCAAATAATGTCAAGAATCACTGGTTAAAGTAAGTCAAGTACGTTCCTTAACACCCTGTATTTTTTTTTTTACATTAACTCCACACAGGAGGCCCTGAGGAAAATAACTTCCCTCAGGGCCTATGTCATCTTTGAAGATGCTGTGTGGAGGGTCTTTTTGAGGAAAGGTAGGAGTGAACACGGGTCTTGAAGAGACCCATGTTGTAGGAGGGAGGAAACACAGAGGCCGGCAAATCGTTCCACAGCCGAGCTCCGATAAGATAATTATCATGTTAAAGAGAAAAAAGTTTGAATATTGTTTTTAATATTTGTACCTATGCATGTACCAAAAGGTGATATATCGGTAGAAATAAATACTTAAATAGAATATTAGTCCACGCTCATGTTAAATATAAACCACCACAATAAATACTAAGAAATGTCTTTTGCCCTCAGAAATTGAATAGGTACAGAACGTGAGAATTCTTTCACGTTTAATAAAGTTGAAAAATCTGTAATGCTGGAAGAAAAATAAAAGTATTTTATTGGTCGTACGACACGTCAGTACTGCTTTACAAAGTGATGGACGGTACAACTCCCTTTAGTATAGTACAGCAGGGATAATAATATCAAAGAAGGAGATTTTAGTTTTACAGTGTCAGCAGACTTGTTTTGTCTCCGTTTCGCGAGTATACATTTCGAAAGTTTTAGCGCTCTCAGCGGTACACGTTAGATGTTTTGTCGCTGTAGTGATAATAGATATTTTACCCTTTATCCCTTCGATCAGTTCCTAAGGAATGAGAATGATTTTTAAAGATTCGTTTTAATTAATGTACAATTTGATTTAACAAGTTTTAATTTGGTTTTCAAAGTATTAAACTGTAGTCGAATGGTGAAAATATTTTAATATTTTTAAAAGTGTTACTATTTCCAAGAAAGCTTTAAATTATATTAAAGTAGAATGTTAGTGAGCACAAACAGAAAATACTCTTGTAAATGTGATCTAAATCTCATAAAATAACGGTATAAATCTGAACGGGGAAAAATAAAAGGTTTTTAAGAAAAAAATATAAAAAAATCGAGCACAGTTTACACGCGGTAGAAGCGAAATATTACCAAAACAATCTCAACCAATACTCGAAAAATGAGGTCATAATCAAGCAGCCAATGAGGGCAGACCTAGCGTCATTCCCGTTTCATATCTCAACCAAGAGGAGCCTTTAAAAGTGACATCATAATCAAAACCGCCAATGAGCGCAAGAAATGCGTTATTTACGTTTCATCTGAATTCCAAATCACAGTTAAGCTAAAGAAGTTTCACTTCAAAAAAAATAATCTTAGATCACTTGTTTGTGTGCATACACAAAGATATAAAAAATAAACAAAAAATTGTATGCAGTTCACACGCGGTAGAAGAGAAACAGAGTGGATCAAGAGTGGGAAGGCTATGAAGCACCGCACAAAGAGGAGACCGATTATTCTATCTCATTCTCTCACAAGTTAAATCCTATTTAGATATTTGTGTTTGACTCTTTTTAGTGTTTCTTTTTCATTTCATGGAGTTTCAAATCACAACGGTGCTGAAGAAGTTGTCACTTAAAAAATTACGTTTATTGTAACATGCTTTCAATGTATTGATTTTTTTTATTGGTGCGAATGAGATATTTTTGTGCATGATGTTTTCCTCTTCGGTAAACTAAATAGTTTTCATGTTTCCCTTCTGTGTTTCTTATTTTATTTTTCAACTTTAAGCATTCGTTAGTTGTATATAAAAAAATATGATGTCAGCTTGATAAAAAATATGATGTTAGGTTGTACTTTAATGTGAATGACCACGGAGAAAGTTTGTTTGTAGTTATAAACATGGAACCTATTAGATAATGTATTTTGCCAGCAGGCATTTTCACACACAATCGTTTAACGGACGATTACATCCCGGAACAACGCCGGAAACTTGTTCGTTCTAATTTATTTTCTATCAGCAAAGCAGATTGATTTTACTCGTGCCACTGAAGCGATAAAGCGATGTAAGTGTGATGTACCTTGTCTTCAGTTACGTCTACGTATCAGGAACGGTTCCATGCCAACTCAGAATTAAACCAACTCAGAACCACCTCAGAAAGGTCATTAAAAGCTATGAAAAATAATTTTAAAATAGCCGGTAACCCTGACCTAACTTAACCTATTTAACCAATTTTTTAAATATTTTTTTATCATCACTCTTAATGACCTTTTTGAGGTGGTTCTGAATTGGATTCATTCTGAGTTAGCCGGTCACCATCAGTTCTGTATCGGCATCGTTTCTGTAATCTAATACGAATGTGTTAACAAATGGATATGAATCAAAACAATTCCAGGTGCTTTCAGGTATTCCACAGGGTTTGAGGCTAAGATACGAGGCTAAGAAAGAAAAAGCTCGCATTAAATTTTGTAGGCATAATAAATAGTAAAAGTAAAGAGTTTTCCGGCGTTTGGTTTTGGTGTAGCCGATAAGTACCGGATACCAAGAACTATTAAGCTTAGCATCTTCGTTGTCTCTATGAATCTGTTAATAACCCAACGAATACTTTTGGCCGTGAAATTCTGGAACCATCTCACAGGACATAGGGTAAAAGCGGGATACTTACCTCATTGGGATACATGCCACGGTTTTGAATACACTGTGTTAGGGATGGTAAGTGCCCTTCTCGAAGGCCTCAATGACATGTAAACCTTGGGAGTAGGTGCACGCGTTTTGTTTTTGTGAACGAAAATATTCCGCGGCGAAACTTTAACGGGCGTCGAAATTGTATTGAAGTATTTTCTGTTGAATATTTTTATTACTGATCGTGGTTTCAGTCAACTTTTTATTTTAATGCATGCGTTAGAGTTTAAATTACACTGTTTATTATTTTTATTGTTAAATAGTTTTTTTTATTTAATTCGCAAATAAAAAGGGCAGGAATCTGTATCAAAAAGGATGGTCGCCCTTTTTACTTTTGCGGATAGTCGCTAAAAATAAGCTGGATGGACAGGGTTACAAACGAAGATGTTATGGTTCGGATGAATAAAGAAAAGGAAGTAATTAAAACTATAAAAATCCGAAAACTTCAATATCTTGGACATGTGATGAGACATCCAGAGAAGTATGAGATTCTGCATCTCATAATGCTGGGAAAGATTGCCGGAAGACGGGGCCCTGGAAGAAGAAGAACCTCATGGCTGAAAAACCTGAGACAGTGGTATGGCCAGTCTACCGTGGAGCTGTTCAAACAAAGTCCGCATAGCCAACATGATAGCCAACGTCCGTTGAACGGACAGGGCACAAGAAGAAGAAGAAGGATAGTCGCTCTAAGAGAATCTTTAATAATTAAAAGCTAAGACGGAAGAGAAGTATCAGTGTTTTGTCAAATATGATTGCCCGAAGATTCTTCCGATGCAGCAATAATGTTAAAAAAAAAAACATTATTTATTGCATTCTGCACTAACCTGTATACAAGTGAAACATGGTGTCAATACCGAGTAAGCTCAATGGAACGTCTCCGGATCCAATATAATGATGCGTGCAGAATCATATTTGGATTCAGAAGGTATAGCAGCGCTTCAACAATGTTCGCAGAATTAGGACTCCATGGATTCGCCAGTCTGATGAGACACCGGGTCACTGGAGCCAGGATGCGGCTAATGGCCTCCGACAACACGTTGGTGACCGCAGCCTTCCAGCACCAAGCTCCACTCCTGAGTGAGCGATGGGCCCGAGCGCACTCAAGATCACGCCCTGCATAATAATTGATTATTTATTTTTGTTATTATTAATTTTTATTACTATTATTTTTTTATTTTTTTTCTATTTATGTTCTTATTTCTTTACTGTGTAAATATATAAATATGTGTAATTTATACGGGACGTGTGGGATTGCACTATCCTCCCCACATCCTGGAATAAAGACTATTATTATTATTATAATACTAATAAAAAGTTTCAGTCTATGATTATTGTGCAGAATGTTTTGAAATCAGATTGGATTCAATGTGAGATGTGTCGAATGTGGTTGTATGAAACATGTACAACATTTGAAAACCATTGCATGAGATGTGGAATGTTAAAAACCTGGCTTCTTTTGATAACAAAGGTCAAATTAATGCTAATGCCAAAGCTAATTGCCATGTAGGAGAATCTATTCTCATACCTGGGACTAAAATTACATAGCAAAATCCCTTCATAACTAAAACTGTGTGAAGGATCATCCTTCGGTCCAAAAATATCAAAATGGTTACTAGATTTAGGCAGGAATATTATTAGTCAGAAATATTATTAAAAAATGTTATTAGATAAAGGAAGTCTTTGCCTGTTTTATTGACTACGAAAAGGCATTTGACAGGGTAAAACATGCTGACCTAATGAAAATGCTTGCGGGTTGTAACGTTGACACCAAAGACCAATATTTCATTAAAAACCTGTATTGGTTCCAAACAGCAGAAATAAGACATGGGAATGAGAGATATAATGCAATTGCCATTTAGCGTGGAGTACGACAAGGCTGTATCCTGTCGCCACTATTGTTTAATCTCTATTCCAACTATGTCTTTAAAAGAGCCCTAAGTAATACTGATAAGGGTCTGAAGATCAACGGAGTTGTCATTAATAACACAAGATACGCAGATGATACTGTATTACTAGCTGACTGTATCGATGACCTCCAAGACCTATTAAATCTTGTTAATAATGCTGCTGAGCAACTGGGCCTAACAATCAACGTCAATAAAACTAAATGGATGACATTTGGACGACTAGATCACTCTGAATCAGTGATACTGTTAAATGGTCGCAATGTCGAAAAGGTGGAAAGATTTAGATACCTCGGCAGTATTCTCACGGAGACTCTTGACCCAGATGTGGAGGTTAGATGCAGAATTGAAGCAGCAAGAACTGCGTTCATTAAAATGAAATCCCTCTTCTGCAATGACAATATCAGCTTAAAACTAAGGCAGAGAATGCTAAAATGTTATGTGTGGTCGGTCTTGCTCTATGGATGTGAAACATGGACCTTGAAAGTAAATACCATGAACAGGTTAGAGGCTTTTGAAATGTGGCTTCACCGGAGAATGCTCAAGGTCCTATGGACCGACATGATCACCAACACAGAAATTCTCAGGCGGGCTAGAGCAGATAGAGAACTGCTTACATTAATAAAAATCAGGAAAATTTCATATCTGGGTCATATACTTCGAGGGGAGAAGTATCACTTGCTCCATTTGATATTGAAAGGCAAGATAGAGGGTCGCCGAGGGCCTGGTAGGAGACAAATGTCTTGGCTGCGTAACATACGAGAGTGGACCGGCATTAGAAGTGTGGAGGAGCTATTCCGGGCAGCGCAAGACAGAGACATTCTCAAGAGTGATCGCCAACGTCGGGGGGACCTGATACGGCACGCAAAGAAGAAGAAGATTTGATAATTATGTATTACGAGCACATTTCTTTTGTTTCCAAAATTTTTCTTTTCTTTTTATTTTTATTTTCTTTTCTTTTACTTACTGTTTTTCTTGTTTAATCACTTCAAATACACCTTTTCTTGTTAATTAATTAATTCTAGAACCCATTACTCCACTGTATAATATATTATAATTATTTAAATGCAAATTGTGAAGCTTAACTATACTTAATACTTTATGAATCATAATGTACCTACCAACCTAATAAGAATATGTCAATTTGACTGTCCTAGAACGGGAGACCTTCCTAGTTGGATAGTCAAAACTCCCTAAAATGAATGTATTTTATAACAAAGAAAAACAAAAACATAAAAATTAAAATGCGATTCTTTCTTTAAGATAAATAATAATAACTTACGTAATAAAATGAAACAATGCAACTTTGTATAAACCACTTATAAAATGTGCAAATCCGACCGGTTTCGGAACAAACGTTCCTTCGTCAGGGAACGAAGGGGATAACCACAAAGTAATAGCTACATTCAAAAATATAACTTACGTAGTTTGAAACGTTCAAACTTAATACTATTTCATAATGTTGATTAGTAGTCCAGTCAAGGAAGGAGGTGAAGAGTGCTTGAGCAGGAACCTAAGCGATTCCCTCAGGAACTTGTTCAGGGTGCTTAGGGTGTGAACATACTAAAAGTTCTGACGTCTAGGTGGTGAGCTAGGGGGGGGGGGGAGAGTAAGTAAAAGCTCATAAAATTATCTACAACTTTTATTATATTCGTAATTTTCCAAATACCAGCCGTTTTTGAGTTACACGCTCCACAAATGTAGATATTTTCGAAAAAAATCATTTTACCTCACATTTTTCATCAAACATTCCTTCATATCGTCTGAAATATTCATCAAAGAAAGAAATTTGTTCGAAAGAAGTTATAAAGAATTTAATTCCCTCTTAGAATATACATAATACAAGCAAATGCAAAGTAATCTCCAAACCAGTAAATATTTACAGCAACTTTAAGTTTTTAGTAAAATATCGTCTTTTTCAGAAAAAGCTGATTTTATTTTATTACTGACACACCACTTTTGTTTGTATCAGATTGTGGGACTTGGACTTGGATTTCATTTATATTCACATTATAGTGGACGTTCTGTGGAGAACCATATAGATCAAGCCATCAAGAGGCATAAAGT
Organism: Limnephilus rhombicus; assembly: GCA_929108145.2. Taxonomy (NCBI): domain Eukaryota; kingdom Metazoa; phylum Arthropoda; class Insecta; order Trichoptera; family Limnephilidae; genus Limnephilus; species Limnephilus rhombicus. The sequence continues at coordinate 19,157,651 of OV815275.1, forward strand.
TCGTGAAAATGTTTAAGACCTTAATTGAAGGCATACAAAAAGAGACAACTATTGCGAAAAAAAGTCAGATCATTCTATCCCTATGGAACCATCTACTAAATTAGTATACGAATTAATAATACGCAGTTTTGTAAGAATTGTGAAATACAATTTTAAATTTAAAAAAAATTAAGGTGATTTAGTGACAATTATTATGCTTTTCCTAATGTAAGTGACGTAAGTTTTCAAATCCAATACAACAGGCCATTTCAATGTGTTAAATTGGTTGTGCACAATATACCAAAGTATTCTTTTGATTACTTACACGCATACACATACACGTTTACGATTTTCCGTTTTTTCCAGTGCATCATATTCGAGATGATAGGTTTGGGGAATCTACGTGTGCTTCTTAAGCCATGTCAGACGTACAGAATTACCAAAAAAGTTACAAACAAAAGATTTCATTGCGATAATATTATTATTTATAAAATACTTCCATTGTTATTAATTGTTTTTATGTTTAATTCCTAGTATTCCATTTAATTTTATAAAAAAATATTTTGAATCAAATTTAATAATGTTTATTAAGTTCTGCAAGTTTTTTGATATTTTTGAATATTTTGACAGCCGTTTCGGCTTACAAGGCCATTTTAAAACTTTTAACCCCCGCCCAATTTCAATTTTGAAAGTGCCCAAAATGTTTTATTATCGGTTAAAACGTTTTGCTAAGAAAATAATTGTGACAATAGATTCTCTATTTTGTGGGGTACTTTGAAATCTGTATTCCTCACTTTAAGCGTTAATGTGTTCTTAATAGGCCACTTGCATTGATTTCATGACGACTAGTAAAAAATCGTGTAGATAGATCTTTTTATTAAGATTGCGAAAATGTTAGTAAATTTTTTTAGAAATGTACAGTTTTTTATTTTATTTTTAAATAAATAAATCCATTATTTGGGCTCGTGACGTCACTACATGAAAATTTCTCGTCTCCGAAAATGTTCCTATTAATTTTTTTAAATTCCACACTGATTATTTTTTTTAATATGGCATCACTTTGATTTCAGGCGAATTTTTTAAATCGTTCACTTGATTTATTGTTTGTTCTCTGCGAACTGCAATTGGTTTGACTTTTTGACAGATGTTCTGAAGAGAACCTCGTAAATTTTAGAAGTCGGTACGTGTTTTAGAGGTATAATGGTTATGGTACTGATTTTAACAAAATCAAATTTTATAATATTCTTATTATTATTATAATTTACAAGTACAAGTATAATACATTGGATTTAGTAATATATACGTTGTACATTATAATGATTTATGATCAATAAGATGGATCAAGGAAAAAAATATTTATGAGATGTAATATTTTTGGTATGCCTCGTTATTCTCCTGTGCCATTCGTGTGGAAAACGTTCATTTTTTTAAATGATTTTCGGCTATGTATTTATCGTTTTTTCGCACCTATAAAATTGAGTCCCGTCTTTCCGGTTTATAAAATATGGTCTGATTTTTCGGATTTAAATTTTCAAAAAATCCCCAGGGTTTCAAAAATACGATTAAAAAAAAATACGGAATGTCTTAGAATATTTGTCTAAACCGGATTTATTTTTTAAATGTGATGCAAGTGGCCTATTGTTTAATAATGACGTGACTGTTATTGACATCTTAAATGTTACAATGTTTAAGTCTTGCATTCTTACTAAGAGGTGAAGAATAAGTAATATTCCTTACTTTATTAATTAATTAATTAGTGTTGTATTAGAGTTAATTGTTCGTTTGATGCTTTTTACTTCAAGTAAATTTAATCTAAGACCCCTTATTTCTATATCCCTTACATTTTGTTGTTGTCAAGACGGGTCCATTGCGCGGGCAAACTCCAGACTATGGCCAGACGTTTGCTTTGACAGTCCCATAACAGACATTCAAGGTCATAAATTTTTTTAGTGTTTGAGTTTCCAGTGTTCGGCGTTTGAAGGTCATTTCGGCGCTTGGAGGACTTTCAAACAATTAATTAGAGTGAAGTTCGCGCAGTTCACACAATTTGACAACTGGTCTGGAATACGGACGTCCACGCGTACGCAATACTTGACGTTTGGCGTTTATTGCATGTCCTAAGTTACTAATGAATTTGAGATGCACAGATATTTTAATAGATATTTATTTATTAGGAAATATTTCCAACTAAATCGATTACTATTGAATTTAGAGTGCGTGAATAATTACGTAGCATCAAAAATAGAATAAATTTAAATTGGTCAATTTCTTTCGTGTCTCTGAAACCGATTTATAAATTAATAGACTTTATTTACAAGTGAGTTCACGAAAGAAATAATCATCCATTACGACAGTGTGTTTATTTAAAATCATAAATAATAATTTTAGGTCCGCGCAGTTGATAACCAAAAAACTTGACGTTTGACGTTTTTCGTTTACGTAAATGTTAAAATGCGTTCGATGTGGAAAAGATGCTACACCAGGAAGAAAACACAGACATTTATTTATCAGGAAAGATTTCCGACAAATATCGATTAGGTTTTGCACCAATAACATTATATAATAATGTCATTGTATTGCACGACCTAAAGTTACTAGAATTTAGAGTGCGTAAACATTTACGTCAAAAACAGAATAATTAAAAATATTTGATATTATATTATAATTTTATTATCAAATATTTTGATTATTATATTATATTTAGGTTTAATAATATTTTAAACTCGTGATTATGCTCGCTCATGGCACATAACCGTAAAAGGCCATTCCGTTTTCCCCACACACGACCGCATCGCGTATCTTCTGTCAAAAAATGAATTCTCCCCCCCGCCAGCACCCGCCTGCCTTCCCGCTTCACCCGAGATGGGATGTTTAAGTTGTGTTTTTGTTTTGTTTTCCGCAGAACACGGGAAGCTCAAACACTACAAAAATTGTCAAACATTTATGACCTTCAATGTTTTGACCTTGACTATCAAAGCAAAAGTCTGGCGTTTTCGCGCCCAATGGACCCGACTTTAAATGGAACGTGATTGTTCGATTTTCTGCGAATTTTGAATAAGTGTTATTCTATCATAACATGTTCTTTTTTTTATATTAGCTCCTCACTGAAGGCCCTATGGAAAATAACTCCACTCAAGGCCTATTTTATCTTTGGGGAAGCTGTGTGGAGTGTCTTTTTAGAGGAAGGAAGGAGAGGAAATTCTGAGAAGGAAAAGGAAATTTGGGGGTCCAGGTGTGTCCAGGAGAGACGGCCGTATCAATCCAACCTTTTCACTGCCACGCAAATCAATGTTTCGAGGGAGTCCTACTGAAAAGGTCAAAAGATCATACAAGCCTAAAAAAATAATCTTTGAATCTAATTGAGAATGCATTTTCCGTCTGTCAGCGTGGTCACACATTAATTCATATATGCCTTTCTTATTAAGTTTAGGATTTCTACTTTTTTAGTTTATAATGCTTGTTCCTTTATTATTATTAATTAAAATTTCCATTGTTATCTTAGCCTATGATATGAACATATTGATGAATATTTGATTGAAGTAATCCATAATCCGCCCTTAAAATTGTTGTTCAGATCTTATACCTATATTACCAATTGTTAATCCCTAGTATATTATGCCTACTCATTAACTACGATAAATTAATATTGCACGGATCAAGCTTTTGACTATTCAATTAAAGCTTTCAATATTGAATCTATTTATAATGATGAGTACGTAGATTATGTAGGTGTAAAGTTACACGATAAAAAGTGTGATAGGGTAGAGGTACTCGTGACAGCATTTAGTAATGATTCCATGAGAACAAATTTTCTTTACATAGTATAAAGTAAAGTCGCTCTGTATGCTTTGATCTTTTAAAATTCACAGTGGATTTTCACCAATAGATAGAGTGATTCATGAGAAAGGTTTAAGTGTATAATTTGTCAAGGTTTTCTGTAAATTGGTTGAAATATATAATATTTAAAGGAGAATGTCCGTATATGGTGGACTAGCGGGCTGGCAAGCGAGCGGTGTGGATTTGATGTGTATGCAAATTAACAGATGGCATTGTTTGTAAAGGCTGGGTAATAGTGTTGTCAGTAGACGACGCTGTGTTTCGTTAGCCACAGCAACGTTTGTCCGGGTCTGCTAGTAATACAGAAAAGTGAATGTTTCTTTTTTTCTTCCTTATGCCTTATTAAACAATTCATCCGATTGCGATGAAACTTTGGGGATTTGAAGTACCTTATTAATTAATTTACCTGGGATGGTTTCTATATTCAATAATGAGCTGTGACGTTATGACCTTTTTTCCTATACTATTCATCAAAGTTTGGTAAGTTTTTGTGCGCAGGTCCGCATTGATTTTTGTCTATATATTATATACTGGTAAGTTCTGGCGTTACGAAATTTTTATAAAATATAGTTGGCGAACGAGTTGTTTGAAAAATGTTTGTTTTCATACGGTTTGGCGTCATACAGAGCAATACACTCCTGGATATACTGACTCCCCAGATTCCTACCCACTCCTCATATCATTTTCCTTCCCCGTGTTTCCTCTCCTTTCTTTCCTAAAAAGACCCATCACACAGCATCCCTAAAGATGTCATAGGCCCTGAGGGAATTATTTTCTGAGGAAGATAATTCCCTCAGGGCCTCCTGTGTGGAGCTATTGCAAAAAAAAAATAACTCACAGGTTTTTGAAGTGAAAACTTCTTAAGCACCATTGTGATTTGAAACTGAATGAAACGGAAAAGCGACACACACTTGAAAGAGATAAACACATACATGTATAGGATTTAGCTTGCAAGAGAATGAGAGAGTATAATCCGTCTCCTCTTTGTGCGATGCTTCGTAGCCCCCCCACTTTTTTACTTCTACCGCGTTTAAACGTGACACATGTTTTTTTTAATTGATTCGAAAAAAAAACACATTTATAACATTATTTGATATTGTGGACCTCACTAGTACTTTATCTGTAATTTTTTTTTACATTAGCTCCCCACGTGGGGGCCCGGAGGAAAATAATTTCCCTCAGGGCCTATGTCATCTTAGAAGATGCTGTGGGGAGGGTTTTTATAAGGAAATGAATAAGAGGAAGTTCTGGGAAGGAAATAGGTATTAAGGGTGGGTAGGAATCTGGAGATCAGTCAGGTCAGTGTGTCTAGGAGTGATAGACATATGTATCCATCCCTTCAACTGCGATGCAAGGCGATGGGTCGTGGGTTTCTGGCTGGAGAGGTCAAAAGACTTCCTCAACAAGTCGCTCACGATATGTAGCCATGCAGCAGGTGGGCAGACACATCGGCCGGCAAGACATTGACAAACCTCAACCCATAATCCCGGTCATCCCTTCTAAGTCACCAAACGTAGCGAACCAGTTGGGATGACCTATGGCAGAAGTGTTGGTTATCCAATAAATGGTTCGCGGGGCGACGGTACCTATACTCGCCTCCCAAAATGAATTATTAAAATCATTTAAGCGTAAAAGTTTTAAAAAAATGCTCTCATACTTGGACCGGTCTGGGTTGCCGATGAAACGCTTTTGTTGTCGTCAAATATTTAAATATATCTGATGACACATTGTTAGTGCGTTTACGTCAGCGGCGTAGTGTGGGTTTCGGCCGCCCGGGGCGGAGAAAAATTTTGCCGCCCCCCCCCCCCCCCTTACTTCTACAGGTACCGATTTTCAATCGCTTACCGGGCGAGGGGGGGGGGGTTAGATATCTTTTTTTTTATACCGATTTTTATAATACCATATGCCGAGTACCAATAAAATCATGCTTATAAATTCTACTACTAATTTACATATAACTGCTCTCAGAAATCGAGAATGGTATGCCTGTGATAGAATTTCTCATCGTCATCACACATACATATGGAATGCAACACAAATGCAAAGCTTCACTCGGTAAACGATGAATCGGCAACTAATTGTTATTTGATAACACAAAACTGGTTTAAATTAAACTAAATATGCGGTGTATCAAAACTACTCTCAAAACATGACAATGGTTTTTCTTTGATTCTAGCGGCACTTACATTCTGAACATAAAACTGGTTTTAATTAAATCTGTATGCAGTGAATTAACACTACACTCAGAACATGAAAAGGGTTTTCTTTGATTCTGCCGGAACTTACATTCTGAACACAAAACTGGTTTTAATTAAAACTCACTCAGAACACCGGGGCGGAGGAAAATTTCGCCTCCCTCTTATTTGGGTACATCACGCGGTGGGGGCGGGGGGGTTGGGGGGGGGGTTGTTTATGGAAATCCTATTTTTTTATTTCGACCTATTTATATACGAGCCGGATTTTTTAATAATCATATTTGACGGGTATTCTTTCAACGAAAATCATGTTTATAAATTCTTGATTGATTTATTCTGCGCTAGAGTCCCCAAATAATAGTTACTCACGCGACAATCAATTTCTCAGAATTTGACAGCATTATGTAACTCAAATGTAAAGCTTTATTCGATGCACGATGAATCTGAAACTCGTTATTTAATGTATCGTTGTATTCTGAACACAAAACCAGTTTGAATGCGGTGAATTCAAACTACACTCAGAACATAAAAATTCTTTGATTCTTGTATTAAATAAATGCGACTAGAATTTGATAACTGCACATCGAATAACAGAATATTTTCCTTCGAAATGTGTCAGCAGATGAATCCAACTGGAATTTTACATTCCGAACTCGTTTAAATAAAATCTGTACCTGGCGAATTAAAACTGCACTCAGAACATGAAAATGATTTTTCTTTGATTCTGGCAGCACACACATAGTCTGCAAATAGAATATTATAACTGAACTTCAAATAAGAGAATGTTTTCCTTTGAAATGTGTCAACAGATGAATCCACAAATGGAAATTTACATACTGAACACAAAATTGGTTTAAATTAAGTCTGTATGCGGCGAATTAAAAGTTCACTCAGAACATGAAAATGGTTCGAATCAAATTGACTCTGGCAGCACATACAGAGTCTGCAACTAGAATTTTATAACTGAACTTCGAATAAAATAATGGTCTCTTTCGAAATGTATCAGCAGATGAATACCCAACTGAAATTAGTTCGTTAATACATTCTGAACACAATTCTGGTTTTAATTTTAAGATTGAATCTGTTTGCGAGTTATCAGATTTGATTAGAATCACTCCCATACTATGCCTACGGTTTTCCTACGAATTGCGAAATTTGCTGCTTAAAAAAATATAATTTTAGATATTTTTAATAAATAATAAAAAAAGAGTTGAATTCGTAAACGAAAGTATCATAGAATATTTTCAAATAATGATTTGAAATGGTTTAAATTTTTCCAAGATAATATTATTATTTATTGTGAAAATTTGCCGCCCCCCTTAAAAGTGCCGCCCGAGGCGGGCAGCCCCCCCCCCCCCCCCCCCCCCTCACGCTACGCCACTGGTTTACGTCATCCGGTTGTAAGAGGGGGGGGGGGGAGTTAGATAAGAACCTCCAAACTCACTCTTCGCGAGAAATGTATCAGTCAAAACTCCGCTACCAAACGGTTACGTGAGTTATTTGTGCGTCGTCAAAGTAAAGTTAGCTGAGCAGAACAAACGAAAAACACGGTAAAGGTAAAAAAAATACAAATATGCAGTTCACACGCGGTAGAAGTGAAACCTTCAGAAAACTAAAGTAGACTGGAGTGGGGAGGCTACGAAGCACCTAGTATTCTTTGAATGTATGTGTTTGTCTCTTTTGAGTGTCGCTTTTTCGTTTCATCAACTTTCAAATCACAATGGTGCAAAGAAGTTATCACTGCAAAAATTATTGGTAGCGTAGAGATATTATGTCATTTTTTGGTGATTTTAATAACGCGCTCATTTGTTTCAAATCTGTCATGGAAGCTATGTTGAAGGAAAAGTATATTTTATACAGTTGAATTTAATTTGTCACACTAAACACACATCACAATTCACAATACGACACTAAATTCTTTATCGGCATCCATATTATTACCAAAAGGCTTAGAGCTGTCGCCCCACCCGATGGGAAAACAAATAAATCTTCATCTGCCGTAAAAACTACTCGTATCTTTGGCCAATGGCGGAAATCGTTTCTCAAAATGCCGGCAAACGCCGGAAAGTGGTCCTTCAAAGTTGCAAATTTATTTGCTCGATCAAAAAATTTTCGACGACGTTTTTTCTGAGGAAATGAGGCAATCAATCGGAATTTAGTTTCAAATTCGGCAACGCCCGTACAGCTCGACCACGTTACTTCTTGAACGAACAACACTTTACGCAGTTTCCTCGGAAGGGTAGGCAGAGATGATATACCGCCACACAGATTTGTCATGGCACATGCTCCTTGCTTCATTCTGCTCATAAATAATTGTCCGTTATCCCACAATTCCACAATTTTTCAAAGATTTTAACATTTTTTTTCAAAACCTGTTGACCCCAAATCAAAGAAAAAGTATTTATTTTATATAATTACTAGCTGACCCGGCAAACTTCGTACCCCCTCAGAAACAATAACTGATGTGTTAATTTATTATCTGAATTAAATTCAGTTTTCTTATTCAGTTAAAAATTACACAATTAAGCAATTATCGATCCGCAACTGTCCGTGTTTTGTATCAGAGATGACCTTGTGTATGAATTTATATTTTTGTGATTTTCTTACTTTTCCACTTACTTAGCGGCCATCCATAAATTACGTCACACGAATTTAATGCTTTTTTTACCCTCACCCCCACCCCTCCCCGTCCCTGTCACACATCGTCACATTTATGAGATCCCTCCCCCTAGTGTGACATCAATTTTTTTTTACATGTGACGTCACAGAGCTGATGACTACCCCATACCCCTAGTCAAACTTCCTACTCCCCCCCCCCCCCATTAATATGTGACGTAATTTAAGGATGGCCCCTTACGGGAATTGTGTTTCTTTTCTTTATACGTTTGAGGGAAATTTATTATAATTATTGTATTTTTCCTTTGGAAGGGTTAAGACACACGTTAACCGTTTGCCTCATTTTCGACTGTTGACATTTAGTGTGTAAGAAAGAGACGCAGCATTATATGTTAAAAAACAAAAGCGAAACAATCAGCGCATTGACATTTGACGTTTTTGAATTTTTGGAATTCACGCAAACTTCAACTAACACAACATTGCTACAGCTCTTTCAAAAGATGAAAATTCGTTCCATACAAAATGTGTGAGGAAATGAATTGTCTTCATAACTTTTAGCGATGTTTTAATAGTTATTCTGTTATCCGGGACGGAGACAAATCCAACAAATCAAAGATCATCAAAATCGGTCCAGCCGATCTCGAGTTATAAATAGTGCAAATAACCCGACTTTGTTTTATATATTAAGATATTTACTTAAAGAAAAAAAATATGAATACATATTGGAATAAGTGTGTTGGTAATATTTTTAAATGGTTAAATTAATCATCCACATGTTTTTGCTTCATTCTCTTTTAGTTTTAATTTCTCACATAGTATCCTTTTATTTTAATTTCACTTCACTGTAATGATAACCGTCTAAAAAAAGTTTTTTTTACGTAATCTACACAGGAGACCCTGAAAAAATAATTTCCCTCAAGACCTAAGTTTTTTTAGGGGATGCTGTGTGGAGGGTATTTTTAAAGAAAGGGAGGAGAGGAAGTTCTAGGATGAGGGGTGGGCGGGACTCCGGGGGAGAGATTCCGGTTGGAGAGGTCAAACGGCCTCCCTCAAGAAGTCTCTCTCGATCCGGCCTGCCACGCAAAAGATGGGCATACGCATTCACCGCCAAGACCTAGACAAACCTCACACCCCTAAATATGTAAACAACCCAGCACAGGTTCTCCTAGTGAGGTCTTCACAAAACATTGCTACTAGCGAACTTATCAGCATACATTATTTACTTACTATTTTACACTCTATTATTTTACACTCTTTACTGATTATTTTACACTCTATTATCATATTTTGGAAGCTTTTACACGTATCATATTCTTTACCTGCAAGTGTATGTATGAGCAAAGAATTTATTAAAAAACAAAAAAAAAAACAAAAAAAACATGTATACAATTCACACGCATTAGAAGTGAAACCTTCAGAAAACTAAACTTCGAGAGAATGAAACGTCTGTAGAGTATCAGGAATAGGATAATTATAGGGTTTATTTATTATAATATTGTCACCGAGTTTAAACATTATTTTACATTTTGTTCTACGAAGCACCGCACAAAGAGGAGGCCGATTATATTATCTAATTCTCTCGCAGGCTGTATAATATAAAGCACAACCATCTGTTTCTGAAGCAGTCCAAATTCTGGATCGGCGAACTCCGACATTTACATGGTTTTTGAAGTGAAACTTCTTTAGTCCCGTTAGTGATTTGAAATTAATATAATGCGGTAAATTCGCGCGTTCGACAGCGCCTTCGATAGCGCCTTCGATAGCTCAGTGGGCAAGGCGCTCGACAAGTCTCGACGGCCAGAGAGACAGACACCAAGCGAACAGAGGTTCGAATGCTACAAAATAAAAAATAAAACATATTTTTGTGAAATCAATATCCAATCTTCAAACCACTTGAAAATAAACAGGCAAAAGAAAAGAAAGCAACATCTAGCGACTTTTTAGTTTCACTTCTACCGCGTATGAATACACTTTGATTTTTTTTTGTTTGGAATTTCTAAGTTAACGCAATTATTTTTAGGGTGACCGGACAACTTAGATTGAAACCAACTCGAAGCCCCTCAGAAAGGTCATGAGTGATGATGAAAAAATATTTAAAAAAATGTTAAATAGGTAAAATTAGGTTAGGGATGCCGGCTATTTTTAAATTAATTTTTCTTAGCTTTTATTGACCTTTCTGAGGTGTTTCTGAATTGGTTTCATTCTGAGTTGGGATGGAACCGTTTTTAGAGCACACCTTCATTTTTACCGTCAAAAATAAGATAAGACGACGATCTGTAATTACATATGAATTTGGAAGCACTATTTGGAATCCACATTACTGCAAATATGAAAACATTGTAGAATCAGTTAAAAAAAATGCTAAGACTGCTATCTTTTAAATGTGGATTACAAGAACATCTTAGATCGTACGACATGCGACTTGAATACTTCAAAATGAATACACTTAAAATCAGAAGGCAATTGACTGATCTAATATTATGTTTACATAAAATAATCCACGGCCATCTTGATACTTCATGCTGCCTTAGCAATATTGATATAAATGTTCCCAATTCCCATTGTTTAAGAAGCCATAATATGTTTCACCTGAACACATTTAAAAATAATATCGCCTATTTTAGCCCTCTGACCCAAATGTGTCGATTATATAATATGAATAATGTGCTGAAGTAGATATTTTTGCCGATAATTTATATGTATTCAAAAAAATGCTCTGCGATTGCTGAAAAATATGTGCTAATTTTTTATGTATCATTTGTGTCTTTAATTATGTCTCTTGTCTTGCCTCTCTTTAATTGTCATTTGAGTAAACTTTGTATTTTTATTTTATTTTATTTCTAACTATTTTTTTGTTTTATTTTATCAAATTTTTTTAAAACTGTTTAAAAATTTAACCATTGTATAATTTGGCTGATTGATTTTATATAAACCTTTACCTATTTTTTCTTATTTGAATAATTAACTGAGTTTTTGTAACTGGATTGTTCTGATGTGTATGAGAACAATCTGTAAAAACACAGTATAAATAAATAAATAAATAAATCTTAGGCGAAGGCAGGTAGAAATCTGGTTTATCTACTCTTTATAATATATCAATACTGTATTTACTTTATCCCACTAAGTTTCAGCTAAAGGGAATATAAATTATGAACTTAAGAAATATAAAATAGGGAGGGAATATAAAATACGAACTTACGTTAGCTGTAACTCTCAGCCGAATGTAGTTTTCATCCTTAAGCTAAAGTGCTTTGATGTTTCTTTGAAGTTGTACTTCAATAATTAAAATATGAGTAAAGAAACATTTCCGCCCTGGAGAAAATGCTGCCAACAATTATAATTTTTAACATTTTAATGAAAACCACATTTTAAAGAACATAAGCATTTAAAAAATCAAAAAAAAAATAATGCCTCACGCTATTATTACGAGGAATAACTACAATAATGTAATTTTCTTACATTAGAAAATAGAGGACACTATTGACTTACTATGTTTATACAAAATTATTAACGACTAAATATAAATTATAAACCACTCGTTTATTTTTTTTAAAGCTCCTAATGGACGTTATTTAAGGAGTCATAAAACAAGACAATAAAACACATACAAAACTTAGTTCCACTTAATTTATTTGTGATCGTAACCGATTTCAGCTTGTCATAGCCATCTTTATATACTGGTACAATTGTTTCTTAATCTACAGTTTATGTTCATAATATATGGGGCAGAAGGAGGGGATAATCTACAAGGGTTTTATTCATAGACACATGAATATTAATATGTCTATGGTTTTATTCAATTTTATGGTTTTTCATATTTGCTGCTGTGTCGTTTTTAGCCGATTGGATTTCTAGTTGTTGTTTCAAAATATAAATAAACACTAACCTTTCTATCAATCGAACCATTGAAAAACCTGTAAGCTTGATATGAATCAATCTCTGGTGGAACGTCACGATATCACGACTAAACATCTCGAGCACCTTTATTGAGATGCGCGTTTTGACCTGTTTTGCACAAAACTGAATTTTGGATTTGATGCCAAAATACCCGACCATACTAAATAATATTATTTTTAATCAAAAGATACATCAAATATCTAGTACGAATATCGTGTGTGCTACTTTATAATATATTTATGTTAAATTAATTTGTTTTAAATTATAAAATATTGGCCATTAAATATTTAAATTTTTCATGGTCTTAGAGGTAACTTGGGCAATTATTTGTAACTAACTAACTAACTAACCATCACACCGTTTCCCCGCAGGGGTAGGCAGAGAGGACGGACCGCCAAACAACTCGGTCTTGGCACAGACTCTTTGCCTCACTCACATTCATACATCGTCTCATTATTTGTAAGTTAATGATAAATATAAAAAAATACAACTTTTATTATAAAAATACCGATGATAAAATTTAAAAATAAATAATAAAAGAAAGCATTTTGATGGGTGGAAATTTAAATTACAAATTACCTATTTACGTCAGAACACAAATTTGTCATATCAAGTTATATATGACTGCCCAATTGAATTCTTCAATTACCTATGCATCATTAAAAACGGAGATGAGTGAAGGAAGACTCTTGGTGAAGCCAAGATCCACCAGGGTTTGTAGAGCCAAGAGTGATGATGATGATATCATTAAAAATAAATAATTTAGCACATATCCGTACTATATATATATATAATTAAAAATAATATTATTCATTTAGGTTTGGTATTTTGGCCTCAAATCCAAAATTAAGTTTTGTACGAAAGGGGCCGACACGGCCGCGCAGCCTTTCCTCTTAAGTGCTAGCAGATTATAATATTCAACCAATGACAATAGAAAAAAAAAACATTGGCGAACCCAAACTAAATTGTCACTAATGATAATAACTGGCTCAATTATTTTGTGTACCTTTCGTTAAACATTTCGTTGTATAAAATGCTCATTTTATTTAGGACCAATAAGGAACTCCAGTGAAAAATATTATCGCTTTAAAAAAATATGTTCATATAGATATAGACCAATAAACGCTGATTCTGAATATATATGTTTTATTTAATAATATTAAACGCAGAGTTTTTAAAAAACTATTATGAAGTCAATTTTTAATCGGGTCGTAAAAACACGCCGTCAAGGTGACGTCACTGTTCGACGTGTCATGACGTCACCGTTAAGTCATTGTATGGGAATGTATGATACGACACAATATGATTTATTCGTTTATTTAGATACTGTTTATAGAGATTTAGGCCTAAATATTGTTTCAAAAATAAAAGTATCTCTTATTAGTTTATCTCTATTTTTGAAAATATTCAAAAACTATTGCACAAAAAAATAGTAATGCTATTTCTAGGGAGAATACTTCGAACGGAATTCAAAATAGTGACAGTAAATAAGCTGATTGACCGATCCTATACTAATTTTTCAGGAGTGATGACGTCACACGATTCACCATATAAACGGTGGTTTTCGGGGGGTTTTTGAAAAAACTATTAAAACTAACTCTAAAAATAAAAATAAAAATGCAGTTATTTTAGTTAGAAGCTCATTATTCATTAAAAACAATAAAAAAATGGACTGAAGCTATTGCAACCTTATTTGATACTTATATATGTTAATACTTTGTACGTTTGCAACTAACTCTAAAAATAAACAACTAATAACTTTACAACTAACTCTAAAAATAAAAATAAAAATGCAGTTATTTTAGTTAGAAGCTCATTATTCATTAAAAACAATAAAAAAATGGACTGAAGCTATTGCAACCTTATTTGATACTTATATATGTTAATACTTTGTACGTTTGCACGTGAAATTCGAGGAGAGTCCTTTCAATTTTGGAGAATTCATTTTATTACTCCAGATGGTTTGTCATCGTCATCGTTAATATTGAGTGCCATACAGTATAGACCAGGCGTGCCCAACCTGTGGCCGAAGATTTTTTAATAAAGTTTTCAGCTGTCTATATTTTGGATTTCGGTAATCATACAAAAAAAGAAAAAAATCGTTCTCATATAAGTTTGTCTTGTGGCACTGAAGGTATTCATGTTATTGTAAATACTTTAACAATTTTGTAATCATTTCAGGCCCCCTAGCATGGTCGATCGATATAGGTTTTATCGAAAATGTCGGTAACTTGAAATCGCTCCCGAGCACGACTGCAGGACGCTAACGAAGAAATAACAGTTTACGTCAAATAAATTAGGAACCCTTAGTCGATGTGAACTGTTGTTTGTTCGTTAGCGGTCTGCAGTCGTGCTTGGGAGCGATGTCAAGTTACCGACATTTTCGATAAAACCTATATCGACCGACCATGCTAGGACCCCAGGTAATGCATTTCTCTATCGTTAAACACATCAGGCTCGTCTTAGCTCTATAGAAATGAACAGAACTTGTAATATTTTTAATATTACAAGTTCTGTTCTCTTGAAAAACTTCCTTTAGTAACATCACAGGTATTTTACGACAAACACCACGCTCCTGGGGTCCTAGCATGGTCGATCGATATAGGTTTTATCGAAAATGTCGGTAACTTGCGGTGGTTCCCGAGCATGACTGTAGACCGCTAACGAACAAACAATATTTCGCAATGACTAGGGGATCCTAATATATTTGACGTAAACTGTTGTTTATTCGTTAGCGGCCTGCAGTCGTGCTCGGGAGCGATCGCAAGTTACCGACATTGTCGATAAAACCTATATCGATCGACCATGCTAGGGGGCCAGGTCACCTAAATTTAACGACTTTAATAGAAATTGCAAATTTATTGAAATTTTCTAAATTTACCAATATTTTTAAATTTGTTATAAAATCGTCCAAAATCAGACATTGTGTTGCCCATCTAAGCTAGTTAAGGCGCAATATACCCACTCTAAAAGAAGAAGATGGAGAGATATGTCCAAACAAATGATAGAGAGAGCTCGCTAATATTAAGAACGATAATATTTTAGCGAAAATTGTGAAAATGTTTATTAAAAATTGCATTTTAAGAAACACTTTGATTTTTTTCATACATATTTAAACTTGTAAAATAACTGAAAAACCCGTATTTATAATAATTTTCGGAGTAGGTACATTTTGCAATTTTTTTCTATCGTGGGGAATGTCTAGATATTATCTTCGAGAATAACATATATTTTTTAAAGAGCTTTAAAACTTAAAGTGTTTAAGAAAAATATGTAATAAATCTGTAGAAATGGGGAAGCCGGGCCTTAATATATTTTTTTGTCCACCAAATGATTTGGGTTGAGCACCCCTGACATAGACCGTTTGTCACTCAGTTTGTATAACTAATTTGGCAGTGCTCATGTCGTGTTGATTGGGAAAGCAATCCCCTTGTTGAATCGAATGGCTTGCGCATTTGTGAAATTAAACCGAATACATCTTCCTTAACATAAACACGGCATAACGTTATGAGGTGGATAAGTGTACGCAGCGATGTTTGTGGAAAAATGTACTTTCTTTACCAGCGCTCATTTTTCAAACCTTTAGAGCTTTGGGTCGACTCAGTCAATCGTAGAAAATAAAATCTTATTTGTTACACCTCTGTTTGAACGGCGTGGTCTACGACTTTTATTGGTAATAGTGTTAGGGTACGAACAAAAACAAAGCGGGTTTCGGTTTTCAGATTAACGGTGCTCAGTGCCCGGTTCCACCGGAGGCAGTCGACGCTAAGATGTGGACAAACAGAACGCAAATAAAACCTGCGCGGTAATCCGACAGCAGCTGTCAGTTTTTACGAAATGTCGAGTTCGACAAACAACGATTTTTTACTCTTGGAGAATCCTTTCTTGAAATTAAGGAATAAAACAATTGATATTTGGTGATTGGTATCTTTAAATATGAAAAAAAACCTCAGGAGGACATGATAATATGTTGTGTACATGTCTGAAAGGAATTAACTTGTGACATTTGAGGTTATTTTAAAATGTTATCCAGTTGATTTCTTTCTAGCACTTGTCAACAACATTTCAGTTGCTATGTAATTTATTTCTTTTATCCCAGGTTGGCGATTTGTTGAAAACAGCGGAAATTAATAGGTCGCTCATTGTGATATCACATTTCCTTCAAAACAAGCTTCATCAGTATTGCCATGTCCCAAAAATGAAAATGTTTCAAGGGTAAATAAACTCTGAACTGAAGTTTGTACTACATTCCTGATTTCAGGATTTCTCCGTGTGGTTCGTGCTAAAAATCGTATCCCACTAAAAATACACACTTTTGTTAATTAATGACATGTTCGACATGGTTTTTTGAAATAACCATGTAGGTGACCATAGAGGACACCAAATCATGAAAGGATCCAAAATCCATGAAAACATGGCAAAAACCAAGCACTCGGCAACATTGAGTTTCACTGGCCGGTGTCACGGCGAGCAGGAATTAAAAATTCATTCCGGTAAAGCTTATCGGCGCCGCCTCGCGCGGACATAAATCTGAACCTGCCTTCACTATGCCTACGCCTACGCCTGATACGTTGATACGTTGACATACAAACATTCTTGTCGGCACGCCTGCGCCAGTCGGCCGCCCATGCGCCGACTAATCAGAAAACCGAAACCCGCTTTGTTTCTGTTCGTAGACTTACTTTCACGGGCGCAAAGAGGGAATTTTCATACTCGAAATGATTTTTGAAGCATGAACAGATTTCAAGTTCTGTTTAATTTTACGGTAAAATATTCCGCTTTTACATACATGTAATATGTAAGAAATCCACCGGGTATGTCGTTATGCACCCGACAATACATTTATTTATTTGATTTTCCGCCCAGCTTGGGCTTTTACACTAATTAAAATCAAAGTGCGTAACCTTACACCACGGAAATAGTATTTTTATTTTGCAGACACCTTAATTTGAAAAAAATATATCTATAATACTTGGATGATTTATATAGCGCCGTTTTTGTGAAAAATCACCTCAAGGGCGCTGTACAAACTTATAAAACCTATAAATTATAAAAATCTTAATGTAAAAATTGCGTACAGTTACCCCCAATATTCTACGTTTTGTAATACAAGAGTGGAAAAAAATCAGAGTATGCAATACACACGCAGTAGAAGTGAAACTGGAAAGTTATATATGTCGCTTTCTTTTCTTTTGCCTGTTTATTTTAAAGTGGTTAGAAGATTGGATATTGATTTTACAAAAATTAAAATGTTTTTTTTTTGGATTTGGTAGCTTTCGAACATCCATTAGGTGGATGTCTCTCTGGGCACATCATACCGCGGCACTATTAGAGTCCCGCGCGTAGTCGTGAATTTACCGCATTATATTAGAACCGAGGACCGTCAAATTATACATTTTGTGACGCATATCCGTTTCATACGTATTTCAAATCACTAACGGGGCTAAAGATGTTTTAAAATCTTGTTTAATAAATTGTATATCAAGTTTATACATGCTTGTTTTGTACCGGGTGCAAAGCTCCGACGATAAACATTCATTCCTTTAAAATATTCTTCAGGAAATTATTATCATTCGCGCTAGCATACAATTTCCGAATTGATCGAGAAAGATTTATCACGTGAATCTATTTCCGGCTAATCGGTTTTATCTGTATCTACCCTTCAGAATCATTTGGTCTTTAAGGGTCTAGCGACGTGTGAAGAAGTATATTGTTGCGTGGGTTATAAATATTATTTCGTTTCCAGACTCCGAGGCTTCCACAAAAGATATTTCTTTTTTCACATATTATAATGCACGGCTCTACTACGTGTGCATTGAACTACGCAATGAAACACCGGCAAAGGTTTATCGAATAACACTTTGATTCTTCGAGGAAAAATATTGTACGAGGCTTAAGAAAAAGTTCCAATAAAAATTCACTGAATGAAAATATTTCTAAGTAACGTCTTACCAAATTCACAGGAATCTCAAGATTGGAG
Organism: Limnephilus rhombicus; assembly: GCA_929108145.2. Lineage (NCBI taxonomy): Eukaryota > Metazoa > Arthropoda > Insecta > Trichoptera > Limnephilidae > Limnephilus > Limnephilus rhombicus. Next base: position 19,176,155 of record OV815275.1, read on the forward strand.
AGAGTTTAACCTAATTTCACAAGTATATAATTTTGAATGCTCCCCTTAGCAAGTAATTTCCATAATCTCAGAGGGCATATTAAACATCAAATCGGCCTTAAAAACCAACCAAAACTTGGGAACCATGCTCAAATATAACTACTAAAAATTTGCTCACCAACAGAAATTAGAAAACAAAATCTACATAACTTTTGTGAAAAAACATTGATAGTCTGATCTATGATGATATGGACCAAGTAGAGACAAATAATTTTAAAGAGGACATGTTTGAATGCTCGTATGGACGTCATCGACATTCATCCTTTTTTTTCACATGTCATGCTTGAAAATGAAAAAGACAGATATCCCGTTCGATCTCTCGCCGGGACTAGTAGAGTACCAAAAGTTTAAAAAAAACTGTTGAACTAGTTTGGAACACTCGCCCACAAACGCCCAAAGATAAAGTGACGTTTATCAATTTCGTTTAATTTGAGACCTTTTTTTTTTTTTTACATTAACTCCACACAGGAGGCCCTGAGGAAAATAATTTCCCTCAGGGCCTATGTCATCTGGGATACCGTGTGGAGGGTCTTTTTGAGGAGAGGAAGGAATGAACATTGGTCTTGAAAAGACCCATGTTGTAGGAAGGAGGAAACACAGAGGCCGGCAAATCATTCCACAGCCGAGCTGTTGAACACAAGAACGAGTCGAAGAAACGACCCGTTCTCATGTGACAAATGTCAACTGTGTACAAATGTTGGGCACGCGTTTGGCGTGTTTCCCGACTATGCACCGGTGCCGAAGGAATCAATGATGCTAGTTCCTCGGAGCATCTTCCATTGTAATACCGGTAGAACAAGGATAGCATTCCCACCCGACGCCTGTGCTGTGTTAAGATGGGAGAATCTATCAAACGGACCGCCCGTTTCTGCACAGAGTCGAGGGTATTTTTCAGGTATTTTTAGTTTTTGGGAGGCTAACTTTACTCTGGCTTCGATGGAGCCCCCATACCTGAGCTGGTCACTTAGGGTTACACCAAGCATATCAATGGAGGGCCTGTTCGGAAGATTGCTTCCGTTGAAAGAGACTAGATTTTCATTGCGATCCCTTTTAGACGTAATCAGACAAGATTGGGTCTTTGAAACATTAAATTCAACGAGATTATTTTTACCCCAAGAGAAAACACTCTCGAGGTAACCGTCCATTCTTTGTTTCAAAGCCTTACGAGCTGTTGGAGTTTGTGAGCCCTTTGGGGGCTTTTCAAACAAAAAGCTATCATGAACTGTACTGTCATCCGCGTAACAGTGAATTGGTGCACATGACAAAAGGTCGTTGATGTGCAACAAAAACAGTTGGAGACAGAACCGATCCCTGCGGGACGCCAGCATTTATCGAGTGAGAGGAAGAGGTGAAACCATCGACTACCGTCTGAATCGACCTCTCCCTCAAGAAGTCGGCAATCCACGTACACAAGGATGCGGGAAGTCCGTAAGAATGCAGTTTGTTGACAAGTCCTCGGTGCCAAACCCGGTCAAAGGCCTTGGATATGTCCAGTGCAACCGTTTGGGTCTCACCGAAACGTTCCAGGCATCGCCCCCAAACATGCGTCACATACGCGAGAAGATCACCGCACGAGCGGTTCCGCCGGAATCCGTATTGACGGTCGTTAATAATTTTGTTCTTCTCGAGGTATGTGAGCAGTTTGTCGTTGATCACACGTTCCATCACCTTAGACAGAACTGATGTGATCGCTATGGGGCGGTAGTTGGCCGGGTTGGAGCGGTCACCCTTCTTTGGAATAGGATGGATAACCGCTTTTTTCCAACCAGAGGGCACAGAGCCAGTCTTCAGGGACAGTTTAAAAAGCTTCGTCAAAATTGGAGCTATTTCTGCAGCGCACCTTTGCAGTACCAGGGCAGGTATTCCGTCAGGCCCACTAGCTTTATTAACATCAAGACCTCGTAAAATATGGAGTACTTCCCGATGCCGGATCCTCAGCTTTTTCATACGAAAACCGCAGTGAGGAACCGACGTCGGGACAGCACCTTGGTCATCAAGGGTTGAGTTATCCGCAAACATTTTACCTAGTAAGTTAGCCTTTCTGCAATTGCAATTCAATTCGACAAAGTTCTTTTTGTGTGTTTTTTCATACTGCAGTTTCCTAACAAAAACCGAAATATTTTTGAAGCGAAACTTCCTTAGCCCCGTTAGAGTGTTTTGAAATTCGAATGAACCTGCGAAGCATCTAACTAGACTCAAGGCTCCTATTGGTTGAGATATAAAACGGAAACGACGATAGGCCTGCGCTCATTGGTCGCTTTGTTTTTTTACGGGTCGCGTTTTTTTCAATCGGGCCTTGCCGAGCACGTCCCATAGCGCAAAATCCAGCGGACGGAGCGGAGGTTCGAATCCTACGTAATAAAAAAAGCATTTTTGTTTTTGTAAATCAATATCCAATCTTCAAACCACTCTAAGCAAATAAAGCGACATCTAGCGACTTTATAGTTTCACTTCTATTTTTTTCTAACATTCAATTTTTTAAAAATTAAATTATTTTGAATGGAAAACTTCTTGAATGGAAACTCAATGAAATGAAAAATAGCGACACTAAAAAGTGACAAACAAATCTATTTGAGAGAATTTGATAGTATAATCGGTCTCCTCTTTGTACGATGCTTCGTAGCCTTCCCTTTCTTGTCTACATTAGTTTTCTGAAGGTTTCACTTCTACCGCTTGTGAATTGCACACTCTGATGTTCTTCATCCACCCAGTACACCTCTACATAAATAAGAGTAATTTTAAAATCATTTGCCTGAAGGCATTTTTAAAATGAAGTTATTATTTAGTATTACAACGCAATAAACATCCCGCATTTTAAAAACAAACAAAATTTTAATTATTGCCTTTAATTATAAATACGTCGTATCAAAATCCCTTTCAAACAAAAACAATAGAAAGTATAATGCGGTATTTTGTATAATAATAGAATTTTGTTTTACAAAATGTTTATATAATATGTATATTCCAAAACCAATATTTGTATCATTCCACTTTTCGTATTGTTTCCATGAAAATCGAAGTGAGCTTATTGGTGGAATTTTCGAATTTTAATTTTCATTGAAATTGCAGAATGAGAAAACATGAATATTATATTTCATTTATGTATTCCGAATTCTCTCAATACCTCAATAGTTTTAAAAAAGCTTTTTGTTTTCAGCGTTTTTAAATCCAATATTTTTACCAATTATTTTGTTACATGAGTCGACCAGTCCAATGACAACATAACAAAACAGAATTATAAGTAAACACAAAACAAGGGCCGTGGAATCATAATTGTTATATCGAAGTTATGCGATTTTAATCTCTCTAATCGTTTTTTTGTTATAAATGCATTATTGGCCATTAAACGGAAAATACAACACTAAGTTTAAAAAAATATTTCAAAGGACTCCAGATACTAATATCTACAGCCTCTACACGGACGAATATCTACAGCTCATATGTTGGACAAATATCTATAAATTTTAGAGTGAGGACTAATATCTACAGAGCTAAGGTCGGACGAATATCTATAACGGTCCCAGTGGTGTCTAATATCTATGGAGCGTAGGTGGGACTAATATCTACATCGGAAAACCTAACCTAACCGAACCTACGCAATATTACGTTATTCCAATATGCTATACATAATTGCAAATCCAACTTCTGCCACTGCTGTAGATATTAGTCCTCACTTCGGTTCTCATAGATATTAGTCCGATTTGTTCAGTTTTTGGAATTCCTGTAGATATTAGTAGACGCCTCCCTTTCAAAGATAATCGATATTAAGTCAAATCTTTTCATAAAACTTTGAAAACTCATTTTGACATAAATAGGATCTCAAAAGAAGTTTTTTTTGAGTCTACATCTACATCCAGTAACCTCTGACGCTACCCTTCAAAATTGGCTTGCGTCTTTTTTATATTCTTTATCTCGGATTTATTCGGGTTATTTTAATTGAAAAAAAAAACTGCTAATATAATACCAATCACATAATACCAAAATTGATTAGTTACAAAAACAATTTAATTCTGGAAAAACACAAAAAAAATTGCCCTTAATTCTAATTATAATGTTGAAAACTTGCTGTTTTTTGAAGTGAAACTTCTTTAGCACCGTTGTGATTTGAAACTTGGATGAGACGGTAATGACGCATTGCAGTACCTGCGAAGCGTCAAACTGCGCTCATTGGCCGCTTTGATTATGATGTCACTTTTCAAGGCTCCTATTGGATAAGATTGTTGAAACTCGGATGAAACGAAAATAATGCATTACGGTACCCACGAAGCATTAAAATGCGTTCATTGGCCGCTTTGATTATGACCTCACTTTTCAGGGATCCCATTGGTTGAGGTTGTTTTGGAGAAGTGTCGCTTCTACAGTGTGTGCACTCATTTTTTTATATGAATACCACACAAGAGTCCCAGCTGCGCCCGCCCGCCTGGGGCCAGGGAGACCATAGCATTTTCAATCATAATTTAGGTGGTTGGAAGGGTTGGTTGTTGATTTGTCCGTAGATCACACTTTCAAATAATATCCAGTGGTTACCAAGCATAGACATATCATTTTAAAGAGGACATGTTTGAATGTAATCATGCTTAAATACCGATAAACTAGTAAACTTAGTCCCAGCGGGAGCTCGTACGGACATCGTTTATAATAGTTCTCTTTCTGCGCACGCGTCTTGTTTGAAAACGAAAAAGACGGAACATACTAGAATAATGACGTCACGTACGATCTGTAGCTACCCTAGTATAGAATAACAGCCCGTCCGCAACCAACGTAAGAATAAATATTTTTATTTTTATTTTAACTTTATGAGTAAAACCTCAAATTGTAATATTTAATTAAATGAAGACAATATAAGCGAAACTCAATACATACATAAAGATAGCAGCCAATAGTATATGCGTTAAGAAAAATGAAGATAGTGTGGGTGGTTCTTAGTCGAAGTATGATACAGTTAAAAGTGACCGAATTGGATATCGACACGGTGGCGCAGTGGTTAGCGCCTTCGCCCGGTAAGCGAGAGGTCCTGGGTTCGTGTCCCAGATGTGTCAATATCTTTTTCTGATTTTTCTGTTTTCAGATTTTCGATTGAGTTTCGCTTATATTGTCTTCATTTAATTAAATAAGAATAAATAGATAATAAATGCACAAAGATTACGAGTATATCCTATATCTCGTTAATTTTTAAAACAGTCAAAACATTTCGACTTTCCGCCACGATCCCACGCATCGAACGGCAACCAACCTAGTAGCCAATTTCAGAGAAATGCGTGTGAGCGCACGTATAAGTGCGTGAGTGCCAAATGCAGAAGGCATTGTAATAGCCAATTTGTCTATCTGCGGAACTTCATCTCGATCGGATGGGAAGTTGGGTTATTTTCCAGTTACAAGATATGCATTCGTTCATTCATCCGTTGACAAAAAGAAAATCGAAATTTAAATAAATACGTATTTAGAAATCAATCAACCACGCGCACTTCAAAGCATCTGAAGTTAAACCGCATATTTTTCAATTTGTTATGAAAATGTACCTACTTGCGATTAACCATAGTAGCCGGATAGTAAAACACAAAAAATGCTTGTAAATAAATATAACTTCGAATCTCATATATTTTACCATAACAAAATGTTGTTTATGTGCTAAACATACGAGTATGATGTCTTGATGCTTTTACAGTTGTTTATTCAGCAAAAGTGATTTTAAACCAAAATTTCTTTCATCCTTTCCAGGAGTCTCAAAATTAACTTTTATTAAATCATATCTTTGGCATAGAAAAGAAGTGGAGGCGATACTGAAGTAAATGTTTCAAACACTTCTATCGTAAAAATGATTTTTATTACGCAATTTAGATTCTATCTATCGCGTGATTTTTATTGAAAGAAACAGGGGAACGAATATTAAATTTTTTGCTCGACCCGTTTTGACGATGGAAAATCTAAAAAAATGATATAGTGTCATCGAAATTTAGTCGATGGATATTATTTTTAGTTTTATCAAAACAGTATCGGCAATATATTTTATACACATTGAGTGGAAGACACTCTCAGTATCGCTCTGGTGTAAGACCACCATTCAGAATTGAAACGTTGCTTGAAATGTATTTCCCTATTTTTCTCTTCCCCATCTCCTTGCCCTCCCCACTACCTTCAGCCTCACAACCTACACCAATTGAGGATGCCTTAGGCTCACTGGCTCCAGAAGGGAGCAACTGGGACTCTTGTGAGTTATTCTCACAAAAAAATACATATCGATTATGTACACGTATGCGAATACCTGTGTGTATGTATGTGCGCATATGCGTGTATGTGTGTATGTACATATATGTGTGTATGTATGTACATATTTGTAAATGTATGTGTGTGTAAGTTTATGTATAAATATATATGTACCCGCCTCGGAACAGACTTAGTCTAGTGAGGCGGGCTACTAACTTGTTTGTATAAGATATTATTATTACAATAAACGCCCGGGTTGCCGGCATTAAAAAAAGAAAAAAAAAAAGTACATATAGTACGAAAAAACAATTTGTTAGATTTTTTATTTCATGCATGTTAGTAATTACGAGCAACCTCAAAATATCTATAAAGGTTTTTAAAATTTTATGTTTTATTGATAAATCAGTTTTTTCCAAAGACTTGATTTAAGCACTTGTGGATGTTCAAAACATGTCCAAAGAGTGTTTTCCATCTTACAATAAACAATCAAAGACAAAAACAAATAAGTAAAAACGATTTTACAGATTCCCACTTATATTAATTCTACTTTGATCTTAACTTTCATCAAACACAACGATAATAATAATTCCATTATTTGTTTTATACGTTTCACGTAGTGTCGTTATTCCAATACCAGAAGAAAACCATACAGTATGTACATAATATGTAGGCAAAATATAATTATTCCATCGCGGTAGACTTTATATAATTTCCTTTGAAATTCGTTCACATTTTGGAAAGCCATAACAAAATAATTTTCCCGTGAAGGCATTGACGAAATATTTTAATACAATGGATCAACATACTAACATGAAATTTAAAGGGAAAGTATAAATTTATACTCACATGCGTAATCAGAACACAAAAACAGCCTTAAATTATTGTTACAGATATTGGATGCCATATATTCCAATGGTTTAACTAAAATCATTATTTAATTTATTTTACATCGATGTCGCACGAAAATGGTCCTTCGAGCCGGATTTTATGCAATTATGCGACTTTTTACTGTGCATTTTCCCAAAATTTAAAAATCTTTTTTACGTTAATACCGCACACTAGTCCCAGCTGCTCACAACTGTCTGGAGCGAGTGATGCTTTGACATCCCTAATTGGTGAACGTAGTGAGACCCGATGTAGTGGAAACGGGAAAAAGATAGGGAAGAGAGAGTGTTCAAAATTGATAGGGGTCCTTTTAAATAAAATAATTATCCTTGCAAAAAACTTCACTATTTATTTCACTTGGACATGTTATAAATGTATTATAATACGGTGTCAATACACCGGGCCAAACACTGGCAGTTGTTTACTGTTAAAACTTGCGTTGGGAAGAAGCAATAATAATGGGATGCTACCACTTTTATAACATAAAAACCTGCACACATTTAAAGAATCTACGATTATACATTTTGACATTCGAAAGCATCTACAAAAAAAATGGCTTCCTCCATAGTATGTACTTGGTAGTTAAAACAGGCTGCGAACACTCAGCGTCCAGCCAAGCCTCGCACCATTCGAAATATCAACGTCTGGGAGCTTGCTCAAGCAACCCATAGGTGCTGGTAGTATCTCAATTTTTAACATAGCTTCCGCCTCGGGGTTACTAAATCGCCCATACCGATTTAGGAACCCTTCAAGAAAACATAACAAAAACAGGGGAAGACAATCAAAGCAAAAGCAAAAAAAAAACACAAATCCTAACTCTAAATACCGTACAAATACTAACAAATAATTTTACCTATTATAAATTAGCAGCCAAAACTAAATGATCCTGCACTGCTTATTATACTATTATTTAAAAATGTACATTCACAAGTTGAATTTTAAGGTGATTAACCTAAACTAATTATATAAACTTAAATTAACCAAAAAAAAATTTTTTTTTTTTACATATTTAAATAATAACTTAACACAAAATACTATTATAATAGAACACAACCCAACACAAAATAATATTATAATAAAACCCAACCCAACACAACACAATTGTCTTTTTTTTTAAGTCCATTGGTTAGGATCTTCTCCAGGTGCAGTCCACGATATAAGCACCACAGCGCGGGGTGCAATCAATCATCAATTTATTGGTTGTCATGTTGTTCCTGGGATTGGTATCTTTAAAGGGTCTTTTTTTAATATTTTCACCCTAAAAAGTTTCATCATGGTCGTCCGGGGTGTCCGGACTGACTGAAGGGTCCGGGGCGTCCGTCACAGGTTCAGCTTCCGGATCCAGAGGCATTAGACATATCTTTGTGATAGGCCTGACAAAGATTCCTTGAGGGGTTTTCAGGGTAACCACTCGCACTACACCATCCGCGCCGGGATGTGTAGATATAACTCGCGCCATTTTCCATAATGGTGGAGGTAAATTATCTTCCTTCAGAATAACCAGATCATCCTTTTGCAGTGCCCGTTGATTACTGGTTTGCCATTTAGTCCTTTTTTGTAGCTCCATCAAGTATTCTCGCTTCCATCTATACCAAAAGGATAACATTAGCGCATGGATTCTCTGATATTGGGTCAGTCTGTTGTCTGGTATGGCTCGGACATCTCTCTCCGGAATGATAGAGGATTTAGTGCCTATGAGGAAATGGTTTGGGGTGAGGGGTTGGTAATCGTGGATGTCATCAGACAAGGAAGTCAATGGACGGGAATTTAGACAGGCCTCAATCTGACAAATTAAGGTATACAAAAGTTCAAAGGTTAAAGCAGAATTACTAGTGACTCTATACAAATGAAACTTTGCTGACTTGACCGCAGCTTCCCACAGCCCTCCCTGACTAGGGGCTCGAGGGGTTATGAACCTCCACTCAATACCTCTGTTAGCTAAATAATTTTGAATCTTGTCGTTGTTCTCTCTCAAACTGGTATACAGCTCCTTGAGCCTATTACTGGCCCCCCGAAAGTTGCTAGCGTTATCGGAAAAGATCTTATCAGGTTCTCCCCTACGGGATATAAATCTCTTTAAACTGTTCAAAAAAGCATTGCTAGATAAATCCGAAACTAATTCCAAATGAACCGCCTTTGTGGAAAAACAAACAAAAATACATAAATACGATTTCACGAGTGGAGCTCTCCTCAGTGGCCCACTTTTGGTTGGAATCGGTCCAGCAAAATCGACTCCCGTGATAGCAAAAGGTCGGCTCGGTGTGATTCTTTCGCTCGGTAAGCTTCCCATGATCTGGTTACCAATACGAGGATTACACCTGAAATTTTACTTTTAATATTTCTGCAGTTATTCACAAACCGCAGTACATATGCTGTAACCCTTTTCAATTTGATAAATGAGGAAAATTTTCCAAATATTTCCCATTCTTGAATATCAGTAGATAAAAGAATATTTTTACTCTTGAGCTCCGGAGGGTTTGAACAGGAAATGTTCGATATAGGCCAATCGTTGACTCCGTCGGTCAACCAATTTGGTCCATTCCACCATATTGTAGAATTTATCAGTTTATCCGCCGTAGCTCCTCTTGAAAGTATATCCGCTGCATTGTCGGATGATGATACGTGTCTCCATTGATCTGGATCACTCAGTTCTTGTATTTCGGCTACTCGATTAGCCACGAAAGTGCTCCAACGAGTAGGTTGACCTTTCAGCCAACACAGCGCTATCGTAGAGTCACACCAATAATATGTGTTGATCTTCATTATATTTAATGCTTGTTTTATAGTTTTCATTAATTTTGCCAGTAGTAAAGCACTACATAGCTCCAACTTAGGCAGTGAAATAGACTTCAATGGTGCTACCCTTGATTTGGATGTTATTAAGTGTGAATGCCACTTACCGCTGTGGTCCATTGACACCATATAGATACAGGCTCCGAAAGCCTTCTCAGACGAATCGCAAAAACCGTGTAGCTGTAGCTCTTTTGCTTGCTTGCAAATAATTTTTCTTGGTATTTTCAACACATTTAGCTGAATTAAATCTTGCAGGTAGGTCCTCCAGGGTGCTAATATTTCATTAGGTAACTGATCATCCCATGCTGCTTTGGACTGCCACAGCCTTTGCATTATCAATTTGGCTATGACTATTATCGGCCCTAGGAGTCCCAATGGATCGAAGGTTGATGCGATGCAAGACAATATCTCTCGTTTGCTCTCGGTTGGACCTGATGGCTTCATTATTACATAAGAAAAGTAATCAGATTCATTGTTCCATGTTAATCCTAATATTTTCTCAGTCTTTGGATTGTCAGTAATAATTTTGTCGGAATCGCCTGAATCGGCACACTTAGCTTGGCCCGACTCGGCTGACAATTCCAACGCATTGGACCTCCACTTCCTCAACGTCATCCCCGCAGATGACAAGATGCTGATTAATTCTTCTTTTAATTTTTTACAGGATTCCAGCTCATCTGCTCCCGTTAACAAGTCATCCATATAGAAGTCATTTTCTATGACCTGACTAGCTCTAGGAAAAATTAAATTATTATCCATACCAATTTGCTTTAAGCATCTTGTGGCTAAGAAGGAGGAAGGTGCCAGTCCATAAGTCACAGTCTTCAGACGATAATGCTTGAGCACATCCTGTGGCGACTCGCGCCATACTATCTTCTGTAGGTCCAGGTCATCTTCACACATGTTAATCTGGCGGTACATCTTCTCGATGTCGGCAGTCATGACTATTTGATGTTTCCTGAAATGCAATAGTTGGTTATATAGATCCTTTTGTATAACAGGTCCTGTCATCAAGGCTTCATTGAGGGAAATTCCATTTGAGGTTTTGGCGGAGCCGTCAAAAACGACTCTCACTTTAGTAGTAGTGCTGGATTCTTTCACTACAGCGTGATGCGGTAAAAAATAGGAGTCACGATCCCCTTTTGACTGGTCACACATCTCCATGTGTCCCAATTCTTCATATTCACGCATGAATTTTACATATTGTGTCTTTAACTCGGGATGTGACACAAATTTTCTTTCTATGTTTTTAAATCTTTTTTCGGCAGTGAGCAATGAGTTTCCCAACTGATCAATGCATGCCCGACGCGGTAAACTTACTACATATCTACCGTCATCTTCTCTAGTATGAGTACTTACAAAACTGGCTTCGCAAGCCTTTTCTTCTTGAGTTTGAATTTTAGTGGAATTAATCTCTTCCAATTTCCAAAATTTTTCTATTTGATGACTCAACTTATTTATATATAAACTGCAAAAATCTGATACAGGCCTTTGTTTGGGGTACACGTTGATAGGACCGGACACAATCCATCCCAGTTGCGTACGTTGAAGCGTTGGTCCTGACTCGAGTTTCAATCTATCGTTGTTTAGCATCTCCCAGAAGCTCTCCGCGCCCAACAGGATGTCGATGGGTGCAGCTATATTGAAGTTCGGGTCTGCCAGCTCCAGTCCTGGTGGTATTTTGAACTCTTTTTTCGCCATTGTCACTTGTGGTAAATTGGTTGTAATTTCCTGTAAAATCAGACATGATATTTCGCGTTTATAATCCGTATTAAGCGAAGTCATCTCCACTGAAATTCTCTTTTTTATGTGTGTGATATTATTATGGATCCCAGACACGGGTTTGTTTATCCATTCACATGGTAAATTTAATTTATTAGCAAAATCAGCTCTCATAAAATTACTCTGCGCACCAGAGTCAATCAGGGCGCGAGCTTTAAACATTTTATTGTTGGCCCCCACAATTCCTATGTAGGCGGTTGACAATAATATTATTTTTTCTGCCTTTTCCGATGCAGAAAAATTCGACACTATAACCTCGTTATTAGCATCCATATTTGAGGTCTCCGGCGGAGGTACCTCCTTGTGTAATAGAGTATTGTGGCTATACTTGCCACAAATTTTGCAGGTTAGGTTTGTCTTGCAACTCTGTGCCTGATGACCCAACCTCAAACATTTAAAACACGCCCGGATTGATTTCGTAGCATCAATCCTATCCTGTAATTTTAATTTTAGAAATTTTTTGCAAAAATAAATTTGATGACCTTTATCATTACAATAAATGCAGTTGTTTGCCTTTATTGCCAAGAATACCGATGAATCTTTTTTGTTATTATTGTTGCCTATTTGCATTTTATGTAGGTTAGAAGATTTTTTCTCTGAAGCATTCATAAGCTCCAATACTTGTGCCCTAGCAGATAAACATTTTATGAATTCCTTTAATGTAGGTAATTCACCTTGCAATGTATATTGTTCCCAATTTCTCCGGGTAGCTATATCCAATTTATTTGAAATTATGTAAATAATCAAAGGATCCCAATGATCTACTTTAACTCCGATGTTTTGTAACGCTTTCAAATTGACATTAGTTTCATCAATTAAATACCTTAATGCTACAGGCTCTTCATGTTTCATATCCTTTAATTGAAATAGAGTTTGGATATGTTTATGTACGGTAGCCCTGAGATTCGCAAATCTGTCGTGCAACAATTCCCAAGCCGATAGGTAGTTTAATTCCGAAACTTCTAGATTACTAATAATTTTCAATGCGTTCCCTTTCAGCGCAGATTGTAAGTAAAAGAATTTTTGGACGTTGCTCAAGGAACTGTTATTATGAACTAAAGTTTTAAAGGTTTCAACGAAATTTACCCAATCTTTTTGATTCCCATCGAATTCTCTCAATTGGAGAGTTGGGAGTTTGATGTCGACTCTACTCTCGTTAATTGAGTCCATCGCCCCTTTAGCAGTAGCAAGGACTGAAAAATATTGATTTTCAAACGTCTCGCGCTGAATAGAATTTTCCAGTTCCTCATCCGATAAAATTTCAATTTCGTCCTGTATAGATTCGAATTGATCTAACAATGGCTTTATTCGGTCGTACCTCAGTTTAATTTCAATCGCGGACAAGGAGTTTATAGAATCCGCGAAACGCGTCAATTTCCCTTTAATCACGCCTCTCTTGGCTATTAAAGATTTGATATTATCCATTTTGTGTACAAATACCTTTTCGTAGCTTAATCCCTGATAAAATGTGTTCCGACAATGCGTATTTATTTATTTGAGAAGCTACCCGCCTGAAAGACAACAACGACAATATTCCTGGCAATTATTAATTGAGAACCTAATGTTCAATCAATTGAAAATCATGAGTTGCATAAAATCTTTACGTGGGTAGTGATTTTATTTTTTACAATACAATATTTATGGGATTAATCTTGTTAAAAAACTACGAATGAGTTCTGTATGGATGTTAAAGAATGGGTATGGGTGGGAAGGCACTAAAAACTTATCTCATTTCCGATGTGAATCCAGTCTTCCTTTGTTCATCTTTGTGATTCCGGTAATTGTAATATTGGTCATCTGTATTAATTGGCAGCTGGTTCTTGTTTTTTTTTATATTATTATTGCAGTCCTCTGATTGCAATCCGGATCGTAAGGCCCATGTTCAAAATTGATAGGGGTCCTTTTAAATAAAATAATTATCCTTGCAAAAAACTTCACTATTTATTTCACTTGGACATGTTATAAATGTATTATAATACGGTGTCAATACACCGGGCCAAACACTGGCAGTTGTTTACTGTTAAAACTTGCGTTGGGAAGAAGCAATAATAATGGGATGCTAGCACTTTTATAACATAAAAACCTGCACACATTTAAAGAATCTACGATTATACATTTTGACATTCGAAAGCATCTACAAAAAAAATGGCTTCCTCCATAGTATGTACTTGGTAGTTAAAACAGGCTGCGAACACTCAGCGTCCAGCCAAGCCTCGCACCATTCGAAATATCAACGTCTGGGAGCTTGCTCAAGCAACCCATAGGTGCTGGTAGTATCTCAATTTTTAACAGAGAGATGTGGAAGTACCTGGCGATTCAGATCTGATCACGAAACACGGCTAAAGCCATTTCAATCAAGGTTTCGATTCTGAAAGCATCTATCATTCTGGAACGTGCTGCAAATATAAATGAATAAATTGTGAAATAAAATAAATGAATTACTTAAATTTATTGGGCATGCCGGGGTTTGAACCCGATTCTGCGAACCTGATTTTTATATCCGGATACGTATTCAATATCCTTACATCTGGGCCACATTTAACATTTTGTTTACAAAATTATCAAACATTATCGCGTAAGTTACTCAAATTTTGATCCTTAAAGACTAATGTAGGCACGAAGAATTCACAATGACAACATTTAACACGTCGATATCTGTGCAATTAGTGATCTGCGATCGTAATTATTTCGGTAGTTTCATAGATTTATTATGTACCTAGTTTCAATATTGTCAAACAATTGTAACAGACAGATCCCCTTTGTTACTTTTAAAATCTTAAGTTTTAGATCTTGGCGCGCCTCTGCGAATGCCGCCATTTTGAAAAAACTAGCCGGCTTCGCGACAAACTTTAGTTTTTCCCAAATATCTCGTTCCCTAAGCAATTTTAGCTTAAAGCAGTTTTAGTAAAACATCAAACTTCCAAAAACAACGTGTATTTTTAACCATCCAAAATTAGCGTCACCTGGTGTCGTAAGTCCTTTAAATATTCATTTCCTAGAAAATTTAATACTTTGTGTCTAGAAACAAACTCAAATAGATTATTTCAGTGTATAGAGAGACAGAAATCGACTTTTCACAAGCCTATTAATGATCGTAAAATACGTCGTGCTAGTAAACAAAATGTAGAAGACTGTTTTCTCGTCAGACAGTTTGTCAATAACGAAGTCATGCGTGCTAAAACCTACTACTAACATACACGCAAAATATACTAAATTGTTAAATTTTATGTGTGTTCATTAGGATGCTATTTAATGAGTAATACCAGTTGTTTTTTCGACTTTTATAAACAGAACAGCACACGCGTCACTGTCAGACGTCAGTTTGACTGTGGTAGGTAAGCCGAATTAAGTTAGTTTGTTGTGCTGAAGGCAATGAGGAAAAGAAGAAGTAAAAAGGAAAAGATGATGGTTGGGTTGGAACAGTGGAAACAGTGGACATTACTATTACATTACCTTTTTTTTCAAAACGATGTTGCCAGCTAAAAAGGGATGCATTTATCTTGAAATTAAAGACAGAATAAATTCGCCGGTGATTTCTTCTTTGCGTAAATAATATACATATATACTTATATATACTCTTCTTTATTTTGGGAGGCGGGAATGGGTACCGCCGCCACGGGAACCTTTATTGGATAACTAACCATTCTGCCATAGGTCACCTTAAGTGTTCGCTACGTTTGAGGGTTGCCCAGGTTCATCGGGTGAGGTTTGTCTAGGACTTGGAGGCGGAAGACCAGGACACACTGAACCCCAGATTCCTACCCACCCCTTAAATATTTTTCCTTCCCAGAACTCTCCTCTCCTTCCTTTCCTTAAAAAAATCCTCCACACAGCATACCCAAAGATGACATAGGCCCCGATGGAAAATATTTTCCTCAGGGACCCCTGCATAGAGCTCATGTAAAAATAAAAATAAAATAGACATGAGATAAACATTTTAAATTTTTGTGATAAGTTTTTAATTCGCGATTTCTTTTCCCGATCCAAACATCTATTTTCCAATTGATTATTAAGCTCTCTCGAGATACCAAATTTTGAGATGATGAGGAAGGCAATATTCGAATGCTCACCATAAATCAAAAATTAATCAAACTTGTCTGTGTGCTTTACAAATAAAATATGCTATAGTATAACACCAGGAGGCATAACGGTCCTAAACATGTGTCGGGTCCGGGTTGTCTAGTCTGTAGTTAGAAGTTAGATTGTAAAAAATATACTGTAAATTTGTGCAGCGCCCTTGAGATGATTTTTACAAAAACGGCGCTGTACAAATCATCCTAATATTATTATTTTTAGTATGACGTGTTGAAATATCTTACTTGTGACCGAAAAACATCAACATTTTGTTTAATTCACTGCAAGTTTAATTGATTTGATGGTTTATGAGTAATCTTAGTATCTTATCAGATAGAGGGTACACTTTTACATATAAATGGATACTTAATTCAAATTCCAATTTTTCGGAGATGTCTGCATAATCAACTGGACGATCGATATAATCGCCGTAGAATAAAGATTAACATTATTGAAAAATGAAACAATACAACTTTGTATAAACCACTTATATGATGTGCAAATCCGAACGGTTTCGGAACAAACGTTCCTTCGTCAGGGAAAGCTTATACTAATTTAACAGTTTAGAAGAATGTTTTATTGTGGTAGGGGTGGAGCCGTTGTTAGATAATTATATCATATCATTGAAAATAACCACAGTTTTAAAAAAAACACAGGGATAAATATTCTTCATATTAATCATAAAGGAAAACGTTTAGATAACTTAGAAGCTTTGGAAATTAAAAAATCCCTTAAAAAATAATGAATCTATTATCAACAAACAAAAAATATTGTCATATAGCCCAATCATGGATTTGTTCCCCTACCCACCCACTCTACACTAATACCTACCCACCCAATCTACATTATTAACTAACAACGGCTCCACCCCTACCACAATAAAACATTGTTCTAAACTGTCAAATTAGTATAAGCTTTCCCTGACGAAGGAACGTTTGTTCCGAAACCGGTCGGATTTGCACATCATATAAGTGGTTTATACAAAGTTGTATTGTTTCATTTTTCTATAATGGATAACCACAAAGTAATAGCTACATTCAAAAATATTAACATTATTTGTTATTCTTTCTACGAGTGTTGCCCTGCCATGAAGGCCATTGTTTTGTTTGAATTAAATTACTTTGAAAGAAAGTACGTTTAGTATAAATTTGTATAATAGCTCAGCTTCTCTTGGAAATTAAAGGACGAAGGAGATATTATGAAGGAAAAATATGAGTAAATGCTTTACGAGGTCACACGAGACCGTATATTTTAATTACAAAATTAAATACACGTCTCTGAGCAAATGACGACTTGCAAGGACTTGGGAATTGTGTATGATGCTAGCTTAACATATCATGCTCATATTGATAAGATTTGTAAAGCAGCTACAAAGATGTTCGTTTTTGCATTAAAGATATAGAAATATAAGGATATATGCTATGATGTCCGTCCGACTGTCGGCGGACTATGGTCTAATAGTCGTAGTTTGATTACGGAATTTAGTTGATTTTTCGAACGTGTGCAGTAGAATAATTGGTTAACAATATAATTTGAGTACGGAAAGAATTCGTTCATTTAGTTGATTTTTTAAGGTGTGCAGTAGCATTGGTTAAAAATATCAGCGACACCAGGAAGCACCTAAAAACTGCCGACAGCTCATTACCTTACATTTCAATATCTTTGGGTTTTTTACTTGAGCTCAGCATTCGTAAGAGTGCTTCGTAAGATTTCAAGTACTGGTGCCAAAGGACACCCTCTAAGTACAATGGTTGAGAAAATACAAAAGAAGTTTTTACGATACCTCTAAAAATGAGAGTGTTTGGTTTTTGCCGATGACTGTTTCCAACAGCATTTATCTCGGGAACGCTGAGTTCTGGGTATTTGCAGTCTTAGTTCTAGGAGGGACGTAGCATTCCTATTGATGGTTTATTATTAATTCCAGAAATTCTGGCTAAAATAGGATTCTGTGTCCAGGATAATTTCAGGCCGTCATTACATTCTTCCCAGCTGCAGAACTTCATGTCATTTGACTTTTATTTATAATATGATTAGATGTAGTTATATAATGTTCTATACAGTCTATGCTAATTATATATTTTTGTAATGTTTGAATTGCTTTAAGAAAATATATGTCCTATTCACCGAAAATAATAGTCTAACTGCTCACTTGTTCCTGTAAAGCGATCAGTGGGAAGGAACTCAAGAGGATTTGCACTAGGAGAATTTTACAAAGGCCTTCTTAAAATTTTTAAATCTACGAGCATAAGTACTCTTTTAAGAATGCTTTAAAAAAGGTTCGGATTAGTTATTTATTTAAATAAAATATTTATTCACTTTTTATGTCTTGTTCGTCGCGAGTTCTCGGGCTCCGGGATTCAATTTACATAATTTAATTGTTGTGCAAATGACACGCATTAATATCAGCACGCTTATTTTATTTTACGTTTGTATCAATTATTACCAGTGTATCTGTGTACACTGTACAATGTACATTTACCATACGACATATTGATGATTGATTGATGAAAGTTAAAAGATTTTTTTTAATTTGAAGGGAGAGTTATTTCATTCAGTACACGTGTAACGCGTAGGTTTGTTCATAATGTAGGTATGTGGATACGAACGTATTATATTTTAGTAAAAACTTAATTCAATTATGAAGCATTTTCCTAACACTTTCCACATCCGTTTTGAGACATATTCATGAAATTTTGCACTAGTAAGAGAAAAATTGTGGATCATTTTCACAAAAACTTATTTTTTCGTGTGGTCAAATTAATGATTATCTTTAATTCAATTAACTATTACACATGACGAATATTGAGAAAAATCTATTCGTTTGTGCATAGCCTTCTTAGAAGTCCTAGTCGGAAAGTTTTCGTATTTTATATCCCCACATTTTAGTTTATAATAATAGTATTTTTTATAATAATAAAAATAGATATTCGCTTTTACCTACTGTATCTAAAAAAAAATATAATTATTTGCAAATAAAATGTTTAGGCGAAATACCGACTGTTGATACATCCATATAAAAATGCATTGCTAATATTTAAGCTGAAAATGTGGTAGGGAATTAAAAATAAAGTCACTTTTACATTTAACATGCAAACCTAGATTCATTTTTATATACTTACTAGCTTTTTCCCGCGGCTTCGCTCGCATGGTGTAAGGGGGTTCCCACTCCGCCTCCTCCACCCCCCCCCCTCCCCCCTGCCCCCCCTCAATAATATTTAATAATCAATCCCGGTACATTCAGTTTATAAGCAGCCCGCGTGCCAACTTTTACAATTTTTATTCAAATTTCTATTTTTCATGTATATTAAATTTTGTACCTAACATATGTACCTATTTAAAATATCTAAAATTCTTGATTCGATTCAAACTATTAGGGGAGTAGGTACTTTAAATAAATTTATCAACTTAAAGATTTCCAAAAATAGAATCCTGATTTAAAATGTCATTCTCAAACAATTCTTATTCAAATTTCCATTTTTCATGTATATTAAATTTGGTACCTAACATATGTACCTATTTAAAATATCTGAAATCCTTGATTCGATTCAAACTATTAGGGGAGTAGGTACTTTAAATAAATTTATCAACTTAAAGATTTTCAAAAATAGAATCCTGATTTAAAATGTCATTCTCAAACACGCCAACTGTCAAACGTGCGATAGTCGTTAGGTTTTCTGAAATTATCTAATTTTCTTAACTTTTCTCACGTACTTCAAGGAATATTCTAAAAAAGGAATTAGCGAAATTGGTTCAGCTGCTCTCGAGATTTGCGCTTAGCAACACATTTAGCGATTCATTTTTATATATAAGATATACTCGGGGGCTACTCAGATACATTGAAATAAGAAAATAATGGATCATTCACATATTATATACCAACCAAGTTATTTAACTTTTAAATAGATTTAGATAGTGGACATTTCATAATTATTATTAAGTAAATAAATTGATTTTTGAAAATCCAAAAAAACCGTTTTGTATACTGAGAATAAGAAAAATAAATAAAAAACGTTTAGGGTGGAAAATTTTTAAAATAATCCGAGAGTGCAACGCGGTAAAAGTAAAACCTTCAGAAAACTATAGTCCACAAGACTAGAAAAACTACGAAGCACCGCACAAAGAGGAGACTGATTATACAATCTCATTCTTTCGCAGGCTAAATCCAATTAATTTTGTGTTTCTTTCTAGTGCCTTTATTTTGCTTATCATCGAGTTTCAAATCACAATGGTGCTAAAGAAGTTTTCACTTCAAAAAGAAAGACAAACATTCCCAGGTTACGAATAATCTGACAATATTTGAAAATCTTCTCCTACCACCACAGCAGGGGAAAAGTTGCTTATATCGTAATATACGCCTGCCAGCCGAG
Organism: Limnephilus rhombicus; assembly: GCA_929108145.2. Classification (NCBI taxonomy): domain Eukaryota; kingdom Metazoa; phylum Arthropoda; class Insecta; order Trichoptera; family Limnephilidae; genus Limnephilus; species Limnephilus rhombicus. Next base: position 19,196,299 of record OV815275.1, read on the forward strand.
GAATTGAACACGCTACGCCTGGTTGGTGCCCAAACTTGATGCCACCTCAGCCACCAAATTTTACACCATTGACTTTCAAAATAAGAGGAGGATCAAATGAGAATATGAAAAACCTCTTTTCCCATCCCTTAAATCAGAATAAACCCGGTCAACGCCGGGTACCGAGGACATATAGTAGAAGCAGCTTCATTAAGTAAGTTATTCGTGTTATTTTGAGAGAATTTTAATATAAATATGTGCGTAAAAGGTATTAACTGAGTTTGACTTAAGGTAAAGTAATATTTTCGTAAATATGATTGAAATTATACATAAACTGAGAATGAATACAAAATGCAAAGTTTATGAAAATTTGACAAAAGTGAAGAAGTTCCACATTTAACAAAAGAAAAAGTGCATGTTTTCTTGATCGCTTTCTTAAGAATACGTAACACCGTTTCCCTTAATTTCTTTCCTTGAAATCAAATAATGATCGCGGAATTGAATCCTATAACTAGCATGGCGGAGAAACTTTAATATTATTGTCATTTATTTTAAAACGGCCTCAGTTAGAAGTTGAAAAATAAGAAGTTTGATAAAAATCATTCCTAAAATGTATTATTCAATTAATAAGGTAACGTAGCCGTATAAAAATTGTGAAGAATGTTCTGAAATAACTGCCATTTATTTCACCTTCATGACAGTTTGGACGGAGTATTGGCAAATTGCTGGCCAATATCGTATCAAAATCGCGAATGAATCAATTCTCCCATTTTTCTGAAAAAATAAATTTCTGATCCGAAAATTAGTGCTCCGTTTCCGTCAAAAAAATATCCTCTCTTCTATCAAGCCTCATTTATAATTAATTGCCTGCCCTCTCTCTGTTCAAGTGCTCATCTCTTATAAATCTGAACTTGTCTCCAATATTATTTTTAAATTTGCCCGAATGTAAATAAAATTAATATTCACTTTCGTCTTCCATCTCTACAATTCGAATGATATCCTATAATCCTCGACCTCCTTTGAAAGAAGAAAACCGGAGCCGTTGAAATAAATTATTATTTTTCAATGTATTTCATTCGGTTTTTCAGTGGAAGATGCTCCGAGGAACCAGCGTCATTGATCCCCTGGGCACCAGTGCATAGTCGGGAAACACGCCAAACGCGCGCCCAACATATATGCACGGTTAAAATTTGTTACATGAGAACGGGTTTCTTCGACTCGTTCTTGTGATAAAAGCTCGGATGTGAAAGGATTTGCCGGCTTCTGTGTTTCCTCCTTCCTACAACATGGGTCTCTTCAAGACCAATATTTCATTCCTTCCTCTCCTCGAAAAACCTTGCACAGAGCATCTCAGATGACGTAGGTCCTGAGGGAAATTATTTTCATAATGTAAAAAAAAACCGTCACAAATGATTGCCAAAGTTGCCATGAAAATCGTGGATAAAACGTCATTTTAAAAATTTTCGAAATCAACATACAAAATCTTTTTTTTTACCACAATTCATCAATTTTCAAATTTCGACCTAGTTACCGAGAAATGTGTTTATGTGAGTACCGCCAAAAGTTGATAGAATTCATTGTCATCGACATCGAGTCTATCTGCCGAGTTTCAGCTCGATCGGAAATCGGATTGTTAGTGAACAAAAACAAAGTTGAAATTCAAAAATACTTTTTTCAAAAGGTCTTTCAGATGGTTAGCCAATAACAAAAAAATCGAGTGTAGTTATCACGCGGTAGAAGCGAAACTTAACCAAAACAATCTCTAACTATGAAGAATGAAGAACCAAGGAGCCTTGAAAAGTGAGGTCATAATCAAAGCGCAGTGAGCAGGCCAGTGAGCGCAACCTCGCGTCGTTTCCATTTTATATTTCAACCAATAGTATCGTTGATATTAGTTTAATGTTTCGCAGGTGCTGTATGCGTCATTTCCGATAAGAAAGTTTTACTTTAAAAAAATTGTTTGAAACTGGTAGCATGTCATGTGCGTTTCTCTTAAAAACCTTGATGGATCGATTTGTATCAAATACCTATGACCCCACGAATGATGTTACTACTAAATTATATTTGTATTTTCGAATATGTTGGGCTCGCCTACATGTTGATTATAAGTGACCTTGTTTATCGATTACAAAATGCTTGTGTCAGATGTTTGTTTAAATTGTAAAATGATAATAGCGTGTCGCCGACTACTCGCTGTTCATCCACGTCTCATTACAGCGGAGTAAGCGCTCGTATTAATCTTCCAGTGAATCTCAAAGGAACTAGTACTCGTATATCCAGAGCGTCTACACATAAACAACCCAACAACTTCAGTGGAACACATATCGAATGCACGAAGGCTACTTTTAATCTCCTAGAAAAAATAAGTGAACTGTGCATATTCACATTGCGTTCTTGATTCAGAGCTCTCATCTTTATCTGAACTTACGACTAAGTACAAACACTGTGTACTAAAGCAGTCTAAATTCTTGACCGGCGAAATGACTTTTGCTGTGAAAAGGGTTTAGTTCAAGAATTTGTGGGTTATTATTTTTTTTAATTCAGCGCCGCACTTTATTTCCAGCTTTGTAATACTCATTTTATCGAGATTTTAACTGGAAACTCGGCAAGACAATCAACACGCCAAAAATATTCAATGGATACGTCAATATTAATATTATCATTGTTGAGTTAATTGTTAGACAAAAAATGTATAATTTATCATTATTATGTTTAATTCGTAGAACTCCATTTATTTAGGAGATAACATCTTTAGCACTGTTGTGATTTGAAACTCGATGAAACGAAAAATCGACTCTAAAATGAGTCAAACACATACATCTCTAGGATTTAGACTGCGAGAGAATGAGATAGAATAATCGGTCTCCTATTTGTACGGTACTTCGTAACCTCCCCACTCTTGTCTACTTTAGCTTTCTTAAGGTTTCACTTCTACTAAATGTGAACTGATATGATTTTTGAGGTGAAAACTTTTTTAGCACCGTTGTGATTTGAAACTGATTGGAAACGAACGACACTAAAAAGAAACAAACTCGAACATCTACAGGATTTAGGCGGCGAGAGAATGAGATTGACTAATATGCGTCCTCTTTGTGCGGTGCTTTGTAGCCTATCAGCCCCATATTTGTGAATGTAAAATAATTAATATAATAAAATAGAATAAAATGTAATATAATTTTTAAACTTGGTAACAACATTAAAGCAAATAATCCCTACAATTATCCTATTCCTGATACTCTGCATTCGTCTCATTTTCGCTAAGTTTAGTTTTCTGAAGGTTTACTTCTACCGTGTGTAAACTGCGCACACGATTTTTATTAAATGAATGAAATAATTTACAATTTTTGTAATGGTAATATAAGTTATGGAAGTGTTTTAGATTGTATTATTATGACATCCTTCTCGGCGGGTAATTCATTATCAAACTGCGGTTATGTCACAATTATCTTTAGTTTGTGATGAATTGCATTGATCAACAGTGAAAATTAGGAAATATCGTAGCTTCCCACTTTAATTTAAAAAGAAAATATCAATTACTTATAAAACGGACACGTCTACGACATCTATCGGATTAGAGTAAAGTGAATTCATATTTACGGTAGGGATCTATAATTAGACAAAGTGAGACGAGTATTGATAAAAAAATCACAGATGGTATCAACTAATAATCAAAGACAGGGACTCCCCAGTATGCTTTAGGCCGTGATATATTGACAGCCAATTGAATTGCAGCAAAAGCGATTAAAAACCAATTCAGCCTATCAACGGGAAGAGGGCCGAGCCCATTTTTAGAACAAAGGAACGACCTTTGGACTTGGCAATTAGTAATGTGATTAATGAGTTTGACGTTCCCACCAAACCGAGAGGTGAATAAACTCCATGGGAAGAAATAATCTGTTCAGGGACAAAAGAACGATGACCCCAAGAAATGTTATGATTAACCGGTACGTTCCAGGGATCAGAAACCCTAGTTCCCGAACGCATTAAAGCATATCAGGTGCGGAAAAAAGGATACACGTAAACAACGTTTGAAAATTTTAAGTGAAAAATTGCATAGCAAGTGACGAAAACGTGTTGTAAGGTGTTAGGGAGATTTCATCTATAATACGATTGTTTGTGACGACCGGAGATGATCGATTCGAGGGAAAACGTGCTAAAGGAAATGGAAATGTTGAAAAAACAATGGAAAATTATTGTTATCAATTCTAGACGGAGCTAGGATATTACGATGAAAGATTTAGGGAGGAAACGTCAAAAAAAAATGAGAGTTTTAAAGAATAGGCGAGGGTATATTTCAGATGTCTAGAGCAGTAACAAGTGTTAGAGAAGAAATAGAGTGCAGTACGGAGGGGAGTGGAAAATGCTGAAAACATTGCGATAGAAAAACTCAGGAAAAGGAGTCATTTTACGTAATTAAAATGGAGTTTATAGAGTAACATAGTACGCGATTGCAGAAAAAAAAATGAGGCATTACAATGGTTGTCGATTTCAGATGTATTTTGTTGTGATAAACAAGGAATATTCGAACATGAAAATTGTTTAGATAAGGACGATTAGTCGTTAAAAGAGCTATAAAAATTATCATGGGTCTTATGAAATATTTACATTAAAGAATTCTCGTAAAAGTTAACGACACTGAAATAAAAAAGGATTTATTGCCAGGTGGGTACAGGAACTAATGTATACAACTGTCAAGGCATATGGTTTATGGGATTTTGCGTAAGAACGGGACAAAATTTGGGAGGCGATCTCTATGAAGCAATAAAAATGACAGGAATTTAAGGGCCGAAGTGGGGGTATCCCCTATAAAGATGTTAAAAATGATATATTTATTAATAACAAATAGAAAATGAAATTTTCTAAGAGGCAGCAAACATCAAAAAACGATATGGTTATATCAGGGAAGTACGGGGAAGTGAGGGGAAAGGAGATACGACAGAGAAAAACAAAGGAAATCTTAGATTAACAGTGAATAAAATAAATACGGCTTGAAATATAAAAACCTATAGAGATATGAACAATAACGTAAGGATAAATAAGGAAATTCATGGAAAGAGTGTCGTGAATAAAAGAAAATTCGAGAAAAAATGGAAAATTCAAATATACGACGTAAATAGAGAAAATTCGGTTTTAAATGGAAAGGTTCATATAGAATACAGAAAAACTCGAGGAAAAATAATAAAATAAAAATGAACAATTTGCGAGAAAGGCTTCGACATGAAGATATCTCTGATAGGCGAATTTGGGGACAGATTTGGAACATATGGTAGATGCCGTACGCACGGACATGTTACGGAATAGATGAAAATAGAACTTTAAAATTATTAAATTCAAGCTAATTTTGTATGAACAACAGGACAAAGGAAGTTGGGCCATTAAACATGGATCTTACTAAATCCGGATCTTGTAAGTATGAGAGTACGAGACAGAATTGAAAGTATCAGACGCGGAAGGTACTAAGAGACCGCATTCGACAATAATGGAGAGGTTTCAAGAAATTACGAGTTGATAGTAATTAGATTGGTTTATTACAGGAGATTCAGATACGATCTTTTGGACCTGAGAGGGGTATAAAAGTCTAGACAAATGCCAGTTGAGGAGAGTCTACGTCGTGGTCGAAAAGGTTGTAACTTCGCGGAACGTGACGAAACGGTGGGTGACTTAAAGTGGAAAAATTCTAAGTGATAATTATTTTGATACTTAGAAAATTTTCACATTCTAGTCAGTGATATACAAAAAAAATACTTTGCAGTTAGAGTCAGTGAAAAATAAAAATTAAAGCCAACGCATTAATTACTTGTGAAAAATAAAAGTGCTCGTGATAAATACAATTTGTTTTAGTGGAAAATTCGGATTTTATAATCACTTAATATCGTATTTTTAAACTTAGAAATTTCGCGTTTAATATTAGTGCAATAAATAACTGAAGTGATGTGATAATTTAGCGTGATGAAGTTATAATTAAATACGTGTGTTCAATCTAAGTGAAAGTGTTCTAACAAATAATAAATATTTAAATTAATTATCTTAAATAATAATAATAAAACAAAATAATATTTTATTAATACATAAAAATTTCGGAGGGATAAAAATTTAATTTAACAACAATTTACCATCTCTAAATTAATCGTGAAGTAACTATCATTTAAAGTGTTATCTAACCAACGAGTTTTGAGATAAAATACAGTTTAGAACGATAGAGTTCATACATCATTTTAATTAATTAGATTAAATGAAAAAAAAAAAAATTGAAGTCAAAAAGATTTAATTAAATTTAGGAAAATAAAAAATTAATTTAGGAAAATCGCAGCAAGGTTACCGTGTATTTCCCGGTCGGAAAAAAACCTTGGTAGGGGTAAGTCTTTTCCGTTATAAAATTTTACAGATTCCAAGGAGATAGCGGAATGCAGCAAACATTGGTATTTGGATTAATTATTTGACCAAGATATTACTCGCTTAATATGTGATATGTAACTATATTAAAATATTATAAATATAATAAGTATATTTTATATATATTTATATATGTATGTATATAAACACATATATTTGTAATTTTATTGTTCCCAAGAAAAATTTTAATCAAAAAAAAAAAAAAGAAAAACACTTATAAAAAAAGAGGAAAAGGGTATCGATTCCTACCTCTGAATTCATCAATAACTATTGAAAGTAGTTATGTGTGATAAATTTACAAATCAATATTTTATATTTAATGTTATGTATGTATTAATATAATTTCAGAAAATCCAGAGCATTTGAAATAAGTTATGATATTAGAAATTATTTCAATCATAAAATTTATGTATATACATATCAATATTATAAATTATTTATTGAGACAAAGCATATATAAATGAATAAATATGTATACGTAATCGGGTATCAGACTAGACAATTGCGCTAAGTACATCATTATCAAACAAAGAAAATTTTAGAGTCATCTCACACGTCTCCGGAATGTCTAAAGTAAACATACCTCATACGCTTGAATCTAGGTCACGAGGCCGTCGAGAATGTTTACAAAGCTCAAATTGTTTACAAAATAAGTCGGTCACTGGGGCACTAGTTCGAATACAGTAAAAAGAAAAAAAAAAAAAATGACCTTGATTAGTGGATATCGTACTTAGGTATTAACTTCTAGGAACGGGATAAAATTATTATATTGCGCAATTATTAGGAACAAAAGAAAAAAAAATTAAACACTATTTTTAATTTGAACGTAAAGAGGTATCTACAGACCTAAGCAATTGAAAATTAACAGATTTATTATAGCAGTTCAAAAAGGTGTGTTGAAGATTTACATGAAGCATTTGATAAATCACGGGATAGTTCAAAAAGGTGTATTGAAGGCTTAGATGAAACATTTGATAAATCACGGGATAGCTTAATAAGGGGTAATGAAGGCTTAGATGAAGCAGTTGAAAAATCACGGGATAGCTTAATAAGGGGTAATGAAGGCTTAGATGAAGCAGTTGAAAAATCACGGGATAGCTTAATAAGGGGTAATGAGGATTTACATGATTCAATTGAGAATCACGGGATAGCAAGAATTTATCAAAAGTTGAACATTGGAGGGGAGGGAAAGAAAAGAAAAAAAAAATACAGTTCAACCAACAGAAGGCAGTGTTCGCTTCTGTAACAAGGACCATTAATCAAACCATAGAGATGGCGGATCTCTCAAACAAAACCGTCAACAAAACCAAACAAAAGCTTGGAGTTATGGCGAATCTCCAGAACACATCGCCAGATAAGATCTTATTGTACTAGTATATATTTATATTTCACACTATTCTTACGTATATATTCGGTATCAATCTGAGGATTGTGCAGAATCCGATGGGCGAGATCCGAGCTCGGGATGCGTTGCAAGTAGTTTCGTATTGCGAGTTATAAACCTTCCCAAAACGTATGTTTACATATATATCTTTTTATGTACTGTTCATTGAATGAAACGAACTCACTTACAATTAGTGCTTTAGGCCTGTCGGGTCACTCTCGTCTCATTTCTTGAACGTGGAGGGAGGATTCACGACCCGTAACTCCACACAAACCCGTGAGTATATGATTGCATATAGGACGAAACCGGTTCGCCCTAAGTAAATAGTAAACTTTGGAGGAGTAGGAATTTGGAGGTATCTGGGCTTGGAGGAAGACCTGAAGGCAGTGCATGATGGCGAAAGGAAGGTACATTGGGACGCGATAACTTAGGTATCAATCAATTGAACCGTGCCAAAAGACTGTGCGAATTTTGGGTTGACTTCTGATCACCCTGCTTACTTGATGGAGGCAGGAGCCAAATTTTGCCAGAAAAAGGGTTATTCTGAGTTCGTCAAATATGCAATTAACAAATTACATTAACCTACTAAATCCATCTTTATATGTACCTTATAGCAGCTGAATCTAAACGGAGGGGCGCCCAGCAGATACGAGATACAATCATAATCAAATTTACTAACATTTAACCATTTGAGTTATATTTAATTATCTGTTCAATTAGTCATGTGTAGTTTCGATTAGTATTGTTTATTCATGAATTCATTAGGATGTAGGGAATCATAATAAACGTCAAAGGGAGTTAGTTCATTTAGAGAAATACTTAAGGTTAAATTTGCAAGAGAGAGACCAATACAGTTTTGAAATTCAACACTCTGTTTAGAATCAAGAGGGTTACCACAAAATTTAAAGTAATTAAAGTCCTATATCATAAATCAAAAAATTACACAACGTTTGATGGAGTTTAATTACAACCTAAATACGAAAATATCTACGTTCAAAGTCGTAAATAACGTATTTATTAGTTAAGTACATATATCGCTAGAGGTATGTAGTACAAGGGAGCTTTAAGTAGCTTTCTGTAGTTATCAGATGAAATAAGGGTCCAAATTTATAAGGGCTTGTGTGACGTAGGGGAGGAATTTTCCATCCCCACCACACATATGCAAAGCCTTAAGAATTTAAATATCGATCAGAGCCAAGAGAAAAGAAGAATATTACGACTGGTGCCAAGTGCCCAGGAGTAAATAAAATACAGACAAATATAAGAGAGTAGAAAAGAGATGCATCACAACTGCACAGCCGTGACAGGAGATCAGAGTTTTACAAGTTGTTTTAGAAAAAAAAAAAAAAAAAAAAAAAACTTTTATTGGTCAATCTATTGCAAAAAAAAAAAAAAAAGTGAAGAAAAAAAAAATAATAATAATAATAAGTAGGACGTTATGTTAAATGAAGTGATAATAAAAATAAAATAAAAATCAGAACAGTGCGCCGTTAAATAAACACGAAAAAAATATATAAATAAATAAATAAATATACGAAAATAAATATATAAACAATACATTTAAATATAAAAAAAAGTGTTATAGAATAAACTCTACATGTTTTAAAATAATTTATAAAAGTGTCTATATAAAGTTAAATCAAGTGACCATGAATTTGTTGATTGCTTATGAGATTATAAATATCGTAACAAAGAATGTAGGTCAGATACAAGCGTAAACAGTTTATTCAAGGCAGGCCATAAATTGACAGAATAATGGTATTGACATTCCTGAATCCAGAATGTTAATGATCGTAATGTAAACAATCTGATACGAGATACCGCGGTGTTTGTAAGCATCGAAAGATTGATAACCTAAGCATCGAAAGTGATAACAAAACATCGAAAAATTTTGAAGTAGGCGACATCGGGGGTAACGCGCATCGCTTTAAGAGATTGTAGAATAAACAAACTCGAAAATGATATCAACACTCGGTTACGGAAAAAATAAACAGACTTTACAGATAAAAACGGGGGAACTTACCTACATAAAGTGACCCTTTGTTTATAGTTAATGTTGTGGGTTTGTATGTGAGGATTATCACATAAAAAGTCATAACATAAAAGATAAGGAACATAAAATAAAAATAACATAAAATATTTGATTGGGGATAGTGTCGAGTTGAGAACTTTAATATCACAGGCGAATGTTTTATAGGTATATACCTATTTAAGGGAACATTTGATCATTCGGACCAAAAAAGGAGGGGATTTGACGAAATAACATCAAGATAGGTATTGCGAACTCTAAATAGATTTTGCGAAAATATCGTAGGTATTGCGGAACTTGAAGGAATGGTTGGCATTCTAAACAATGAGTAATTATTGGTTGAACGAAAATCACGGGATATTCATTAACATTGGAGTAACAATATTCATTCCGTTTTTTTGCAATTACCTACATTTAATTGAAATGAAGAGTGATGGTAGAGTTGATCTAATTTGGGTTACAATCATCATGCAAACAAATATAAATAATTAAAAATATTGTGGTTTATAGGGGGACAGGTTCCAAAAAAAAAAATAAATAAAATAAAATAAAAAATAAAAAAAAAAAAAAATAAAATAAATTATAAATATATATAGGTATATTTATAATAAATAGTTGGTATTGAGTTAAATTCATTAAAAATTTTAAACAAAAAATGGCGGAAAAAAGGAAAGTGGATGCGACGGAATTAGAAGCTAAAGAAATACCGTTGGGAGATGAATTACGGGAGATATTTAGACGTTCAAAGAGGTCTAAGTTACGAGTCGAGGTTATGATAGAAGTCGTTCAGCCAGAGGGGGAGACCGACACAAAATCGGAGGAACAGGGCGAAAATAAGCGAGAGTGTGAAGAGAGACTCACACATGGTATGTTACAGGAAAAACCCGAGGAAAAGGAACAAGAAAAGTTAACGAAGTAAAAGGAAAAATAAAAAAATAAAATAAAAAAATATAGAAAAACGAGAAAATTGAAAAAAAAAAAAAAAAAAATAAGTAAATAAATAGAATAAGGAAGGCAACATAATTTACATAAGGTAATTTAGGAAACTAAAATAGAGATTATAAGGTTGTCGCTTAATAAGATAAAATATAAACATTAACCGGGCGACACTCGGAAAATAAAGAAAATGGTTGGGAAACGTGGAACAAGTAGGCGAGCCCAGGCTTTAGTGACAGCAATCGGGGAAAATGTCACAACCGAGACTTCAACAATAAACATAGGAGATATAACTACAATAATTCAGGCAGCTTTGGCACCGCTCGTCAATAAGATGCAAGAACTCGAGAAACAATTGGAAAGCCCAGCAACAGTGGCGGTGATAGGAGAGGATAGTGCGCCGAAAAGCGTTCTCCAAGTAGTGGAAATGTTACCACAGCAGGAACGACCATCATTCTCCGGTGGAAATCAAAATCCCATTAGTTTCCTAGAAGATTTAAAAGAATACACTAGAAAAGTGAAACGAACGGATCCATTAGTCGTCGTACGGGAAAATTTGAAAGGGGAAGCTAAATCGTGGGCAAAATTGTACAATAAACGATGGGAGACTATGTTAGATTTCGAACGAGATTTTTTAGCTACCTATTGGGGAGACATAAAGAAAAATGAAGTTCGCCGTCGTCTTGCAGAAGGGGTATATGATGCCAAGAAAAATATATCCATGCTCACTCATTTCGCAAACTATTGGGAGCTAGCGAAGGCTTTAAAGATTACTGACACACCGTTGGGCATAGTTGACGAGATTATGAGACATTATCCGAAGGAAATTCAATCGCTATGGTTTTCGGGGCAATCAGGAGATGAGATTGTCGCCGCTGAGTTTCTACGAAAACTAGATACAATGGTATGTACACCAGAAGAACGGAACATGAAGAAGAGGAGTGGGGAGGAATCCAGCAAGAAGGACAAATACCGTGACCGTTACCGCGCCATAAAAAGGAGGATACACGCAATTGAAAGTGTGGGCGAAAACGCTAGTTGCAGCAAGTGCACCGAAGTTAACAGTTCACCAAAAGAAAATTCTACAATAACTACAGCCGGGAAGGAGCTAATGGTCGCAGCCAACTCGGGAGATAAAAGGAGATTATAGCGCTTTACATTTAGCTAGATAATACACAAGTAATAAGAAACAAAAATCAGGTTTACAGTTAGTGGAAATCAACGGATAGAGTGCGAAGTTTACAAATATTTGTAAATGTTAATAAATAAATAAACGATTGAGAAATACAAATAAAATTATGTTAGGATACATTATAATTGGGGAGGGGGAAGAAAGAAAATTACTAAAATATTAGATTATCAGATTGCTTGCGAGGGGCAGATCGTCGTTAAGTCTTTGAGGGTGAGTGGACAAGTTCTTAATAAGCGACAATCATATTCAATTATTGAAATAGAGTAAGGCAAATAAATTCGTTAATTTTGATTTTCTAGTTGGAAAAAAAAATTTGACTTTTTTTTTATGTGTTAGTGAGAGAAAAAAAAAAAATGTTAGATAAGTAAGGACACTCAAAAGGAGAGAATTAGAGATATTATATGGCACACAAAAGGGACATTTTGAAAAATAAACAATGCCTAGGAATTTTTTTTTTGAAATATTGAAATAAGAAAGTTTATCTATAGATATAGGGTAGACATTAAGAATACAGTAAAAAGGTAACATTTGAATTAAGGTATAAATATTTTAGATTTCGAAAAAAAAAAAAAAGGAAAAAAGGAACGCTGAACCAATTTGAGGATAATAAAGAACATTTATAAAAATTTAAATATTAGAGTGGACAACACTTAGGCTAGAACCACTTTGGATGAATTAAGAAATTACAATTAGAAATTAAGAATTATAAAATAAAGTTTAAATAAATAAAGAAAAAAAAAAAAAATGCTGGAAAATTTATATGAAACATGTATACCACTGATTGTCGGATTGGGTGAGGTCGTGCGAAAACCCACATTTCACAAAAAATATTCATACTTACAAAACAAAAAAACAATTAATTGCACACCAAGAGACCACCCGCTTTTCAGTTGTTCGAAAGGCCGCGAGATTGTAAACAATCTTTACTTAAATCATTGTAAGGGAGGTCTTAGTCCAATTTGGTTGGGGACCACCAAAACACGCGAGTCGAGGGGCGTGTTCCAGCAAAAAGAAATTAATTTTGAATCTATCAAAATTAAAGAAAATTTCATAAAGTAAAATCTACGCGAAAAGAAAATAAAGAATACAATGAGATTCAAATTCAAGATTGTTAACAATCCGAACAGAATGAGGAGGGGGAGATAGGAAGTAATAGGATACGGAAAAGAGATAGGGGATAACAGAATGAGGAGGGGGAGATAGGAAGTAATAGGATACGGAAAAGAGATAGGGGATAACAGAATGAGGAGGGGGAGATAGGAAGTAATAGGATACGGAAAAAGATAGGGGATAACAAAATGAGGAGGGGGAGATAGGAAGTAATATGACACGGAGTAGAGATAGGGGATAACCAAATGAGGAGGGGAAGATAGCTAGTCTAAATTTGAACACAATTTCGGTGTCTAACGAAAAAAAAAAAAAAAAAAAAAAAAAAAAAAAAAAAAAAAAAAAAAAAAAAAGAAGAGGACATTAAAATAAAATACAACGTTAGCCACAGCAAATTGAGTTCAGAGGAGGGAACTGTGATGAATTGCATTGATCAACAGTGAAAATTAGGAAATATCGTAGCTTCCCACTTTAATTTAAAAAGAAAATATCAATTACTTATAAAACGGACACGTCTACGACATCTATCGGATTAGAGTAAAGTGAATTCATATTTACGGTAGGGATCTATAATTAGACAAAGTGAGACGAGTATTGATAAAAAAATCACAGATGGTATCAACTAATAATCAAAGACAGGGACTCCCCAGTATGCTTTAGGCCGTGATATATTGACAGCCAATTGAATTGCAGCAAAAGCGATTAAAAACCAATTCAGCCTATCAACGGGAAGAGGGCCGAGCCCATTTTTAGAACAAAGGAACGACCTTTGGACTTGGCAATTAGTAATGTGATTAATGAGTTTGACGTTCCCACCAAACCGAGAGGTGAATAAACTCCATGGGAAGAAATAATCTGTTCAGGGACAAAAGAACGATGACCCCAAGAAATGTTATGATTAACCGGTACGTTCCAGGGATCAGAAACCCTAGTTCCCGAACGCATTAAAGCATATCAGGTGCGGAAAAAAGGATACACGTAAACAACGTTTGAAAATTTTAAGTGAAAAATTGCATAGCAAGTGACGAAAACGTGTTGTAAGGTGTTAGGGAGATTTCATCTATAATACGATTGTTTGTGACGACCGGAGATGATCGATTCGAGGGAAAACGTGCTAAAGGAAATGGAAATGTTGAAAAAACAATGGAAAATTATTGTTATCAATTCTAGACGGAGCTAGGATATTACGATGAAAGATTTAGGGAGGAAACGTCAAAAAAAAATGAGAGTTTTAAAGAATAGGCGAGGGTATATTTCAGATGTCTAGAGCAGTAACAAGTGTTAGAGAAGAAATAGAGTGCAGTACGGAGGGGAGTGGAAAATGCTGAAAACATTGCGATAGAAAAACTCAGGAAAAGGAGTCATTTTACGTAATTAAAATGGAGTTTATAGAGTAACATAGTACGCGATTGCAGAAAAAAAAATGAGGCATTACAATGGTTGTCGATTTCAGATGTATTTTGTTGTGATAAACAAGGAATATTCGAACATGAAAATTGTTTAGATAAGGACGATTAGTCGTTAAAAGAGCTATAAAAATTATCATGGGTCTTATGAAATATTTACATTAAAGAATTCTCGTAAAAGTTAACGACACTGAAATAAAAAAGGATTTATTGCCAGGTGGGTACAGGAACTAATGTATACAACTGTCAAGGCATATGGTTTATGGGATTTTGCGTAAGAACGGGACAAAATTTGGGAGGCGATCTCTATGAAGCAATAAAAATGACAGGAATTTAAGGGCCGAAGTGGGGGTATCCCCTATAAAGATGTTAAAAATGATATATTTATTAATAACAAATAGAAAATGAAATTTTCTAAGAGGCAGCAAACATCAAAAAACGATATGGTTATATCAGGGAAGTACGGGGAAGTGAGGGGAAAGGAGATACGACAGAGAAAAACAAAGGAAATCTTAGATTAACAGTGAATAAAATAAATACGGCTTGAAATATAAAAACCTATAGAGATATGAACAATAACGTAAGGATAAATAAGGAAATTCATGGAAAGAGTGTCGTGAATAAAAGAAAATTCGAGAAAAAATGGAAAATTCAAATATACGACGTAAATAGAGAAAATTCGGTTTTAAATGGAAAGGTTCATATAGAATACAGAAAAACTCGAGGAAAAATAATAAAATAAAAATGAACAATTTGCGAGAAAGGCTTCGACATGAAGATATCTCTGATAGGCGAATTTGGGGACAGATTTGGAACATATGGTAGATGCCGTACGCACGGACATGTTACGGAATAGATGAAAATAGAACTTTAAAATTATTAAATTCAAGCTAATTTTGTATGAACAACAGGACAAAGGAAGTTGGGCCATTAAACATGGATCTTACTAAATCCGGATCTTGTAAGTATGAGAGTACGAGACAGAATTGAAAGTATCAGACGCGGAAGGTACTAAGAGACCGCATTCGACAATAATGGAGAGGTTTCAAGAAATTACGAGTTGATAGTAATTAGATTGGTTTATTACAGGAGATTCAGATACGATCTTTTGGACCTGAGAGGGGTATAAAAGTCTAGACAAATGCCAGTTGAGGAGAGTCTACGTCGTGGTCGAAAAGGTTGTAACTTCGCGGAACGTGACGAAACGGTGGGTGACTTAAAGTGGAAAAATTCTAAGTGATAATTATTTTGATACTTAGAAAATTTTCACATTCTAGTCAGTGATATACAAAAAAAATACTTTGCAGTTAGAGTCAGTGAAAAATAAAAATTAAAGCCAACGCATTAATTACTTGTGAAAAATAAAAGTGCTCGTGATAAATACAATTTGTTTTAGTGGAAAATTCGGATTTTATAATCACTTAATATCGTATTTTTAAACTTAGAAATTTCGCGTTTAATATTAGTGCAATAAATAACTGAAGTGATGTGATAATTTAGCGTGATGAAGTTATAATTAAATACGTGTGTTCAATCTAAGTGAAAGTGTTCTAACAAATAATAAATATTTAAATTAATTATCTTAAATAATAATAATAAAACAAAATAATATTTTATTAATACATAAAAATTTCGGAGGGATAAAAATTTAATTTAACAACAATTTACCATCTCTAAATTAATCGTGAAGTAACTATCATTTAAAGTGTTATCTAACCAACGAGTTTTGAGATAAAATACAGTTTAGAACGATAGAGTTCATACATCATTTTAATTAATTAGATTAAATGAAAAAAAAAAAAATTGAAGTCAAAAAGATTTAATTAAATTTAGGAAAATAAAAAATTAATTTAGGAAAATCGCAGCAAGGTTACCGTGTATTTCCCGGTCGGAAAAAAACCTTGGTAGGGGTAAGTCTTTTCCGTTATAAAATTTTACAGATTCCAAGGAGATAGCGGAATGCAGCAAACATTGGTATTTGGATTAATTATTTGACCAAGATATTACTCGCTTAATATGTGATATGTAACTATATTAAAATATTATAAATATAATAAGTATATTTTATATATATTTATATATGTATGTATATAAACACATATATTTGTAATTTTATTGTTCCCAAGAAAAATTTTAATCAAAAAAAAAAAAAAGAAAAACACTTATAAAAAAAGAGGAAAAGGGTATCGATTCCTACCTCTGAATTCATCAATAACTATTGAAAGTAGTTATGTGTGATAAATTTACAAATCAATATTTTATATTTAATGTTATGTATGTATTAATATAATTTCAGAAAATCCAGAGCATTTGAAATAAGTTATGATATTAGAAATTATTTCAATCATAAAATTTATGTATATACATATCAATATTATAAATTATTTATTGAGACAAAGCATATATAAATGAATAAATATGTATACGTAATCGGGTATCAGACTAGACAATTGCGCTAAGTACATCATTATCAAACAAAGAAAATTTTAGAGTCATCTCACACGTCTCCGGAATGTCTAAAGTAAACATACCTCATACGCTTGAATCTAGGTCACGAGGCCGTCGAGAATGTTTACAAAGCTCAAATTGTTTACAAAATAAGTCGGTCACTGGGGCACTAGTTCGAATACAGTAAAAAGAAAAAAAAAAAAAATGACCTTGATTAGTGGATATCGTACTTAGGTATTAACTTCTAGGAACGGGATAAAATTATTATATTGCGCAATTATTAGGAACAAAAGAAAAAAAAATTAAACACTATTTTTAATTTGAACGTAAAGAGGTATCTACAGACCTAAGCAATTGAAAATTAACAGATTTATTATAGCAGTTCAAAAAGGTGTGTTGAAGATTTACATGAAGCATTTGATAAATCACGGGATAGTTCAAAAAGGTGTATTGAAGGCTTAGATGAAACATTTGATAAATCACGGGATAGCTTAATAAGGGGTAATGAAGGCTTAGATGAAGCAGTTGAAAAATCACGGGATAGCTTAATAAGGGGTAATGAAGGCTTAGATGAAGCAGTTGAAAAATCACGGGATAGCTTAATAAGGGGTAATGAGGATTTACATGATTCAATTGAGAATCACGGGATAGCAAGAATTTATCAAAAGTTGAACATTGGAGGGGAGGGAAAGAAAAGAAAAAAAAAATACAGTTCAACCAACAGAAGGCAGTGTTCGCTTCTGTAACAAGGACCATTAATCAAACCATAGAGATGGCGGATCTCTCAAACAAAACCGTCAACAAAACCAAACAAAAGCTTGGAGTTATGGCGAATCTCCAGAACACATCGCCAGATAAGATCTTATTGTACTAGTATATATTTATATTTCACACTATTCTTACGTATATATTCGGTATCAATCTGAGGATTGTGCAGAATCCGATGGGCGAGATCCGAGCTCGGGATGCGTTGCAAGTAGTTTCGTATTGCGAGTTATAAACCTTCCCAAAACGTATGTTTACATATATATCTTTTTATGTACTGTTCATTGAATGAAACGAACTCACTTACAATTAGTGCTTTAGGCCTGTCGGGTCACTCTCGTCTCATTTCTTGAACGTGGAGGGAGGATTCACGACCCGTAACTCCACACAAACCCGTGAGTATATGATTGCATATAGGACGAAACCGGTTCGCCCTAAGTAAATAGTAAACTTTGGAGGAGTAGGAATTTGGAGGTATCTGGGCTTGGAGGAAGACCTGAAGGCAGTGCATGATGGCGAAAGGAAGGTTCATTGGGACGCGATAACTTAGGTATCAATCAATTGAACCGTGCCAAAAGACTGTGCGAATTTTGGGTTGACTTCTGATCACCCTGCTTACTTGATGGAGGCAGGAGCCAAATTTTGCCAGAAAAAGGGTTATTCTGAGTTCGTCAAATATGCAATTAACAAATTACATTAACCTACTAAATCCATCTTTATATGTACCTTATAGCAGCTGAATCTAAACGGAGGGGCGCCCAGCAGATACGAGATACAATCATAATCAAATTTACTAACATTTAACCATTTGAGTTATATTTAATTATCTGTTCAATTAGTCATGTGTAGTTTCGATTAGTATTGTTTATTCATGAATTCATTAGGATGTAGGGAATCATAATAAACGTCAAAGGGAAGTTAGTTCATTTAGAGAAATACTTAAGGTTAAATTTGCAAGAGAGAGACCAATACAGTTTTGAAATTCAACACTCTGTTTAGAATCAAGAGGGTTACCACAAAATTTAAAGTAATTAAAGTCCTATATCATAAATCAAAAAATTACACAACGTTTGATGGAGTTTAATTACAACCTAAATACGAAAATATCTACGTTCAAAGTCGTAAATAACGTATTTATTAGTTAAGTACATATATCGCTAGAGGTATGTAGTACAAGGGAGCTTTAAGTAGCTTTCTGTAGTTATCAGATGAAATAAGGGTCCAAATTTATAAGGGCTTGTGTGACGTAGGGGAGGAATTTTCCATCCCCACCACACATATGCAAAGCCTTAAGAATTTAAATATCGATCAGAGCCAAGAGAAAAGAAGAATATTACGACTGGTGCCAAGTGCCCAGGAGTAAATAAAATACAGACAAATATAAGAGAGTAGAAAAGAGATGCATCACAAGTTTTAGAGTTATCACTTCCAACATCTCGTGGGAATCGTGAGGTAATCGATTCATCAAATTAGATCGTACTGAAATTAACACAGAAGCAGATACGTCAGATTATACCAAAAATAACAATTTTCTTTAAATTGATCACGTGATCACGTTTGTTATAGATAATTGTGTTAACAGACAGTTGAACCAGACCCTCACGCGAGGGATCAAGGAATGAAACACGATATCCTTTATACCGTTTCCTCCAGCGCCGGATCTGCCACACGTTAAAAAATGTGCAAAAAACCTGGCACCATCACTGAAGGGGTGCAGTGAGAAAATAAAAATGGTTTAAATATTTATGTAAAATGTTCCCTGAATGTTCCGTCCCATTTAAAAATTACCCATATTATGGGATAATTATAACAACCTAGCAATTCCTACCTTTCAAATCTCTCGAACAGTTCTGCGCGCGCATTGCGTGCATTTGATAGTTTTCAAGTTTCATATTCGACACGGATTTTTTTTACAAATTACATGTCTTTAATTCGAACGTAAGTTTATTTTTAATACTGACCTTACTCTTAGGATGAAATAATGCAATCTAAATTCAAAACCAATCACGTTGCGTCTTTTTTAACCCCGCAAGGAGCGGTGTTATAAGTTTGACTTTCTGTGTGTCCGTCTGTGTCTCTGTCTGTGGCATCGTAGCTCCTAAACGAATGAACCGATGATGATGCGCTTTTTTTGTTTCAAAGCTGACGTGATCGAAATGGTTATTAGCTATAATTCATGAAAATCTGTCCAGGCGTTTCAAGGTCATCAGCTCTTTTTTGTGTCGGGGGTTGCTTAAAATTTTGAAAATTTTACTTATTATCATTAAAAGTTCCGTTCGTGCGATGAAATCGTATTAAAAATGCTGCGAACATTAGTTTGGCAAGGAGAATTTTTACAAATACAATGATTTTTACTCTCACCTAGAGCTCACAGTTCTCTGAAGTACCCTTGACTTACGACCAATTGCCGATTCAAACCGCTATCGTGTGGCGCTGCGTACATGAATTTAAATGACAGAGTTCGATGTTGTAAGAACGACATGACAAATTTTTTAAAGGATGTGTATGCAATGATGATTGCATGGTCTGGTGTTTCTAATGAACCTGTTAGTTGTTTTTTCTTGTTTTATATTTATGAATGTAAACGAATACAGTTTTAGAATAAAGTTGTTGAAATGACATGATGTTAAGATTGATGAAAATTTCATCAGTGCTAGGACGTAAAGGGACTTTCAGCATAATTTTCATTATGGCTATATATGTTTATAGGTTTATGTTATTTTATTATTAGAAATCATTAAGAGTATAAATACTTTAGACATCCTCGAATCTAAAACATTTATCGTGGGTACAGCAGCTTAATTAACTCGAAGGTCTGTTTGCCCTAAAAACAGCGATGGAGTGAATTTTAAAAAAATGCCAGCTGATGATAAGACAGATCAGAGACAAGCCGAGGACGATGTAGTGTAAATAGAAATAGGATAGGAATATAACAGGAGTGGAATAGGAATAGGATAGGGACAGTATAAAATGTGAATGATGAATAAAGATTAATTATTTCTTGGCAGAACTTGTTTACAAATAAGCTGATTTTTTTGATTGAAGTAATAATATCATTAAACACAAAAATCTGAAAATTAAAATGGATTTCTACAAATTAAACTTAATAACAATAAATAAAAATAGTAAAATTTTGGTGGTTTTCTAAGATTAGTTTAAGGGGTAGCCGTCCATTACAGGTTAGATACTACGAACCATTATCGTCTCAATTAATATTAATGGCGCTTTAGTAGATTTAATTTCCTCCTTAATTAAGCATGCTCGATGCGTTTTGGGTCTTCCCTAGATTTCAGAAACCAAATCAAAATTATGGCCGATTTGTCCGGATGGCCGAGTTTGCACTCTCATAAATTTTCTGAGATCCTTACGAAGATGGTCCTTTCTGTCTTTTGTGGAGGAGGTCAAATCCCACCCTGGATTGTAGCGCCATGACAATGATAATGCCATTGGATTTTTTAAGATTTTACTTTTACATGACCCAACTTCACAAAACTGAAC
This sequence comes from Limnephilus rhombicus, assembly GCA_929108145.2. Lineage (NCBI taxonomy): Eukaryota > Metazoa > Arthropoda > Insecta > Trichoptera > Limnephilidae > Limnephilus > Limnephilus rhombicus. The sequence goes on from OV815275.1 coordinate 19,217,436, forward strand.
AAAATATTAAAGAATGAGATTGTTTGACTATGTGAATAGAACTGCAGGCTTCGTGTGGTGGAAACTGGAATAAAATGAGGGATTAATATGTTCAAAGCCTAAAACTAGATGAATATTAACGACATAACTCTTTCCAGATGTGCTTTGAAGGGCAGATTCATTGCGAATGTTTTATTTACTAGAGATTTTTTATCGATGGGTAAATAGTTTTATGATCGCTGGTTCCCGGAATATCCGAATAAACTCCTGGCTTAGGCCTGTACGGACTGCGTACCGCACCTCAGAAAGGTTCGATATTGCTGAATACGCATGTATTCGTGTAACACAGACATGCAGTGCGAGCGGGGCAGTGTGGGTGGAACGGTTCCTCGGGGAAATAAGTGTGGGGTGGGGTCCGGGTCCCGACCAAATGGTGCAATAAAAGTTTCCGCCAGTCTCTCTTCCCTCGGTTTACCCCACTCTGCTCCATCCACAGGGAAACGGAAGGAAATAATTGACTGTAATTCCTTACAAGCAATTACTATTGAACGCCACCAGTGGTCAGAAAAGACACGTAGTTACAAATTTTTACTGTTATATCTGTTGCCTATTTATAGTTTAGATTTATCAATTTAGTGGATAACTCTATTCATTGCCCCTTCCTCTTAGAATATCATGCTTGAAAACTTTAGCCGTAGTTGTTGGGGATTATTCCTACCATTTTTCCTGAATCCTTCCCACACTTAGTCCTTCTACCCACATAATGAAAAGTCAGTTGCAGTGACAATCTTCGACATGCAAGCAGTGTTTTCATGATCTAGTGTCTACTAGCAGACCCAGCCACACGTTGCTGCGGCTAACGAAGCACAACGCCACTCCATATCTCAACCTTTATAACCAACGCCATCTGTTAAATCAAATCCTCACCGCCCGCATGCCAGCCCGCTGCCCGCTGCCCGTTGCCCGATTGCCAGCCCGCTCCCTTTATTTATATATTTCAACCAATTTACACAAAACCTTTACAAATTATATACCTAAAATCCTTCCTCATGAATCACTCTATCTATTGTTGTAAATCGCATGAAAATCCGTTTTCGTAGATTAAAAGATCTAAGCGCACTGACAGCGAGACCGACTTCTTTTTATACTATGTAAAGTTTTGTATTCTTGAGTGCGAATTATAAAATACAAGTTACTAAAAATCTTCAAAATTATAACTGGTGATATAAAATTCAATCTGTGCACATTGGAAAGTTTAATTGTAGACAAGAGACACTAGTAACCCGCCCTTCATTATTAGGCATTCTAATTTTCCCACCTTCCAGAAAGTTCCATACGGTAGTCGTTTATTACCAATATTTTTTCAAGATCCCACAGATGTTATAGAACAGCACGTCGTGACAAGAGTAATGAGAAATTTCAATAAATGAAACCGCTTTTAAGAAGGTAAACAGATACCGTTTTGATTTTAAGAAAGAACTTTGCCATTTATTCAAACGATTTACTTTTTACATGAAGGTCTGGACCTTAATCTACTATTCAACAACGTCGTGACGTACGTTCCGCTTTTGTATTCCATGATCACATTGCAGCGGCCTGATTTGCGAACGATTGCAACCAAGCACTTACCGGACAGTAAGCGAGCAGACACAGCAAGAGATGTAAAGTCGGCCGAAATTTATCGTCAGGTTTGACAGGTGTATGGTGTGGAGAAAACGCAATTATTTTCAAAAAATATTAATTTCGGTTGTGACTCTGTATGTAACTCCGAAAACAAAGAACTCTTAAACGTTTGATCATTTAAGAGTCATCACTTTTAAAATTGGAAGTGTTTGTTTGTAGATAAAGTAGGTACCTACCTATTAACAGAACAGTATTTTAATTGCAATTTTCAAAGCTGAAACTAATTTGTCCAAAAATCAGACCTCAATTGAATATCGTTATTAATTTTTGGGGTATTGTGCCGTATTGCGCTGCCCCCTTCTTTGGCCAACGTTTCGTATAGCGTTACAGTGCAAATGTGTAATTATTGTGATAATGAACAATGGTGTTAATAACGCTGTCCGAAACGTTGGCTAAAGAAGGAGATAAACACGCTACTTACCATCCGATTTATTGTATGCAGGACTGCATGCAAAACCTCTGTGGTCGTGGCCTTCGTGATCGAGAAGTAAGGCTCTTGACTCGCAATCCGAAGGTTGCGGGATCGAATCCCGGGATGCACAAATAAATTTTATTTGATTAATATTACCGTATTGTCCGCATTGAGGTATTGTATTTGGATGTTACCAGAAGCGAGTAAATTGGTGCCACTTTTTTTACCTCCAAACAGTCCAATTTTCAGGACAGGAAACAAATAACTATAAAAGCGCCTTAATGACTATTCCGTAGTTGGAGACTGGTCTGCGTATATAATAAACAATTAAAATTTAAAAAAAAAAACCATACGTTATAAAACCTTTCACTTCCTCACCCTCGTCTGGTGTCTGTGGCAGCTCCGCATCTTTGTAATATGCGCGATTAACTGAAGCAAAAGGGTAAAGTTCCGATGTAGCAAAAAATCTATTTTAATCTCTCGTAAGCTGGGTAGCTAATTCTCTACCAATATGAGTGATTTAGGAGGGCAAGCCTCGATATGGAGTATGGCGGATACCCATTGTGAGTAGAAATTTTTTGTGTAACAATCGTATATAATATGATTAGATAGGAAAATCACATTTTTTCGTTATTTTTAACTTGAAATTTGGGAAAATGATTGGGTGCAAATAAAAAGGTGGGTTTAAAAGGGTCCACCCTAAGTGGTTCGCTAAGTTTGGTGAATTAGCAGGGGTGCCCGGGTTAGCGTGATGAGGTTTGTCTATGTCTTGGCGACAAATATGAGAGACTGATTGAAGGAGACCTAACCTAGACCTCTCCAGCCGGACTCTCGTCTCATTGACTTGCATGGCAGTAGAAGGGATGGATTCGTAAAATCCGTCACTCCTGCCTTCCTAGCATAGTCGATCGATATAGGTTTTATCGAAAATGTCGGTAATTTGTAATCGCTCCCGAGAGAAGCGATTGTAACGCTTGTAACGCTCCGCTCGGGAGCGATGACAAGTTACCGACATTTTCGATAAAACCTATATCGATCGACCATGCTAGGACCCCTGGACACATTAACACTCAATTTCCTACCCACCCCTCGTACTTTTTATTTCCAGAACTTTCTCTTCTTCCTTTATCCACACAGCATCTCCAAAGATGACATAGGCCTAAAGATTTTTTTTCCTCGGGTCCTCCTGTGTGGAGCAATAAATTGTAAAAAAACAAAAAAAATCATTATTTAATACATAAACAAATATAATAGCACATATCATTTTGGCCTTAATTCCAAATTTAAGTTATGTATAAAAAATGCTGCGCAGTCATTCCTCCATTGGTTATCATCAGTTATTATTATATTTTTACTCTCTTCCGCTTATGTATTTGTCTCTCTCTTTTCCTTACTGTGTAATTTTATTGTATTGCTGTTTTATTAACTGAGGTTTTATAATTGGACTGCTTTCACTTACGTGTTAATAATAATCTGTAAAAACCCAGTATCTATGTCCATCTATTTAAACTAGAGAAAGGTCACTGACTACTTGAGATTTAGCACCACCCCATCCCCTTTTCCTATTCTTTAAAGCAGAATTTTGATACTTTTGTTGTAGTTTTGTTAAAAATAAGAAGAAAATTACTGTCTACAACTGATTTTGAAATTTTAAAACTATGCGTAAAGCCCGAGCAACGCCGGCACTTCAACCTTTAATAAATCATAATACGACATGAATATCTTCAGTTCGATGACATTATTTGGTCGTTGATTGATATTCAAAATCGAATGAATCAAAATCAAATCAAAATCCCATCGGAAACCTAAAACCGTAAGCCGAAGGTCGAAAGCCGATTGGCGGACAATGCAAATTTAAATCTATGCATAAACTAGGCTAAAGTAACCGCCACTGACCTGCATGGCCATGGCAATATAATGCACATTTGACGAGAAATCTTTCTTACAGAATACGGAAATAGAGAGGTTAAAAAAAATTTACAAATAAATGGGTCCTATAATTTCAATACCCGCTATATCCAATTTTTTGGCAAAATGATCTGAGTATGACATCTTGTTCACATTTTTGCGAGGAACAAGATGAGTCTAAAATTGAGTTTCAAAACATCCCTTATCACGGCCAAAAACCATGTTAAAACTGCGAGTGAGAAACTAAACCCGCTATATCATTCAAGAAGTTACTATCAAAACCCGCTATATCGAAGTTCAACCAATCACGAGCAGTTATTTTGCCAAGATGGCGGGTGTAGAAACACGCCCCTCGGGTCAGTAGAGTTTCAAAAACCTCTATATTCCATACAAATGACGAAGTGAGTATCAAATTCCGCTATATCCATTTTATTTATCCAAATTACTTAAATATTTCTAGACATACACTGAAAAATGAACACTTTTCGAATGTATATTACTCCAATTCATAATATAAAAATAAAAAACGCAATTTTTTATTTACGCTAGAGATGTGACATGTTTTTGCGGTTTTCTCCGAATCAATGAAAGTTGATATAGCGGATATAGAAATTGAACGACTCAAATTACAGTTACAATTCTAAACAAATGGATAGGATGAATGATGTATGTAGATGTATTACTTTAGGACACATACACGAAATAAGGCTTTGCTGTTGTGGAAAATGTTTGTTCGCCCAAAAGTAAGAACTTTGTATCTATACTATTTTCACAAACCTTTGACTGCGTTCATAAAAATATCGCACAACCCTGGCCCTGTTCACGTGGAACCATTGTTTTGTCAAAAATGTATGTATGCGTACTTTGGTTGAACTATTGACTGCTTTATTAAATGGGATGTACACATTTGTCATCATCATCATCACTCCTGGCTGTACAACCCCTGGTGGGTCTTGGCCTCCTTAAGAGTCTTCCTCCACTCATCACGGTTTTGTGCCAGTTCTCTCCAGTTTACAATCTCCAAGGTGGATATATCTTTGAGGACGTTGTCGCTCCATCTTAAGCATGGTTTTCCCATACTTCTTCGCCCTGTCGGTCTTGAGTTCAGCAGGGACTTTGGTTTTTGATGCTCGGTAATTCTCTCCACATGACCCAGCCACCGAAGTCTTCCCAGTTTTATGAATTTTGTGACGTTTAGATCATTAAACGGAGTATATAACTCATTGTTATAACGTCTGCGCCAATATCCATTTTCTGAAACCGGTCCAAATACGCCTCAAAATTTTCCTTTCCAAAACATTCAGTGCTCGCTGATTCCTCTTAGTTAGTACCCAAGTCTCAGCTGCGTATGTGAGTACTGGCCTCATAAGTGTTTTGTACACTAATATCTTGGTGTTTCTGGACAGCAGTTTGGCTTTTATTTGGTTTTGTAGGCGGTAATTAGAGCGATTTGCGTTCACTATGCGCTTCTGGATCTCCTCTATGGTATTATTCTCGTTTGTTATCAGGGAGCCTAGGTATGTGAATCTGGTCACCGTTTCAAAATTTTTGCTTCCACATGAGAGAGTTGGGGTTTGTTGGGCGCATCCTACGGCCATGTATTGGTCTTCTGCTGGTTTACTATGAGACCCATATTTTTAGCAGAACTTTCAAGATTTTGCTTATTAATCTCTATCAGGTTATTGTGGGTAGGATTTTTAAACCTAAAAGTAAGTGAGAAAATCTGTAAAAACCCAGAATAAATAAATAAATATTGAAATCGAGGACGCCCTAGAAAGACACGGTACGATCAAGTGAAACAAATATTAAACTTGTACTAAACGTACATTTTATTAATTTTTTACAATAATATCATTTTCCCCTTCAAATGCACCCAGTTTTTGAGTACATTATAATTCACAACCTCTAATTTACTCCAAACCTTTCACCCAGAGCAACGCCATACGTCAGCTAGCGGTAATATAAAACATGGAAAGTAATAAGTAAACGCAATTCCGCACCACGGAACGATATGAAGAGAAGTGATGTAAACAATGTTGAAAACAAATATTATCGACTAAAAGGGGCTGCATTAGGTTCTGATATAATTTGCAATACCACCTACATAGGAAAATTGGCAAAACGTTGTAGTTAATTCAAATAGGTGAATAATAAAAATGAAACCAATCAGATAAGCCATTAGCTGCGGGTTTCAACTAGGAACCCACAATGTGTTGATAATAAATTGATAGTGATCCTGTGCGGGTGCTGTATCGTAACAGTGTCTACGTTACATGGTTGTTTGGTGCATCAAAGTGATAAATTATTACTCCTTTAAATAATTCATTCATTTCATTTGAGTGGTGTGGCACCGAATTGAAATCCCTCGAACCTGTTTATTTTAATATTTTTTAAATGTTATTTTTAAGTGAAACTTCTTTAGGGCCGTTATTGATTTTAAATTCGGATGAAACGGAAATGCGTCACAAGTCAGTTCTACAAAAATACTCGGTTCTAATATAATGCGGTAAATTCGCACCTTAAGGCGTCTGGCAAGTTTCAGCGGCCAGAGAGACACACAGCAAGCGAACGGATGTTCGAATCCTATCCTACTGCGTGTGAATTACACACTCTGATTTTTTTTGGAGGATTTCAAAATTAAATTTTATCAGTTTTTTTTTTTTTATTTTGAACGTCAAGTTCTCAAAATTATACGAGTATCCATAATATTACATTTGAAGAAGACGGTTTACGGTTAAAATGATGACCAATGTGAGCTTTTGGAACCCTCCCCCCTTCTTTTTTAGCCTTAGAGCAGTATTGATGTTCGAAATGAAAGGACTATTATTGTTAGTATTACAATAGTCTGCTTTGATTTTGAAAAAGCCTGCATAACGCCAAGGCATTGCCGAGGACCTAAGCTGGTTTAAAATAACACAGGTTAGAGGGATTTTCCATTCAGTTCCTAAACCACTCAAACCTAATAAATATTTTAATTCAATATTCAGTCGAGTAATGATTTATCTATTTTCGAAAAACTCTGTGGGAAGCATGGGCAACGCCAGGGAATTCAGTTAGTATTTAAAATTATATTAGACTATATTATTGATCCAACAATCACACCTTACCTAACATAATGATTTGTTATTTATACACCTATGCGGAGAGCTGACATGTAACTATCAGTTTGAATAAATTAGTTTCATAACATTTTCAGTCAATGTTTTTATGTTCATATTTCTCTTTCCTGCTGTAACAAAATGCTTTAGTGAGTTCTTCGCCTTTAGGAATTATTTAACCAAATGACATTCAAGTGGGTATATTCTACATAAATAGCAGATCAAAGCTCCGAGGGAACGCTCTTGGACGCTTGGGCACGATCTTCAGAAGCAACCAACCGTCGGGACATGAATGCGAAACATGAACACTTCATACAAGAGAGGTTCAGTTACTGAAAGTAAAACAACGCGGGGTGGAGAATAAGTTGACAATGACAAACATTTTGCCAGAAATAAAGCAAAGTGCGATGGGCAAAATACTCGAATCACGGTGAAATATTTCAAAAGTTGTTCTGAACTCTAGGTCTTCCTCGTTATTCCAAGAAATGTAACGTTTTGAAGATTGCAATGTCAGAGAAATAAATAGAATTATTAATCAAAGCAAAAGGTACCCTAACAATTCAAATTAAATAAAATACCTCGGATTAATTGCAGACTAACATAATATAAATGGAACAGAAACATTATTGATGCAAAAACATCTTTAGCATCGTTGTGATTTGAAACTCGGAACGAAAAGTAGCAACACTAAAAAGAGACAAACACTTGTAACCATAGGATTTAGCCGACGAGAGAATGAGATAATATAATCGGTCTCCTCTTTGTGCGGTGCTCGCAACCTCCCCACTCTTGTCTACTTTAGTTTTCGGAAGGTTTCACTCCTGTTGCACACTTGCATTTTTTTATTTATTAATTTTCAATGCCTGATGGTCTTTTATATCATTAGTGTAGTATGTTATATATTATGTTTTATATCATTAGTGGTGTCCCGCAAGGGTCCCACCTCGGCCCAATATTATTCTTAATATTCATTAATGACATTGTTAACATATTTAAAGATGTACAAGTCCTACTTTTTGCAGATGATCTAAAATTGTTTAAAAGAATACGAAATATATATGATTGCCTAATTTTACAAGCAAATTTAGATGAATTTTTTAAATGGTGCGAACAAAATATGTTATTTTTGAATACTGAGAAATGTCAAGTAAAACGATTTTCCAGAACTCATTCTCATATTTTACATGAATATAATTTAAATAACGTTAAATTAACACCAGTATTACGAATTCGCGACTTGGGAGTTATATTCGATTCAAACTTAACATTCACACCACATATAGATAATATAACTAATAAGGCTTTAAAGATTCTTGGCTTCCTTTGTAGAACCCTAACTGATTTTAAGTCCTTGGATTGCATGAAAACACTCTACATTTCATTAGTTAGATGTCAAGTAGAATATAATTCACCTATTTGGTCCCCTTTCTATAAAGTACACTCTAACAAAATAGAACGAGTTCAACACAAATTTCTTAGGTACTTAAATTTCAAACTCAAAATTCTAATAGAAAATATTAATTATTTAAGTTTAATGAATAGACTATATTTAATTATTACGCTGTCTGACAGAAGAATCATTTCAGACCTAATTTTATTGTACAGAATTATGAACAACCTAATTGACAGCCCTGCCATCGTTGCTACTATTGAACTTCATGTACCGACAAGGAATACTAGACAAAATATAACATTCTTTTGCAACACATACACAACTAACTATCAATCACACTCACTTACCAATAGGATGCATTATTTAGGCAACAAGTTTGGTGGTATTGCAGATGTATTCGCTGATTCCCTTTACATTCAAAATGCAATTTAAACCAACGCTTGGGGAATCCTACAAATTATTGTAACATGGGAATAATATATTTAACGATTTGATTAGTTATTGTAATGTATATATTATATTTTATTCTATGTTATTGTTAAATATTACATTGTTTAAAATATTACATTGTTTAAAATATTTCACGGTTTTCCACAAGATTATACAAGTGTTTTTTTTTCTTTAAAAACTACTTGTATATTCTTAAAAGTTTTTTCACTCTTATAACTTTTGGTATAAATTCTATGTATGTGTAATCCTCGATATCTTAAATATTATTTTCTAATCTATGTAAAAGCCCCTACGGGCGTATAACAACAAAGAATAAATATATAATTAAATAAATGATATAATGTTTAGACAAAAAAATTGAAACTTTGAAAGAATTGATATGTGAACTTGTTAGGCGCATTATATTATGTATTACACTAAGAATTATTCTCAAGAATCATTATTTCTTCTGTCATTAACTCAATATGGAATTATTGGATGGGATGGTGCATATGAAAAAAATAAGCGTAAGCCCTGTAAAGGTGGTAAAAAGATTAATTACATTTTTTTTAATTTTCCAAATTGCGAAAATGAAGAAATCATTAAAACATGTAAAACTCTTTTATTTTCTGCAGAGCATTATATTTATTTGCTAAGCCACTTATAAAGAAATTTGCTAAATTGTTTCCACTAATAAGAACAATCAATCAATTTTGGTGATTAACCTAGGTACCTATTTTAAATATCTATAATTCTTGGTTCGATTCAAAGTACGAGGCGAGTACTTATAAATAAATCCGTTAATTGAAAGATGTTCGAAAATAGAATTTTGATTTAACAATCATTGTTTCGCAAAATGTCATTCTCAAGTTTTGACATTTTTGAAAGGGTTTTTGTAATGATTAAAAAAACTTTTCAGATGTATTGTCATGTAGTTGTAATAATCCAGAAACCGGAAAAAATTCGGTTTAGTGGCGATAGTCCTAGATAATTTTTTTTTATACTAATTATGGGCCGGAAAATCCGAATCTGAAAGAATTAGGCGTCGGCAAGCAATATTAACTGAATTACACGACTTTAAAGTTTTCTATACACACACAGGAAAACAAGCCATTTTGAACGTATTCTGACACTACAAGTCATAGAAAAACAAGAAAGATGTTACACCACATAAAATTAAGTGTTGCCATTAAGCAATAATATCAATAACGTAAAACTTTCCGACACGTTACTTCCTCACATGATAATTCATCACATAACACATTAACCTGATGAATTATGACTATCTCAACGGCAACATGGTTTGTGCCCCTTTTACCGCCTGCTCGCGTCAAGGCAAGAAAACATCCCAGTTTTCAAGTAGTTTAGCGGCTACGCTGGGTTTGTGTAACATGGTTTGTGATAGAAAAGAAAGTGCCCCCTTCATAGCGCCTACTCGCGTCAAGGCAAGAAAACATCCCAGTTTTCAAGTAGTTTAGCGGCTACGCTAGGTTTATGTAACATGGTTTGTGATACAAACTGAGTAAAATTTATAAAAAATAATTACTTAAATTAATTATTGATATTATTGCTTTATGGCAACACTTAATTTTATGTGGTGTAACATCTTTCTTGTTTTTCTATGACTTGTAGTGTCAGAATACGTTCAAAATGGCTTGTTTTCCTGTGTGTGTATAGAAAATTTTAAAGTCGTGTAATTCAGTTAATATTGCTTGCCGATGCCCAATTCTTTCAGATTCGGATTTTCCGGCCCATAGTTAGTATAAAAATAGCTAGTTTTTTTATCTAGGAACGCCGCCCCTAAACCGAACTTTACCCCAGAAACCTTCGCGAGGGTGGAAAACAGGTATTATGAAAGTTTGAAACATTTCCTATGCTTAATATAGCAACGCATAGCGGACATACATATATTTTTAGATTTTTATATATATATATATACTAGCTGACCCGACTAACGTTGTTCTGTCATATTAATTATTTCTAGTGAATATTGTGGTTGTTAAATAAAAAATAATTAATATATTGCAAGTGAGTGGGGATGGGATCTATGACGGAAAGAGAATGGAGCGCTTTAGACGATGACCGCCGATAAAAACCAAAAACACCAACTAAAGTAGGAAAATGAAATAAAGAAAATCAATATGAATTTCGAAGAGCAATTGAGTGTACGATCTCTCTCTCTGGTTTCAAACCTGGGATTGGTTTGCAGCAATTTCATCTATTCGTTTCTTCCACTCTTCCCTGTCTTGTGCGGCTCTTTTAAATTCTGCATATGATAAGCAGCGCACGTCCACCAGCAGGTCCTCCAGGTACTCTCGGCGTGGGCGTCCCCTAGCGTTTGTCCCCTCGGTCATACCCTCCATTATGGCATGCAAGAGGCCTTCTTGTCTTATTGCATGGCCGATCCATCTTGCGCGCCTTTCGGACAAGGTCCTGAGCAGGTGCCTTCCTCCTTCGATTTTTTGGAGAACCTCCTCATTTGTGATGTGGTCTCTCCAGGAAATTCCTAGTAGTCTTCTATAGGACCACATCTCAAAAGCCTCTAGTCTCCGTTTATCTCTTTCGGATAAGCACCATGTTTCGCAGCCGTACATCAAGATACTCCATACATAGGTCTTGATGAGGAGTATTCTCAGTTTCAGGTCTATATTATTCGATTCTATTATTTTCGACCTTTTATTGAATGCAAGCCTAGCCTGGTGTATACGGCTGTCGACCTCGCTCTTAGACCGACCGTCCCATGTTATTTTGCTCCCGAGGTACACAAACTCCTTGGTGTTCTTTAGTGGAACTCCTGACATCTCTACTCTCATCTGATGTTGCGTTCGGTCTAGTGAGCCTGAGTGTACGATATTTAACACAAATAAGCTCGATGGTTTGCCCACGCGAGACCATGATGCCGAATGAAATATTAAAATGACGCGACGCTTCTCGTGAATGTCTTGCGCGTGAGTTGATGAAAGTTCGATGAGGCGGACGTAGCGCCATCTGTCATTCAACAACATAAATAATGTTGTTCTGTTTGAAATACGAAAGACGGTTAAATTAGTTCATACAAAAATACAAAAATCGCGATTAAAAAATGGGAGGGTAGGGGTAGGAGGATTTAAATTTGGGGTTGTAGGTATTTTTTGATGCCAAATAAAAAATATATACAAAAAAAAAATGTCAAAAAATTTTTTTTTTCTGAGCAGGGACAACCTAATAACCTAGCGGTATGATATATTCTTTCAAACCTATTCTCATACCTACTAAATATACATAAAAAATACATAAAAATCGAGTGCGACCACAAACACCGTGACACGAAGATAGATAGATAGATAATAGTCTTCCCGAAGAACTAAAAATATTAAGGATTTGGTATTATTAAAGAAAAACGTAATATCTTCATTTTAAACCCCATCAATTAAATTAAGTACTTAACTTCATTAATTTAAACCACATTTAAATTATTTAACGTTGCCACATCCCAATACATACTTAAGATATATAATTTGTACGCTCTATAATATTATTTTTTACTTCATCACCGCACTCGCGGGATAGTTCTATTCATTAGCAACGAAACACTTTAAATATAGATACCTACATTACCCTTTTTGTTATGCCATGAGACGGCTTGTAGCACTTCATTGAAAATGCTGAGATTTATTTTGCACACCGCATTGACACCCGGTCTCGTGATTGAATACCGGAAACTTAAAAGGGTGTAAGTGCCATTTACAAAAAAGAGGTTGTCGGGAATTTACAATTTTCAAAGAAAACCCTGTTTTAGTTTTATGCCAAATCAACAAAGTGGGAGGGATGGAGACATACGTCCGTTGGTATAAAAATAAAATAGTGTTTTGTTTGAATGTTTGTTACTTCCCTTTTTGTAAATTGCACTTACACCCTTTTAAGTTTCCGGTATTCAATTGTATTCAATTCTTTGTTAAGTAGGAGATTTGTTTTTATTTTTATTTTTTTATTATTTTTATTAAGTTAGTTTATACTTCATGAATATAAACTAATAAGCACAAAGTAACATTTCATTTGATAAATTTAAATATTTTTACATTAAGCATAACATTTCTTTTTAAATACATTCATTCTTTCTTCATTTGTAATACTTTCAGGCATTTTGTCATACGTTTTAGTCATTTTTACATTAGGAAGTTCTGTGATTTTGATTTCTTCATTTGTGGCAATCGAGCTCTATTTATATTTCTGTTTCGTAATAAATTATGTAGGTACATCTCTTAAAAATAATTTTTGTACTTTGGCGTTTGGTTTTTCATAATTTTGTGCAAAAATATTAGCACATTAAATAGCAGTTTCTTTTTTATTGGAATCCAATTTAGCCCCTCTCTCATTTGACTAACCGTTGCATATTTGCCTTTCTTCAGTATACATCGCATACCTCTGTTCTGTATAACTTCCAGTTTGATTTCAATTTCCTTCATTGGCCAAATATAACATCGTAGAGCAGTAATCCGAATGTGGTGCAACTATCCTACTTCCTACTAATAATATTATAAAGGCGAAAGTTTGTATGTATGAATGTTTGTTACTCTTTCACACACAGCTACAGAGGTCATAAGGTGTTCGCAAACCGGCCTCTTCCTTTTCAGCCTACCACGCAGCTGGTGGGCAGGCACATTCACCGCCTAGACCTGAACAAACCTCACCTGACGAACCCGGGAAAGCCTACTAATCATCAAACCTAGCAAACCACTTGGGGTTACCTATGGTAGAGGTGTTGATTAGTCAATAAATGGTACCCATACCCGCCTCCCAAATTAACTAGATGGATACGTTTTGGATAAATATATCATGTTGGAAGTTTTTAGTCGAAGTAGTATGAAACAATTAAATGTGACCGAAGGGGATAGGATCGAATTAGCACAGTGATTAGAGCAGGCTAAGGCCCTGTGCTAAATTCCTAGAAGCTTTTTCAGTTTTAAATTTTTGTTTGAGGGTCGCTGAAATTTGTTTGTTTTGTTTGAAAAATGTTTCAATGATTTAAAAAAAAATCACTTATTTACAAAATTACTGATCCACCATTAGGTAAAAATAGAAATTGAAAGAAAAAAAATATTTAAATTAAAAATGAGGTAAATTTTATGCTCATAGCTTGAAGGATGAAATCTCTCGAACACGTTCTGACTCTTAATCAGAAATGCCGGTGTGTGCTTCCCGATAGAGCGGAGAGGTTCGCCGTATGCCGTTATTATAATATTTCTCAGTCTTTTTTACGACGAGGAAGCATTCCTCATTCATGAAAATTTAAAAAAAACGGTGCACATGAATGATTATAAACCAGATGTGTATGTTATAAACGAATCCACTCGTTCGCTTCTCGTCCGTTTTTCCATTGGTTATTCTAAACAATTACATTCGAGTTACACACTTCTATTTGTGGAACAGTTAATTCTTTGTCGAAATTCGTTGTGATTTTACGATATGTTTATTGCTTTGTTCCGTTTATTTATTTTAGACTAATAACACCCTGTGGGCGTCATCTTTGAACTGATACATTTTACATTAACAAAACATTTAACTCATCGGGTCTTAAGCATATTCTAATAAAATCCAATAAATGAAAAATTTCTGAATGTACACGAAAATTAAACTGTTTTTGAAAGGTGATAGAATATCCTTCAAACTTGATTATTAGAAATCAACATATGATTTTCGAAATATTAAATACTTTAACACAAACGTAAAAAAGTTTTAGAATTGGCTCATCTTCCTTTTTTTCTATTTAAAATTATTGATAACGATAAAATAAGAAAAGCAAACATACCCTTTGTAGGCAAATTTATCATAAACGTTTTTAAATCCTCAGATTTTCATCGTTTCATAAAAAAAATTATCAATAAAAAATTCTCGAAATTTTATGCATTTTTCTCAAATTGCTATCGGAGGCGTTGGTTTAATAGAGGTGAACATTTTAATTAAATTCTAGATTTGAATATAAAACTATGAATTTTCTGTTTCTACAACCATTAAGATTATTTTTCTTACCATGACGATAAGGGAGATACAACGATTTATATGAGACCTAGGCGAGCTGTGACAAATTTGGTCGAAATCTGAAAAAAAGAATCAATTTTTTTTGGTGACACAAAAGAAAGGCCAATGTTCAGAGTATTCAATTGAAGGACGACAATTCTGATTTCACCGAAACGAAACCCTACGTTTTTCACTTAGTTTGGTGACTGGGGTTACCGAGCTCATGGTTTGCAATTTTGAAAAGTTTTCTATGTTTGCATTAAAAATTTAAATATTTCAAAAATTATGCATTTTGAAGCATATTCTACCACTTTTCAAAAACATATTTTAGTTTTCGGATACATTCAGAAATATTTTATTGATTAGAATTTAAATGTAAGGTGGAAATTTTCTGACCTTCTGACAGAATATGCCCGAAACCTGATGGTAATTTAAAATAAAAAAAATCTGTTAGTAACTAGAAAGAGATTTTCGAAAACTGGTGTGCCATTATCAGTTGTGTATACAGGGTGTTAAGGGACGTACTTGACTTACTTTAACCATTCCTGACATTATTTGGAGTAAAAAATGTAAATGAAATTTTGGTCTCCGGTGACAATTTTGATGTTTTTTTTTTTTTTTTTTTCTACAAAAACATAAAATAAATGGTAGTTGTTGAACAGTTGGAGGCGGGGTAAGGGGTTCACCGGACACCCGGCTGAGTGACCAGTGACGATATGCAGAAGAATTTTTTTTTGTTTGATTTTGAAGAAAAAAAATTTGAAAAAAAAAGTCGTCAAAAAAAGTCACCGGAGACCAAAATTTCATTTACATTTTTTACTCCAAATAATGTCAGGAATCACTGGTTAAAGTAAGTCAAGTACGTCCCTTAACACCCTGTACATATATAAATATATTATTTTGGAGGCTTATACTCCTCAGGTTGAGATGGGCTGGGCTTGTACAAAGAATGCCCGATACACGGGTCCCAAAAAGAAATATGACGGGACACCCAGGTGGAAAGAGAAAAGTGGGAAGACAAGGTAAGATGCAGCATGCAGCACAGCTTCTCCAGGTGACAAACTGGAAGTCAGCCGCTGAGGACCAGAGGAGTTGGAGGCGAATGTTGCGGAAGGCCAAAGCTGGATATGGGCTGTAGCGCCAGAGACAGAGAGCGATTATAATAGTGTTTTACAGGCTATCCTCAAAAACCCGTCATGAAAAAAAAAAATTCAAAAAATTATTTCATCATGGTTTTATATTATTTTGTTAAATGTTATTATTTAAATTTTTATTGACTTTTATTAAATTAAGCTGGTTGTCTCTCAGCGCTCAGAGAGACAACCAGCGAACGAGGATCGAAACCTACCAAATTAAAAAAAAATTAACATTTTTATTTTTGTAAAATCAAAATCCAATCTTCAAACCACTTTAAAATAAACAGGCAAAAAAAGAAAGCAACAATATAAACATACATAAATTTATTGTAGACCACTTTTATTTTATAAACACTACCGGTTTCGGAAGCACCCTTCCATTGTCAGGATAATATTATAACATACTCGTACGTTAAGTTCCAAAACCGGTAGAGTGTTTATAAAATAAGAGTGGTCTACAACAAATTAATATGTGTTTTAATTGTAAATTATGGCGAGCCACAAAGATAATGCTTTTTATAAATATGAAAAGAAAGCTATATGCAGCGACATTCTATTTTCAGTTCTACTGCGTGTGAATTGCACACTTTGATTTTTTTGTGGATGAAGTGTTTGAATTTGCCGATTTTGCGAATGTTTTCCGGATTTTTTGTCCTGAGGTGAATACCCTATTACACGAGCAGGTCGCATAGGTTTATTTCCCGTGAAATTAATACGCCGACATTAATTATTTTAAAACAGGCCCGAGGTGCGGTATCGCCGCTAACATAATTATTTTCCCGGAGTCTGTAAAATTTACCAGGAAAATAAGTCATTATTATTAGGTACCTGGTACGGTAGGTACGTACTTAATGACGTTCGAATATTGTCCTAACTGTTACAATATCGTGGGTACAGGGAGGAATAGTCCAGAATTTTGTCAAAACCAAATAGGTGCGACATTTCATTATAATAAAAAAGCGAGTAGTTCATACGCGGTAACTAAAATAGACAAGAATGGGGAGGTTACGAAGCACCGCACAAAGAGGAGGCCGATATGCTACGATGCACGTCACAAAGAGGATACCGATTATTCTCATAGTATTATCACTTTTTAGTGACGCTTTTTCGTTTCACCGAGTTTCAAATCGAAACGGTGCTTAAGAAGATTTCACTTAAAAAATCGAAAGCAGTTCATATGCGGTAGAACCGAAACCTTCACCGCATAATCTCAACCAATAGGAGTCTTGAAAAAAGAGCACATAATCAAAGCGTTTTTTCATGCTATCTCATTATCTCGCAGGCTAAATCCCATAGATATACATGTTTGTCTCTTTTTAGTGTTGTTTCCGTTTCATCGAGTTTCAAATCACAAAGAAGTTTCACTTCCAAATTTAGGTATTATTTTTATAAATTTTAACTCGATAAACTAGGTAGATATAAGAACCCTGTCACTGGGTGATGGCCTGGATAAGAGTGTTTTCCGATTTCCGATTGCGCTGACCCATCCCAGCTACTTTGTGGCGCATCAAACCCTTCCCTTTGTGAACATCTGCGAGGCGCTGCATTGCCAAAGTAGGCCGAACAGCGCCCTGTTTGCAAGGTCATACTGTACTCAGAGTGTGTTCATGATGCCTTCTAAGTAGTTCGCTAGTATAAAAACTCATGCAGTATGTTTGAAATAGTTCCGGAGGACTTCACCTGTTGAATCTTCTCGCGAGAACGTTGGCTCGCAAGCAGGCGCGGCCGGTGCCTTAGTGCACTCGTGCAACGAACCACCAACAAAGTTGAAAAACAATTTACAGCTCATCGTAATCTTACTTAATGTTTAAACAATAAAATTAAACAAAGTATTAAAAAAAATCTTTAAAATTGCAATTAATAACATACTAAATGTAAGAATATTGTAGATAAATACGGCAAAAACACTCCACCCGCGCGGTTAACACTGGCTAGGAACGAGAAACCGAGGTACATATCAATCTGCGCGTTAGACCTAAGCGCCCCGTTTGGCTAAATATTATTTTATATGCAGCCCATACGAAACATCTCCGGACCGTAGTTTTGACAAAACGTATCAAGAAAAATACCCCGACAGGGCGCCGCACGGACAGCGGAGATATCCGAACGAAGAATCCAAGAATTCCGAACGTACGGCTCGAGCCAAGTAGGGTTTGAAGAAGTATTTAAGTAAAAGCATAATATTTCTCTTGTAAAATGCAACCTCAGGTGTTGACCGTTGGGGTCACTGGTCAGCTTGTGATAGAGTGCTACGGATTTACATACTTGGCATTGACTTTATTATTTGCTTTTTTTGCAGAAAGTAACCTTTTATTTGTGTGCGTTTTTTTTTACTTATTGCAAACTTCATATCGACGCTCATTGGGTCAGTAAACACCCGCCATCGCTTGCATCCTACGCTGCAAATAAAATTAAAATTGCTTGTGCTTGTGTTAATTATTGTGATATTAATTAATATCCGAAGGTCTTTCAAAATAAATACCTTCTCTTCTTTGCCACTAATCCTCTAAAACTAATAGATATAATATATAAAGAAATGAACCATTGTGTAAAATAGCAAATAATTTATGATTTCTGAAAATTTTTAATGCAGTATCCCCGCTTGCAAAGTTGTATCTTCCAAGCAAAAACTAATATAAATGTGTTTATCGGATAACGAATTTGTCAGGTGAGTATAACTGTCTCTGTTTGCAAATAAAATTGGGTGATTGAAGTCTTCGCTCGGCAAAAGGATCGAAGAATTGATCTTCTCTATAAATAAGTAAGATAGTGCATTTATATAAATTACATACATTACGTTTTTGATGAAATCGGTGAACCACCAAAAATTTAAGGCACCGGCCGCGCCTGCTCGCAAGCTCATATTAATAACATTGTATTATTTTACAAAAATAACGGATTACGTTATGTTTCATTTCCTGGTTGTATGCTTTCGAAGTTTAAAAATGATCTCCTAGATACTTTCGTATTTACATCTTTCCTCCTTGTCTCCCTGTACTTTTCATTATATTATTTTTATTTTGATTATAACAAAGTGATTTCCACGTATTTATTAAAAGCTTTATTTCTGGCTTTTATAGCCCGTCTGTATTTGTCAGAAGTTACATGGATTGGTAATTTTTTACATTAGACCATACAATATCCCACACTAGCCTACACCCGAACAACGCACGGAGCTGCTTCCAACAACTATTGAGTAAGTTGATAAATACTTGAACATTGATGGGAAGGCGCGAACATACTATTTTGGTCAATTTGGGAGGCGCGTATGGGTACAACCACCACCCCCGCGAACCATTTATTGGATAACCAACACATCTGCCATATGTCACCCCAAGTGGTTCGCTAAGATTGGTGACTTAGCAGGGGTGCCCGGGTTCATGCGATGAGGTTTGTCCGTATGCCCAACAACTGTGTTGCAAGCGAAACTTTACCAAAATAATCTCAACCAATACTTGAAAAGTGAGGTCATAATCAAAGCGACCAATGAGCGTGGACCAGCGTAATTTCCGTTTCATATCTCAACCAATAGGAGCCCTTAAAAGTGACATCATAATCAAAGCGGTCATTAGTCGTTCGCAGGTGCAGTAATCGACATTTCCATTTCATCCGAAATCCAAATCATAGCGGTGCTATAGAAGTTTGACTTAAAAAAAAGAAAATTTTTTACACTTCAATTTGCCTTTATGACTGCTTAATTATTTTTTTTCCTAGTTGGAAGCGATGAAACCATTGATGTTCATTAGAATCATTTCAAACTTACTAAATATGCCCATAATAAAGGTTTTCTCGAAGGCATGAAAAAACATCGAAGAAATTATCAATTTCTATAAATGGTGAAATAATCACACGCCTAAAGGAAGACGGCAATAACACGTTCAATTATTTTGCAAGACAACAATTTTAAAATTTAATTTAGTTCGTATTTTTTCAGATGAGCGTTTTTCATTACTTTTAAAAGATTTTCTGTGTATATTTTTCATTATTTTCAATAAAAACGTCATTTTCTCACTGCTTTCGTATTATGATCAAATTTACACATATTTGTGACCTCAATAACACTAACCACAATTTTGTAGCGAGTTTGGAGAAGTTGATAATGTGCCCAGTTTTTTTGTGCCTGGAATTAATGGGTTAACTCAATGCCTTCTAGCTGGCAACGCCATTCCCGTTATAAGTTATGAAGCACTAGAAAATCCAGTTGTGTTAAAAAAAGTAAAACAACTTGCCATTTGCTTTCCCCATATTTTTCAACGGTTCAATATAATTCCTTTGGAGAAGCCTGGTAGCAATTTTTGCTAGTTAATTCTAAAGTTGTTGGAACCAGCCTATATCAAAGGTTTTGCATACATTGTATCAAACATTATAACGTGAATCAATAAAAGGGTTTTTTTTTTCAGATTGGGACACAAAGGTCAAATTTTCATGTATTGGGGATTTCAATGCTGACCCTGACCAGATAATTAGTATACTATTGATTTCCGTATCGTGGTAAACGATACCATTGGTTACAGTGATTTGTGACATATCTACCTACAACACGCAAATAATGAAAAAATGATTTTAGTGTGATTATAATTATTTAGAATATCAGAAAGTCATTAAAAATAGATAAATGAAACAATTTAACTTTGTAAAAATAAATACGTAGTTTCTTATCGCCGGAAAAATTCTAGAAAAATCCGTTTGCATATAGAGTATATCGTGAAACAATGTTAAATGGATGCAATATAATAATATGTAAGACTAGATTATTCTCTTGATTTAAGTATATTTAATAATTTATTGGTTTATTATTCTTTAAGTGCCTGTAGAACTTTTACATGTGTTATAAACCAAATAAAATAAAACAAGTAATAAAGTAAATTGTTAGTAATAATAAACAATGATTCCATATGGTTTACAATTGGACAAAGAAATTAAAAAAAATGTTAACCTTAACATTTTCACAAATAATATTTTAAAATGAAAGATTCATTAAGGTATGTTTTAACCCCTCTGATTAATTTGTTCGCTTTTGGGTACAAAACTCGTGGAAATCGTTGTGCCTTACTTGCAATCACAGTGAGAAATTTGTTCTAAATGGTGTTAGAAAGAGAAAGCACGTTTAAAACAAATCTAAAGGTTTACTGCAGAATAATTTAAATGAACACCTTTACCAAAGTTTCCGACCGCAATATAAAAAAAATGAATATTAGGAATTTCTATTACTTATGTATTTTTACATGAAACGACAAAAAAGGAATGTAAAGACAAATTTAACAAAATATTTGTCTAATAAAATACGTGTGTTTTAATTTTTTTCGTCACCAGTCAGTAAGTTTTAGTTAGAAAATATGTAAGGTGAGCAATTTTTTAAACTTTTTTATATATGCATTCAATATTTTTATATTTTAAATTATATTTCATAAAAAGTTTCTCGTTTTCGGGTACATTCAGAAATATTATATTTATTTAGATTTTATAGCAAGTGGAAATATTTTGACCTGAAAAAATATGCCCGTGGTCTGAATCTGTTACTTTAAAAATGTCGATATTAATGTGTATTCCATTGCTAAACTATGTAAACGTAGGAATTGTAGGAATTGACGAGTTTGCTTCACAATTTGTTTGTGAAATACGTTCTTATGCCTTGTTTGCCGAGTGGGTACTCTTATATTAACTAGACGACGCAACAGTCGAGTTTTGAATTTATAATGTTAAAACAGAAGCATAAATTCTTACTATTATTTGTTATGTTGATTTATGTTATGTTATTTCATTTTTATTTTATTCTTTCTCATCTCTTTTTTTTTTCTTTTGCTATGCTAAACAAATAACAGTTAGGTACTATGTTTAAACTTTTTTTTATTATTTTATTTTATATTCTTTCTCTTCTTTTTATTTCCTTTTTTTATCCACATGTTCATACCCATAATTATTTGACTGTCCTAAAACGGGATAATACTCCTAGTTGGGCAGTCAAAATTTAATAAATTGTGTATATAAATGTATATTGCTGTGCTAAATAAACAAACAAATAAATAAATAAATGTGGTGAAAACTTTCCAGTTTTTCATCAAATATAATTCCGAGGTCTCTAATGTTAAGTGACATATTTTTTTTCTTTCCAAGTTCTTACTTCGATGTTGTTGTGAGCCTAGTAATAAACAAAACAGGAATAAATTAATTTCGTATCGCTATCAACATTCATCAAAATGATGAACAGCAAATGCAAAACTACCTTTTTTTCTTTTTTGGCAATGCTGATTTAAAAGACATACAAAGTTACATCGGTTACATAGTAACAGAAGGCTTTAACAAAGAAACAAAAAAAATGCCTTTCCTCACCATAAGATACAATGCTCTTGTGTTTGGTATCTTATGAACGCTTCTACCGAAAGAGGATAGCTGTCGGGTGTCGACTTGTTGGCCGCTTACTCATGCGCATGGTGGTAATCAAAGAATTTTATTAAATGTTTTCATACTTCTGTATTTAGTGTTGAAATGTAATATTAAATTAAAAGGTGAAATTTGTCAGGAAAAGTAGTGCCATTTTAGATGTGTTATTTAGTACCTAAAATTTAAAAAAAGATACGTTTTGGTCATTACATTATTCAAATTATAACATCATTATTCTGTATTTGACTTCATGAATTAAAAATAATAAAAATGTTATTAAAAATAGGACTTCAAATAATATTCATCGAAAAATGAATGGTTTGTTTATTGATGTATGATAACAGCATTGGTTTTCCAGAGTTAATAACTTAGCAAATCTTTTATAAAAAAATTGTTGGTAGGTATAATATATTAACCGTTCAGTTTTAGTTCTTGCTCTAATGCCCTTGTGCGCCTAGGAATAATCTAAGCAGTAACGTAATATATTATATATAAAGTTTGGTTCTGCAAGTTTGCACTTGAAACTTTACGGTCTGGGACAAGAACATCTGCCCAAGTATCTTGAACTCCACTCCAACTTATCGAAGAGAGATATCGTACCTGCAAAGATTATGTAATTTGTAGAGAATTTATATATTTTATGTAGATTTCAAGACAAAAGTTTTCACAAGTTTAGTTTTGATTAAAGAAACCTTCGATGGGAGTCTCTCTAAACTACCAGAAAAAATCAAAAATATCAGTGCATCTGAAACAAAAACCTTTTTCAACGCTCCTGGAACAAAAATAATATTTTTTTATTCAATCTTAACCGAATTTATGAATTTTATATGTAATAATATTTATACACCCTTTTGTTTACTTATACGTGCCCTAGGGGTGATTTTTCATGCTATATAAATTAGCCAAGTATTATACATTTTTCCTACTATTTTCCAAAACCAATAAGAATTTACTCAACTACTGTACTTTAACTGTACTGTAGTTTAAGAATTCCGTACAGATATCTATCTGTACGGAATTCTTAAACTTGTTTCTGTTTTTATTAAGGCGCGGTTTACCCGCTCGAAAGAAGTAGATGGAGAGATGTACGAATGTTAGAGACCAATATTAAAAACGATAATATTTAAGCCAAAATTGTGAAAATGTTCAATAAGACACGACTAGTTTAAAACAGATCAAAAATCTCGCGGATGTCAAAAATAGCATTTAGAAAAACACTGAATTTTTTGGTAAATATAACTCGAAAAATAACGGAAAATTTACGTTTTAAGTTTTCACAGCCAAAAGTATTTTCGTTATTTGTTTTTGGGGTGTTATGCCTTCTTTAGCCAACGTTTCGGACAGCGTTTCACATAGACACTGCAACGCTGTCCGAAACGTTGGCTAAAGAAGGAGGTAGCGCAACACGGCATAACACCCCAAATACAAATAACAAAAAAAAAAGAATTTTAACGAGTTTATAATAATTTTCGGAGCATACTTTAGGATTTTTTTCCATTTAGGGAATTTCATATAATTGCCGTTTCGGCATGGTAAATGTGTATATATTACATTCAAGAATAAAATATACATTTCTAAGAGCTTTAACACTTAAAGTATTTAAGGAAAATATGTAATAAATCGGCAGAAATGCGGGAAGCCGGGCCTTAAACAAATGTTTATCGCGTACTTAATATTCTACTTCCAGTAATTATTTCCATAGATCTATGTCTTTAACATTGGAATAAAGTATCCCAATGTCCAGTTCGCTTCTATTGATGCTAGTCTCACACGGGCGCTATACTCTAATTCGGTACTAGGGCGTGACCTATATGTATAGGTTACATTCGTCGGTGTCGAAAAACAAAGTCGGATGAGCGATTTTGTGGTTTTGATCCGACATTTGCGTAAAGTGCGTTCCTCGACACCCTGTAAAATAGTTTTAAAGTTTAACACATTTGCATTATGTGCGGTATGTCATTCTAGTGAGAAATATACAGTATACAAATACGTTAATAGGTAATAAATAAGATACAAAAAAGTTATGACTTTATTGCACTGTATTTTTTTTATGTTTTAATACCATTATTCATCAATTTGCATAATTATAGCTGTGCGTATGTATGTATGAAAACGAAGGATCACAAGTTTCAACGATATTAATGTAAAACAATTTGTAAGTAAATTTATTATGAGCCAGTAAAATTTTTCCGATAATATCAAATAAATTGTTTGAAAAGGGTACAGAGAATCCATAGAAGTTAAAACAATAAATATTCCAATGAATTGTAAAGTATCATTTCAAAGAAGCCCCTTAAAATTGAAAACCAGATGCTTAGCTAAAATTCAGTTGTTCCTTATTACGTCATTAATTGTAAAGAGTTAACTAGAAATGGGAAATTTCAAGAGAATGATGAAAAAAGACTGAATGCTGTAGAAATGTCTATTATAACAACCTATTATAACAACCTCCTATTAAAAAATCTATTATAACAACCTCCCATTAAAATTAAAAACCATCGAAAATATGCAGGAATTTAAGCCCAAATTAAAAAATTACCTGAAACTGCTATAAAAGTCCCAAATATGTTTACTTTGTATCTTAAAGTCTGCTATTTTATAAATCAGATCAGATTTTTTAACCTTCTTATTATTTACATTAGCCGTTATTACTAACTTACACGATCATTAATTTACTAATTGTGCTAGAACTCCCTCACCAAACACAAGAGCATTGTCTCTTTATGGTGAGGAAAGGCAATTTTTTTTTTTTTTTTGTTAACCTTATGTAACTATGTAACTGTTGTAACTTCATATGTATTTTTAATAAACATTGCAAATAAAAAAAAAAAAATAAAAAAATGAGATCGTTTAGGGCAGCGGTTGCCTGCGTACCCCTTGACTCTTACAACAAATTTGTTGTTCCCCGTACCCTCTATCAATCTTTTGTACACGTGAAATGAAAGACGTGTTTCGTTTGTAACTTTTTAATACTCGCATTATTACATAAATTTAATAATCAAGTCCCACAAATATAAATAAGGCAATTTTATACGGAATGTAACACGACTTCGGGCATTTTTGAGCAGTGATTCTACATGCGTGCCACGATATTGTGTACCCCCAATTTGGCTTCGCGTACCCCTTGGGGTACGCGAAGCGAAAACCACTGGTTTAGGGGAACGTTTGGTAAAATCACATGAGAGAAATGTGGAGATTCTCAAATATTGCAAGACTAACGTAAGCGTAATTAAGATTAAGAAAGCGACGCTTAGTTGATACGGGTGTGTAGAGTGAATGAACGAAGAAAGAATTATAAGGAGAATACATGACGCAAATGCGAATAGTAAAAGAAGTCGGAAATGATCAAATGAAACAAATATGTCAAGAGTTGGAATAACATAATGTCGGTATGTAAATGGCAATGTGCTAATGTGAGTGAAGCAAGAAAATGCGTGCCAAGACCGATCCATCAATTCTGCCTAACCTTGCGGGGTAACGGCGTGATCCTTAATTAGTTAAAAAGTGATCTGAACGAAATTTGGATAAGTATAATATTTAACGTTTCATTTTCCTCCTTCATTACAACCCTGCCCAAATGGGTGGCGATATATTTATCAAGTACAAACGGAGGAACTCACGCGAGATGCCATTTTAAAAAAGAAAACCTTTAAAGGTATTTTGACATTAACACAAATAAGAACTTTACAAGAAATAATTTAAATTGGACAACTAAATATCATTCTCCGTAGTGACCCCATTAGCGAAAGTGCGCGCCTGGAAGGGACCTTAGGCCCGAGTGTTTTGTCCCCGGTCCCCGCGCACAGGTTGACTCATTACCCCGTACGAGCGAAAACGCAAAAAGCGTGTTTCTACAGAAGACATTCTGCGAGACGAAGTGAATACGCGCAATTCAACCGGAATATTCTGTTATAATAATAATAATGTTATTTCTATGTTATTGTTAAATATTACATTGTTTAAAATATTTCACGGTTTCACGCAAGAATATACAAGTGGTTTTTTCTTTAAAAACTACTTGTATATTCTTAAAAGTTTTTTCACTTTTATAACTTTTGGTATAAATTCTATGTATGTGTAATCCTCGATATCTTAAATATTATTTTATAATCTATGTAAAAGCCCCTACGGGCGTATAACAACAATAAATAAATAAATACATAATTATAAATATAATAATAAATAATTATAAAAAAACCAAACATTTTTTAAAAATAGCCATCTTTTAAATTTATTTTCTTATTAATACTTACAATTAATTATAATTATTGATTTTTTGATTTAGACTAATTAATTTAATTATTTATTCTTAAAAGTTTTTTTATTATCTAAATGCAATTTTATTTTTCCTTAAATAATTTTTATATTTAATTTTTGTATAACTATTTTTATGATTTGTAAGTAATTAATCACCTCTAGTTTTTAATATGTTATCTATGTTATAGTTTATTCTTATTTGTCTATACTTGTTTGTCATTTATTTTTCTTTATATTAACATATTCTGATGAAGATAACATTGTTATAGAAACATGTAGATATCGTTTATAATATAGTGGTTTATACAAAGTGATCTGTTATTCATTATATAAATAAATAATAATAAACACATATTATTTATCAGTAGATTTTTACAATTTTATGCACTTTGTTTAGCATCGATTCTATTGACAAAAGGATCACTGTTCAGAATTTCTCCCGGAATGCAGCTGGTTTTCAGCAGAGTCTGCATTTTTTACTCCTAATAATTTCATGATTCCATGTGTTTGTCTCTTTTTAGTGTTGCTCGTTTCCGTTTCATCGAGTTTCAAAAAACGGTGCTAAAGAAGTTTTCACTTCAATAATTTCATGTTCAATCTACACAGGTTCCATGTTACTTTTAATTGTTTTAGTTCTCAGAAAACAAGATGCATAACATATTATAACAACATATTGAACGCTCAGTGAGTGGCTGAGTTGATATCGCGTTCGAGTCCCACCCAGGCATCGTGAGTCAACTCGTGAGTGAGTTGCTGGGCCGGCTAAGTCCGCCAACAAGTAACATCATTCGCTTAATGTGTTGGTAGTAGGAGATTTTCAAAAAATGTCATATTAATGTCATCATTAATTAATGTCATCATAGGGATGCCACGAATATTCGGATACTATTCGGTATTCGGCCTATACGGCAACTTTTTTTACTATTCGGTGTTCGGCCGAATATTGCGAACCATTAGGCCGAATACCGAATACCAAATCATGAAAAAATGCACATTAATTTAATATTTATTGTCTTCACTACAAATTTCATAATATTCCCAAATAGGTGATTTTTTATTAAATGGTGCCATTTCAAACAACTGTAAGTAACACAATTTGATGTAACAATCAACAAATAATGCGTGTTGTGACACGTTTACTGGCAAATTAAACAAATAAGTAGTTACCATACGCATTTTAATGATGCAGATCGGAAACTGTCACACGCGAAATGTACCAAGTGTCGCCGAATATTTGGCTGTCGAATATTTGTCGCTTCGGCCGAGAGCCTAGCCGAATATTCGGTATTTGGCCAACTCACTATTCGTGGCATCTCTGGTAATCAGTCACAAAACTACAATAGACAATTTTTATGAGAAGAACATAATGGAACCTCTCAAAAAAAGAGCCCGCAACCCGGATTTGTACCGATTTATTACATATTTCCCTTAAACACGGTAAGTTTTAAAGCTTTTAAAAAAATATGTGTTATTCTTGAAGATAATATCTAGACTTTGCCCGCGCCCAAACGCAAATTATATAAAATTCCCTCGATAGAAAAAAATCGCAAAGTATGCTCCAAAAATTATTATCAAGAGGAATATAAACGCTAGAAATATTTCGAATCTCATGCCTGCAAAATTTTTAATTCGAGCGTCTTATTTGCACAAGGCAAGTAAGCGAAAAAGTTATTTTGATTTATTTTATGCATGATTTTATATGAACGAAAAAAAGTTAGAACATGGAAAACCTCAAAAATAGTCTTAGCCATAAAGGGGTATTTTTTAAAAATTGTTTCTTGTATTACTTCATAGTTAAGTCATGAAAACATTTTTTTGGTGGTTTACGCTTATATTTTTTGTTAGGTAAATAATAATTTTATTGTAATTCCAATACATAGAAAAGCTAGTAAAAGCTTCGATTTATCCGTTGCATATTTTTTGATGTTCATACTGTAAGCAAGTTCGTCGTAAAGATTAGTGAAAATAGTATCTAAATAGGATTTCACGTATAACTTTAAACACGTTTGTTTCAGTTATTTTACAAGTTATACGTATGACAAAATTCACAGTGTTTCTTTAAATGCTGTTAAAGATAATGCCTGCGAGATTTTTGCTCTATTTTAAAAGAGTCGTGTTTTTATTAAACATTTTCGCATCGATTTTGTCGCTGTAAATGTTAGCGCTCTCCTCCTACATTTTTAATTTCGTATCTCTCCATCTTCTTCTTTTCCAGCCCGGTTGCAGAGCCTTAATACACAGTTTCGTTTGAGGAAACGTTACGTTTTCCCTCACATAATATCTACGTTCCATCCGGTATACCATCGGACTTCGTCATTGTATTTCCTGTTAATCTTCGTTTGAAAAATCTAGTTTGAATGCAGCGAGCCATTTTACGTTGCAGGAAACAAATTTGTTTGCAATAGGCTAACATATGCAATTGCATTTATTGCAGCACAGGGAAAATACTATTTAACCGAATTTGAAACATACGAAACTAGATGTACTGAAAATTAAGTTTAGACAGAATAATTAATAACCTCGTAATTTCCTCGTAGTGAATATTACATGAAAAACTTTTACAACATAATGATAGCGGTGAATCCAACTTTCGGTTTACTTTGGTCAATATAATAATATAAAATGTATTCACTAATAACATATTATTTTATCATGGTGATTTTAATGCTGATATTAAGCAGTTTTACTACAGTATAAGTTTGTGAAACTGCGTAGCGGTGTCGTCCATGATAAAAAAACTGTTGCCAGATTAAAATATATAGATATAGCGTTAGTTCATATTTACGCCACCACTAACTTACATGCTGTGTAGCAGTGTAAACCTTATAAATTTAAGCCAAAACATATATTTTGAAAATAGAATTGTTTCCCGATCTTGCTTTGACAAAGGTTCTTCATAAAATTCACCAGTGAGTGCCTTGAAAAGCCAATCAATCAAGCCAGCCAATCAAAGAAAACATTTTTGCTTTAATTATGTTAATTGAAGTGCTTTTGCATACACAATATATTTTAATTTTCCGTCTGTTGTGTACACAAATGTGAGAAGTGGGAGAAAGTGGGAGAAGCATGGATTTTCCAAATTTACCCCTGCTATCCCCTACCGCTACAACATCTAAAGCCTTTGCTGGAGTGCGCACAACAAATCACCAAAGTTTTAAACCAATCGGATGTATGGTAACAACGAAACATTCATTTTTATCTACGAAGGGTTAGAAAAGTTAGGCACCTATTTTATTGTATTTATAGCAAAATGTACTTACACTCTTTACAATTCGTGAAGACAAAACTCATCAATAGAAGGTATTATCGTCTAGCTATCCAAGCAAACTATCCACGGACAAGTTTCTGAATTATAGATTCTGAAAGAGGTGAAATGTTGAGGGCAAAAGGCATTCGATTGTCGGAAGAGATGGCATCATCAAAAGCTGCAATGGAAAAACTTCCGTTACTGAATGAAGTACGTGCCTTCGCCTTCATAAACGCTTGTATTCGATTCTAACCCACACTGGGTTATTCACGATGAAGAATAAAAAAGTTGTAGTATTATGTGTAATTTCGAGTTCAAATGACTAACCAAACATCTTGACCACATAAATAGGTGTAGATGGTATCCCAGGAGAAGAGTTCTACGAATACGCGCGACACCGTTTCTTGAATAATACATTATCATAGTATTTGGCGTGTTGTCAGAGAAATACCTCCAGTGACTCGACTTACCTTTAACCTTTTTCGGATGTTAAAGCGTAGGTACTTTAGTTTATTATGGTAAAATACACTATGCCATGTTACCAAATTTGTTGTGTGATAATAATGTTGAGTCTAATGGTCAGAACAACGTTTCGCATGTCTCAGTACGAAAAAAGTTAAATAAAGTTGTAACGCGCATTTTCAAAGTTTCACAGTTACGATGACCAAGGGCGGATCCAGGATTTTTTTCTGGGGGGGCACAAGGGGTGGACGGGCAATAAAACAAAACAATTACTTTTAGAAATAAATTTGAAGTATCATACTTCAAGTTTATTTCTACGGGTTCAAGTATGTAAATGTAATTGTTTATAAATAATTAATGTCTAACACTGCGTAAATGAATTTGTAGAACACTTAATAAGACATAGTTATAAATGAAAGAGTTGTGGCAACTATTAAATTATATTATTAAATAATAAAATCAGAACATGAGACTCTAACAAAATAATATTTTAATACTTCAGGGTCATGTTTAGTCCTTAGAAAAAGAAACTAAATAGTTTTAAAAAAACTAATAAATGAATTGATAGCTTGTTGTGATTTAAAAATGATCTAAATATGTTAAAATTACTATGAGGGCGTCAGTTCAAATAGAAAAAATATTAAATGGTAAATCAATAAACTCAAAACTAACCGAAGTTATAGTTCACAGGTAATGACGATTTCACCGAAGTATGTGCCTTCCCACGTTGAGACGAACTTCCGGATTCTCTGGCTGCTAGCTTGGAACTGAAGAAAAATTCTATGGTTCCTAATATGTTTTGGGCAACAAACGAAAATGCTGGATTCGACTTGTTCATAGAATATTTTCAATTAGGAATTCAAATTTCAATTTGAATTGATACGTAGTAACCTATTTAATTTTCTTACTTCATCGAGTGAATACTTAGCCAATATAATTCCAAACTGTTACAACAGGAAGTTTTATGAAAGTGTCAAACAATAGAAAAATTAAATGTTTAATAAAGGCATGTGATGGAATTGTGATGGAATCTCCACAGTACAAAAAAATACCGCCTCTAAATCCGCCCTTGACGATGACCATTGTAGGAGATTTCGTTTTGTTTGTGCAAAATCATTAACACAGCCTGTACCAATTTAGTCATATTGAGAACTATAATACGACTAGATTAGCTTTTATTTCTGTAAACCTAACCTAACCTACAGACTGCATCAGACTAGATTCTGCTTCGATAATGTATCTTCCACTTAATGATAATACTTATTCAACGTTCTTGAATAATCCTAGTTATAATTTATACATTTCATGTGCCCTTGCTAGGACGGATTCGGATCGTTAAAAATGTATTTAATGCAAGAAGCCGCACTGAGGGTCTTACATTCAACAACATCGAAAAATAATTTTATTAAGGGTAAGAGGCCAGTCGTACAAGTCTTACGTAATAAGATAAAGCGTGTGATTCAGCCTCTCAACCAGCTTTCAGAGACGATGCTCAACTTTTAAGGGGTGGGGATAGTTGCTTTATTGATTGCCTTCTTATGAACAACCAGATACTCCCGAACTTTCTTAATCTCTTTCTGGTAAGAACCGCCTTACGTCATACAATATTCTACAGTGTAGCCAAAACCACAAGATATTGGCAGTGAAACACAGGAAACTATTGTCAAACAAAACGCGAGAAACAAACATTGTCTTTCGGCTTAGAGTTCCCTGTCCACATTGGTTCGATAAAAATTTACTGTCATTAAATACATTCGTAATACAAAAATGTTATTCCTAATAATTTTGACAAATTCAAATTCGAACATCATGCAAATGTAATGTTAATTAAAATCTATTAAAAACTGACTGCTTTGTGCTTACCATTAAAATATGATGTAAAATAAATAAATAAGATCCGGAGTCAAATTAAAATCGATATAATGTAGTTTTTTAATAGTAGCAACATGATATACAGTAATGAATGGTAGAAATAGTCGAGGACGCCCGACCGAGGAAGATGTACATTAGTATTGATTTGAAATTTCCACTATATAAAGGCATTTTTATTTTATTTTAATGTTGACGAATGAATTTTCCCTTAACGATTTAAAATGCGCCATTTTCGAATTGCAGCCAAAACAACATGTCCGTTTTATTAGTGAATTCGGCGGCGTTGACGTCGTGTCGGGCAACGTTGGTGTCAATCAATAATTGCGAATAAAAATATTGAAATTGCATACTTTTAGTGCAATGGTCAGATTCAGAATAATAAACTTTAAATCTGCCACTTACTATTAACGGTACAGTTTCTTAAAATATCCCGTTGCCAATCAATCAAATTATTCAAAATTGAAAAGCAGGTACTATAAAAAAGAACTTTATAATAATATTTATGATATTATATAAACTAACAATTATTTTTCCGGTGGTATAAACTCACCGGACGGGTCCTCAGTTCTAATATAATGCGCTAAATTCACAACTCCGCGCGAGCATCCGGTAGCGCAACGGTATATCCAGCGAACGGAGGTTCGAATCCAACGAAATCCAAAAAAAAAACTTTTTTATTTTTGTAAATCAAAATTTAATGTTCAAACCACTTTAAAATAAACAAGCAAAAGAAAAGAAAGCGATATTTAGCGACTTTCTTGTATCACTTTTACCGCGTGTGAATTACACACTCTGATTTTTTTAAGAATAATCAGTATTTGATTTGATATATCGTGTCGTTCCTCTCCTTTTGCTTTATTAGTTTTTGACGGAAACATGCCTCGTAGTCTACAAAGAGCGGAAAAAACTGCTTTAGACGAAGTAGATTTAAGACAAGAGTTTATCTGCCAGCTGTTGTTTATAAGTAATGCAAAGAAAGGGCCCCAAAGGCTTCTAAAAAGATACGGTTGGCTGTCAAACGCGTCACACATGTATTCTTTTACCACGGGGCTCAAGGGAAGGGCCACATTTCGCAGGTTGATGGGAATTTATCAGAATTCTCTCAATTTACGAGTACATCGTTAAAAATAACGTTCATGATTAATTCATGGATTTTTTAATTCTCTCGTTTCATCTTTTTTATAATAACACAGTTTTCACCTGATTTCTAAATCACGAAACCTCTTAAAATGCCTTTTCTAATAACTCATGTTATTTCTATTTGATCATTTTTTTTACCGCCACATTAAGTCATTTACATTAAGAGCTGGGAAAATTAAGAGTATCCACTTTGCCATATAAATTATTTAGACGACGAAATAACATATCTATTTTAAATTTATATATAATGTAATATTTGTTGGTGCTGATTTTCCTTTCAGCCGTTTCGCGGAACATAAAAATAATTATGTATACGATTGCTTTTGATGAGAGATATCTCTTTATCCGTACGTGCGTCCGAAATACCCATTCCTGAAATACAATAATTCTCCTGAGCCGAAATCGAGAATGAGAAAAAAAGAACCTCAGATTGTTTAGAAGTAAATATTATTAATAAAGTATTGATTATATCACTCTGCTCATATTCAATACCTGCTTTGGTAAAAATAACAAAAGAAAAAAGAGAGATTATTTATTGATTTACTCTAAACCATTGGCTGTTAAACTGTTAAATATTTTTTGAACACATAAGTTGGGTTTTTTGAACAATTCATCGAATTCAAAGATAATTTTCAAATTCTATGAAAGATCTATTCAAGTTTTTTTACTATCTAAGTTCCTACTGTGAAAAAACCGGCCCATGGTGTTATAAAAACAAAACTTTAATGGTACTTTTACAGAACTTAATTATTAACTTGGAAGTTTGAAGAATTGTTCAGTTTAATTGAGGCTGGTATGGGTACCGCCGCCCCGGGAACCATTTATTGGACAACCAACACCCCTGCCACAGGTCACCCCAAGTGATTCGCTACGTTTGGTGACTTAGCAGGGGTGCCCGGGTTTATGGGATGAGGTTTATCTAGGTCTTGGTGGCGGATACGTTTGCCCAACCACTGCGTGGCGGGCTGGATCGGAGGAGACTGATTGAGGGAGGCCTTTTGATTTTACCGACCCTTCAAACCCTTAGATTCATACGTCCGTCACTCCTGGCCACACTGACCCCCAGATTCCTACCCACCCCTCATATCTTTTTCCTTTCCATATCTTCTTCTCCTTCCTTTCCCTTAAAAAACTCTCCACACAGCATCCTCAAAGATGACATAGGCCCCTAGGGAAATTGTTTTCCTCAGTGCCTCCTGTGTGGAGCTAATGAAAAAAAAAACACATTTAATTTTATATACCTAATTCCAATTTAAACCTAATTTTCTATACCCTACAACCCTTTGCAATATGCAGGATCTCCCCCCTCCCCCCCTCTCCTTGGATCTTCCTCCTTTCTTCCTCCCTTCACACCCGGAATGAAGGAAAATACTATTTTTGATACCATCTGTTCTGAATTTTGCTTAGTGCATTATGGAAACCCGTATCACATTGGATAACTTAATCCCAACTGTGGTGTCCAGTGGGACTAAGGTTTTATGAATTCTGGGGAAATTTGGTAGGATTGTGAATGTGGGGAGAGAAGGAAATGTTTTTGAAGTGAAGCTTCTTTAGCACCGTTGCGATTTGAAATTCGATGAAACGGAAACGAGTGACACTAAAAAAGACAAACACATGTATCTGTAGGATTAAACCTACGAGAGAATGAGATAGACTGAGATAGAACGAAACCTTACTTACGTAAAGTAACTACGGAGCGTTGCGCTCTGTCAAGTTGCGCGCATTGGCCGCTTTGATTATGAGCTCATTTTTCGTTGGTTGAAATTGTGCGGGTGAAGGTTTCACTCCTACCGCATGTGAACTGCACTCGATTTTTTTAAGTCAAAAGTTCTTTAGCACCGTTTTGATTTAAAGCTCGATGAAACGGAAACGAGCGATACTAAAAAGAGACAGACGCATACATCTATAGGATTTAGCCTAATGAGATAGACTAATCGGTGTCCACTGTATACGTTGCTTCGTAGCCCACCGGCCTCCTCTTTCTGCTGTGCTTTGTATAATAAAAATTTTTAACTTGGAAAAAATCTTATTAATATTATAAATGCGAAAGTTTTTACGGATGTATGTGTTTTTGTTACTCTGTCACGCAAAAACCACTGAATGGATTTTAATGAAATTTTACAATAATATATAACTAATACATCAGAATAATATAAAGGCTATAATTTATATAGCTAGCTAGGAAGGGGACGCGGGAGGGGAATGGGGACACACGGGAAAGGTGATTCATGAAGAAACAATGTATTTCTTTGAGTATGACATTGCAACGCATGCCGAGAACCATCCAGTATTATAATAAATAAACCTCACAATTATCCTACTACTAATACTCTGCATTCGTCTCATTCTCTCGAAGATTAATTTTTTGAAGGTTTCACTTCTACCGCGTGTGAACTGCACACTCTGTTTTTTATGTGAGCACCGCATAAGAGTCCCAATTGCTCGCAATCTTCCGTAGCAAATGGGACTATGGCATAATTAATTGGGGTATGTTGTGAGACTGAAGGTAATGGGGATAGCTTCCCTTAAAAAAAAAACGATTTAATAAAATAAAATCTTTCTCACGTCGGAATTTGGACCCATCATAGTACAAAGCCTTACTCAAAGATCCTAATCTATTCTATCGATCCTACCTATTTAGGTAATTATATTTGATAGTAGTTATTGACAATCATAACTCATTTTTAAACATTGTAATTCCGGAAGAATCTCGTATCATCACTAGTGGTATGTTTTACACTGTTTTGGTTTCAGATAATCTAGTTTTTTTCATTATAAATGCAAAATAATGTGGCTTTTCATTTGAACATTATGGATATCTTTTTATTTTTAACATAACTTTTCTCATACTCAATGTGTTAATAGTAATACCTACAAATACATCATAATAGATATTTTATGTCATATATAAAATTACCATTGTTTGTTGAACGCAATTAATGAAACATTAAGAGCCCGCGCAGACAGCAACCCGTTCCGACAACCCGTTCCGCGTTCCGCGTTTCGCGTTCGTTCTTTGTAAGTAGTTGAAGTGACACAGACTATATAATTATATTTATAATTTTTTTATACGTATAATTATGCAATTCATTAAAGCTACTTATTGACATTCGGAAGTAAAGCACTCGAAGTGAAATGACACAAAATTACGCCACACAAATATAACGTTATTATTATTATAATTAAATAAAAAAACGTTCTTCATCTTTAAGTAATAATTCAGGAAAAAGAATACTGAACTCTCCTTTTTCATTTCGCTCAGTGTTAATCGGATGCTCCCAGTGACTTCTTTTCTTTTTAGACTCTTCCTAAGTCAACAAAAGCAATGCTTCGTCTTCTGAAGACGAATCATCAAAATACATGTTTCACGTACAAGCTTTTTGGGAAAATGGAACGCAGAATATTTGAACGTGTGCTGTGTGAGTTAGAACTCGCGTAGAACGCAACCGGACAAACGCTAGGTGAACGCCAGTGAACGCCGAACGCTGAAAGCTTAGCTGTCTGCGCGGGCTCATATTAGTCCCAGTCGACAGATCGTAGGTAAGAGACATCATCGTTCCTGTAGACACAGGAACAATGTAGTAGAACAAGCAAGACGCGTGAGTCGGGAGAGGAGGAACGTCGATCACGTCTGTTCGAGCTATCGTTGGGACCTCTAGAGCTATTCCACGAAAAGATAGTATTAAATTTGATAAATGGTAAATGGTAAATAAGAATTCATTCTTCGCCCATACACCAACACTTACTTAATTTCACACGAAACACCGTAAGATGCATGTTACAAACAGCATTCACTAGTAGGTGTTGTGCATGAGATTCGTGTGCTACGGCGGTAAAAATATTGTCCAATGGTGGTAAGACGAAAAAGACAAGTAATAATTATCATTATTTGACAAGTTCTTCAATGCTACCATTTAAATGGATCCAAACGTGAACCGTTATTGTGTATATGTCATACAATTGTTCGTACTGCAGAATTGCTTGACTACCTGAGGACACCCAATAGAAACATTAAATCAATGTAAACTCTATAATCTATTTTTAATAACGTACCTATTGCCTGTACAAAAAACCGGCTTACTATTTTTTATTTGTTTCTCTTTGTAGCCACTAAGTACTGTTTCTTCCTGCTGTATCTATTAATTATCTCGTTTTATACTCGTTAATTAATTGAAATAACTTTTTTACAACGTTTGATTTCATAATTTATTCACTTAAAATAATACTATCAAGTACATTTTCACTATCCCCCTTTTATATCTCTTAATCTTCTCCCACCTTGACTGTTTACTATTTCAACTTGATATTGATTCATTTAACGATTGGTGCAAAATTAACTGCATGGAACTTAATGTTGATAAATACAAAATTTTGTTCTTTTATAGAACCAAAAAACCTATTCAGTTTGATTATAAACTAAATAGTGTTTGTCTATCTACTGTCACATCTATCAAGGACCTTACAGTCACTCTAGACTGCAAACTTTCTTTCCGTGATCACATTAATAATATCGTAAATAAATCACTTAAACTACTCAGCTTCATTCATAGAATTACCTCTGACTTCAAACATATAAGTACACTTAAAACTATTTACTGTTCGCTGGTTCGCCCTCATCTTGAATATGCTAGTATCATTTGGTCTCCTTTCTATGCTGTCCACATTTGTCACATCGAATCCGAACAACATCGTTTCCTAAGAGGAATTGCTTAGAGGTTGGGTCTTGAAAGAGGCAAGTACTCATATGATGAAATTGAACACATTTTAAACATGTCTTCTTTAGAAAAACGTAAAAAGGACTCTGATCTAATTTGCATATTTAAAATTATCAATAGTATTACTGATACACCTGCATTGTTACAACTCATCCAGTTTAACATCCCTTCCCGTAGGCTTCGAAATAATGAATTGCTGTTCCTTAATCAACATTCTACTAATTACGGATACCATTCTCCCTTATCCAGAATGTCGAGACTTGTCAACGCAAGTCATAGCATTGATTTTTTTGGTGTAAAACTAAATGACTTTCGGCAATCGATACGCAATATTTAAATGCTTCTTCATGCTTTGACTTGTAGTGTCTCTATATGTACTTTTTATATTTTATATTGTCATTGCTCTTAATTTTTATGTGCTCTCCCTTCACTGTCATCTCTGTTTTTTTATTCGTGTTATTATTATGTTTTTAATGGACTGTTGTCCGTAAATTAATAAATAAATCTTAACGCTTTAAATGGTTTTAGCCGTATTTGGGGGATACATCCTATCCCCAATACTTTGAGCGTCATAGCGCGGTTGGGGTGCCAATTATCAAGAAGGCATTGTTCAATCTCAGAAATTTAATTATGACAAAAAATAAGACTTGTAACAAAGGTTTTATTTTCATTTTTTTTTATTATACACAGATTAGGTAACATTGCTCTTTAACTAAATTTCAATAGAATAAAAATAGCTACCCAAAACAACAAAAATCAAAAATAGAAAAAATTACATAGTACGATAAAAAAATACATAGTACGATAAAAAAAATACATAGTACGATAAAAAATACATAGTACGATAAAAAAACACTTAATATAATAATAAATAATAATAATTAATATTATTTTTGGTTAAACCGTTTTTTTCATCTTCCTCCTGCCAAATTTATAGCATATTATATTATACATTTATTTATTAATTACAACTTAATCCCCTTTTAAATCAGATCACTATACTATGGTCACCCTAAAAGTCTACATATTTACATTAATGTACTACCTAGCGCCATCAGTTAAGTAGGTTCCCATAATCTCAACCTGTAAGAAATACAACAATATTGTTCTTTCAATATCTGTATAATTTTGTGTTATTTTCTTAATTTGTATAATAGTTAAACTCAACACAGGCTTGTCCTAGTCAGATGACAAATTGTATTGCAAACATTTTTACCTGCAGTGTAAAGAAACAATAAGTAAAATCATATGATCAAAATATCAAAGGTTTCATAATTTGGTGATAGCCACTATTTTCCAATGAACCAAAAAAAGCCTTTCAGTTTTCACGCTGGCAGGCGGTATTGATTTTCAATTCTCGTAGTGTTTTTTTCCGGAATGCATTTCAAATTCCAAATTTACCAGCTCCATTTTAATAATATTAGTAGCTCTATCGAGTTTTTCATGCAGATGCATATTTAAATAGACTTCCTCTATAAATGCAATCTCCAATTCCAATACAGAAAAATACATCTGTTCTTCGACTGATTTCAAAAAGTCTGCAACCATTGAGATTAATATTGTTTTATTAATGTTAAACAGTGTTTAAGACTCAAAAATTAACAGTGGGTCTAAATTAATTTTGTTGCTTTTGTACAAAAAACTGGAACAAAGAAGATACACGAGTCCTACGATCAATTATTTGACGACCATTGGCTCTTTTAAAAACCACCACCGTTGCCAAAATTATTGGTCATGTAAGAAATCGTTGTAGCAACTAACAGTGTAGACAATCTTTGTATCAGCTAAAATAGCTAAAATTGCTAACAATCCCTGTGTAGTGACGTCACAGAACTAAATACTGAATGTAATTGTTGGGACTTCAATAAAACTTTCATTACTTCTAAGAAACGGCACAATAAATATAGCCTACTTAAAAATATTTATGACATTTATAATTTATCCCAATAAAAAAAGTTTTTCCCACAGTTGGATCAAAGTCGTGAAACCAAGAAAAATCCCGGGATTAAAACATGCGCCACCACGATTATGTGGCCGAAAAAGGATTCCCGAGATCCCAGTTCTCAAGATCCCGGGATTGAAAGCTTGAATGCACACTACACTCGACTTATAACGCATTACTTATGCTTACCAGCGCAAAAAACAAATCTATCAATCAGTCATTAAACTTCCGAATCCACAAAATACACAGCAAACATGTCGATAAGCTATGGAGAGCTTTCTACAAAACAAGAAAGTAGGGTAACCTATAATTACTAACTACTTTGTTGACCTCTCCCAAAAGGTCAACCCAGTTAAGCTCCGAGTAAGTGAGCGATTTGTTGGACCGATTAATTTTGATTAGATATGAGCTTTGACTCAAATGACTTGTTACATGGCGGTGAATGGTACGTGGCAGTTAATGGCCTGCCCGCTTATAACTTCAAATAATTCTAACTTAACTGCTTTGCGAAAGGAATTTTACATTTTAGATTGTTTTGAACTTTTTTTTTTCGCTCCTACTCGTATAATATGATTTTTATTTTTATGATTTAAGAGGAATATAAACGCTACAAATATTTCGAATCTCTTGCCTGCAAAAATTTTTAATCGAGCGTCTTTTTGCATAATTTTATAAGAACGAAAAAAAGTTAGAACATGGAAAACCTCAAAAATAGTCTAAGCCATAAAGGGATATTTTTTAAAAATTGTTTCTTGTATTACTTCATGGTTAAGTCATAAAAAAACATTTTTTTTGGTGGTTTACGCTTAAATTTTTTGTTACGTAAATAATAATTTTATTGTAATTCCAATACATAGAAAAGCTAGTAAAAGCTTCGATTTATCCGTAGCATATTTTTTGAAGTTCATACTGTAAGCCGATGTGTCGTAAAGATTAATCAAAATAATATCTAAATAGGATTTTACGTGTATATTCATCTAGCTGAAGTCATCGACGTTGCCCGAGCGTGAAGCAGAGTTTTTCGAATCAGATTTACTCAGTAGTTTTCCTCTTATTTTGAACGTCAATTGCAAAATTTAAGTATCAAAAATCTGTTTTAGGGGAAAGGAAAAGGGGATGGTTTGGGAAACATTGACCTTCCTCTTGTTTTAAAGACCAAGTTTGCAAAATTTCCATCAATCTCCGATAATTAAAGTCTCCATGTTTGCTTTGTCATTTGTACAAGTTCTTAACTTACATTTAAAATGATTTGTTGTTTTTAATTCTACACAGAAGACCCTAGGAAAACAACGTCCCTTACGCCCCATGTCATCTTTGGAAATACTGTGTGGGAGATCTTTTCGAGGAGTTGAAGATAGTTGAAAGGAGAGGGAAACACAGAGGCCGGCAAATCGTACCAAAGCCGAGCTGTTGAACGTTGTGTTCTACTTTCACATCCGTGTATTAATCGGAAACCTCCGTGCTCATTTATATGTAATTATTTAATTATTATATCATAAACATTTAAGCGTAATTATTACTAGCACTTTGTAGAATCTTACAACATTTATAATACGTATTCCTTCCTCTTTTTTTGAACGTCACATGTGTAAAATTTCATCAACCTCGGCATAAAACTTTAGATTTTCATACAAATCAAATCTACACCGCCCGCTTGCCAGCCCACTCGTCCACAACATACAGTCATTTTCCTTTATATAATAATATTATATATTTAAACCAATTTAAACATAACCTTGACAAGTTATATACCTAAACCTTCCTCATGAATCACTCTTATCTATGGTGAAAACCGCATAAAAATCCGTTCAGCAGTTTTTGAGTTTATCGCGAACAGACAGACAGATAGACGCGGTGGGGGACTTTATAATGTGTAAAGATGTAGAGATTTGTTTTTGTTTTACAGTAATGTTGTAGTTTATATTTTATTTTATGTTACTGTTATATGTTTACTTTGTAATATTTTTTTTATATTTAGTTTATGAGTTTTACATTACTTGATGCAATAAAATCTTTTTTATAATTTTCAAAGGGTTCATTCGTTACGTATATTAGTCTGTTTTTATGTAAAAGCCAAGCTGGGCATAAAACTAAATAAAATTTGTGATCGATGAGGATTTGTAAGTAGACATACCCTTTTAAAATTTTGAAGAGAATCACCCCGTAACCCTCCTGAAGGAAATCAATGAACTTCAGAACCCTTTCACTCTATTTCTAGGCAGGCTTACATTGAAGGTCCTCATTTCCTGTACGATCATAGTTCTAATTAATAAACAATGTCGCATAGTGCCTAGATTTCCACCTTGTTGTATTATAATTCTACATGGGCATGACGTATATTACATCTGAAGAGCGATTTCCTCGTAATTATTACATTCATCGTCTCTTACACGTGTAGGCCGCTAACCTCGATGACATAGTTTTGATAATATGTGAATTGAAGAGAATTGAGAGTTGGCCTTCCGAAACTATAAATATTACTATTTTTTATGCATTAATTACGAAATTTAAACCTAAAATCGACTTAAAAAAGTAATAAGTTGGTGTGGACTATATCAACCTCACTGTGAATAGAATAAGAAAACATATCTATGTCTTCTTTAATTTTGTTGCACATCAACGACCTTTTGTCATGTGCACCAATTCACTGTTACGCGGATGACAGTACAGTTCATGATAGCTTTTTGTTTGACAAGCCCCAAAGGGCTCACAAACTCCAACAGCTCGTAAGGCTTTGAAGCAAAGAATGGACGGTTACCTCGAGAGTGTTTTCTCTTGGGGTAAAAATAATCTCGTTGAATTTAATGTTTCGAAGACCCAATCTTGTCTGATTACGTCTAAAAGGGATCGCAATGAAAATCTAGTCTCTTTCAACGGAAGCAATCTTCCGAACAGGCCCTCCATTGATATGCTTGGTGTAACCCTAAGTGACCAGCTCAGGTATGGGGGCTCCATCGAAGCCAGAGTAAAGTTAGCCTCCCAAAAACTGGGCGTACTGTACAGGGCCCGCAGATACTTTAATAGTACACAACTGCTAACCCTGTACAAATCGCAAGTGCGCCCCACGGTTGAATTTGGCAGCCACCTCTGGTCTGGAGCTCCAAAATACCTGAAAAATACCCTCGACTCTGTGCAGAAACGGGCAGTCCGTTTGATAGATTCTCCCATCTTAACAGACGGATTGCAATCTTTAGAGCACAGGCGTCGGGTGGGAATGCTATCCTTGTTCTACCGGTATTACAATGGAAGATGCTCCGGGGAACTAGCATCATTGATCCCTTCGGCACCGGTGCATAGTCGGGAAACACGCCAAACGCGTGCCCAACATTTGTACACAGTTGACATTTGTCACATGAGAACGGGTCGTTTCTTCGACTCGTTCTTGTGTTCAACAGCTCGGCTGTGGAATGATTTGCCGGCCTCTGTGTTTCCTCCTTCCTACAACATGGGTCTCTTCAAGACCAATGTTCATTCCTTCCTCTCCTCAAAAAGACCCTCCACACAGCATCCCAGATGACATAGGCCCTGAGGGAAATTATTTTCCTCAGGGCCTCCTGTGTGGAGTTAATGTAAAAAAAAAAAAAAAAAAGCAACATATTAAACAAGAAAACTATCAGAATTATCTAGTATGCACTAATCCAGTCCCTATTGCAGTACGACATTATTGGGTTGGTAGGGGCTTAAACCTCATTTATCTCTCTTACATCCCGAAATTAAAATATATTAATAAACCATACGAATTCCCTACTTTAGAGATATTTCGAAAATTGTATTTACCGCCTATCAGCAAATTGTATAATAGAAATGTCTTGAATCAAATCTAATCCTAAATTGAATACTGGTAAGAGGCAGTCAACCCTTAGATCAGCAACATCATCAGCTATAGGCAGGCTAACAGAACCTAAGCAAGCCAAATACTTCTGGGCCTAAGGCTTGGAATAAACTCCCTCCGGAACTAAGACGCATACAAGTCCAACAGAATTTAAGTC
The DNA here is from genome assembly GCA_929108145.2 of Limnephilus rhombicus. Classification (NCBI taxonomy): domain Eukaryota; kingdom Metazoa; phylum Arthropoda; class Insecta; order Trichoptera; family Limnephilidae; genus Limnephilus; species Limnephilus rhombicus. The sequence continues at coordinate 19,261,476 of OV815275.1, forward strand.
GAAACTAAAAATCTACCCTTTGGGCTATCATGGCCTTAAATTAAATACACTTATCTGAGAGTAGCACTCCTGTATTGCCTATGATATGTCTTAATCACACTTTTCTCATTGGGTTAATATTTTTCGAATCCTTACACTACTTGGCGAGGGACGAATTACATTTAGGAAGATAAATATTCTGATCAAATCCTTCTACTTTTGTTCTGCCAATCATAAAATGTTGCTTTTGCTTTCCAAAATATGCCCATTAAAGAACCCCTTATATATTATTATTAAATTATTTCAGGATTAAATAACAAGTATTCCCAATTACATCCTCTGCGTGCGTTCTGTAACTAAATTTATCTAAATAAACAATAAACAGTCTTAATCTCAAGTGACCTCCCAAATAAGCGTGATCATGTATATTTTCTGCCTGTACCGAGTGTAAATAAAACAATATATGTACATTTTTTTCGCAGCATCGCTTTCATTGGTCAAATCATATAGTTTCGTTTATTAATATTAAATATATAATGAATATTTCATTAATAAAATTCACCCCTCAGATCGCATAAGCAATAGATTCAAAATAAATGGCTTTAGCCATCCCAATGATAACACCGACCACGGCCTTACACAACTTCTTGTATTTTAAGGTGTGAGTTGTACAATATATTATTGTCCAAAAGCAAAATTAATGTAACCGAAACTTTGAAATATGATCAATTCAAAAAGCAAATTATCTCCCTGAAATTGGACAATGATATTAATGTTCGATTAGAATTTAATTACAGCGTCGAGTTTTATACTAATAGACAAGTATTAGTATAAAACGAATAATTGTTAACAAACGACAACAATTCCACAGAGGAGATCTAGAAGCGCATAGTGAACGCAAATCGCTGTTATTTCCGCCTACAAAACCAATTAAATTCCAGACTGCTGTCCAGAAACACGAAGATATTAGTGTACAAAACACTTATCAGTCCAGTACTTACGTACGCAGCTGAGACTTGGGTACTAACTAAGAGGAATGAGCGAGCACTGAACGTTTTTGAAAGGAAAATTTTGAGGCGCATTTTAGGACCGGTTCTAGAAAATGGATTTTGGACTTATAACAATGAGCTCTATACTTTGTATAAGGGGCTAAACGTCACAAATTTATAAAACTGGGAAGACTTCGGTGGCTGAAGAGAGAGAATGACCGAGCATCAAGCACCAAAGTCCCTGCTGAACTCAAGACCAATAGGGCGAAGGAGCCTGGGAAGACCAAGATTAAGATGGAGCGACAACGTCCTCAAAGACACATCTATCTTGGAGCTTCTAAACTGGAGAGAGCTGGCACATAACCGAGATGAGTGGAGGAAGATTCTCGAAGAGGCCAAGACCCACCAGGGGTTGTAGAGCCAACATTGATGATGATGGTATAGACAAGTAGTTTTATCCTTGATATATTTGAATGAAAAGAGCTTTTATACCTTTGTTATTCGACGGTACATCCTCTCTGCATATCCCTTCGGGGATCCTTAGTTATATTCTGTGAAGGTAGGTATGCCTATTTTCTCTAAGCCGACTGCACATCGTATTGCACGGGGAGTCAACTGTCGCGTTGGGGGATCAACTATCATGGAATCCTTTTAAACTAGCTGAAGTCCCCGGCGATGCCGGGTCTTTACACAGGGTTTTCGAAAACAAATGTAGACAGTGAACTTCCTTTGCATACAAATCAAATCCACACCGCCCGCTTGCCAGCTCCCTCGTTCACCACATACAGACATTCTCCTTTATATATTATATATTTCAACCAATTTACACAAAACCTTAACAAACTATTTACCTAAACCTTCCTTATGAATCACTCTATCTATTGGTGAAAACCGCATGAAAATCCGTTCAGTATTTTTGAGTTTATCGCAAACAGACAGAAGACTTTATATTTATAATTTACTAGCTGACCCAGCCAAGCGTTGCTGTGGCTAACGAAACGCAACGCCATCTACTGATTCATTACCTAACCTTTATAACCAACGCCATCACTGACACTGCCCGCTTGCCAGCCCGCTCCCATTATACATTATACATTTCAACTAATTTACACAAAACCTTGACAAATTATATACCTAAACCTTCCTCATGTATCACTCTATCTGTTGGTGAAATCGCATGAAAATCCGTTTAGTAGTTTTTGATTTTATCGCGAATGGACAGACAGACGCGTCGGAGGACTTTAATTTATAATGTGTAGAGAAGTCGGTAAAATACAGCTTTAAAAAAATTATGACCATGTTTTGATTTTTGATCTCTTTCTTACTAAGATGTGTTTTTGTTCAATTAATTGATGTTACTATTGATTAGATAAGCTTCAACTCTGCCAAAAACGAACCGACCGAAATAACAACTTGATTGCGGGTAGGTATATTCTACTAATGTATGTGTGCTATATTATGTTAAACTGGTGGAATCTACGCACCGGTGTTTCATTATGTATTTTTCGATGTTTCTGAAACCCATTATATGTCTACATCTAACTTGACATCACTGTGAACATTTTCAAAATCAATTAGATGGCAACATGTTTTTAGAAGAGAATTAAATTCCTTTTCCGCAATTCTTGTTTTTCTCATTTTGTGTTATGTTATATATAACTAGCGAGTTCCCGGCATGCGTTGCAATGCCACTAATAAAGAAATTGTTTCTCCCTGCGTGTCTTTTCTAATTTGTCCCATTCCTCTTCCGCCTCTTCTTCCCCTCTCATGTCCCCTTCCCCTCACGCGTTCCCCCACCACCTTTTCCACCCTCTCCCCACTCCCCTCTCCCGCTTCCACGGCTCGGCGAACCCCCCTCTCGAGTTCCCCTCCCCTCCCCCCCCCCGAGTTCCCCTCCCTCTCCCGCATTCTATATAAAGAGTCCCGGTACATTCAGTTTTCAAACAGCTCGCGTGCCACTCATTGCAATTTTTTATGCAAATTTCATTATGCCAGAGCTCACAGATTCTTTTAAACAAACCTCCTGAAAATAATGAACACAAATAAAAAGAATTATCCAATTTTGTGCAGTCCTTGGGAAGTTATGGGCGCACATACTCGTACATTTCGGCGATTCATTTTTATTTATGTTATTTATTTATTGTTGTTATACGCCCGTAGGGGCTTTTACATAGATTAGAAAATAATATTTAAGATATCGAGGATTACACTTACATAGAATTTACACCAAAAGTTTTTTTTTTTTTTCAATTATTTCTGGCTTTCGCCCTTCAAGGGTGTTCTAGGCCATCATTTATAATTACAGAGAAAGGAAAGGTTAATTTATATATTAATTTTAATAAAAGTGAAATAACTTTTAAGAATATACAAGTAGTTTTTAAAGAAAAAAAAAACCACTTGTATAATCTTGTGGAAAACCGTGAAATATTTTGAACACTGTAATATTTAACAATAACATAGAACAAAATATAATATAAACATTACAATAACAAATCAAATCGTTAAATATATTATACCCATGTTACAATAATTTGTAGGATTCCACAAAGTGTTGGTTTAAATTGCATTTTAGAATGTAAAGGGAATCAGCGAATACATCTACAATACCACCAAACTTGTTGCCTAAATAATGCATCATATTGGTAAGTGATTGTGATTGATAGTTAGTTGTGTATGTGTTGCAAAAGAATGTTATATTTTGTCTAGTATTCCTTGTCGGTACATAAAGTTTAATAGTAGCAACGATGGCAGGGCTGTCAATTAGGTTGTTCATAATTCTGTACAATAAAATTAGGTCTGAAATGATTCTTCTGTCAGTCAGCGTAATTAAATTTAGTCGATTCATTAAACTTAAATAATTAATGTTTTCTATTGGAATTTTGAGTTTGAAATTTAAGTACCTAAGAAATTTGTGTTGAACTTGTTCTATTTTGTGAGAGTGTACTTTATAGAAAGGGGACCAAATAGGTGAATTATATTCTACTTGACATCTAACTAATGAAATGTAGAGTGTTTTCATGCAATCCAAGGACTTAAAATCAGTTAGGGTTCTACAAAGGAAGCCAAGAATCTTTAAAGCCTTATTAGTTATATTATCTATATGTGGTGTGAATGTTAAGTTTGAATCGAATATAACTCCCAAGTCGCGAATTTGTAATACTGGTGTTAATTGAACATTATTTAAATTATATTCATGTAAAATATGAGAATGAGTTCTGGAAAATCGTATTACCTGACATTTCTCAGTATTCAAAAGTAACATATTTTGTTCGCACCATTTAAAAAATTCATCTAAATTAGCTTGTAAAATTAGGCAATCATATATATTTCGTATTCTTTAAAACAATTTTAGATCATCTGCAAAAAGTAGGACTTGTACATCTTTAAATATGTTTACAATATCATTAATGAATATTAAGAAGAATATTGGGCCGAGGTGGGACCCTTGCGGAACACCACTTGTGGCCTCGAAAACATAGGATTCTATAAAATTAATCCTGACACTAAGCACTCCATTACTGAGGTAACTGATAATCCATGTCAATAAACTTCCTTTGATGCCTAACAGTCGGAGTTTGGATATAAGAATGTGATGTCGAACCTTATCAAATGCTTTACTGAAATCGGTGTATATAGAATCCACTTTTTGTTTCAGACTAAGGGATTCGGATATGTAATTATTATAGATAGTTAAATTACTTAAGGTAGATCGACCTCTGATAAAGCCATGTTGGTTAGGAATAATAATATTGTTGATAGGTTTTACAATGGTATCTAATGGCTCGAAAAGTTTGGGTAAAGCAAACATTATACAAATAGGTCTATAGTTTGATATATCGCTTTTGTCTCCTTTTTTATGAATAGGCGTTAAATAACTCTTTTTCCACAGAGCCGGAAAAAAGCCAGATGCTAAGGATATAATAAGGATGTATATGATATAAGATAAGAAGATAGAAGATAGATAGAGATAGATAATTGGACAACATTCTGTTACATAAATAAATAAATAATGCCTAGCTGTTTGCACTTCCGTAATAAATAACATAAAAATATTGGCTCCCATGTTAACCGCTGAGCTTCAGCGTATGAAGAAAGCTTCAGCTGTCAAGCATGGTGGTAATTCTTTGTGACGGGAGATCAAATATCTAGATCTGTTTAAAATACGTTCGAATGAATCATCATTACAATTTAGTTGTCGAAATAATACATATAAAAGATTAACGTTTTGGATGAACATAATCACCCGGCCGAGATTCTATTAGCATTCGGCTACCAGATGGGAGATGACGTCCAATATAATATCCCTCCCGGACAAGTGAAACGAACGACCTAAATATCAATTTTATGCAATTTTTCCTTTGTAAGCTTTTTAACGTGTTGTAAATGCTTATTCTTTACAATTGACTAGCAATGTATGCAAATGCACCAGTTAATATGTAAATGCTGATGTTTCGCTGGCTTTATTGTCCGAACAGATTCGCGTTCTTAATGGGTCACAAAAGCGAATAGTGAACGCGCCTTCTGTTTAACATTTTTTAACCTCTTGTTATGAAGAGCTCGGAGTTCGTGCACACGGTGATGTTTTTCGACTGAGCGTTGCGAAATTCGGTTTTAATTTAACCGTTTGGCATTTCATCTTTCTGTTAATTTGTTTGTTTCGCTTCCAAAGAAAACCTTGCTTTGACTAGATTGCTAACTTTGACTAACAGGGTTCAGACAAGATTGTTTTTTTTCGAATGTGAAATCGTCGTGTTTATTTTCTCTTTCTTATCAGCATTTTGTAGTGAAAACTTCTTTAGCATCGTAGCGATTTGATTAAAAAAGAGACAAACACACTCAACTACAGGATTTAGAGATAGTATTATCGGTCTCCCCTTTGTGAGGTGCTTCTCCCCACTCTTGTCTACTTTAGTTTTCTGAAGGTTTCACTTCTACCGCGTGTGAATTGCACACTCTTTTTATCAATGTTATGGTATCTACTGGCCTAAGGTTTATAGAAAATGTACTTTAAACACTTTTTTTTAAAGAAAGACAAACATTCCTGGGTTACGAATGACCCAACAATGTTTGAAAATCTCCTACTACCACCACAGAAAGCCGAAAATGTTGCTTGTGTTGTGATGAAGGACTTAGCCAGCCGAGGAATCGAACACGCGACGCCCAGGTGGGACCCAAGCGCTACGCTTGCTAAACCACGAAAGAAAGAGAAAGAAAAAACCAAAAAAAATTGAAATATTAAGACAGTGATGTTTCTTTCGACAAATTGTATAATTCCTTTAAATATATTTTTTTTAATGTTTCATAAAATAATGTACATTTTTTAATTAAATAGACATTTGTATAATTAATTTTAAAAAATATTTTGATTTCGATTTATTAAATAAGGGAAAATTTGAAATATGCTTTTTTGAACGCGAGATCTCCCATTCAGAGAACAACTATTTTATAAATTGTAAAAATTGGCTCCGAAGAATAAAGTCGTTCTTCCACAGGGATGTGCAAGTATTCGATACTCGACTGTTCAAGTATCTTGGCGACTACAGCCTAACATCTGCCAGAAGGTTCGTACCTAGACAGACACACGTTGCCGACCATGGAATTATGATTATTACATGTTGCCGACATTTTGTAAACCCATCCCGTCCACCGGTCGGCCGGTTCCTACTCAAGTTAGTGAGACTTTAAATATGGCGTAATATGCGTCAAAAATTTTGTAGTATTGCGTGTGCTTTAGATCAATGGTGGGAATAAAACAGTCAACAAAAAATGACAGGATATGAAAATGACAGCTACAGCAACTCTTTAGTGAGGTTATGACAGCATTCTAGTTGTGACGTTTTGAGAATTAGAGACGCGGATCTCGTGATTTCAGTAGCGACGTGTGCACGACAAATTGTTTGAATACACAATACGATTATCAGATACTTGCGAATCCCTGTGAAAGAAGGGTCTAAGATGGCGTCAAGGTGGCTCAAGATATAAAATTGTTGTGATTGCACTGAAGATTCGTGAGCTATTTAGTACGTAGCATTTTGGAAATGCTCTATAATATGGGAACCATTGGATTTAATTTACAGTCTAACGGTAGAGAAAGTACAAAAGAAGTTTCTAGGATATGTATATCTTAGAGATATCGGATATTATCCCTGGTGATATGATATCAGCCTTTCTGTTCGGTATGCTGGGTATTAATAGCCTCGCCGATAAAGGAAAAACTGCTTTGCTGATAACGGCGTAAAATCTTCTGAACGGTAATATCTGTATTATAACAAAAAATTGAGTTTTATGTTCCCGACAACTTCACAAGAGCGCGCAGGCAGACTTTCGTTCCAACCCTTGGTAATGCCACTCGGATAAATGATTCTGTTATTAAAATTCTTGTCCCCTGACCGATACTTTTCAACTGAATGTTCAGCAATAATTTTTTGTTATTACTTAACTAAATATAATGGATGTTTATGTTAACCGTAAATGTGAATTTAAAATAAATACAAACAAAAGATAGATACAAACAAAAGATAGATACAAACATACAGACGTGTATTATGGGCGTGTCCGTGTTCCTGAAGCAGATTAAACTTTCTCTTTACTTTATGGTGAAATTGTTGAAAATATTTTGATAATTCTTATTTCTGTTCTATTAATATGAACAGTCTGTACCTAGGAGTCGAAAACGCTTTATGTAAAGGAAATACATAAGTTTGATTTTTAAATCAGTACAGATCACACTTTCGGTATCTAATACCTATGTGTATATTACACGAGAACTGAATTTGGTAAAATAATTTTTTACGTGAATGCTTAGATTACTACATTAGAGTCGTGACAGCTCTCTCAGAGGTTTCTGCGCTTTTTCATCTCGCGACAAAATATTCCCGACAAAATATCCTTCAACAAAATATCTACTAAAACCTAACCTAACCTTATTTTACATTTAACTATTTTTTAACAATAATCTATTGTTATTTTTGTCCCATTTTTTTGGTAAGTTAGGTTAGATTTTAGAAGATATTTTGTTGGGGAATGTTTTGTCCGTAGAATATTTTGTCGGGAATATTTTGTCGCGGGTTGAAAAGTCGCGGAACCCTCTCAGAGACTGAGACTACTCTACACTATTACCACACTAGAGTCGCAACAGCTCTCTAAGAGAGTGATACTATGATCCCATACATGAGTCTGAAGGTGGTGGAGACTGAAGAGTTTAAGGTGGGAAAGTATCTGGCTTTTTATATAAATACCTCACAACAGTCCCGCCTGCTCCCCTCTGAAGACAGTGAGATTGTGGCATTCCCATTTGGGGTATGTTGTGAGGCTGAAGGCAGTGGGGAGGGGAAGGAGATGGGGAAAAGAAAGGTGGGGAAGTACCTGGCTATTCAGATCTGGTCTCTAAACACGGCTAACGCCATTGCAAGCAACGTTTCAATTCTGAATGGTGGTTTCATACCAGGGCGACACCGAGAGCATCTTCCAACCTGGAACGTGCCGCTAATGTACTTTACACTATGATTAATGAATGAACTGTGAATAACGCAAATTATTCAAATAAAATAAATTTGCCCAAGCCTGGATTCGATCCCGCGTCCTTCGGATTGCGAGTCAAAAGCCCTACCCTTAGATAACGCCGGCCGTCAAATGGCTATTCAGACCTGGTCACCTGGCTAAAGCCATTCCAAGCAATTCAATTCTGAGTGTTGGTTTTTCACTAGGGCGACGCTGAAATTATTTTTCCGATCTGTATATTTTTTTTAATTAATGGTGAGATAATTAAATTAAATTAAATTTTAATTAATATTTAATAGCATACCTACACTGGGGTTCGAACCTACGACTTTCAGTTTTAAATTCGAAAGTCTAACCCTTCGACCCTGCATTAAATTCAAGTTTTACTATCCAACCTTGCCCTAGTTTTGACGAATGAAAATTGAACAAACAATTCGACGTCTTGTTTAAATGAATAGCGAACGCTGCGTAGAACCGTAAGATTGCTACCTTCCTAATAATAACTCTTGGGTTTCTAAGGCCTATTATCCAATACATACTTTATCCCACTACTCGAAGCCTTAAATCTGAAATGCCATAGGTAGATACAAGGGGTGGAAGAAAGTAATAGAAGAGGAGGAACGTTTCCAAGTAGGTAAGTACCTGGCTACTTAGATCTAGTTAGTAAGTTCTGAAACTCTTTCAATCACTCTCTACCCTGTCCTAAGAGCGTTATTGATAAATTTCATTACATTTTACATAAAATTAAGGTTTCGAAATAAGCTCATAGGTATACACATTTTCAATTACGCTTTGCTGGTCTCTTAGCCTTCAACCTCCGACCCCCAAGCCCTGTAACGGGGGTTGTGAATAGTAACTACATATTTAATAATGTGTACGCACGCTATGTCAAACACGTGGAATGTGTATAATTATGTTTGTGACTACCCGTTTGTTGTCGTACATTTATATTATAATATGTAGGTATTGTGGTGAAGGGAAGCCTTCCGGGGAAGGTAAATTGATCCGGGAGACGGAATCCAAGAATAAAGATCTATCGCGAGAGGTCAGTGGGTTAAATGCTTTTTGAAAAGGGAAATAGAAAAATGCTTACATTTGTTGATCGAAGGCTGAACATGAGATAATTTTCTTAGGACTAGCTATATCATAGAATTTGAAAAATTTCGTAAAAATTTCACAAAACATAAATTGTATTTAAAATAAAAACAAAAAACAGAGTGTGCTACTCACACGTGGTTGAAGGGAAAAATAAAGTAGACAGGAGTGGGGAGGATACGAAGCACCGCACAAAGAAACCGATTATACTATCTTATTCTCTCGCAGGCATATACAGATACAAACACATATGTACATCTATTTCCTATAGATGTTCCTATGTGTTTGTCTCTTTTTAGTGTCGCTATTTTTCGTTTCATCGAGTTTCAATCACAACAGTACTAAAGAAGTTTTTACTTCAAAACGAAAAAGAATCCATCAATGTTACATTTTAATAATAAAACCAAAAATAGTTTATTCCAGAATGTATGCAGTACATTATGGATAGTACATTACAATACATTCCATATTTAAAAAAAAAATGAGACAATTAATTAATAACAATACATTAGTGCATAGATTAAACACAGAAAAGAAATGAAAAATAATAAAAGATACAAAAAATAAGCAAATAGCTGTTTATGGGGGATATTTTATCGTCTTCAGTCTCCGAAGGGGACCCTTCAAACAGGCTGCCTCGGGCCTATGTCATCTTTGAAGATGCTGTGTGGAGGGTCCTCATTGAAGATACCCATGTTGTAGGAGGGAGGAAACACTGGGAAAAATAATATTATTTACATGTGCTACGCGAACATGGCAACCTATTTTGTTATTAAGTCTTGAATTAGTTTATCGGTGTACTTTGAAGAGAACTGGAGACATGCTTCCTCCTTACCTTATGTCACTCTTGAACAAAAATTGTTTTACCAAAATTATTGCGCCCAATATTTAAAATGGGGATCTTAATTTATTTAAAGCTAAATAAGTTTTATTTTTATAACCTGTTTCCTGAGAGAGGTTAAAGGCAACGATGCAAGTAGAACGCACTGTGCGTCATGTTTATCAGCCGGTTAACAACGACGAAGTTATGCTGTACCACATTCTTGAGTATTCCTGCCATAGTGAAACCTAGTTACCAAGGGCACTTTGTCATGAAAACTCTTGACACATGCTCTGATGATGGGAAGGCGATTCACTTTATACCACGACGAGGCTTTTTTGGACTCCATTAACACAGGCGAAGAAACTTGAGTTCACCATTCAATCCCGGAGACGAAAAGGCAATCAACGACATGATTTCTATATTTTAGTTTATCTGAAGCACCATGTGGCCGGAAAACGATTCGAGACCGACGAGGATGTTGAGGAAAAGGTGACATATTTTTGAAGACGTGGAGAAGGTGGAAAACATTTTTGAGGACGGTGACAGCGGAGTCCTACGACAAGGGAATCAAGGACCTTGTGCCACGGCTCACGAAGTGCATTAAACGTGAGAACTATATCGAAAACTAGAGGGGATACGTACCTAAAATTTCTTAATTTAAGTATGTTTTTTTTTTGTATAAATATATTTTTTTCTCATTTTTTAAATGATAAAAGTCTTTAATTCTTGAACAACCCTCGTACAAAACTGCCTACAGGTAATATAGGATTGTGGGATATACACGTTATTATACAGATCAGTCAATGGCAGAAAAAAAATATTATTTAACCCTTCACCGTATTCCTGAATTTCCTATCCTTTCTCTCTTATTTCTCCTTCCTTCTTCTTCCTCTTTCTTCTCTTTCTCATTTCTTCTTATCTCTCCCAGCCTATTCATTTTTATTTATTTATTAGTTCTTCAACCCATCTACCCTTTCCCTCACCCATTCAATAAGTACTTCTGACGTTTCGGTAAATGCTTAGTCTGTTTAAGAAGTGCGCCTGCCAAACATCGGCAATATAATTTACTTTTCCGCACAGACAGCGGGAAGGATTCTTTTAAATCCACTGCCGGATGACAGCCTGTTATTCATTAATCCACTCGTAATGCCGTTGAACCTCTGTGTAAAGCGCACTATTCTGCGCCAGCACTTTTTTCCTATACATTTTCCTGAAGAGTAGAAGAAGAGTAAGTCCCATTGATTTGACAAGCTCTTTGATTGTACCTTACTCAAATTCAAAGCAATTATAAATAATAATGACACTAAACATACATAGACGTTAAAGTTCTCCATACTTGTAAGAAAGGTCATAAACTAGATAGGCTAGAATCTTTAGAAATTACCCTCTTAACCAAAAAAATAGACCGTAACTTTTTAATGAATCAGCAATTAAAATCAGCTCCGCTTCTGTATCCATTATAATTTTCATAATAATTTCGAAATTTTATGTTTTACCGTTCCTACTCCAATGTAAACATGTATCCCTTCAAAAAGCAATCAAAAAATCTCATTCATCGTAAATATAATGACTATTTGCCATTTGGTGATTAATAATTCATATTATTTGTAAGGTTTTTCCCCAAACAATATTGAAGTGAGCTACAAACTCAAAGTAATTAATTAGCCTACTGGAATTCCAAAAATAATTCGAAATTCGACAGCCTAAAACGACTAGGTAATTAATATAATTATGATTGAAATCCTTGTAGACCACCCCTCTTCCCCTCCCCCACACATTATGTATATAAACCGTAGACTAAGAATAAATTGTACTAGTCTGAAGATGGCTTTACATTCAATAAAAACTAAAGTGGAAATAAGTTTTTATTATAATGTGTTAGATTTGGGTTGCTTCAGACTTTCTTCGCATTTTTGATCACCATCCAATTGTTGATCCGTGGTATTTTGAGATTTTGAAATTTTAACTGTCCCCATCAAACGTCGATTCTCGTTGGAACATTCAATTGCCAAAAAAAAATATTCGTGCTAATCGACGATTTTATGGTCACCATATGTAACACGATTTTGAAACAGTTTAACCGAGAGTCAATCAAGAGAACAATCCACTGAGAGTCAATCAATATTTACCGAAGGGCCTTCAGTAGATACTCACCGTTAATCCGTAGTATGTCTTCCGGTCGCTATTTAGATAGGGTAAACAATACCATGCTTGCCCGCACCTTGTTATTGCCCATTTGACTGTCATTTTCTCACTAACTTATATAAATATTTAACCCATTCTGCCTGAGCCGCCATAATTCAAGCCGAATATGTTAGAAGGTTTTCCCTCCAAGCCGCCATAATTTAGGGTTCACGAGAGCATGTTTTTGAAGTGAAATTTTCTTTAGCACCGTTGTGATTTGAAACTCGACGAAACTCGACAAAACCGACCATACAACTGAAGTAAAACTTCTGCTCCATCTATATGACAGAAAGAGAGAAAGAAAATGTGCGCGTGCACTGCTCTCTCTAGCTCCTACAGTGTGATACAGACAATAGGTCTGCACAGTGTAACATACCTGGCTATGAGAGAAAGAGAGAAAGAAAATGTGTGTTCTCACATCTCTTGCCCCTACAGTAATATACGAAGCGTTCGTCTCGCTTTTCGTAACGCTCTCGTCACGCATTAGCCAGCTTATTCCCCAAGTCAAGCATGCGTAAAGGAGTTTTACTTCAAAAAGACAAACACATACATCTATAGGATTTAGCCTACGAGAGAATGAGGTAGACTAATCGGTTTACTCTTTGTGCGGTGCTTCGTAGTCTATTGGTCTTTCATTGGGTGGTGCTTCATAGCCTCCCCACGCTCGCCTACTTTATTTTTCTGAAGGTTTCAATTCTATTGCGTGTGAACTGCACAGTGCACACTTCGATTTTTTTTACGTAAAAGGTGGTATGCGTTAACATCCTACGGTTTTTATGAGTGGGGTAAAATTTATTTTTATTTTTTTATTGGTTTTCAAGGTACAATCCCGTTAAACCGCAATAAAGCAGTTTGTCAACAGGATGTTAATGTTCAGTTACAATTTAAACATTACATAATATTATTACTATAACCATACAGATTATAACAATAAACACATATGAATTAATATAAACTATCTCTATTTAGCAGCCATTGTTTCAGCATATATATCTGAATTTATTTGTAGAATCGCAATTTTTTTATATTAATTGGTAACATGTTAAATATTTTTGGCACGTTATATTCCAGGGTTCGCCGTCCGTAATTATTATTATATTTTGGAACAATCATTCCTTCATTCTTCGTGAACCTTGTATTATAATCATGTTCTACTTTCCTCTTATAATTAGACTCAGACATATGCTGAATCAATATTTTGTACCATAATAAGGCCTGCACCGGTAATATTGTTAAATTCCCATACAACTATGATATGTTTCGTCTCAGTGAAAAAATATGTTTTTGAACTAATAACTTAACCATAGAAATTTGTACTGATTGTAGGTAGCTCAAATTAGTCTTGCAAGAGTGTCCCCAAGTTGTTAATCCATACCGTAAAGTTGATTCTGCGAGTGATAAGTAAATGATTTTTAAAATATTCACCGGAACGAAACATTTCAGTTTGTACAGCCTACCCACTATCGCCAAATTAATCAACAAATCAGGACAATTTAGCACCAAAATTAATTCAGTTGCTGTGGTCAGTTTCTGTCAACATAATTTCGGGTGGAATGGGTTAAACATTGAAGAAAATATTAGACACTCTCAAAAATAATTTGAAACATAAAAATCAGAAGAACGTTCAGTCACATCTAGGAAATGAAGTGAATTCTTATTTAGTGAAGCCCCTCGAATTTTTTTAAATTATGGAGGTATTTCTTATATAATCATAATATTTACCTATTATTATTATTGATAATAAAATAACATAAATAAGATATAAATAGTTGATACCATCTTCGAGTTGTTTTATTAACGTTTAATAAAGAGGGCAAACACTGTCAATCACTGTAAATAAGTGGGCTGTCCCTGTAAATTTAGAAAAAAAAATTCACTTGATCTATCGCATTTGTAGTTTGATAGGCATACTGATCCCAGCGTTATGGCGTACCTGACGTCATCATTCTAGTACCTTCTCTATTTTTCATTTTCTAACAAGACCTGTGAGAAGGAAGACGATGATCGTCGATAGTGTACGTAAGAGCAATTGGGACTGCCCGGTGGTCTATGGAATACTTTCTCTGGCTATTCTTTTTAAATATCTTATTTTCTTTCCGCTATTATAGTAATTACTTGACGGGCTGCTACTTCTATTTATCTTTTGTATAATGTTAATGTACGTACTTGCATACTGCTTACTAACCCCGTATGCATTGACATTGAAGGGTCTAGAGTCGTTCAAATAAATGTAGCTTCGTTAAAAAAAAAAGTAGAGTCTTGACGTGTGCGGTGAAGGAGGAAACCATATGTTTCCTTATAACGCCGTTGGGAAAGTGGTGGGTCCCCTCCAATGTACGTAAGAGCTTTCGTTGAGACATTTTTTGGACCAAACCTACGATAATTCAAATACAAAATTTCCTTAAACGGGCAACCATTACCTATTTCATCTCTGTACTGAAAACAAACACCGGCGAACAAACAATACATCCCGAGTGATGCTCTAGGAAAAAAAATCTTTTTTCATAGAACTGAAGAGAAAATCGAATTTCGCTCACATCTGAAAACTTTGTGTATAATTTCTCCACTTGATTTATTCCAAAGCAGCATATTTTGTACGAAAGCTGCCCATCTCCATCACTTGTCCAACCTTTCTTGCCTCGAAATTTCTTTATTTTTTCATTCAAAGTCAATGTCGGATACCACTCCAGTAACATTATTTTTTAGTACAAGTGATTTTATGTACAAAGCCAAAAACCACAAAGAACATGACGTATTAAACTAATATGTATACATTACATATAGATATTTTAGTTAATAATTATCTTTAGTTAATACAATAAGCCCTGCCGAAGCTTGAGAGAAGCGAATTGGTTGGCTGTCATTTGTGAATTTAAATAAAAAAAATTATGTATTACAAATAGTGTTTTTTTCATTTATACAATGTCACCATATATAAAGTCACACAGATATTTGCTTACTTTGAAAAAAATAATAGTTATTTATTTTATTTTAGGGTGGTTTTATGGGGTGGTTTAAAAAAACAAAACATGTTAAGCAAGTCTGCGTTAAACATTATGGTGACTCTTCGACCAAGTATACCCTTGATCGAAGTTGTGACTACTCAATCTATGCATGTATGCAAGAAGAAGGTTGGATTGAGTGCAAAATTGAGTAATCTGGAAATATGTTGACTGTTGTATGCTGATTTCTAACATATAAGATCTTCAATCTAGTCTCTCGTACCTAGGATGAACGAAGTAAATTTGAAGAATGAGTAAGTGATGACTGTAAGTCTAAAGTATCTATTCTTAAGTCATGGTGTGTGAAACAGAGTATGAAAATAGTGTGCAAATAGTTATGAATGGTGAATATTTGGAGCAGTTGGGTGGGTTTGTGTATCTGGGAAGTATGTTTACGAGGGATGGATAAGCTGGTACAGATATTGAAAGAATGGTCCTTGCAGACAAATCCATTAAAGGAAGACCGAACAAAGCTAATGTTAGGAAAAAAAAGTTCAAAGAAGTGAAGCAAGCAGTCCACATTGGAGTTCTGGTACCTACTCGTGTAGTGTATGGCAGTGAGGATTGGAACAAGAAGAAAAAGTTTGAAAGAAGTTTGAAAGCTGAAGAAATGAGATACCTGAATGCAAGGATGATGTAAGCGTAATAATTTAGATTAAAAAGGAACGCTTGGATGGTTTGGGCATACAGAGCAAATGAACGAAGAAATGAGTATAAAAAGGACTTATGACGTGAATGTGATTGACAGAAGAAGTTGGGGTCGCCCGAAAAAAACATGGCACGATCAAGTGAACCAGAAACTAGAGGAGAGCCATGTCAAGAGTCAGAATAATAGAAGAGTTTGTAAGGGACAATGTAAAGTGAATGAAGCAAGGCGTGTGTTCCATCCTCTCGGCACACCCCTGCAGAACCGCGTGATGATTAATTATTAAGTTAGTTTAGTTACTTATTTTTTCATTCATACATACAAATCCCTAATTATTAGAACTTTCATACTGTTCATGTGATTCTTGGAATTTATTTTAAATTTATTAAATGGTGTAGTTTTTACAGTTTCCGCATTATAATATTTTATCCTTTTGTAGAATAAACTGTTTTGCTAATTGCTATTTGTTATTTTTTGGTAGTCTGATTTCGTTGCACGTGTTTGTGTTGTCTGTGAATATCCTTGTTCAAGATAATTTTATTAGTATATACGTGTAGTTTATTATTTTACGTGTGAATATTATGTTAAATATCAGCATCTGTTTCACTGTATATTTACTAACGAAAATCTATTTTCCTAATTGTTATCCTCATTGCTTTATGTCGGAAAATTTGGAATTAATTCTGTTCTCTATAGTTACATAATATATTATATTACACGTGTTTTATATCTATCGTGCATTGCTTATTGTTTGTCGACAGTAAGACGCAAATAAACACAGTATTTAGGAGAACTGCTGAAAATGTGATTTGTGTAATTTATAATACAAAAACAGAAACGCCTATGTGACGAATATTAAGAAGGAGTCCTTGTGATAAAGGTCTATGCGTTTGATTTTAAGTCCACTGTTTTTCGATACCCGGTGCAGTTCTTTAAAACAATAATTTCATCTTGTGTGGTTGTATGTTTGTTTTTTACTCTCTCACGCAAAACTACTGAATGGATTTTAATGAAGCTTAACAATAATACATCTCACATATCATATTAATATACAGGCTATAATTTATAAAGCTAGCTAGGAATTGAAAGCGGGAAGGGAACGGGGATGCACGGGAAAGGTGATTCAGGGAGAAACAATGTATTTCTTTGAATATTTGGCATTGCAACGCATGCCGGGAACCAGCTAGTACTTTATAATAAGGAAACGAATTTTATGAACCTTCATTATCTTTTGGACTATTCATTCTTTTAAATGATAAATACCTTTTTAAATATATCTATTTGAATTTCGATTTTGATTTCTTGAATGAATGAATGAATGTTTTTGAAAGTGGAAATTGACCAACTTCCAGAGGCCCGATCGTGCTGAATCTTGGCAGTTAGACTCGTTGTCGATGAAAATGCACTCCATAAACATTTTGGTAGTACTCCCTCACATACACACGCATTTCTCTGAAATTGGCTACGAGTCGGTCCAAGAGAAGGTGTATCTAGATCGTGTCGCTCGATGTGTAGGATCGTGACGAAAAGTCGAAAATGTTTCAAAAGGCGCCGCAACTGGGCTCAAAAAGAAGAAGATGGAGAAATATGAAATTACGAATGTTAGAGGCGCGCTCTAGTATTTAAAGTGACAAAACCGATCCGAAAATTGTGAAAATATTTAATAAAACACGACTCGTTTAAATTAGAAAAAGAAACGCTGTGAAAATTTTCATACATATAACTGGTAAAACGCATTGAAACAAACGAGTCTATAATAATTTTTGAAGCATGCTTTGCGATTTTTTTCTATCAAGGGAATTTTACATAATTTGCGTGAAACTTGTGTATACATAAACTCTGAAAAATATAATTGAAAAAATATGATTGAAAAAAATGTTTGAAAAAAATGAATTGAAAAAATATAATTGAAAAAAATGTTTGTGTAACGTATAAATTCGTATATATACCTACATAGATCATTTTTACATTGTGTAAATTCGTACATCTATGGACAGACAGATGTACGTACAGTAGTTACGAATCATCAAACAGTATTAATACCCTTCCGTCTGCGTACACCCGCTATTCACAAACAGATACAATACTGCCATCTATCATCAAACAGTATTAATTATCTAATCTATGTAGGTATGCGTAATATAGTATTATGTTCCCGCGAGTTTTTACTGACGTTATATAAATTATAAAACTCGCGTATTTTAACAACCTGATCAATATCAAAAATTTGCTTGGTTTCCCTTGAAAGAGAGACGATAGTACTTAGTTGTATCATGCGGCTATATATTACATATGATGTCATTGCCCGTCCCGGTTACTTTGTCACGGTGACTAGCTATCACTGGATGATAGTGGTCACAGTGGATCTAAGGAACGAACTATTTTTGGAACCAGTTCCTTTTGGAGTTATAAAGTGGTCACCAACACTAACTGGGCGAAGGCGAACCAAAAGCCGCCCGCGGGGCCTAGCAGTAAAAACCTGCGGAACGGGTTTTTAACTGCTATTAATGATATTAATACTTTGAAGGAATGGTTTGATGAAAACTTTATAAAGTCTTAAGGCAGAAACAACATAATACATTTTATATCATATTTTATCTTATTAATGATCCTGTCCTGTCTCCAACATTGGAGTGATGGTGCATAGTCGTTCATGCGAGGAGGTGAATGTAATTGGCCACTACAACACGGGCATGTGCCTAGTGTGATGGCCAAAAAATTATCCATTTACTGTAATGT
Organism: Limnephilus rhombicus; assembly: GCA_929108145.2. Lineage (NCBI taxonomy): Eukaryota > Metazoa > Arthropoda > Insecta > Trichoptera > Limnephilidae > Limnephilus > Limnephilus rhombicus. Next base: position 19,280,433 of record OV815275.1, read on the forward strand.
ATAAACTTTACTGAATAAAGAACATAAAAAAAAAAAAATAAAAAAAAAACGATAAACGTAAATTCCTGAAGAAAACCGCAGATGTGAAATATCTAGGGATCACTATACAAAGTAATGTGAAATTTAAAAAACTTATAGATAACTCTACTAATATTGTTAGAAAACGCATTTACATCTTTACAGGATTAAGAACTATTCTTAATCTTTAATTTACTTAACCTTAAAGTTTACTTTGCTCTTGTATAGTTAATATTGCAGAATGGTGTGATCGCCTGGGGAAGCATTTATAAGACAAACTTGCATCCGACAGTAATAACACAAAAAATGGTTGTGAACCTTTTTGTCATTTTCAAGTGGTACTGGTTTTAAGACCTAAAAAATGCCATCATTCTTAAGTTTTTCAAGAATCTAAATCTAAATGGTCCTCAACGCGAAGTTCATGAGGGAACCGGGTGCGTTTTTTTCATACAAACGTATTCCCCAATTTCCTCCCTGGAAGTTGACAGTAGAACAAATATTTTTTAACATAATATAGATATCGACTACTAGCGCGTTGGTACGTTTTGTTTTTATAAGTTACTTCTTATAGATGTAAGGATCCTTCAAAGTCGTCACAATTACCTGGTTTGAATGCCATTAACAGACGTTCAATATAGAAACAAGACAATGATTATTTTTAAAAAGCAAAACCTACAGACAGAAAATTTTCTTCTAATTTAGGTAAAAAAATTTAACAATCGATCCAGTTTTGGAGGAGAAAAGTGGAAAATACAAAACCATGATTTGTGGATTTTATTTAGGTGTTTTCTGCCTGAGGTGCAGTTATCCCTTTTTTCGCTCAGTATTCGGGGGTGTAAAAGCAACAGTGACAGCAACGGTTTGGCAAAATACCTGTTGTTAAATTTCTAGAACATCTGGGAATATAAATGTGTCTAGATGCAACACTACAGCTACACAACACCATTACAAATACCCAGGATCTAATTTAACGATTTGCCTGATTTAATAAAAAGTGAGAAAATCTTATAAATTATTAAAAAAACTAACATTACATTTTTACCGAACACAAACAGACTGATTGATTTTACCGATGATTTTCATATACACGCGTACATTCCATTGCTATTGTTTTATGTATTTTTACTTATTCTCCAATATTTTTTAATATTTTATTTACTGTAATTTTTTTTTGTAACAGTACATGATATTATTTTTGTAAGCAGTGTACTGTACCTTTTTTATTTTTATAAAACGTGTATTAGTCAATACATTAGCTCCCTAGTTAGACCCAATATTATTGGGTATAACAGGGTAATTAAAATGTTTTGTTGTATTATTATATTTACTTTATAATTTCCATTAAAAAAGATAATTACATTTATAAATTCAGAACGATTTTAGTACAAAAGAAGCACTATGTCATTTTTTTATTCACAATATGACATTCGCCTGAGTTTTATGAGTATACCCTCTCTCTTTGGTTTCAGGGTCGTTAAGTTCTGAGTGCTGAAATAGCCGAGTCCATTACTGATGTAGGAATCATTGTTGGTCAGTCCAACAGTTTCCTGAAGTACCTACCCATCCACAGTCCCCCTGACCAGTGACTACCGGTGGTCGGGTAGTACTAACGGTTTCCGACTGAGGACTCTCACTTATTTACTCATTCCTTTGTTTGTTTGACTATTTTATATTAGATTGAAACAAACACGAACGCTCAAACATTGATGTTTCGAAGTTCAAGTAACAAGTGTTACAAAAGTAAAGAAAACTGTTATTCCTACTTAGCAATATTTACGTATCGGTAACATGTCCAAATACGTACAGGACCGCACTGGCCGTACGAGCATTATCGTTTATGGCTTCACAAACGTTCTAAACTTTAAACTCTATGTACATCGTAAAAAATATTGTAAAATGTTGACCGTTTGTTTGTTATTATTACTTTTATGATAAAACAAATTTTACTGAAAAATAAAATATTTGATTCATTCAAACCAAATTTTGTTTGATTAATTTGTGTTACTTCACAATTGAAGCGTTTAAATATAATACGTAGTAAATGTTTATTCAATGAGCTCTAGCACAGTGAAATCGATAATTTTACGTTATCGAAAAGACAGACGAAAATTTTGATGATTTTTTATCGATGTCCCGTGCACGCATTTACCGTTGACAGCCGAACCGTTAGTGACAGGGAATAAATAAGAAATCGATATGAAGGCTTTTTCTATGAATTGACACTACAAAACTTCAGACGCCAAGCAATTATACAAAAATGTTAATAAATTGGCAAAATTGAATTGAAATACTAACCTAAATATCCACTGGCAGTCCGCATTACTCTTTGAAGCTAAACGGGAGTCAATTAGTTAATGAGGTTTTTGTTCGTATGTCAATCATTTTCGTTTCTCAAAGATCGATCGAAATAAATTCATTGCGTCTTAGATTCATTATTTAAGTGTATGGATCGCGCAGACGACTTCTTTAATTTCTAAGAGTTTCGTTGGTTCAATACGTTTTTTTAATAATCTAGCAATTTTTCATAACGAACGAGATAATTTTTCGAAAATATATGTATATTGGTAGCTAACCGAAACTGATAAACCTGATACTATGGAGGCTAAAATTTATTAATCGTTGGTCGGGATATGTGTTAACAATCGTAGACCGTACTATCAATTATTGGAAACTGAGCATCGATGACGAATTTGGTCAATATAGTATTAATATAACTAGAGTGTAACTACTATAGAGTATGGTCTCTCCGTTATGGTCTCTATTTTGCAATATACATTCCGAGTATTCCTACAGCATTGAAAAGATTCAACATAAGTTCCTGAGGTTTATAATCTATAAATTGCATATTCCTGTTCTGAAAATTGATTTTAATTACCTACTGTTCTTATTAAAACTTTCAGAAAGAAGAATTACTACAGATTTAATATTATTATCTATATAAAATACTGCATTACAAAATTAACCATCCTGAATTACTTCGATTAATCAACATTCATATTCCGAAAAGATCTTGCCGACATTTACTACCCTTTTACTTTAACGCCAGGACTCTCTTACCAAAATTCCCCGATTACGAGACTTCACATTCTCGGAAACAAATATTTTGATTTGGGAGATATATTTCACCTTAAGAATAACCAGTATAAACATTGTTAATTCCAATTCTTTTCAACATCTAGACACAAATAGTCGTTGATAATTTCTGCAAATTTTTATCATTTTTATCAATGTGATTTATTTCATATAATATGCTTTTGTTGTTACATTTTTTTTTCATTATCTTATATTTTCTTTATTGTTCTTTGTTTTAAAGTATTTAAAGTACTGTGTTACTTAACTTATAAACAAAGAATGTCAAAACCCATCAAGGCGTGTAATAAATAAACATGGGGTTTTATCGATCGACCATGCTAGACTTCTAGGGCCCATACTAATATTTGGTATCAAGACTAAATACGGCCCTGCATCCATACACATGGAACAATATCCCCTATGATTGATTACACAGGGTTTCACATGAAGTCCAAATAAAGACTGGAGCTATATTGAGGCCAGAACTACACAACGTAAACAATGGTTTTTATAACATGTCCAAAGAAAATGATATTGGCGATTCGATAAACCAATCAGGTACAGGTTGACAACGTCTGAATGAGACACTTTCTCTAAGGTGGACAAATATCAGTCCTCGTGGGATGCAGAAATGTATGCTCAAGGATAATATATGGTTTTGCTTACATTTAATTGTTAAGTCTTGTCATTCTGCCTTCGTCTCACTAAGGCTAGGAGAGCTCTCAAGAGCCTGTATTGTCTGCAATAAGGGAAACCTAACTACAGATAGGGTTAGCTGACGTTGTGAGGTGCGAGGCAATCTTTTGATAGTCATTTCACCGTCAATATAGAAGCTTTACTATTGTCTTTATTAGACTGAAACGTCTTTATTTAAATATGATTACCGTACAAGAACCTCCAGACTATGGCATTTCCAATTGGTATCCTCACTGTAAGGCTGAAGGTAGTAAAGGAGATGGAAGAGGAAAATCATCTAAGAAGGCTAATTTCAAGCAACTTTTCAATTCCAAATGGTGGTCTTTTGAAACGCGATACTGAAAATATCTTCCACTCTGGAACATGCCGCAAATATACTGCAATATATTATTTTCTACAAATTAATATTGTAAAATAAACACAAATCAATTGAATGAAATTTATTTGTGGGCCAACTTGTCTAAATAGACAAAGATATTCCAGTTAGGTTAACAGTAATACACATACTATTAACGAAGTTTGTAGTAATGAGATTTGTAGTATAATTTTTGTGTTGAGTAAAGATAAATTTAAAGGTGTTTTCATACTGTAATTTTAGTTCTGTTTCTTGCCCGTATGTGGCGCTACTGTCTATATGTTATCTGACACAATGAATGGTATTTTATTTTTGGTTTAATAAAAAGTAATCCTTAATTTAGAAAGAAATCTTATTATTGAAATATAGCCTGATACCAATAATACTTATCACTCTCTTGAGCTGAACGTCCAACAATTAATAAGACGTGATCGACGTTATCAGTTGCCGCGCAAAACGACTCAATTACTCTAACGGCCAATAATAACGCCACCAAGTCCGTGGAAATATCAAATCGTTACATATAATCTTAATTCGTGTAAAAACCGGGTCTTGTAGTAATTGCCTCGTGTTTAAACCAGTGGTATTTAATTAAGAAAGTTAACTAAATTTGCTGTGATTACTTTTTAGTAATCCCCCACCCCATACAATCTCTTCAAAGAGAGTTCACAGTTCACTGGAGCCATATCGGAACAGACTCAGGCCCTGAGGAAAACATTTCCTCTCAGGGCCTGTGACATCTTTGGAGGTGTTGGGTGGAGGATCTTTTTAGGAAAGAAAGTGCTGAGAAGTGTTATAGAGGTTAAAGGGACTCCCTCAACCATTTTCTCCCAATCCTGCCTGCCATGCAGCTGGGCCCGAATAACTTCACCCCGTGGAAACGGGCACCCCTGCTACGGTGAAGGTTTTGGTTTTCCAATAAATTGAGAATGTAGGTACATGATTTATAGATGTGGCATAAGTACCTGGATAAAATACAATTTTGTGTCAAAATGCGTAAAAGGAGAGCCTTTTCGTATGCACGAAACTCTACTTTAATAATTTTAATGTAGGTACTTATATTGTACTTGTATTAATTGTTCTTGTTGGAATGAATTGGTTGTTGTGATTTTCTGTACGGGTTTATTGGGTAAACAACAAAAATAATTAGGAGTAATTTCCTACAGAGCTTTTCACGTGTCTTCCGATAGGTATATATATGTGAATTTGTTGACTTAAGAAGGAAATCTATCAGAATACTTATTTTGTACGCAAATTATTGTGTTAAAAAATTATAATTAAACCATTCCATACATTCGAATATCCCTTCAAAGACGGTATTATTATTTATTTTTATCTTCTGAAAAAATGGCATAAACAATCTAGACATAAGAGATGTTGAAAACAACACATTATGTATTTAGGTACCTACTTTATTCTGCGCATGCTCGGGGAATGAAGTGAAAACTTCAGAAAAATAAACTGTTGAAGAAATGAAAAATGATGATCAAATATTCAAACATGATGTAAACTGTCACGCCAGTACACTTAGAGTAAGGCTCACAACTAACTGTGCACACATTGTGTAAGATTTGGTCAATTTGGAAAGTAATCTGATTGTTAAATATTTGATTTTTAAAATTTGGAATGAAATGTTTGAGAAATTTGAGAAACGCAGGGCATAAAAACTTTGTCAATAATCTATGAAGGCATTGAATTTGTCGAAATTTTTTTTAAAAATTCATGCACTTACCTTAATGCTGGTGTTGATCAGATTAAATACTTTGAAATAAAGAGGTAAAGTAAAAAGGATAATCAAACAGATGAAACTGAACATGTTGAAGGATGAAAGCACGAAAAGAAGAGATAAATTAAAATTAAATTTTGAGTGATGTCGGGTGGCGGGATTCGCGAATCTCAGATGGTTTCGGGTAGCATTCCGAGGCTTTGTTTTTGCCTATTTCCGGAGTGGCGTATCGCGGCGGGTCGCGCTACCGTCGGCTCGACGCTTCGGACAGCACTGCCGTCCCGACGCTCGACGCCCGACGCTCGTCCGTTGCATCCGCTCGGCGCGGCGCTCGCTCAACCGCCTCAACACGCCGGCGGAGCCTTCCCAGTGCGTGCGCCCATCACTTTTACACCGCTCTTAACGTAGAACCTCTAGGGCAGGATGCTTAAGGGTCGAATTTTTCCCTTTTCTTTAAAGCTTGCATTTTATTACTTGTCAATTATACACGAAATACTCAGGGAACTATTTGCCTTTCTAAAACATCTTAACCGACAAACCAAAAGAGTTGACGTCGTATGTCAACAAGACATCTATCAAGAAGAAATCCGTCTGGATTTTCAAGACAACGTCACTTTTTTCAGCTGACAACGTCGTTACTATCATTGGCTTAGAAGAAACCAACTAAGTATCGAGTTATTTATACATACTCAATTGAAAATAAATATGAATGTAGACAAGAATAAGGACCAAATATGTGTAAGGAATTTTATTTGTTTAATTGAATCTGTATACATCAGTCGTTTTTCAACGTATTATGAGTTGGGCATATTGTAAAAAGCGATTCAAAACTAAATGTGAGTAAAACTTTAACATAAAACGTTTCAATTCTGAATGGTTGTCGTTAGCAGGCTACGCTGTTAGTCCCTCCCACTCACAATATGTATTTAGTGCGCTAAAAGACAATGAGTGTTTACGGCTTTTGACAAGAATTAAATATTTTAGTTGTTGTTAATTACTTCATTAACAACAATTAATGAAATTTTCAGATAAACAGAAATGTAAAAATAATATCGTGTAATAGTAAAAACGTGAGATGACAGATAATATTTTTTTCCCATTTCCTTAATTAGCCTTACATGATACGCAGTAAGTAATAACTTGCCGTTTTTAATTAGGATAGTTGGATTATATTTTATTATTACATTGCAAATTTAATTCGTTACAAATTAATCGTTAATCGTAATTTAATTCGTTACAAATTAATCGTTAATTTTGTTCGCTTTTGAGAACAGCTCACAACAGCAGGTCTCGAAGAATTTGTGTTTCTCTTACTATCATGGTGAGAAACATGATCCAAACGGGGTTAGAAAGAGAACACACTAGCTTTTTATTCAAATCTAAAAATTAATCACAGAAGAATTCAAATTTGCACACACGAGTATTCGAAACCGAAATTTCCGAATGCTATTTATGAAAAACATACGAAACTTTGTTTATTTTTCATTAATTATTTTTACATGAAATGACGAAAAATAAGATGACAATAACATGTGTGATACATAATTATCCTTTGAAATTCTCGTATATGCGATTTTTTGTATTGTTATCAGTAATTTTAGTTTGAAAAAATTAAGGTGAACCATTTATAAAACAAAATTTTAATATTTTTAAAACTACTTATACATATATTTCTTATAATTATATTGAAAAGCTTGGAAGTTTATCTTTAAAAAAAACGAGTATGCTTTAGACCACACGACGACACGACTGAAGTAAAACTTCAATAATTTATATCTCCCTCTCAACTTCCGTTCGCCTCGCTCGATAACACTTTTCATAACACTCCCGTCACGCATTCACCAGCTTACTCCCCAAGTCAAGCGTGCGTAAAGGCCCGACCGTTGGCCTCGCCCGATCACACATTTCATAACGCTCTCGTCACGCATTCACCAGCTTACTCCCCAAGTCAAGCGTGCATAAAGAAGTTTTCTTAAAAATTTAGTTCGTTGAATTTAGTTCTGAATTCGTTCAGAAATATTTTTTGGATTTTATTGCTAAGAGGAAATACTGTTACCTTCTGACAAAGTATGCCAAAGGTAAATACGAAAGGTCAAAAAAATATTACATTCAAGCTTTTTATCTTATGACACCATTTTTTACGGACTCTACCAAGGAAAGAAGAATACTTTTGTTGAATCAGATCTTTTGTTGAATCAGATCCTTTGGATGAATCAGTTTTGAAGGGCGAAACAAAGCGTTAAGTTTAATTATTAATTATGTCACGGACGTTGTACGATTCACCACAACTTTCATTAACCCTTTCTCAACCAGAGTCATTTTCATGACGTGAAATTTGAAATTTTTTTACTAAGTAACTACTGAACCCATTTATTTGCGGTTTTTTACAAATAGTTAAGTGAATCCTTCCTAGCAACATTGATTTTTTTCATTGCGTTGGCTGCATTGCGTACACACTTCATATCGTAAACAAGAATCGTTGATCACACCTTTTTAAAAGCTATGATCCGAGGGATTTGCAGTATTAAAAAGGACAAGGTATTTATGTTTTTTTCTTATATTTTTCCGTTTTTATTTACAGTTAAACGTACATTCTTTCACATTATAATGAAAATACAACAAAAAATTGATATAATACTTATTTTTAGCATCCTGAAGTATCGTGTCATTTCAAAACGACGTTTGAGGTTATACTATTTGACTATTTTGTATGACTATATTATCTGATAACATATATATTTATTATGTGTTATATGTGTTTTGATGAGAAGAATACATCAATAATACTTTCAAGTGATAAGTAGACATGGTATTGTCTTTAATTGATGTAATTATTTTTAATATTCTTTGTAGAACATGGTGCATTTTTATATCATTTACCTCTCAGAACCACTGTGGTTTTAAAATGACGTTGAATATTTCCTAAACTATCATAAAAAAACTTTTTTTTTACATTAACTCCACATAGGAGGCCCTGAGGAAAATAATTTCCCTCAGGGCCTATGTCATCTGGGATGCTGTGTGGAGGGTCTTTTTGACGAGAGGAAGGAATGAACATTGGTCTTGAAGAGACCCATGTTGTAGGAAGGAGGAAACACAGAGGCCGGCAAATCATTCCACAGCCGAGCTGTTGAAAACAAGAACGAGTCGAAGAAACGATCTGTTCTCATGTGACAAATGTCAACCGTGTACAAATGTTGGGCACGCGTTTGGCATGTTTCCCGACTATGCACCGGTGCCGAAGGGATCAATGATGCTAGTTCCTCGGAGCATCTTCCATTGTAATACCGGTAGGACAAGGATAGCATTCCCACCCGACGCCTGTGCTCTAAAGATTGCAATCCGTCTGTCAAGATGGAAGAATCTATCAAACGGACCGCCCGTTTCTGCACAGAGTCGAGGGTATTTTTCAGGTATTTTGGAGCTCCAAACCAGAGGTGGCTGCCAAATTCAACCATGGGGCGCACTTGTTATTTGTACAGGGTTAGCAGTTGTGTACTATTAAAGTATCTGCGGGCCCTGTACAGTACGCCCAGTTTTTGGGAGGCTAACTTTAGAAATATTAGCTATCTAATATTTCAACAGTACACATAATAAAACGTTATTTATTTTTTATATCTGTAGGAATTAATTCGGATGAGAAAGGGTTAATTCAAAGATGCACATTGCTTTTATCACTTCAGAAGTTGGAAGGTTTTGTCTGCCTTCAAACATCTAGAATAAAATATAAATGCAAGATATAAATTTGAATAAAAATACCATAACACGAGCGTAACTAAATGTAAACTGATAATTAAAAAATATATATATATATAACGGTGTGGTTTGGTTTTATTGAATCCCCTTCTCCGTTTTCTGATTAAACAAACTGTCGAAAACGTCGCGAAACATTTATTAAGAAAATATTAATTAGTCTCTTTCTTTGTTCAACGAATTAGTAGATGAAATAGGAACCATTGTTTATTTACTTAATTTTTATTATTCTCGGATCGTGCCTTCGACCACGTATTTAATCGTAATACATAAAAATGAATATTTCTTTGTTTTTCTCTTACGCAGTACCTAAACCATTCATCCTCTTGGGATGAAAATTTGATATATTGTCTTGTGCAGTCCGGGAAGGTTTCTATACATGGTGTAACAGGACGTACCCGAGTGGTTTTAACCCGCGATTCCTGGGCATATTTGGAGTAAAATATGTACACTTCATTTTGCTGTCCAATGACATTTTTGAAGTAAAACTTCTTTATGCACGCTTGACTTGGGGAGTAAGCTGGCGAATGCGTGACGAGAGCGTTGCACAGTGCGCGCGCACATTTTCTTTCTCTCTTCCTATCACATAGATGGAGCAGAAGCTTTATTTCAGTTGTGTGGTCTAAAGTGTGGTCCAAAGCACACTCGCTTTTTATTCTATTAAAAACAAAAACAAAATATATATTTCAATCACATGTCGCTACTGTTCCCATCGGTACGGGATATATCCCGTCGCGATGAGTTTGAGATATACACGCTGTTTCGTGCATTAACAAGCTGTTAGAACGAAATGCAAGGCCTATCAAACGACCGCTAGACTATAAACACGCCACCCTCCCAACTAGTCAGTGGCGACGGGTGATGGAAAAATATTTTAATGTTTTTAACAGAAAAAAAAATGTCATCGGACAGTACATTTTTTCTCCAAATATGCTCAGGAATCGCTGGTTAAAATCCCTTGGGTACGTCATGTTACACTCTGTATATAGTAGTGAGCTCTGGCGTTATAAAATTATTTACTTTACTCTTCATCCGATTACGATGAATTTTTAGTAAGTTGTTGTTCAGATGCCCGCGAAGGTTTCTATATACATATGTACTGGTGAGATCTGGCATTATGAAATTTGTATAAAAAAGGTGGCACGGAAGCTATTTAAACTGACTGTATGGAAAGAGGGAAAGGGGTTTGCGGGACGCGGAAAGCGAGAGAAAGGAGAGTGAAGGTGAGGGGAAGGGGACGCGTGAGGGGAAGGAGGCGAATAGGAAAGGACACGCAGGAAGAATCAATTTCTTTATTAAGTGGCATTGCAACGCGTGTTGGGAACTCGCTAGGTAAATAATAAAATAACTCTTTCTGTATGTATTAAAAAGTTAATATGGAACCGGATTTTTAATGGGGGCGAATAATCTCTGAAATAGGCACAGCTGTATCTTCTCATTTTTTTTTGTTGGTGAGATCACTGACATAAAAAAATGTGTGTGTTTTAAGTGAGTATAAATACTCGTAAAGCATCCCATTGTTACGAGTTTATAGCTTCCATAAAACAATCTAAAATTATGATACACAAATATATATTATCCGGCCTAGTCCGAGATATAAACACTTTTTTTTTATCTATCATGATAAATAGTCTTAGTTTTTGTCAGATATTTTCATTAAATAATCAATGACGGAATATACGGTCGTTTAATTTAATTTAAATAAATTTTCGTTCGTATGAAACAGATATTTTGTTATGAGACATTAGAATCTTTTTAATCTTAATATATAAAACAAAGTCGGGTTAGTTACACTATTTATAACTCGAGAACGGCTGGTCCGATTTTGATGATCTTTGATTTGTTGGATTTGTCTCCGCCCCGGATAACAGAATAACCATTAAAACATCGCAAAAATTCACGAAAACGAAAGTTATGAAGAAAATTCATTGCCCCATATATTTTGTATGGAACGAATTCTCATATTTTGAAAGAGCTGCAGGAATTTTATAATAAGTACCTATAAATATTGAGTAGTGAGTGAGTTCCAATAATTCAAAAACGTCAAATGTCAATGTGCTGATTGTTTTGTTTTTATTCTTAAACATATAATGCTGCCTCTCTTTCTTACATACTTAATGTCAATAGCCGAAAATGAGACAAACAGTGAACGTATGTCTCCACCCATCCAAAGGAAAGATACAATCATTAAAATAAAAAACCCTCACACGTATAAAGAAAATGAAAAGCAAAGTTTTTTTTTACATCTGTTCCACAACACATGAGGCCCCGAAGAAAATTATTTTCCTCAGGGCCTGTGTCATCTTAGGGGATGTTGTGTGGAGGGTCTTTTTAAGGAAGGGAAGGATAGGAAGTTCTGGGAAGGAAAAAGGTATGAGGAGAGGGTAGGAATCTGGGGTCAGTGTGTCCGGTAGTGACGTATGAATCCATCCCTCCAACTGCGGTGCAAGGCGTTGGGTCGAGAGAGTCCAGCTGGAAAGGTCAAAAGGCCTCCCTCAACCAGTCTCTCTCGATCCGGTCCGCCACGCAGCAGGTGGGCAGACGCATCCGCCGCCAAGACCCGGACAAACGTCACCCCGTAGCGAACCACTCAAGGTGCGATTCCTAAGGGTGACATATGGGTGACGCATGACAGAGGTGTTGGTTATCCAATAAATGGTTCCCGGTTCACAAATTATCGTAATTAAGTGGAAAAATAAGAAAATCACAAAAAATATAAATCCATGCACAATGCCATCTCTAATACTGACAAAATCAAAACACGGACAGTTGTGCACTGATGATTGCTTCATTGTGTAATTTTTGACTTAATAAAAAAACTGAATTTAATTCAACAGTTATTGATTCTGAGGCGGTACGAAGTTCCTCGTGTCGGCTAGTATAATATAAAACTAATGTTTCTTTGTTTGCCCCCCAAGCTTCCTAAACCATTCATCGCATGTCCGCAAACGGTCCGTAACGGTGAGTTCTGGTATTATGAAATTATTTTCTATACCATTCATCCGATTGCGATGAAACTTTAGCGAGTTGTTGAGCGCACAGCCGCGAAGGTTTCTACATGGTGAGCTCTGCCGTTATGAAAAATTAATAAAAAATGTACAATAGGTGGCGCGGGAGCGGAACCCATATACATGAATATAAAAATATATATTTGCCACCTTCCAAAAGTGAAACACCTTTCAAAGAAATAAACTGTTTCTCCCTGCATGTGCATGTCCCCTGTCCCGCCAAGCGTTCCATATATTCATTCCCAGTACATTTTTTTTATCAAACGGCTCGCGTGCCATCTATTGCAATTTTTTTTTTAAATATCATTTTTCAAATACTACAAACATACATTTTTGTACATTATAATAAAAATCAATCAAATTTGGTACCTTACATAGGTAAATATTTCAAAAATTCATAGAGAATTCTTTTGTTACAAAAAAACAGCTGCCTGCTAAATTCACATTCATCAAACTTCATTCGCATTCAACATTCGCGAACTGTCAAACATACGAAGTTAAAATAATCGTTTTTTTCTGCGCAATTTTCTTAATTTTTTTCCGTGAGAAACTTCTACAAAGTATTAGAAAACATACAAAAAAAGATGAATGAAAACCCCTCCGCAACGTAAGCAGATATATGCGTTAAAAATACGACAGCAGTCAAGTACAATAAGCGTGTTTACACGTCAGCGCGTGTGTCTCCATAGAAACCGTTTTAACTCCATTATTGTTTTAGTTACATCCGTAAAATAAAAAGTGAAAGGTCGATAGTGAATCATGCTGCACATCTCTATTCAAGTTGTCCATAGAAATACATAAAAAGAACATTCTGTCAGATGCGCTGTCTGACACATAATTTATCCCGCCAAATTTCCTACGGGCGCACGACATTGTTAATTTCTATTGAATATTTTTATATGAAATGATAAAAAAGTGAGGTGACAAAAGTGTTTATTACATATTTATACAATAGAATAAGTATTGTTGTTTACATAAAAACATCACGTGAGTCATTTTCACATTTTTTTAATGTTTGCATTCTAAATTTTAATATTTACAAATATTAATATTTATTTGTAATATAATAATTCGAAAGCTTATTTTGTAACCTGTCTAAAACAGTTTTTACTATTCGGCTACGTTCAGAAATGTTTCATTTATAGAGCTTTAATTGTGAAGCGGTAATAATACAAAGTTTTCGTAAAATGTAATTTCGTTAAAGACATTAAAAGTGCATATTGGTGATTTTCTGAGGGGTAGTTATGGCGTGACCAATGGAAAAAGGGATTCATTTTTATATATACATAGATGAAATAAACATCCCAGATCTTTCCATCTTTTTCTCTTCAACTCTCTCCCTGCGGCCTCACAACATACCACAATTGGGGATGCCCATCCCGGGCAGTTGGGACTAACGTTCGGTGTTTACCTAAGTTATTAATTTATTATTTTGGTACATTTACAGATCAGATATTAAAATGATTATATTTATTAAACTAGTGTTGTGAAGTGATAGAAAGATTTGAACTGAAGCAGTTCACTTCCCAATTAATTGTCTATGTAGCATTGCTACAATATACAACAATATACAACAATATACAACAATAATACTTCTTGGCAGTCAAACGTCAAAAATTATCTCCAGTTCAAATAATAAAATAAACATACATACAGTAAATCTGAACACCAAAACTATACACGAGATTAAAAAGTGCTAACTTTAGTTAAGTAAAGTGTTAAAATCTCCGTTTTAGTGTATATTACCAATAAAACAAAAACAAAAACAATACCGTGCAAACGTCAAAACATTATTTCCAGTTCAAATATTAAAACTTACTTAATCTGAACACTAAAACTGTACACCAGATTAAACAGTGCTAACTTTAGTTAAGTAAAGTGTTAAAATCTTCTTTTTTAGTGTTTATCACCAATAAAACAAAAACAATACACTTCTTGACAGTTACAGTACCTACGAACTACCTATCTGAAACTTGTGACAGTGAAGCTCAACCAGTGGCTCTGAAATAAAGTTTTAAATTTTATTTAACAAAAAATTTATAAAAATTAAAAACTTAATTTTCGCAATGGACGTCCAGTCATTTATCGCCAATGCAGAAAGGGCGGTCAACGCAATTAACAGGGTACTTCTTGACCCCAGCAATAAATTTAACAAGGACCAAATTGCAAAAATCACTCCGATATCATGCGAAATCTTAGCCGCAATTGGCAGCATGTCGGCAGCGGTAGCTGCCAAAACTGGCACCTTAGAAGGTGAACTGCAGGCGTACAAAGAAATGCTAAAAAATACTCCACCTCAAAACACGTCACCCGTGAACAATGTAACCGACATCTGTGAGATGCTAACTGAGTTGGAGGAAAGGAAGTCTAGATCTAAGAACATTATACTATTTAACATCCCCGAGAGCAATTCCCAGTCAACTGCAACGAGAATCACCGAAGATATACAAAAGGTTTCATCTTCCCTGGAGGGTTTCGAAAACACCTTTAATCCCAATGAGATCAAGATCCACCGTTTGGGAATCAAGAAACCTGACCAAATCAGGCCCATTAAGATCGAATTCAAAGATTCAACAACTTCCAAATCCATTCTGATGAACAGAAAAAAGTTGAAGAACGGTGTAAAAGCAGCAAATGACCTCACTAGTCTCCAAAGAAATGAACTTGCTCTTTTACGAAGTGAACTAGAATCGAGACTAAAAAACGGCGAAACCAACATTACTATTAAATATGTCAATTCAATACCAAAAATCGTTAAGGCTCAAACAAAAAACTATCAAAATCCAGCACACTGAACCTTTACTATCAAAATGTACGTGGACTACGAACAAAACTAGATAACTTCAGAATTTGTATACCATCAGTGATATGTGAAGCCGTGGTACTGACTGAAACGTGGTTAGATCCGTCCATCAACTCTTCCGAACTAGGATTATCATCATATAATGTTTACAGGAATGACAGAAATCTTGCTACCAGTTCTAAATCAAGAGGAGGTGGTGTACTCGTCGCAATTAAAAAGAGATTTACTTCAAGGAAATTAAACACAAAAAACAGTAACGTTGAACAATTGTTTATATTGGTGAAATGTAAAAGTGAGAAAATAATAATTAGTTCTGTATACATACCCCCCTCGGCCAACATTGTTGTCTTCAAAAACCATTATGAAGACGTAGAAATAATTAAAACAAAATATCCTGATGCCAAATTTATAGCCGTGGGTGATTACAATCTTCCAAATGTAAATTGGAATTTGCACGACCCCGAATTGTCAAATACTTGTAATACAACTATCTCGGAAAGTGAAAGAGTAATACTCGACATGTCAATATATTTAAACTTAACTCAACATAATCTTGTCAGAAATATTAACAATCGTGTTCTGGATCTCGTATTCTTCAATTCTCAATGTATCAAAGTGAGTAAGGCCATAGAAGTTGTCATACCCCCTGACGTCCATCATCCTCCACTAAATATTTGTATAACAAACTTTGGCGAAAAAACTCTGAAGTCTACGAGATCATGCTATAATTTCAGAAAGGCAGATTATTCGGGTATGTGTGACTCTCTTGCATTGGTTGACTGGTCTTTCTTAGATAGTGATGATTTAAATCATAATACTGAACAGTTCTACTTAATTCTCAGTAATCATATAAATCGCTTTGTCCCTTACACTCAATATAAGGTATCTAAATATCCAGTTTGGTTTAATAAAGATTTGATTAATTTAATTAGACGTAAAAAAACAGCTCACAAACTGTATAAGGATCACGGAACATCGAAGTTGTATATAGAATTCTCTAAAATTAGGAGTGATTGTAATAAACTATCAAGGGCGTGTTATAACGACTATATTAAGCAGACAGAGAATGACATTTTTAATAATATAAAACGTTTTTGGCGATTCAGTAAAACATTAAGAAGTGGTGACTCTGATATACCAAATACTATGTATTTTGAAGACAGAAAGGCTGATGGCATCAAAAATATTGTTGATCTTTTTGCAGACTTCTTCAAGAACGTTTACGATAAAAGTCAACCCAATCAGTTCTCCTTACCTAACTATACTCCCAGTTTCAATATAAACCTGTCACATGTGCACATTGAACTAAACGAAATTATAAAACAAATTAAACTGCTAGATCCCAATAAAAATGCCGGTCCTGACAACATTCCACCATTACTCTTACAGAAGTGTGTCACCGTTCTCGCTTATCCCCTGTACATACTATTTAGTCATTCTTTGTCGAAAGGTATATTTCCTGATCTATGGAAACATAGTTATATAACACCTATCTTCAAAAAAGGGGATAAAAACGAAGTAACTAATTATAGACCTATATGCATACTGTCAACAATTCCAAAACTGTTTGAAAAACTGATTCTGGATAAAATAACTAGCTCATTTAAAGAAAGTATATGTCCTGAACAGCATGGTTTTATAACCGGTAAATCAACACTAACTAACCACATTCTGTATCAAAATTTCATTTCCAATGCAATGGCGAAGAAGCTTCAAGTTGACTCAATCTACACAGACTTCAGCAAGGCGTTCGACAAGGTTTGTCACGCTATTCTTGTAGAAAAACTGTTTAAAGCTGGAGTTCGTGGAAATATGTTGCATTGGTTTATAAGCTATCTTTCAAACAGAAAACTTAGTGTAAAATTAAATGGGGAATCATCATATGTTTTTTTTGCATCCAGTGGTGTTCCGCAAGGTTCCCATATCGGACCTATATTATTTATCTTTTTTGTGAATGACATTTGTAATATATTTAAAGATATCGACGTACTTATGTTCGCAGATGATTTGAAACTTTATAAAGCAATTCAAAGCCTGGACGACTGTTATATTCTCTCAGCAAACTTGTCCAAATTAGTCGAGTGGTGTAGCGATAACAAGCTATACCTTAATGTTAATAAATGCATAACAATGAGATTTTTTAAAATAAAGAATCCAATTCTTTTTAATTACACAATCAATAACTTCATTCTCGAATCTGTTTCCGAAATTAATGACTTAGGTGTTACTTTCGACACCAAACTTAGCTTCATACCACACATTGAAAATATCTCAAAGAAGGGTTTAAAAATGTTAGGTTTTGTACTAAGAGTGGCTAAAGATTTTACCGAAGTTAAAACATTAAAACTTCTATACACATCACTAGTGAGGAGTCAGGTTGAATATAACTCAACTGTATGGTCTCCTCACTATGACGTGCATTCTCAAACAATAGAAAGAATACAAAAAAAATTCCTAAGCTTTTTAAATTATAAACTAAAAATACCAAAAGAACAAATGAACTACACTTATCTATTGCGATTATCTAATCTATTAAACTTGAGTGATAGAAGAAATATTTTCGATCTAGTTTTTTTATTTAAAATCTTACGTAATACAATTGACAGCCCTGAATTCTTGGCGCTCATAAATTTTAATGTGCCGGCGAGAAACACAAGGTCAGTACTACCATTTTACTGTGGTAATACTACGACCAGGGCACAATTCAATATACCACTACACAGAATCCAACACTTGGGCAATATGTATTCGCACATAGATGTATGGAATATGTCACTGACACAATTTAAAAATGAAATAATGAAATCATTTATCCGTGATACAAGTACTCACTAAGGAATTCTTTGGTAAATTTAATAAACTACTCGTTCATCGACAAATTTGCTAAACTATCTCTACCTATCCTATTAATGTAATTAAATGTAATGTCTTAGTAAAATCATTGTAATATGTATTATAAACCATCATAACCTGTAGTATTATTTAGTTATATTAAAAATATATATATATATATTTAATTTTCACTATAATATTAAAATCCAAATTGGAGTTCTGAACCCCTGCAACTTGCAGAGGTACTGGAGGTACCATCGATGTAGCGGTTTGCCACTTTGCGAAACTAATACTTACGTTTTGTTAGACATGGTTAATGTTGCAATTTTGTAAACCTCTGATCACCTTACTTTAAAATTTTTGTTGTTTGTATTTTTATAACATGTATGCATTTTTTATCGTAACTTATCGTAATTATATCTTACTGTAATTCCAGTTTTTGTTGCTTATATTTCTATTTAACTAATGTACTTTTTTATTTTTATTGTAATTTTATTTATATTATTTCCTTCTCATGTTAAAGATGTACTGCCTTATTTATTTATGTAAAAGCCCTCTGGGCGTATAATAAAACAAATAAATAAATAAATAAATAAATATGTTTTTACTCAGTTCTGATCTTCTGCAATTATCTCTTCATTAGTAAGTTTATCCAAGTTGTTGAGAAACCAATTTGTGGTGCGGGCTGCACAGCCTGCTCGTAAACGCGTCCTAGTCTCTAGATATAGATGCTAAACAATAATATAATACAAGGATACTTAAGACAAAGTAAATACAACTAAGATAAATAAACCATATTACAATACAAAATATAGAAAACGAAGAAAAATTAAGGTAGTAAATTCAACATCACTAAAAACTCCATTATTCTCGATGTCATGTTAGATGTTGGTTCATGACTAATTTAACTAATCATCACGCCGTTCCCCGCAAAGGTAGTCAGAGATGAAGCACCGTCGAACAACTTGGTATTGGGTCTTGGCTCACACTCTTTACCTCATTCACTTTCATACATCTTCTCATACATACTCTTCTATAATTCTGACTCTTGACATGGCCCGACTCAAGTATCTTATTCACTTGATCGTGCCATGTGCCGTGTACTTCTACCATTCACATTTGCCTCATATATTCTACTTAAACTTCTTTCTTTGTTCATTCGCGCTCGGGCTTGTACCCAAACCATTTGGGGATAACTTTTTTAATTGGACTCATTACACTGATATCAGCCTTGCATTCTTTGCGGATATCCACATTTCTCACACCACAATTTACCACACATACGCCTCATGGATCTCATTTCTACGGCATTCAGTGTGTTGCTAATGACGAATTTGATTCTCAACATGTGCGAGATGTTTGTAAGTATCGTTTGTATAGAAACATTCAATTGAATATACAATCGACACATTGGAAGCAGTGGATTGAAATAGGCAACATCTTCTTCTTCTAATCCATCTTCTTCTTCTTGTCTAGAATACAAATCTACTGTTTTATTCCGAGGTTGATGAAATTTTGCACACATGACCTTCAAAATAAGAGGAAGATAACTTTTTATAAGAGATTTTGAAAAACCACCCTCATTTCCTTTTCCCACAACTTAAGTATTTTGATTATTTTTTAAAAATTAAGAGGAAAATTACTGTCTGCATCTGATTTAAAAAATTAATGTCTGTCTACAATGATTGCGTAAACCCCGGGCAATACCGGGGATCGGCTGTATCTGTCTATATCTACATATATAAGGTATGTATACAATATCTAAATAAAAAAGGTGTCTATAAATATGAATCACAAATTCTTCCAGAGGAGAACAGGCTATAGGTGAGGCAGTAAAAAATACTTATCAAAAATTCTTCCGTTTAACGCGAAGAGGAATAGGTATAATATTAGTACAAAACAGCATCAGAGCAATCTGGCGGACAAAGCGGTCTCTATCATTCATTTTGAGATTATTTTGTTTTCAAAAAGTTTCGTTAAAATCCGAAAGATGCCACTAGAAAAATAAATATTATGTGTATTTATTTCAAAATGTCGCATCTGGTCGCTGGTCGGAATACGGCCGGCTAGGGGTGCCATGCACGCACGTGTCCACTAGGCAATGTTTTCAGAAAAAAACTACTCGAAGCATGTTTGAAGTCATTATAATAGTTGTATATTTTGGTATGTTGTGTGTTTGGTAATTGGGGTATGTTGTGAGGCTGAAGGTAGCGGGGAAGGGAAGGAGTTGGGAAAAAGGAAGGTGGGGAAGTACCTAGTGATTTAGTTCTGGTAACCGAACACGTCTAAAGCTATTTCAAGTAACGTTTCAATAATTGTGTTTGGTGGTCTTTCACCAGGACGATAATGGGAGTAACTACCTACTACGTCCCGTTCATCACTATTTTTATTATACCAAAGCAAATAAAATTAGGAGAAAATGTAAATAAATTTAAGTCTAATTTACCAACATCTGTGATTGATTCAAATTAAAAAAAAAAAAGTTTTAAATATAATGTAGGTAGATACAAATAAGGATTGTATTAGGACAATGGGTACCTAACTATGGACCTATTTGAAAAAACACAAATTGTCTTTAAAAAATGGAGAAATATAGTACCAACAATTTCTCGTAACGTTTTGGTAAATAAAAGAATCCAAAGTTTTGTATTCAGCGTTTAAAAAAACACGAAAATTGGTGTTTATGAAAAAATTTAACTAAAAACTTATTTATCTATTTATTTTAAATTTTTTTTCGAGGTTTTAAAGAAAACCCCTAAAGGTAGACTTTGAGGATATTCAGCAGTTAAAAATATTTTTTTAAATTTACGAAAAACGGTCAGAATAAGGTCGTATTTCTGATTTGGTTTTGATAAATGCTAAGCCTATGTAAATTTTAAAAATTTATAAAAAATATTTTTCATATTAAAAACTTTATGTTTATCGATTTGCGTAATAATATTATCATTATTTAAAATTAATAAATGATTACACTTGGCCTTAAGAAGAGGCTCTAAGTGAGATAGTGAAAAATATGTTTTTGAAAGCTCTAGGATGAGGGAGGAAAATAATATAAGGTTATGTTAATCTGTTCTGTGAAGCAACCGCTCAATGATGAAATAAGACAGAACTTGAATAGAAAATTCACAGAATTTAAATTTTGTGAAACAACCCATCCTTAGTATACCAGTGATTTACTTTACATTTATCTCTGGCCTTCTTCACCTTCCTATATAAAATGAAAAAAGGTTTGGAATTTTTATTACGTACCAACAATATTCCTTAAATTAATTCATAGCAAAAGATGAACTTTTTACTTTGGTGATAAAATTATATTATGCGTATCAAAAAAAAATTCCTTAATCTTTTAGTTTGAGATCCAAATAAAGAAACGATTGCTCCTTGGTAGAGACAAACCTACCATGTTTATGGTATTTTTTATTCAAAATTCACAACCAGCACTGCTTTTCAGATGAAAAAATTAATTGAGTTTGTGCCAGAAGGTTTCTATTTCATAAAGTTTGGAAATTTTCCCCTGATTCCTCCATCCCTTCCCCTTATTGTAATCGAACGCAAGGGGTACCATTGATCAACTGGAACGTAGGCAACGGAACGCATAAAAACAAACGAAAGCCGAAACAACGTGAAACCTAATATTAATTTCTCGGTCCCTCGGTCGTGTAAAAAAAAACTTAGCTCGTCTAATTTCAACTGAATTACTGCTATGTTCATGTTCTCTTGATTCAATTACTCACAAAATTACACACGAATAAGTTTTTGCTGTAATGCGCCAGAGATACATGAAACATTATAAATCAGCAAGATTTGTTTAATTGCTACACACAGCCCACTAAATGTCTAATATTTCAACAATTTAACGTGCGCTATCTGTAATCAAGAACGTGCAATTACTCAACTTTGTTTTAAATTCGCCAATAACGTTGATAATATTCAAAGAACACACGCAGTTATGCTTAAAAAAACCTGTACCATGAATTCATATTTATGCCACACATAAATAATTATTTTGGTTTGTTACTGTAATATTTCATTTATTTAAACATAATTTAAAGTTTAAGAAAAAAAATCTAACATTATTGTTATGAAATATTTACATTTCAACGTGATATAAATATATACCTAAAACAGTGAATCACAAAGATAACAAAATGCTATAAAAATGTAAATTTTTTTTCAAGTGAAAACTTCTTCAGCACCGTTGTTATTTGAAGCTAGATGAAACGGAAGAATGCGAGAGAATGAGATAGCAATAAAATGTTGATTTATTTTACTTGGTTACAATATAATACTATAAATCCACTGTACCACGCAAGCCTTCTCTGGTTTAGTGGTATGAAGTACATGACAAACCTTAGCGGCCAGACATTCAAAGGACCAAGAATCAAACCTTACGAATTCCAAAAATATATTTTTTGTGAAATCAAAATCCAATCTTCAAACTACTCTAAAATGAACAGGCAAAGAAACGCCATTTAGCGACTTCGAAGAAGAAAACACAAATACTAATAAGAAGACCAACTCTTGTCTGCTTTTGTTTTCTGAAGATCTTCTACCGCGTGTGAATTGCTCACTCTGATTTTTTTTTGCTCTCAGTTAAAATAAAGTTAAATATTTTTATTGCAAATTTTAGAGAACATCAGGAGTAAAGCAAAGGGCCTGGAGACTATTCATTCTGACATACAATCTAAATCGTAATATGAATATGACATTGCGAGCTAAAACTATCTGCATTTTCTTCCTATTAAATTCTAAATTGCTAAAGCCGTAGCCGGTTTCCGCTGCTACCAACAAATAGATTTCTGCTTTATGGTGACATGAGATGACTTGCCTTTCATTGTTATGACTAAAGAAATTATAAATCTACTTATCACCAAAAAACTTAAACATAAAGACTATAAATTATATAAAAAAAATTCTGATTACAGTGAATTTAAATATTTAAGAACTTTGTGTAAAAAGATGTCCATGACTTGCTACCGTAACCATATAAATGAAATTCAAAACTCCATAATAAACAATGTTAATTATTTTTGGAAATATTCAAAATCTCTTTAAGAAGATGATTCTGAATTCCCGAGCATTATGCACCTAAATGGTAGCCATAGCAATAATACTGATGGTATTGTTAACTTGTTTGCAAAATTTTTTAAAAGTGTTTATTCAACAGACGCAAATAATGCTCCTCTTCCATCAACAACTCTAGATGAAATTCTTGATATTTCGCAGTGTACCATAAGTCTCTCTGATGTAGTAACTAAAGTTAAATCATTAGATATCAACAAATCTGCAGGACCGGATAATATCCCCACAATATTTATCAAAGAATGTATCAAAGTAATTGCTCTTCCATTAACCAAACTTTTTAATTTATCTTTATCCAGTGGAATTTTTCCCGATATATGGAAAACTAGTTATTTGACTCCAATTTTCAAAAAGGGCGATAAAAGTGATGTTTGTAATTATAGACCAATATGCATTCAATCCACCATACCAAAACTATTTGAAAGCCTAATACTTGACAAACTTTTTGCCCAAATAAAACCTGTAATATCACCTTACCAGTTTGGATTTATGCCAGGTAGAAGTACACTTTCTAACTTGATTATTTATGAAAATTTTATAACCAATGCTTTTAAAGAAAAAAAACAAGTAGACTCTGTCTATACTGATTTTAGTAAAGCCTTTGATTCAGTTTCCCATAAAATTCTCATTTGGAAATTAGAAAAGCTTGGTATATATGGCAGTATATTAGCCTGGTTTGAAAGCTATCTTACTGGAAGACAACAAATTGTTAGAATAAAATCCTCTTTGTCGGAAAAAATTTATGCAACAAGTGGAGTTCCACAGGGTTCACACCTTGGCCCAATATTATTTATCTTGTTTATAAATGATCTTTCAAAAATATTTCATGATGTATTTATCTTACTTTTTGCTGATGACCTCAAAATTTTTAGAATAATTCAAAATATTTACCATTGCAACATTCTTCAAGATAATATCAACAAATTGTTAATTTGGTGTAATGAAAATAGACTTTACTTAAATATCTCAAAATGTCATATAGTTAGATTTTCTCGAATAAAAAATCCAGTGATCTTCAATTACAACATTGATAAAAATATTCTGGAGACGTTAACACAAATTAAAGACTTGGGCATCACTTTCCAATCTAATCTTTCATTTGTTAACCACATAACAGAAATCTCTAATAAGGCCTTAAAAATGTTGGGATTTATAACTAGGCTAACTAGAAATTTTAACAATATTAAGTGTATAAAACTGTTATATTTTGCATATGTTAGAAGTCAACTTGAATACAATTCTCCCGTCTGGAACCCATATTACAATATACATGTACAAGCTGTTGAAAGAATACAAAACAAATTCTTACGTTTTCTTAATTTTAAAATGGGTATTCCAGCAATTATGTTGAACTACAATACTATTTTGAATGATATGAATATGCTTACATTGTCAGACAGAAGAACTTTCACTGACTTGGTATTTCTGTATAAAATTCTAAATGATTTAGTTAACAGTCCAGTATTGCTCGAATTGATAAGCTTCAAGATTCCACTACGTAGTACTAGAAGTCAGGATTTATTTCAGTGCAGTAATTCTGGAACTAACTACCATATGTATTCCTCTTTACCAGTCAGTGGATATCTTCAACTTATCTTTAAACAAATATAAAATATTGTTACGAAGGCAGTTTTGTTATGTACAATAAATACTCTATATTTCTTACTATTCATATGTAAAAGCCCCGAAAAAGGGCGTTAATAAATAAATAAATAAATAAAGAGCGGAAAATGCAAAGAATAAATCAAAAATATTCGCGTGTAAATGCAGATTTCGAAAAAAAGGTAAGAAAAATACACGATGTATTTATGTTATTTTTTAATTGATTTATGTTGGAAATAATTATGTTATGAAATTTTAAGTTTTAACGAAGGTAAAAGTAAACTGTAATTGCTTTTTTAATGTATTTTATTGGTTAAAAAAAACAGAAGGCAAAATAAAAAAATGTAGAAACTTTAAATTTAAATTATGCAAAATACCATTTATTACAATTGTATTTTTTTATCACAAACACAGTTAACTAAGTATTTTTTTTTATTTTTCGTGGAGGAAATTGTGTCTTTTGTCAATGTATTTGAAATCGAAAAACTTGTAGTGTGATAGAGCGGCGGAGGGAGAGTTGGTCAGAAAATCATTTGAACTTTTAATTATTTTAGTTATTATAAAATACAGTTGCGTCAAGCCATGTTGCCCAAAAAGTTATGGAGGTAACTGAAGATTTAGTAAATTGTCCAAGCATGTTGGAACTTTTAGAAATACTTTTTTTACAAAGTTAAAAAGGTTATTTACCATGGGAAACTGTCTTGTGAAGTAAAAACTTCTTTAGCACCGTTGTGATTTGAAACTCGATGAAATAGATGAGCGACACTAAAAAGAGAGAAGCACATCTATATCATATATTATATACATTTACACGATTTAGCTTTAGATTTAGCCAGCAAGAGAATGAGATAGCAATAAAATATTTATTTATTTCACGGGTACTCGGTTCCAATATATACGAAAAATAAACGGTCCCACGCAAGTCCCCTTTAGCCTAGTATTATAAAGCGCCTTACGAACCTCAGCGGCCAGATATTCAGCAGACAAAGGATGAAATTTTACGTAATCCAAATAAAAAATATATGTATTTTTGTAAAATCAATATCCAATCTTCAAACCACTCCAAAATGAGTAGGCAAAGAAAACCAAAGAAAGCGACATCTAAGACGAAAACACAAATACTAATAAGATGTAAATGTATGGAAAAAAGTGCACTGGAATTCGACGACAAAAATCATCCATCACATTGATAAAAAAACGTGCTTCCTAGTCTCTTGTCTACTTTAGTTTTCTGAAAGATTCACTTCTATCGCGTCTGATTTTTTTTAATCATGCAAAAAATCACGTTTTACGAAAAACACCGAAGAAATACAAAATATCGCACATTGCATTTTTTTTCCATTCTCTAGTATGACGGAGTGAAGAAGATAAATCAGTGGTTGCGATTTAAAAGTCATCAGAAATTGAGAAAAAGTAGAAAAAAGCTCTTTACGCAAGAAGTTCTTCGGTAATAATATCTTTCATACATAAATCAGTGTGTAACTTGTATGGGCTAGGCTGGGGAAGAATTATATTACCTAGAAACAAAGCAATCCCACATCCCGTAAACTCGAGATGTTCACCTTCGCCTTTCAAACCTTTAAACCCCATTTTTATAATGCTCTTAAAACCACATTTAAAGAAAGAGATCTTTATTACAAGAAAATATTACAGAGCAGACTTCATCATAATTAGATTAAATAAAACCAACCATTCCTTCTTTGTTTAATTAAGTCTAATTATGACAAGCCACAACGTAACTGCTATTTAAAAAAATGTTTTACAAGTTATGCTTGGTGAAAAAGTCTGTGGTACAATTTTTTGTAGATAATAATTGATAATAATAATTTTTATGGCTGTGAGACAGAGTTAAATGAACTTTCTTTGTTGTTTTGTCGGATTAATCAGATTATTATTTTGAAATTTCCCACTTTCTCCGGGTGGGAACCAAATGCGATGCCAACCAAGCCAGTGACCGGTATTGTTAAAAGTAGCTGCTGTTGTCCTCTGTTGGTGCAATCCCGTGAAATCCTATTTAGATACTATTTATATTAATCTTTACGACGAATCGGTTTACAGTATGAACATCAAAATATATGCTACGGATAAATTGGTGCTTTTACTAGCTTTTCTACGTATTGTGGATACTTTCTACGTAATAAGACACTAAATTTTGAATTTTGAGGGCGTGAGAATCGAAATATTTCTAGCGTTTATATTTCTTTTAAACTATTGATTTTAAACTCGACTAAATCGATGCAGTTTTTATTTGGTGATAAGGTAGAGCTCTACTCAAAAACCTCGAGATAAAATCAGTTTGCCTTTATTATTTTAAAAATATCAAGTCATCTTTAAAAAAATATATAAATGTTTGCCAGAATCTTTCTCCTCCTTCTATAACTTTTTTTTTATTTACAAACTTCTGGTGAGGATTTTCATTGTAGCTACCACTATTAATAAACTGATTAATATATGTATATTACATATTATTATTGTAAGAATGGTTGTGTTTTGATGAGAAAATTTAAAAAAAATTAACACAATAAAGTTAAGGGAATATCGATTAAATTAAATACCGACGAAGTTTTTTCAATCATTCATTTTTTTATCTACGAAATAATTAATGGCCATATACTCGTATCAACTGGTTTTTTGAAAAAATCTACAGCACAAGCAAATAAATACATGAGGCGAGAAAAGGAAATCAAAAAAGACTCACCTAAAAAAAAAACAGTGTGCAATTCACACACGGTAGAACTGAAACCTTCAGAAAACTGAAGTATACAAGTGTGGGCAGACTACGAAGCATCGCATAATACGATCTCATTCTATCGCAGGCTAAATCTTATAGATGTATGTGTTCGTCACTTTTATGTATGTATGTATTGTATTAGGATATAGATATAACTGTGTATCAATTTAAAAAGCATAAATAATAACATATTCTACTTTTTTTTTCTTCTATTGGATTCTTCCCTCACAACCATACACCTGGGTACCTAGCATGGTCGATCGACATAGGTTTTATCGAAAATGTCGGTAACTTGTCATCGCTCCCGAGCACCACTGCAGACCGCTAACGAACAAATAACAGTTTAGGTCAAATAAATTATGAACCCTTAGTCGTTGTGAACTTTAATTTGTTCGTTAGCGGTCTGCAGTCGTGCTCGGGAGCGATGACAAGTTACCGATATTTTTGATTAAACCTATAACGATCGACCATGCTAGATACCCAGGACTAGCCTCAGAACGTCAATGATCATTCAATCATCTCCAGTCATCCATTACCAAAACTTAATATGCCAATTTAAAAATACGTTCCACAATATTTTTGAAAACCATTCAGCCTATTTGCGTTCTATTAACGAGCGAAAACCTCGGCTCAGCTCTTTGACTGAAATGCTCCCCGGAGACCGAGTATTATATTATAAATGTAGGAACCCGAACAATTGAGCGCTTTTATTATTACCGTGACGATCCACGGTTACGGTACCTTGACGGCATAAAAAAGGCAATAAACATACGTTCCTTATCATAATAATGCTGCAGCCTTTCTAAAGATTATATACACAATGTACGTAGTAGTGGAAGAGTTTTCAGAGAGCATTGAAAAATACGACGTTATTGATTGTAGCTGAAAATGAATTTTATTTTTGAAGTCAAACTTCTTTACGCACGCTTGCTTGGGGAGTAAGCTGGTGAATGCGTGGCGAGAGCGTTACGAAAAGCAAGGCAAACGAGAGGGAGATATAAGTTAGTGAAGATAGAAAGAGATAGAGTTACGTTTCGTATATTATTCTAGGGGCAAGAGAGAGAGAGGTGCGAACACACATTTTCTTTCTCTCTTTCTCTCATAGTCAGTTACGTTACACAGTGCAGGCCTATTGTCTGTATCACACAGTAGAAGCAAGAGAGAGCAGTGCGCGCGCACATTTTCTTTCTCTCTTTTTATCATATAGATGGAGCAGAAGTTTTACTTCAGTTGTATGGTCTCAAGCAAACTCGTTTTTTTAATGTGTTATTTCAACTTTTTGTATGAAGATGTAAAAAAAAATAATTTTGAAAAATAAATAACACTGAAAACTCACGGACCGCCACTGGTATGTAGATCTGTTTCCTCCAAAGGAAAAAATTAATTATGTTCTTGCAACTTTCTCTCCTCTCCGCACCGTGACGTCTCCGTAGGCTCCTACAATACTACTAGCGGTAACGATAATTTTGAACGCGTATAATATATGTAGGTACAAGGAAAATATTGAAGGTTTGGATTTTGTTATCAACGTATAATATATAACTAAATAACAACAGCCGAAAATGAGACAAACGGTGAGAAACGTACAATCATTATCATACATTAAGAAATTTAAACTCCCGTTTTCGTAGCTGATCTGTAATAAGTTACATAATATGTCTCCTCCAAAGGAAAAAAAAAATAGTACTCTGGAGGAAACAGTCGCACGTATTTGTGTCTCATCTTTTGTCTCACCATTATTTAATGTGTAAGAAAAACATGCAGCATTATAGTGGTAAGGAACGTATGTTTATTGCCTTTTTTGCCAGTCACAATTAGGTCATCACGGTAATAATAAAGCCAAAAAAAAAAAAAAGATCATCATAAAATAAATCACGATAAAACAGAACAATATGCATTGGAACTGCGAAAAATACAGGAAATTGAAAAGTAAAACTTTTCCCACAACTTTTTACATACGGTATCAAATTTTACAGTACATTGTCCAAAATTACTCCATTTTTGATATTTCATTATGGCTTCTAAAATATATGATTTAAATGTTTTCTTTGCTGTTCTTATCTGTAGAAAAATAATAATTTTTTTACTACAATACGCACTAGATTCCCAACTGCTCCCAACCGTTTGGAGCCAGTGAGAATATGGCATCCCCAATTAGGACATGTTGTCAGACTGAAAGTAGTGGTGAGGAGAAAAGATAGGGAAGAGGAAGATGGGGAGTATCTAGCTAACAGATCTGATCACCAAACACGGCTAAATCCATTTTCAGCAATGTTTTAATTCTAATGTTTTAATTGTGGTCTGGAGAGTATCTTCTACTTTGGAACGTGCCACAAATAAACAACTTATAAATACATCATTGAAGAAGAAGACAACACTAATAATCTAAACGAAAATATGAAAGAGAACAAGCCACAGAAAAATAGAAAACGATAATGGTCGCAACTGGGTGGTGCGCATTTATCAATTCAGCTATTGACACCTTCTATGAAATCGTCATAATGGTCAATCTCATATTTTCAAATTTTTGAGTAAACAATTTTCGACTAATTTTTCCATATCATGGGCAAATACCTTTTTCGTTGGAAGCAATCGTTCTAAGAACTAGTTTGTATCCTAGAGAGCGTCTCGGATAAATGTATCCGATATTATTTATATTGAACATAAAATTAGTCGAAAATTAATATTGTTAATTCTAAAATTTGAAAATATGGGTTTATAACGGTTTCTTTGAAGGTGGCATTACGTTTTTCTATTTTCGTATTATCGTTTAGATTATTAGTGTTATCTTGACGTTGGCGATCACTGTTGAGAATGACTCTCTGTCTTGCGCTGCCCGAAATAGCTCCTCCACACTTCTAATGCCGGTCCACTCTTGTATATTACGCAGCCAAGACATTTGTTTCCTACCAGGCCCTCGGCGACCCTCTATCTTGCCTCTCAATATTAAATGGAGCAAGTGATACTGCTCCCCTCGAAGTATATGACCCAGATATGAAATTTTACTGATTTTGATTAATGTAAGCAGTTCTCTATCTGCTCTAGCCCGCCTGAGAATTTCTGTGTTGGTGATCATGTCGGTCCATGGGACCTTGAGCATTCTCCGGTGAAGCCACATTTCAAAACCCTCTAACCTGTTCATGGTATTTACTTTCAAGGTCCATGTTTCACATCCATAGAGCAAGACCGACCACACATAACATTTTAGCATTATCTGCCTTAGTTTTAAGCTGATATTGTCATTGCAGAAGAGGGATTTCATTTTAATGAACGCAGTTCTTGCTGCTTCAATTCTGCATCTAACCTCTACATCTGGGTCAAGAGTCTCCGCGAGAATACTGCCGAGGTATCTAAATCTTTCCACCTTTTCGACATTGCAAACATTTAACTGTATCACTGATTCAGAGTGATCTAGTCGTCCAAATGTCATCCATTTAGTTTTATTGATGTTGATTGTTAGGCCCAGTTGCTCACCAGCATTATTAACAAGATTTAATAGGTCTTGGAGGTCATCGATACAGTCAGCTAGTAATACAGTATCATCTGCGTATCTTATGTTATTAATGACAACTCCGTTGATCTTCAGACCCTTCTCAGTATTACTTAGGGCTCTTTTAAAGACATAGTTGGAATATTATATTATATTAATTTTTAAGATTTATGGTTTGCTAGAATATTCTTTCGAATAAAAATAATTTTTAGAAAATTTTGGGAATCAATGGTCCGAGGGATCAACTGGCATAGGGATCAACAAACATCCTGAGCCTGGGATCAATTTACCTGGACTAAGTTGCGGGGGACGAATAGTCGGTGTGCCGCACCGTGCGGAACGGTGGCGTTTAATTTGTAAAACATATATCACGGAATGCCTCTCACAATGCCGACCACTTCATGTGATGTATAACCTACTTTCCAGTGGATTTACTTGTATGCTGATAAATGCTTGACTGTACAATAGCACTACAAGGCTGGATGACAAGGTTGATGGGATTTGGTTGAATATTCCGAAGGATGATCAAGGGCCGTCAGCCGAAGCAGAATGTCAACTAAATGATTTTATGCATTCATATTATTTTAATTTATTTATGAACGCTTAGTAGACACATTTTCACGAAGGTGAATTTGCATGAGGTATTTTTTTAATACAACTATCTGATTTTGAATTTTGATTTTTTTTTCTTGAATAAATTAATGCAAATTTTGGAAGTGAAAATTAACCTATTACCTGGCCTCCGATCGAGCTGAAACTCAGCAGATATACTCTTTGTCGATGACAATTAATGAAAAAAAAATCCTATCGACATCAAATGACACCACAATTTCAAGGAAGCGCATTAGTGTGCGTGAGTGCCACCAAAATTGACCGAATCGTTGTCATCGACAACGAGTGGTTATCTCTTTTATATTAGAGAGAGAAAAACACATACATCTGTAGGATTTAGAATGCGAGAGAATGAGATAGACTAATCGGTGTCCTCTTTGTGCGGTGCTTCGTAGCCTATCGGTCTCCTCTTTATGCGCTGCTTCGTAGTCTCCCCACTCTTGTGTACTTTAGTTTTCTGAAGTTTGTAATTCTACAGCATGTGAATTGCACATTGTTTTTTTTTCGTTACCAGTAATTTTAGTTAGAAAAAGCGTACGATGAACTTTTAAAGGTTTTAAAGTTTGCTTTTAAAAATTTGTACTTATTTAAAAAATTACATGATTATTTCTAATAAAAAAATTTGCAAACCTATTTCATCGCCATTCGAAAACATTTTTTTATTTATTTTTCGAATACGTTTACAAATATTCTATCTACTTGGATTTTATTGAACAGCGAAAATATTCAATACTACTGACAGATTTCCCAAATAGGTTTTGAAACTTTGTTAGAATTTAAAAGCAAATCTTTGCAAGATAGGTTATATTCGCATGGTTGCATGATCGAGTGAGCGTTAACTCTGAGAATAATTTTGTCACGATAATAATTATTACTTAATAATAATTATTTTCCTGACTTAATAAAACTTCACCTGGCCGCTTACTTTAATTGTTGAATCGCCGTATTGTAGATTCTTTTGATTGGCAAATGTATTGATAAATTTCCGGCGTTACTTTTTGAATTTCCGCCGTACGGGAGCCCGACGTTAATTCGAATGGTCGCCTAAAAATATAAGTTTGTTGGTTCAGTATGTGTTAATGTCACAGTTACGGGTTAATACCTTTTATAAGAATTATGTCACTAATTCTAACCTTGATTCGTATGTAGTTGAGTGTGTGGATCGGATTCTTTTTGAATTGTCCTGGAGCGACGAGAGATCGCCATGTTTTAAGGCTAACACACCGCCGCGTTCACAATTGATTGTGGATTATCTGGGGAATCGCGGCGAGCAATTCGAAAGCAACCCGGGTGATAGTGAGTCCAGCGTCGAATCGGTTATGAACGATGACGGAATGAATGTTATCAAAATCAGTATGGATGAAATAAAAAAATCGATTAAATGCATGAAGAATGGTAAGGCTGTTGGTTTCGACAATATTGCTGCCGAATACTTTAAAGGAGATAACCATATTATTCTCACATGGTTGTGCAAACTTTTTAACCAATGTTTAGAGGAGGGTTACACGCCATTAGATTGGAGAAGGGCTGTAATCATGCCGTTGTACAAAGGTAAAGGGTCACGCATGGAATGTGGGAATCATAGGGCTATTAGCCTGCTAAGTGCTGTCGGCAAGCTGTATGGAAGAATATTGATTGAAAGGGTAAGAACGGAAACAAAGGATAAAATATGGGATGTGCAAGGTGCCTTTATGAGTGGAAGGGGATGCATGGACCAGATTTTCTCCTTGCGTATGCTCACTGAGAAGTTTCTGGCGAAAAACCAGAAACTTTTCTGCGCCTTTGTAGATCTTCAAAAAGCGTACGACCGAGTCGACAGGAAAAAGCTATGGAAGGTGTTGTCCAAGTATGGAGTGAATACAAATCTTATACAGGCAATTGCGTCTCTGTACGAGGGAAGCGTTGCATGTGTTAGGGTGAACGGTGATTTTACGGGGTGGTTTGACATCACAAAAGGTGTTAAGCAAGGCTGCGTAATGTCACCATGGTTATTCAATCTATACATGGATAATTGTATGCAAGAATTGAAAGATGTGGGATTGGGCGCGAAATTGAATAGTCTGAAAGTATGTTGTCTGTTGTATGCTGATGACGCGGTGCTGATTTCTAACACTATGGAAGATCTACAGTCTCTAGTATCTAGGATGAACGAAGTATGTATGAAGAATGAGTTAATGATGAATGTAAGTAAGTCTAAAGTCATGGTGTTTGAAAGAGAGAGTACGAAAACAGTGTGCGATATAGTAGTGAATGATGAATACTTGGAGCAGGTGGATGAGTTTGTTTATCTGGGTAGTATGTTTACGAGAGATGGGAAGGCTGATAGAGATATTGAAAGGAGGGTAAATGCCGGTAACTCCATTAATGGAGGACTGAATGCCGTTGGAGCTAATAAAAAACTTTCAATAAAAGCGAAACTAGCAGTCCACAATGGAGTCCTGGTACCTACCCTGATGTATGGCAGTGAGGCATGGAACTGGCAGAGGAAGGATGAAAGTAAACTGAATGCTGTTGAAATGAGATCCCTGAGACGTATGTGTGGTAAAACCATGTATGATCGTGTTAGAAATGTGGATATCCGCAAAGAATGTAAGGCTGATGTAAGTATAATGAGCAAAATTAAGAAAGGGACCCTCAGATGGTTTGGGCACGTAGAGCGAATGAACGAAGAAAGTAGTGTTAAAAGAATATATGATGCAAATGTGAATGGTAGAAGAAGTCGGGGACGCCCGAGGAAGACATGGCACGATCAAGTAAATCAGATACTTGAGATGGGCCATGTCAAAAGTCAGAATAATAGAAGAGTATGTATGAGACGATGTATGAATGTGAGTGAGGCAAAGAGTGTGTGCCAAGACCGAGTTGTTTGGCGGTCCGTCCTCTCTGCCTACCCCTGCGGGGAAACGGCGTGATGGTTAGTTAGTTAGTTAGTCGCGGCGAGCCCATTCGATGGCTTGGCGTAAATAAGGCCCGGTAACAAGCTACGGTCGTGGCAGTCTATCCGCCGATGGATGGATTCCCGGCGCTCATCTTTGGATGAAGCTTGCTGATCGAAATGGGATTCTACCCGGTGCTCCCTGGTGTGCTCAAACCGGAGCCCCGGTCCTGATCGAGTGCTTGGATCCTGCTCCCTGGCGAAGGGTCCTGATACTTTGAAGCCTTCCTTGGAGTCTTTTCTCGGTGCCCGAATTGGAGCTGTGTGAAGCTAAATAAAGTGTTCGCGTGAATTTAGAAGTAATTTGTTTAGATCCATGGTCCGCAGGTACGCTATTTCTTTATTTTAGTTAATTGCCTCTTAAATTTCAGAATAGGTTATGTTTTTTTTGGGAAATGAATCCCGGTCCCTTGAAGGGCACCGTTGTATTGAAGATTTAAATATAGTTGTAATTGATACTGTGAGATAATCTCTTTTATTTACCTAGCCTAACTATCCTTACCGGAGGGAAAACTGTATTTTTCCTTCTCACCATCCAGGGTGTGTTTTTTATGCTCTGTATTAAAAATCCAAGGAATCTTTATGTTACATTTTTCATAGCAATATTCATGTTTATTCAAATGCAATTATTTGTACTACGTTTCCCTGGTTTCAATGTTACGACAGACGGGAAAAATCCAATATTGCCCACCGAGCTGGTTTGTTTTGCAACAGTGTAACGAGTTTATTTGATCTTGTTACACTTGTTATTTGATCTTCCTTTTCCAACTCACATCGTTTCTTACCTGTGAGTCTCTCTTCCTTTCAGAAAATGGTTCTGAGTCTTTCACAGAGAACTTGAGGATCACCGGTTTCTGACATAAGAGTAATCGCCACTATTATACAACGAATATTAATTTGATTAAAATATACAACTAACAATAAATTGCAAAAGGCAAACTCATTGCATAAAATCTCTAAGATACTCTTTAAATTGAATACGAAATTTTTTACGAGCTCACTTTTCAAGGCTTCTATTGGTTGAGATTGTGCGGGTGAAAGTTTCACTTCTTCCACGTGTGAACTGCACTCGATTTTTTTGGATGGATTTCTTGTAAACTGTATTTACCACTTTATATGAAACTATATAAAAGATTTATTAAGCAAATTTTTTATGAAAGTAATATTGGAAGAATAAGATTCCCTGACTTATTCCCTGGCCACGAACACCATCAAAACAAGCGGAAAATGTGATCGAAGACTTTGGTAGCACAGGATTAAAACCCGACGCTCTGGACTACTCGGATACTTTTAGTTATTTTTTTTAGGTGTTATGCCGTGTTGCACTACCTCCTTCTTTAGCCAACTTTTCGGACGTTGCAGTGTCCATCATCAGGGCAGATCCGGCATATCCGGTAGATAACACCCCAAAAACAAATAAAGAAAATACTTTTGGCCGTGAAAATCTAAAAAAGTATCTTGTTAATTACTGCCCGTATCTGAATTAAATCCTAACAAAAACATTTACATTAGATAAAAAATAACAGAGTCTGCAGTTCGCACGCAGTAGAAATGAAACCTTCAGAAAACTAAACTTCAGGAGAATGAGACGAATGCAGAGTATCCGGAGTAGGGTTATAGTGGGGATAATTCTTTTTATAATAATATTGTTACGAAGTTAAAAATTATTTTACATTTTATTCTACGAAGCACCACACGTTGAGGACACCGCTTATTCTCATTCTCTCGCAGGTTAAATCCTGTAGATGTATGTGTCTGTCTCTTTTTAGTGTCGCTACTTTTCAATTCATCGTGTTTCAAATAACAACGGCCCTAAGAAGTTTTCACTTCAATAATTACAATAAATAAAAAAAACAGTGTGCAATTCACAAGCGGTAGAAGTGAAACCTTCAGAAAACTAAAGTAAACAAGAGTGGGAGGCTAAGAAGCACCGCATAAAGACGAGACCGATTATTCTATCTCATTCTGTCGCAGGCTACATCCTATAGATGTATGTGTTTGTATCTTTTTAGTGTAGCTTTTTCGTTTTCACTGCAAACAATGGGATTTTAGCTACATAATATCAAGTGGGATTTAAATGTATATTTAGCTGAATAATAAGTTGGTAAATTATGATTTATTTAAGCGTGCTGATCCTCTTAAGTTTCTATGAATTTAATAATTCCTTTTAAACCGCACTTGCAAAGTTGAAACGGACTCTAAAGCCCAGATAAATAAGCCGTTGAAGTATTTGATGCTAAATGCGATTGCCGATCGGCAGCAACAACTTCTACTCACGAAAATCCTTATTAATCTATAAATAAATGCCCATCCCGGGAATAAATATAATTTTGCATTATATTAACATTAACATTTATATATGTTTTCAAATCTACAAAATCTGCATATCTGTTAGTCTACATAATACTAAGTTTTGAGACATAATTTGAAATAATTGAGCATGAATTCCCCCACCAAACTCAAGAACCTTGTCTCTTTATGGTGAGGAAAGGCATTTTTTATATAACAGCATAACATATAAAAAATGTATACTTATTGTAAAAAAATTACAAATATTAAATATAAAATTAAAAAATGAGGAAGGCAATATTTGAAAGCTTACCGTAAAGTCAAATATTATTTACACACGTCTATGTTTTACGTATTAAATGTGCTATAAAACAACATCGGGAGGTGTAAGGCTCTGGTGCATTAGTATGACATGTTGAAATATCGTACAAGTGACCCAAAAACATCAACATTTTGTTTAATTCTCTAAAAGTTCTTTGCTTCATAATTGATTTGAGGCGTTTATGTATAACTGCAAGTTCAAGTGAAGGTGTTTATGTATAAAGCATGACAGTTGATCCGCCGAAATTGGCCCCCCGGTCTACTTGTATACGGTTTAGGGAAATACAGTATATCTTATTACACAAAATATAACTAAGTGACCCCGAAGGTATGTCCAGAGAGTTTGTACCTACCGCTGAATAACAAAAGTATAACATATTTTCATTCAATGCATTTAACATATTTTCAAAAACAAAAGTATTTAACATATTTTCATTCAATGCATTTAACATATTTTCAAAAACAAAAGTATTTAACATATTTTCATTCAATGCATTTAACATATTTTCAAAAACAAAAGTATTTAACATATTTTCATTCAATGCATTTAACATATGTTCAAAAACAAAAGTATTTAACATATTTTTATTCAATGCATTTAACATATTTTCAAAAAACAAAAGTATTTAACATATTTTCATTCAATGCATTTAACATATTTTCAAAAACAAAAGTATTTAACATATTTTCATTCAATGCATTTAACATATTTTCAAAAACAAAAGTATTTAACATATTTTCATTAATGCATCAAGGAAAAATTTAAGTTTAAAATTAGTAAATAATTTAGTAAATAACAATTTCAAATTCATATTAAATATCATTTCGGGGGGCCAAAAGTCGGATTCACTGTCGGGTCATCATAACCGCATACTCAACACAAATTTCGATTTTTGGAGATGCCTGCTTAGTCAACTGGATGATCAATAACATTTTGTTTCATGGTCGAGGTGTTAAATTATCGACGATGTATCCCGAGTTCGCGCAAATAAATTTTATATGATTAATAAGATTAATGGAAGACGTTGTGCGGAAGTCGCCACTGCAATTCAAGACTTCGAAATCTGCATAACCGGTATGAGTACAGTTCCATGTTGTCCAAGACAAGTTGAAGGGGCTCCGATAGCCAATCTCCACAGGAGAGGACATCAACCGATATATTAACTCCATCTCAATAAATTTCAACGCCGTCGAGTAAACAAATAATCAACTCAAATAAGTTATGATTTAAGTTTATTCTTATAAGTTCTGATTCTTGTTGAAACATTTAAATGTTTTGTCAGTCTGAAGTAGTTGTAAAATAATTTCAAGTGATTTTATTGACTTAACTGGAGTGTACGCTTTAAGATGATGTTTCAGGACTTTGCCATAATGAAGAAGTCGCGCAGGTATTTCCATAGCTTTAGGATTTATCGAGAATGTTTCATGCACGGAATAAACCCATATCTATGCGCTTTGTAACTGTGAGAAAGGTTTTGAAGTGAAACCTTTTGGTACCGTTGTGATTTGAAACTCGAAAGAAAAATAGCGACATTAAAAAGAGTCATACATCTATTGAATTTAGCCTGCCGGAGAATGAGTATTTTAATTTGTAAAATTAATACCCAATCTTCAAACCACTCATAAATGAACAGGCAAAAGAAAACAGAAAAGAAAGTGACATCATGCCACTCCGAAGAAGAAAGCACAAATACTAATAAGATGAACAAATGTATAGGAAAAGGTGCACTGGAATTCGACGACAAAAATATGGAAAAAATCATACATTGATAAAAAAACGAGTGTACGACTGAAGTTAAACTTCTTTAGCTCCATCTATATGATAGGTAGAGAGAAAAAAAATGTACGCGCGCACTGATCTCTCTTGCTCCTACAGTGTGATACAGACAATAGGCCTGCAATCTGTCTTAGATATACGAAATGTAACTGGCTATGAGAAAAAGAGAGAAAGAAAATGTGTGCCCGCACTTCTCTCTCTTGCCCCTACAGTAATATGCCAAACGTAACTCTCTCTTTCTATCTTCACTAACTTATATCTCCCTCTCAACTACCGTTCGCCTCGCTTTTCGTAACGCTCTCGTCACGCATTCACTAGCTTACTCCCCAAGTCAAGCGTGCGTAAAGAAGTTTTACTTCAAAAAGTGTTTCGTAGCCTCCCCATTCTTGTCTCCTTTAGTTTTCTGAACATTTCACTTCTAACGCATGCGAATTGCACATTTTGATTTTTTAAGTTAAACTTCCTTACGCACGCTTGACTTGGGGAGTAAGCTGGTGAATGCGTGACGAGAGCGTTACGAAAAGTGTGATCGGGCGAGGCGAACGGTCGTGCCTTTACGCACGCTTGACTTGGGGAGTAAGCTGGTGAATGCGTGACGAGAGCCTTATGAAAAGTGTGATCGGGCGAGGCGAACGGTCTTGCCTTTACGCACGCTTGACTTGAGGAGTAAGCTGGTGAATGCGTGACGAGAGCGTTAAGAAAAGTGTGATTGGGCGAGGCTAACGGTCGTGCCTTA
Organism: Limnephilus rhombicus; assembly: GCA_929108145.2. NCBI lineage: Eukaryota > Metazoa > Arthropoda > Insecta > Trichoptera > Limnephilidae > Limnephilus > Limnephilus rhombicus. Next base: position 19,320,271 of record OV815275.1, read on the forward strand.
ACGCACGCTTGACTTGGGGAGTAGCCGGTGAATGCGTGACGAGAGCGTTATGAAAAGTGTGATCGGGCGAGGCTACCCGGTTTTTTCGCTATTTGCTTTAAGAAAGGCGGAATTTGATTCATTGTTTTGACAAATTGTTGAAAGTTTTGTAAATTAATTGTATTTTCTTAGGTGAAAGCATTAATCTTACAATAGTGTTGACTTTCATTGTTATGTATCATAGATGTCAACTCTGGAAAATTAATCAAACTACGTTGTTATAAGCAAAGTGTCAAAATTGAAAATGTTAAGCGCTGCTGTAGATGATGTAAACGGCGCTATGAATTGTTTGGTAATTGTGCACAACAAAACAGTCTAATAGAACTGACAAGCTCTCATTAAAATACAACAAGGATGCAAGCCTTACGAAGCAGATTTATTAAGATGAACTATTGAACTTGAATAAGACTTGTACATTTAGCCAAATACTTTTATTTATCACAACAGGATTAAGCCAGAAAATAAAATGTACATTAGGTAGTAATTAAATTGATTTCAAATTCAAAAGTAAAATTGAGAAAGTACAAACTATTTTAAATTGGTTCAAATAGTATTAAGAATATTTTTTTTTTACATTAGCTTCAATTTCTGGGGTGTTGCTCCAATTTTTGGGGATGCTGTGTGGAGGGCATTTTTGGGGAAAGGAAGGAGAGGAAATTCTGCCAAGGAAAAAGGTATGAGGGGTGGGTAGGAATCTGGGGTCAGGGTGTCCAGGAATGACGGACTTTCGTATCTGTACCTACCACTACAGTGCAAGACAATTTCCGAGAGAGTCCTGTTGGAAAGGTCGAAAGATCTCCCTCAACCAGTTTCTCCCGATCCGGCTTGCCATGCAGCTGGTGGACAGACGCATCCGCCGCCAAGATCCGGACAAACCTAACCCCATGAACCCGGGAACCCATGCTAAGTCACACATGTTAGCGAACCACTTGGGGTGACCTATGGCAGAGGTGTTGGTTATCCAAAAAATTGAGACATGTTTATTTATCAATTTATTGGATAACCAACACCCCTGCCATATGTCACCCCAAGTGGTTCACTACGTTTGGTGACTTAGCAGTGGAGGTAATCCACCTATTACCCGCCCCGGTATAAGTAACTGATGGTTACTCCTTCAAGGCTCTCGCAAGATTCTATTTTTTTTAATAAAAGGAGCTACATTTATTTATTTTGAACGAATCTAGACCTCCAGTGTCCATGCATACGTTGTTAGTAAGCAGTATGCAAGTGCTTAACAGGAAAAACAAAATGCAAAAAAATAGGTTAGTAAGACAAAGATAAATTAAACAGGGCAAAAGAAAAAGTCATTCATGAGACTCCATGACGCAGCATTGCATCTGTAAAAAACCTGCAAGCACCTGCATAAAATAGCAGGTGACTTAGCAGGAGTGTCCCGGTTCATGGGGTGAGGTTTGTCTGAGTTTTGACCTCTGATTTCTCCAGCCGAACTCTCCCGACCCATCGCCTTGCACTGCAGTGGGAGCACACCGAGCACACTAACTCACAGACCTATAGTCCTACCCATACCTTTTTTCTGCCCAGAACTTTCTCTCCTTGATTTCCCTAAAAATACCATCCACACAGCATCCCAAAAGATTACTTTGCAGTGGTCCTACGATACAGTAGATACACTACTATGCGCTACTAGAATCTGTTTCAAAATTATTATATTGGTTATACTGTAAATGGCATGGAGTTTTTGATGCTTTATTTTGCAATGAATGTAAGCAGATTTCAATTACTTCCTGTTTCAAAGTAAGTGACAGCGCTCTAGGGCTGGAGTTAGTCGACGCAGCTTTTGCAAACAAAAATAGTCAACAAGAAATGACGTTATTCAAATTATGTGTACCTGTTTTAGTCATGTAACCTTTCATATAAAAATAAAAGATTTGAAACAAAAATGGCAGTTATTTCGTTAATATTTAGATTAATGGAAACCGATAGTGTGAATTATAATCAATAGTAGTGGAATCGCCCTGGTGAAACAGCATTCAAAATGGTAAAGTTACTTGAAATGGTTTTAGCCATCTTTGAATAGTCAGGAACTGCTCAACATTCCTTCTCCCATATCCTCCCCCCTTCCCCTCCCTTCATCCTCACAACATACTCCAATTGATAATGCCATAGTACTACTGGCTCTAAGCAGTTACCAGCAGTTCGGTGATTCATATTAAAAAATGACTCGTTTTTTAAGAACACCTACATAGGTAGGTATTATATTTATATATAGGTGTGTTCTGAACTCGATCCACCCGTCTGCTAGCCAAGTTTTATGTATTTAGATGCATAACATAAGTTTTATGTATACTATGTATTTAGATACTATATTTTTACATTAGTTCCACACAAGAGGATTTGTGGAAAATAATTTTCCTTAGGGCCTATATCATCTTTGAGGATGCTGTGTGGAGGGTTTTTTTAAGAAAAGGAAGGAGAGGAAGTTCTGGAAAGGAAATAGGTATGAGAGGTGGGTATGAATCTGGGAGTTAGTATGTGTCCAGGCGTAATGGACGTATTAAGCCATCCATCCAACTGCGGTGCAAGGCGATGGGTCGAGAGATTCCGGCTGGAGAGGATAAAAGACCTCCCCCAACCAGTCTCTCTCGATCCTGCCCACCATGCGGCAGGCAGGCATACGCATCGGCCGCCAAAACACGGACAAACCTCACCCCATGAACCCGGGTACCCCTGCTAAGAACCATTTGGAGTGACCTATGGCAGAGGTGTTGTTTATCCAATAAATGTTTTCCGGGGCGGCGGTTCCCATACCCGCCTCCTAAATTGCATACATGCATAACAAATAAATAAAGTTTGAATTTGGAGTGCACGAAATTTCGACTCCGTGTATTTGGGGAATTAATTTTTTTTTTTCAAAAAATACCGCTGACGGGTGAGAATCGAAAACCTATATCGTAAAACAACCTTGAAAGGTTATTTGAACCCCCTTTTTAGTCTCTAAAAGTGTAATAGTCTACAAATTTAACTTACAACGTAAGACAGATTCACTCATTTTGCCTTTTATATATTACTAGTAGGCCTGGCCACATGTTGCTGTAGCTAACGAAACACAACGCCATTACCTTATAATTTTTATCTTTGTAACCTTACCTTTATTACCTTACCTTACCTTTATACCAACGCAATATGTTAATTTTCGTACATATCAAATCCACGTCGCCCGTTTGCCAGTCCGCTGCTCGCCGCCCGCTGGCCAGCCCGCTCCCTTTATGTATTATGTATTTCAAACATATGTGCACATAAAAACTTGACAAATTATATACTATTATGGGCATCACTTTTATTTATTTATACGTGTGGCATCCCCATCACGTCTCACAAAACATTTTATTCCGTCTCCAGCGCTCGATTCCGCCGGCCACTCGCGTTTTGTACCTCTCTACCAGTTTCATACGTGAACACTAAATCGTGTAAAATATTAAATCTTAAATAAATGTCAATCACTCAAATATGAGTAAAGTGTCATCATCCAATATAATCATTGAACACTGGATCGCGGCCTAGAAGTACCGTGATCCACCAGCTCCTCAGCCCTGGAAACAACGCTTCTAACACTATAAACCTTCCTCATAAATCACTCAATATATTGGTGAAAACTGCCTGAAAATCCGTTGCATAGTTTAAAAGATCTAAGCGTATATACAACAGGAGCGAACTAGATATAAAGATGGTATTCTTCATTTCAATTGCCGTGACGTTTTTAATTATATAAACGACTTTATGCATAGCTAGGATCAGAGACTCATGGAATGATGTACGAGTATAAATAGATATTCTTAATATAGAATCAAAAATTAATCGATTACAATTAGTAACATAATTATCTAACGGTAAGCAAATACCACACCAAATATTCCAATTTGAAATCCATCCAGTTGATTGGAATCGGACCCTACCCTTTTTATGTATTTTTCTAACGTAGGTACTGAACAAGACTAACAACGCAAAAGCCAATTTCTGTCACCGCACTCTTTAGTATTATTATTTATGAAGCTTTTCATTCCATTTCAATTGCTGTGATTTTATTACTTACATAATTTACTAAGGAGCATATTGACTCATTGATTGACTCCTTAATATAGACGAACAAATTACTCAAGGAAATTTTCCTACATTCAAACAATATGCCGGTCTGTGAAAGCCAAGTTGATTGGTTTATGGGAGTAGATAATTAGTTTGTTGGAGTTTATGGTAGTTGGCACCTATGGAGGAGGTAGTCAGAGAACACGTGGCCCTACACCTGCCCGGCTGATGCAATCTTATTAAATGAGGTTCCAAAGGTATAAATTGAGATCGCTGCATCCGTAATTTCCTCCGAGATATCAGTCCCGTATCCGTTTTCCAGTGAAAGTTGGTTAATTAAAGAAAAAACTAGTTGGATAAATCCCCTCGAGAAAAACTCTTTGATAGTTTGAGCAACGGGGCATGGATGGCTATAGTGTAGATAGTTTATAGAAGTAACAGATATATCAGAAAGATGTCGGTAGTGTGTAGGTTCCCCTCTGCATGGTGGGTACCAAGATTCTGGGAGCCATGAGGAATGAGGAATGGGGATTCGAAAATCAGAACTTTAATGGAGACGACGTCAGTCTCCAGAACGTCCTACAGACTCGTTTCTGATTGCGTGAGTTTTTAGTCAACATAAAGACACACCAAGTTTTGTTGTGAAAAGGCCTAATTGTTTCAAGAATCGAGAATATTTCAAGTCTCAAAGAAATCGTCGTATCTCCCTTACTGTCACGGTGGGAAATAATATCTGTTCGGTGTTAGAAAAAGGAAACACCATGCTTTATATTCTAATCACAAATTAACCATAGAAAAATTAAAATGTGCACCTCCATGAAACCAAAATTTCTGACCGCAATTTTGAAAAAAATTGAGAAACTTTGTGAATGTTTTATAATAATTGTTTTTGTCATCAGTGCGTGAGATATAATTAATCAAAGTGTAATTTAAAATTTATATAATAAAAGTATTCATTTCATTTCGACACAATTTGGGAGGCGAGTATACGTATCGCCGCCCCAGGAATTATTTATTGGAGAACTAACACCTCTGCTAAAGTCATCCCGATCAGTAACGTTGCAGGGATGCCCGGGTTCGCGGGGTGAGGAGTGTCTAGGTCACCAAGGTCAATGTGCGGCGGGCCGGATTTGGAGAGACTGCTTGCGTGAAACCTCAACCGTGACCGTAAAAGACCGTGCCCTCTTCCTTTCTAAATATTTCTCTTCCTCCTTTCCTTCAACAAAACCCTCCACACAGCATCCCCAAAGATGACGTAGGCCTCGAGGGAAATTATTTTCCTCAGAGCCTCTGTATAGAGCTAATGTAATAAAAAATGTAAGTTTATATTTTTAATATATTTACACACAGCTAATGCAAAAAAAAATATATGTATTAAAGTATGTAAATGCATAATATATATCATGAATTTACACATAATAAATAATAGGCATTTAAACACTGATACATACCTTTTCAAAAACCAGCTTCAACACAAAGTCAAAGAGGCATTCTATGCTTCAACCAACTAAATGTCTCACTTCCACCCACCCATCCACTTTTCCCTACCACTCTCTACGAATTGTCCACCGAGACAATATTATTTATTCGTTATTATTTTTAGAATGCTTTTGCTGCTTTTTGAAAAAGCAAAATACATTATGATTAACAATGTGCGTAAATCTGAGTGTTAGACTGGTTTTTAAGAACTGTTACCAGGTAATAAACCCACATTTACATAACAGTGAAAAATAATGTATTATAAAAAACCTCATGCTAAATTGTAGCAAGGTGTGCCCACGCTTTTTGTGGAATACAGCTTGGGATTCAGAGCAATAAGATTTAGATTTATTTTTAACGGTGAAAATAATAAACAGGTACTATACATACCTATGCAAGTTTTTTTTAAATTTCAACTTGCTTTCCCGTGATACCGTTACCACAATATTTTTAGAGCCAGCTGTTTCTCAGTATTTTAACAATTATTTGTTATTAATTTTGTCAGTTCTGTTATTTTCTCAGTTCTGTGAAGCAACTGGCCCATACTGATGTAATAATAGAACTTTTACGGGAAATTTGAAGAATTGTTCGAATTCTGTAAGACAACACATCCAAAGCGATGAATTATGTGCATCTGTCAAATTTTCTAATTTAAATGTATGGCAAACACGTATTCATGTTCTGCATACTTACACAATAGAGAACTGCAGTCCAATTTTTTTACTTTTTTTAATGAATAATGACCTTCTAACTTAAATAACTGCATATATATATATATATATATATATATATATATATATATATATATATATTTTAGTGTTAGTTTTAATAGTTAAAATAATTGTCAAAGTATTAATTTTTCAACATCCCCCGAAAACCACCACATGTGTAGTGAATCGTGTGACGTCATCACTCCTGCAAAGTGACTATGAGATCGGGCAATCAGCTGATCAACTGCCGCCATTTTGAATTTCGGTGTTCGAAGTATTCTCCCGAGAGTAGAATTACAATTATTTTGTGCAGTAATTTTTGAATATTTTCAATAGAGATAAACTAATAAAAGATACGTTTATTTTTGAAACTGAATTATTTAGGCCTAAATAATGTTTCAATAAACACAACAACTAAATCTCTATAAACAGTATGTAAATAAACGAATAAATTAATACGATGGCTTGTGTCATACCTACATTCCCATACAATGACTTTACGGTGACGTCAAGACACGATGGCAGTGACGTCACCACTAAACATTTCAATATTGCCAACTTGACGGCGTGTTTCTACGACCCGATTAAAAATGGACTTTTAAATATATTTTTTAATAAAACTTATATATTCGGAATCAGTGTTTATTGGTCTATCTGAACATATTAAAAGCCATAATATCTTTCACGGGAGTTCCTTATTATAACTTACCCTACAAAAACGCTAATCACAATAATTTTCCTATCACTTTGAATTTACTTACAATCTATTTAACGACAAGTAATATGTCATACTTCCCCTATAGACAAGAAGTTATATTAGTGTTGTTAACATCAAAGCTAATATTGTGGTTCACATTATGAACAGGTGTCACTACAAATAAAATCACCGGTTAGTTATCGATCAATTTGTCGATGCGATGGGTCTCCTTATTGCCAATTAGACCACAAGTACATGCATTCAACTATTTCCTTGGACATCGTCAATAGAATATAGGCACTGAAACTTGTTTTGTGTATTTATTTACGATCTTTGATTTATATTATTATTTGATTAGCCTGAGAATAGGGAAATGGGATTTTCATTGATGATAGATCAACAAAAATCCCAGCTAATTGCTCAAATGATAGCTCTTGGGCACTTACGGTATGAATCATCTACGGGTCAGAAGGAATGTGCTCATTGCAGTACATTTCTTCAGACTCATTCGTGGATGGTTTGAAAACTCGACTATCATGGAGAGTATTAGTTTCTACATATGTTCCCGACACCGTTGGTTATCTCCATCACCGACAGCGTAAACTTTGTTATCTACCGGCTTGCATAACTAACTCGCAAATTTTCATGCCAGTCGGGAAAACCGTCTTATTGTTAAATAGAATCACTTCGAATATTGATATGTTTAACATCAATGAAGCACTATTTAAACAGCAAGTAACTATTAATATAAATCTGCTTATTTTAACTTATCTATTATCTCTCTATCAAATCGCTTTGATGCGTTAATTTTGTAATGATTTTTAAATGAATAAATTGAATTGAATTGAATAATCATGCGAAATATATTATATGCGTGTGTATAAATATCTGACGTATTTCCTGATTCCTCGAATACAAGAAGCTCATAGTCATCGATAGAGGCAGAACACGCATAGAAATTTCCATGAAATCGAGCATCACATAGTCCAAATTTCGAAGAATTTCGGTGTCCGTCGCTCTCCATGCGGCGTAGAACCGTTGAGAATGGGACAGTGGCGTAGCTAGAATGGGTAGCACCCGGTGCGGATAACGTGGTGTCACATCAAGATTGAACGTGGTGACACCCCATGAATTAGTCATCCTCAAACTAGATTTTGAATAATATTGAAGAAAATAATTTTGGTATTTGGTCGTATCCAAAGAATCGACAACTTAACGAAATCTAAGGGCGCTCTTACATTTGGTCGACGAATAACCATCGCTTGCTCAGTGTAAGCAGCTAGTCGTTCGACTATATAATATAATTGTATTCGTTTTTTAGTTTTGCGTTTATAACAAAAAAGAAACTATCCCATCCCCTTAACCTTGTTTTATGAAAAATATTTTTCTACACTTTTAAAAACACTGACAGAATAACCACCTTTTCACATATTGACTTCAATCAGTAGGTAAAAAATTACGTCACGAGAGAGAAAGAAATGAGAATGACAAGGAATATTTCAGGGGAAACACAGTTCAAATACAGAATTATTAATAAATGAAACAATTTAACTTTGTTTGAACCACTTTTATATTTGAGTAAATCCGACCGGTTTCAGAACGAACGTTCCTTCTTCATGGCTAATGTGTACAGAATTATTAATTAATTATTTTAAATAATACTAATCCTCTAAAAAAATTTGGTACCTGCTTTTGTCTGAATTGTTCCCGCAATAGGCCACTTGCATGGATTTCATAACGACTTGGAAAAAATCGTGTGGATAGATCTTTTTACTAAGATTACGAAAATGTTAGTAAATTTTTTTATAAATGTTCAGTTAATTTTTATTTTTAAATCAATAAATCCACAATTTGAGCTATACGAAAATGTCCGGTCTCCGAAAATGTTCCTATTAATTTTGAAAAATTCCACACTGATTTATTTTTTTTATATGGCATCACTTTGATTTCAGGCGAATTTTTGAATTTGACGTTTAACGTTCACTAGATTTATTGTTTGTTCTCTGCGAACTTATCTTTTGGTTTGACTTATTGAATTCATGTTATGAAGAGAACCCCGTACATTTTAGATGTCGGTACGTGTTTTAGAGGTGTAATGGTTACGGTGCTGATTTTAACAAAATCAAATTATATAATATTCTTATTATTATTATAATTTACAAGTACAAGTATATTACATTGGATTTATTGAACATTATAATGATTTAAGATCAATAAGATGGAGCAAGGAAAAAAATATTTATGAGATGTAATATTTTTGGTATGCCTCGTTATTGTCCTGTGCCATTCGTGTGGAAAACGTTCTTTTTTTTAAATGATTTTCGGCTATGTAGTTATCGTTTTTTAGCACTTATAAAATTATATCCCGTCTTTCCGGTATATAAAAAATGGTCTAATTTTTCGGATCAAAATTTTCAAAAAATCAACTGGGTTTCAAAAATACGATTAAAAAAAATAGGGAATGTCTTAGAATATTTGCCTAAACCGGAATTTTTTTTAAATGAGATGCAAGTGGCCTATTAGTTCCAATTTTGAAAATAAAACTTCGTTGAAGGTGGATATTTTATCTCTGGAATTTTACATCACAACGCAATACTCGTACATCATCGGAAACAGAAATGATTAATAATCGTGATTTATTTTTGAGTCGTTATGCCATGTTGCGCCCTCTCAGTATTTAGCTGAAGTTTCGGATAGCATTACAGTACCCATATCAGGCAGATGTTTAATCTTATTAATATATAATTACTCATCTCCTTTGAGGACACCTAAATCTTCCGCAGCCAACTGGGCCGAAGGTGAACCCCAAAATTATTAACCTTCTTATATCTACTTAAATACATGAAATATATTTTTAGTATTTTAGGTATTCTTGATGTATTATGACTTATGACCTCACTTTTAAAGGCTCCTTGCTTCTTCATTGGTTGAGATTGTTTTGGTAAAGTTTCGCTTCAACCGCGTGTCAACTGCATTCAAATTTTTTAAATTTGTAAGATCCCCGTTTTAGACGTCGATCCTAGGTGCGTTTCTAAAAAGCTGGCAAGCTTGACAACACGATAGTGTCCTCTTCTGCTGTTCACAATTGGTAAAAACTAAAATGGACTTAGAATCGGTATTTAACGGGGACCTATCAAAAAATGGAGCTCATCGAACATTTGATGACTTTGTCGGGACTTAGATAGGTTAATTGCTACTTGGCTTAAAGTAGAATAATAATTACAATACACATTTATGCAAACTTACGAATACAGGAACGAGAGCGAGACTGTGAGGTGGTGGATTATAATGGGAATGTTGGTGTTCTTTATTCCAGGGGAAGTTGTTATTTGCTGATGTGTCGTGAAAACCGCCTACTGCTTCTGGGGAGCTAAAACGCCATGTTTTTACAACCACAATATTAGTTTATTTCCCTTTTCATTAGTCACCATAAAAGGTTTATATTTAAATTATATTCGCAAATAAATAACTAGTTTTACTACCCGAGTTTCAACTGAAAAAAGGAATAAACAGCATGTCTTCGTGCCCCAATATGTTCCCTCCAAATGGATATCGCAGACTTAAGACTTTCCATGTAAATTCCGTTACAAGTTCAACAAAGTTTCGTTGATCTTAAGATCCCATACATGAAAGATTGAATAAACTTCATTACATACTTCAGAGCTCACTGTTCGTAAATTAATTATCAATATTCTGTTCTACAGTTAAGTTCATTCAAGACTCTTTACAAACTTTCACGATACTTACTTTGCATTACTAATGAACTTTTTTGGAATTTTACGCAGGTGTTTAGTGGAAACCCCATCGCCGATAAATTTGAACAATAGATATTTTACCTAACTATTGCTGTCGTTATCGTCCTCCCCAGAATACCGAAGGAAAGGAACAACTGCACCTCAGGCTGATAATACCTAAATAAAATCATCAAATTCAAGTTTTTTTAAATACATTGTTTGGTTTGTATGCTGAAAGTCTGTTGATGAAGTTCACACCAGGCAATTTTAATGCAAAAAATCCTATCAAAAAGTTATATCTTCTCGAATTCTAAAAAAAAAAAAAAAATATTTCCCTAAAGTCAAAATACAGATAGGAAATTGGGGAATAAATTTGTATGGACAAAACGCCGTCCGGTTCCCTCTTAACTAGCCGTTTACAATACTAAATGGTTGTCTGTCGTGTGAAGTTTGAAAAGTGTTTTTATTAGTAAGAGAGTTACAATTTTATTTTTTTTTTAGAATTCGAGAAAATATAAGTTTTTGATAGGATTTTTTGCATAATTATCCAACTTGCCTTCGTTATGTATTTGTGTTGTAATTGATTTACTTATGTCTATGGTAATGTGATGTATACGCCAAGAGTACATTTAAGTATGTTATATGCCTCCGAGTATGTAAATGCCCATCGGTATGTTGTATTTGTATTTTTATTGTAATCACTTATAATATTAGTCTCTGTTATAATTTCTCGTCATATTTATGCTTTAGTATGACAATAATTATTTTTGTAAAATTAACCTGCTGACAAACTAAAAATATATATTACGACAAAAAAATGTTCTTGGAACTGGATTTCGATGTTTGAAGAAAGTGAGTTTAATTACTTTAGTTTAAGAATAAATAAAATTATTCTGTTATTTTCGTGGTTTTTCAATTAACTTAAAACCTGTCCTTTAGAATTCGAAGATTGGCTCTCCTTTTTGTTCACAACGATTTTCATGAAGATTATTTTCTTTTAATAATGTAAGTAAACATGATTGTCCCACGGCAAAACTAAGCAAAGTAAGACTATTTTCGAAAAGGTCACATGTCACCCCAGTGTCAGAAGTCAAATATGTGTAGGTATTGTTCAAATCGACATTTTGACTCTGAAATTTATAACAATGGATGATTTAATAAATTTAATGGAAAACCAACTTTCAACCTTGTCTTTTACAATAAGCTTTTAAATTTGTTTAATTAGACTTGTTTGATTAATTTAATTCTACACATAGATTTTTTAACTATTTTCTGTTCTTTTGAACAAAAAAATTACTAATATGATATCCGACCTTGATTGACAAACGACGCATCGAATATTTTTATTGTAATCTGTTTATGATCACTGGATATAAGTAAATATACTTATTTATTTATATATCATACTTTTTACAAACTACGGGATTTAACAAACACTTTACAGGTAGATTTGCTGCAGCACCACCTTACATGGGGTTAGAGATACACAATTTTCTTTATTGAAACATTTATTTAAGTTACAATTTTACTACATAATAGATATAGCAACAATATTTTAATCACTCTCCTAATAAGGCAGCTGCTTGTGTTTAGGAGAGGACAACTAAATATGTACATCTATATAAATTAAAAATATTATTACAAAAACCAATAGTAATTTTATGAGAAAATACGATACAAGTAATAAAATTATTACATAGTTAATAAATTATTCAAAGGATTGATAAAGCAAAACATATTTCTAAATAAAAAGTAAAATTATAAGGTGGTACTAGAGTATTTCAATTTAATTTTTAAAAATATTTTTCGTAGTTTTCTTTCGATCGTATATAATATAGGGGTAATTTATTTAGTGGTGCTGTGCTGATGTGGTTCGTATTAGTGGTACGGTTAGTTCTCCAACAGATATGATTCTTTTGCTTTTAGTTAATATTTTTCTATGTAAAAAAAAATAAGAACATATGTATGGTGAGAAATTATAAATAAAAAAAATAATTATAATGATAAATTATAAATTTAATTATGGTATAATATTTTAATTAAAAAAATCTTTATGTAAGAAGTCTTTATGTAGTAGTGCAATTTTGTCAATTTTTTGTAAGTGGGGAACCGGGAAATCTTGGAAAACATTTATTGTTGGGTAGTAATAGGGCTTTTTTTAAGATGATTTTTATTCATATTTTTTTAATTGTTTCCAGTGGAAGTAGGGACGTAGGGGGATTTATATGCACCCCCCCCCCCCAAGCTCGATTCCATATTGTAGTACAGAGTGTGCAAGTGCGTAATAAATATCTTTTAGTATTTTTAATGATACAGTATTTCTAAGTTTAAAAAATATATGGATCAGTTTTCTCATTCTGTCTACTGTGGAATTTATTTGATTTTTCCATTTGATGTTATTATCGATAATTATTCCAAGATATTTTATTTTTTCTTTACTACTATGTGTATGCAGTTTGAGTTACAGGGTGCGATCCTAAGAAGGCAATTTTTTTCGTGAATTTTTTTGTTTACCTTTATATTTGAGATATTCCCTGTTAGGCTGTAGGGTATAAAATGGGTTTTTTCGTCATTTATGTCAATAAGTTTTCGTCAAACCATAGTTTTACGATATTAATTGCATTGTTAGCTAATACTTCGACCTCATTCCAAGAATTTATTTCAATAGTTATTACTGTATCATCTTCGTAAGATATAATTTTTCCAATGACTGGGAGTTCAAAATTTGGTTTACATGCAATATGAATAGTAAAGGTCCCAATACAGTTCCTTGTGGAATTCCAAAATCTATATTTTATATTTCAATTAGTTCGTTGTTTACATTTTTACCTGTTGAGTTCTTTGATGGAGATAACTTTTTAACCATGTTTTAGCTTTGCCAGTTATTCCTATTAGTTTATGAATTAATTTTGAATATGAGACACTATCAAAAGCTTTACGGAGGTCAATGAAAATACTTAAGAATTTTTTACCTCTATCTAATGCTTTGTAAATAAGCTTAGTTAATTCTGCAATTGAGTCTTGTGTGCTAAGTTTATCTCTGAAACCGTATTGAATAGGGTTAAATCGTTTATAATTATTAATTAATTCATATATAATCAACAATTTGTTTTTTATTACTTTTTCGTATATTTTTTCAATGTTGGATAATGATATTGGGCGGCAATTTTTTACTTCTTTTGAATCTCCGGATTTATATTCGGGGATTATAATGGCTTTTTTATAGTTTAACGGGAATATTCCACCTTTAGCGCTTACATTAATTATATGCGTAATCGGTTGGGTTAGGAAATTACAGTTTTTTTTTTCAATATTTCTGTAGTTATTGTATTATGTTTTCATTTTTTTTTCTGTAGTCGGTTTAAAAATTGAAAGATTGTTATTTATTATTTTATCTTAACTTATGTTATCTGGTTTGTAATTTTTGTCAATTTTATATGCAAGTTTTAAACCGACGGTTGCGAAAAAATTGTTTAAAATATTTGCGCACATATTTGGTTCACGGATAGCATTTAATTTAGTTCTATTATTGTTTATGATATTTATTATTGACTTATTTTTATTCATAATTCCATTCATAGTGTTCCATGTTTTTTTAGGGTTTTCTTTTGTGAGGAAATGTCACTATTAGGCACGCAATCAGGGCCGGATCTACGAAATCTGGCGCCCTGTGCAGTAGGTACCGATGGTGCCCCCCCCCCCCCCTACATTTTTATTTTGCGGCTTACGAAAAACGCTTACACTGACACCGTAAAATAACAAATCTAATAGATATTAATTATACATTTAACGAACTTCAAATCAATGTTGATTTGGAGTGACTGTTGATTGTAATTTTAAATGGGATGTACAAATAAACAAAATTTGTAAACGGCTGAGGGCGATAGTGGGTAGGCTGTACAAACTGAAATGTTTCGTTCCGGTGAATATTTTAAAAATCATTTACTTATCACTCGCAGAATCAACTTTACGGTATGGATTAACAACTTGGGGACACTCTTGCAAGACTAATTTGAGCTACCTACAATCAGTACAAAATTCTATGGTTAAGTGAGTTCAAAAACATATTTATTCACAGAGACGAAACATATCATTGTTGTATGGGAATTTAACAATATTACCGGCGCAGGCCTTATTATGGTACAAAATATTGATTCAGCATATGTCTGAGTCTAATTATAAGAGGAAAGTAGAACATGATTATAATACAAGGTTCACGAAGAATGAAGGAATGATTGTTCCAAAATATAATAATAACTACGGACGGCGAACCCTGGAATCTAACGTGCCAAAAATATTTAACATGTTACCAATTAATATAAAAAATTGCGATTCTACAAATAAATTCAGATATATGCTGAAACAATGGCTGCTAATTAGAGATAGTTTATATTAATTCATATGTGTTAATTGTTATAATCTGAATGGTTATAGTAATAATATTATGTAATGTTTAAATTGTAACTGAACATTAACATCCTGTTGACAAACTGCTTTATTGCGGTTTAACGGGATTGTACCTTGAAAAACCAATAAAAAAAAATGATGAAACTGTCAACACGTTGCAACCTGCAAATCCTGCAAACCGTACGATGCTTTTGTTAATGGAATTTACTTAAGGTTTCATAAGAAAATGGTCTTTAACTACCTTCTCCTAGAGACTTAAATCGTACAAAATAAAACAATAGCGAGCGTACGGACGACACAATAACTAAAATTGTCAGCATTTTGAAAGGCGCAAGTCGGTTTGTTTGATTCACTAGAACAAAATACCGCGTTGTGATTGGGTATTGAATTTGGAGCGCACCCAATCGTCGTAAAAGACGGTAAAAGATATATGGAAAAATAGATCTTACGTTTAAACTAAATATATGGAATTTGTAAAAAAAATTCTGTAACTGACTATAAATTCGTAAGACGTTGATACCAACCTGATGCGTGCGCATTCTGTTTCTTTGGAAAGTGTTGCTAGAGCGTAATAATTATTTCGTACTATGGGTAATTTTTAAACGATTTGGGGAATATTATAACTAAATTTTAATACAATATTTATTTTTTCACGGCGCCCCTTCGGAGTTGGCGCCAGGTTTTTGCACGTTTTTGAACGTATGGCAGATCCGGCGCTGCACGCAATGCTTGTGAGTCTCGATGTGGTAAGGTAATCTTAACTAAATAGCACGGTACCCACAAAAGGTAGTCACGGTAGGTTATGTTTCTTCGGGTAAGTTGGGATACTTCATTTCAATTTTGACCACAGGGATTCGTTAATAGTATTTGTTACGATTCGCTCATTCGTTAGCGACGGAGTAATTTGCATAAAACGTTATCGATGTTAATGGTTGAACTTCCAAAACTAGACTGATTGACAGTTGGCGGCGGACAAATAGGCTAAATATAACAGAAGAAAAATTTGCTTAAAAAACCAGAGCTGTTTATAATACCATTAGCGATTTTAAAAATAAATTCAAATCGGAAACAAGTCATCTATCAGAGATATTTCATAATTTTAATTAATTTATCTAATTGTTTTATTGTGTCTATAGATACATCGAGTTTAGAATACCTAAATAATTAACACAGATTTTTTTTCAAAAGAATTGGAGTGGATTTTAAAGTAAGGGAACCAATTGAGACTTGACGTCGAACTAGAGATTAAAATAACGTTTTCAATGTATACATATTTTAAAGGTCTCTGCCATTACGGAGAAGTATTTTAAATCCCTTATTAGTAAATTTATTAAAGTGTGAAAGAAAATTGAATTTGGGATCGAAAATATTACCAAGATCATTAATTTTATTGGCCGAGGTGAGGGTGTGGGCTGGTAATATTATATTGGTAGATGAAAGGTTGATTTAATCTGAAGAATCTTATTAAGTGGCATTTACTAATCTTTAGATACAGTTCGTTAAGTATGCTCCAATCTTGTTTAACTTATTTAACATTTAGTTTATTTAAATGTAAATAGGTACATCTACAGTTTTTTATCATCGGAAAAAACATTAGATTATTGCCAAAAACATTGACGATGTGGTCAAGGTTAAGGTTAAGCAATTTGGTTGGTTAGACGATATCATTCTGTCTTTAGAAAGACCCCCAATACAGCATATTCAAATAGTCTAAAGTCATGGTGTTTGAAAGAGAGAGTACGAAAACAGTATGCAATATAGTTATGAATGATAAATACTTGGAGCAGGTGGATGAGTTTGTTTATTTGGGAAGTATGTTTACGAGAGATGGGAAGGCTGATAGAAATATTGAAAGAAGGGTGAATGCAGGTAGGAGGACTGAACGCCGTTGGCACCAACAAAAAACTGTCCAAAGACGCGAAACTAGCCGTCCATAATGGAGTATTGGTACCTACCCTGATGTATGGCAGTGAGGCATGGAACTGGCAGAGGAAGGATGAAAGTAGACTGAACGCTGTAGAAATGAGATCCCTGAGGCGTATGTGTGGTAAAACCATGTGTGATCGTGTGATAAATGTGGAAATGCGCAAAGAATGCAAGGCGTAATGCAAAGAATGTAAGCGTAATGAGTAAGATCAACAAAGGAACGCTCCGATAGTTTTGGCATGTAGAGCGAATGAACGAGGAAAGGAGTGTAAGGAGAATATATGACGCAAATGTGAATGGTAGAAGAAGTCGAGGACGCCCAAAAAAGACATGGCACGACCAAGTGAATCA
The DNA here is from genome assembly GCA_929108145.2 of Limnephilus rhombicus. NCBI lineage: Eukaryota > Metazoa > Arthropoda > Insecta > Trichoptera > Limnephilidae > Limnephilus > Limnephilus rhombicus. The sequence goes on from OV815275.1 coordinate 19,337,655, forward strand.
GATACTTGAGTCGGGCCATGTCAAGAGTCATAATAATAGAAGAGAATGTATGAGACGTTGTATGAATGTAAACGAGGCAAGGAATGTGTGCCAAGACCGGGATGTTTGGCGGTCCGTCCTTTCTGCATACCCCTGCGGGGAAACGGCGTGATGATTAGTTAGTTAGTTAGTTATGACATAGGCCCTGACGAAGACGGATATTATTTTCCTCGTGGACCTTAATTTTTTTAAAACGTATTGGTCCTAAATAAACATTTTGTGGCCATGAATTTGTGTGACAGGTTAGAATTATGTTTTACTTGAAGAATTCTATTAATTAGACAGCTTTTTATATATATCCGGTAGCTCCAAAAACTTACCTTCTATTTCGAATTTACAAAGTTTATTGTGAAGAAATTTATGCTTGACTCAATGTCAAACGCTTGTACATGATATCTTCTGGTCTCGGGACGAAATAACAAGGACTTAAATTTCGCGCACAAATATTACACTGACAGAATTACACACGGACGGATTACACATAAACTACTGAAATTACACAAAGCCATTTTTGAAGTAAAACTTCTTTACGCACGCTTGACTTGGGGAGTAAGCTGGTGAATGCGTGACGAGAGCGTTACGAAAAGCGAGGCGAACGGTAATTGAGAGGGAGATATATGTTAGTGAAGATACATGAGATAGAGTTACGTTTCGTATATTACTGTAGGGGCAAGAGAGAGAAGTGCGAGCCAACATTTTCTTTCTCTCTTTCTTTCATAGCCAGTTACGTTTCGTATATCTAAGACACAGTGCAGGCCTTTTGTCTGTATCACACTGTAGGAGCAAGAGAGAGCAGTGCGCGCGCACCTTTTCTTTCTCTCTTCCTATCATATAGATGGTATAAAGAAGTTTTACTTCAGTCGTGTGGTCTAAAGCAGACTCGTTTTTTTTTTTAAATAAAGCAAATAATTTAAAAGTGTTATTAAGTTCTGCAAGCATTTTCGTTTTTACTATCAATCAAACCTTCTAAAACTTTCCGGAAGACTGTTCTAGAAATTTTAAGAGGGCGAAATTTCCAGTCCTTAAATCTTCAAAAGCACGCTCTTTAGGTAAAAACGGGAACCGACATCCTACAGAGGGGATTTAGATCTATCACACCATATAAATCCGTTGATCGTACCGGGACTCTATGATATTTTATTTTATTGTCATAGACAGTTTAAATGAAGTGGTTTATGAACCTGAATGCCGAAATAGCTGTCACAATATTAAAAAGTATTACTCTTGTAAAACTTAATAATGACAATAATACTAGATACGATTTTCTTTAAATACAAACTTTTAAGCATTTGGTTTAAGTTTTAGATTGTTGTGGGTGATGAATATGTTTGAACAATTGTATTCAATAATTCCATCCGTGAGTAATTCTGACATTGGTACGTGAAATTCACGCTCGTGTAATATCGTCATAATCGTAACAATTTCTTCTTAAATTTGCTATGAAGGCCGTATGAAAAACTGATCACAAGGCTCTTAAGAATAAGTAGACATTTCCCTTCACTTCCCATTTATATTGTACAAGCAGGACACACGAGTACGTATATCAAAACGGGAAGATGTCAGTTCAAGTGTATAATATGGTGTATTGTAAAAATACTAGGAAGGAAGCGGGTAGGCACTTGAAATATATTGGTTAGAGAAAATCATCGATTTTGTGATATATGGAAGACTTGTTTAGCCTTGGGGAAGGATTAGATTTCGTAAAGGATTTTATTTGTCAAGATATTCAATACACCTTTCTTCGTACTATCGAGTACAGATTGTCAACAACGACCAGAAGTTTGTAGTTATTAAATTTGGAATATGAAGCACAATCACATGATCAAACAAATTTATCGTTGAACGTATTAAATTTGTCTCTTAAATAAATTTATAATCATCGCATCTACTCGAACCAACTAAAGCAACACTTAGTTAAATTACGGTGGTGTACGGAATATTTTTCTTACATTTTAATACATCTAGAACAAAATGCTATTCACATAACATTTTGTAGAAGAATATTTTGATTTTCCAATTAGGAAGATTACTTAATTTTGGATTAGTGAAATTATCATCCCATATTTGAATTACAAAACTTCTAGAGTGTAGTGTACGTGGCGTCTCTTTTAATGCCAGCAAAAAGTAGGTACTATTTAATTAAAATAGAGGTGATGTTTATCCAATGAATATAAATAAATCCTGGGTGACTTAATTTCATCCAATCACCTTCTTTAATATATAAAACGGGTTAGTTACACCGTGTATAACTCAAGAACGGCTGGACCGATTTTTATGATTCTTGAATTGTTGGATTTGTATCCACCCCGAATAGCAGAATAGTTATTAAAACATCGGAAAAATCACAAAAAAATAAATGAAGATAATTCTTTTTCTCGTTCATTTTGTATTGGACAAATTCTCGTCTTTTGAAAGAGCTGCAGCAATATCGTGATAAATATAATATTGAATAGTGAGTGAATTCCAAAAATTCAAAAACGCCAAATGTCAATGAGCTGATTGTTTTGCTTTTTTTCTTAAACATATAATGCTGCCCCTCTTTCTTACTCCCTAAATGCCAATAGTCGAAAATGAGACGAACGGTGAACGTATGTCTGCACCCCTCCAAAGGAAAAATACAATAATTAAGTAAGTGGAAAAGTAAGAAAATCACATAAGATATATATATATCCGCACACAACGCCATCTCTGATACTGACAAAACCCAAAACCGGGCAGTTACGAATCGATAAATGCTTCTTTGATGTGTAATTTTTAACCTAATAAAAAACAGAATTTAATTCATCTAACAACAGTTACTGTTTCTGAGACGGTGTGAAGTTCGCTGGGTCAGCTAGTATTATATACATTATGATAAATTACCTACGTAGGTACATAATACGAATATAATTAGAATTAATGACATTGTCCTTCCCAGAAAGAGTACATTCATTCCATTTTATTCATGTATCATGTTACGCATCGTTTTCCTTGTGAAATATGATTGTTATTTTACTATTTTCTTATTCCCATGTCTCTTCAATTGTTTGAATTTATTATGTACGATAACAGAAACAACACGACTGGTTGCACGGCAGTGAATTGATTTTACGTTTCTCTGACTCGTCTGAGGAGCGATTCTACATCTTTTGTAATGCGAAAAAGATTTCATACGGAATCGACTGTCAATTTGTGTGATTTTCTATGGCTATCAGTTGCTTTTTCTACGGGTGACCGATGTCAGATGTCGGTTGTCGCATAGTTTTGTTTAGCATTACTGTAAGTATGCTTGATTATTTATTAATTTAACGTACGTTTTAAGTTTTGTACCATGGGTTTGACTTTTAGATCTCTATGTCAAAGCTACACTTACAGAGTAATTGAATATTTGGGGCCGAAACACATTAATTATTTCACTAACCTCCCAACTTTTAGGAAAAGATTATGAAAATTGCATTTTATTTCAACAAGGAGGAATTCTGTTGAAAATGTACGGAATATTTAAAGATTATTTTTCTGATTTTAATAATCCTACTAAAAATGTTTGATTTTTATGTTTTCATTCAATATTATTGATTTTAAAAACGATCTAAAACTGTTCAAATCAAAACGGCCCATGGTTGGGAAATGGGTTTGTGACGTCACAAGTGTCGCTCAGCTGAACTAGCATAAATAAACGCTGTCAGTGAGCGTCCTCACTCATGACGTCACACGATAGCCACGCCCCAAAATATCGTTTTAGCGGTAATTCCAAAATGGGAAACTTTAACTCGCTGTAGAAAATTTATTCGTCAACATAAAAATAAAATAAAAATGCTATAATCATCGTAATTTTTTGCTTAATTTTTTTAAGCAATAAAAAAAACACGTGGAAATACCCCATTACATAAAAAAACAACTGTTTACGTGCACCAAAAAGGTATCTACTTGATTAGATCGAAACGAAATTTCACAAATGTCAAATTAGCAGTATCAACTAAAAACATACATTAAATGAATAAATAACCATGTATACTTACAGTTTCGTGTTTTAAACACGCTTTACTAAAATATGCGATATCACCCAGAGAAAAAGAAATTGACAGACATAGAAAATCACTAAAATTTTACATCCGATTCCGTATGGAATCATTTTCAATTTCCACAAAAGATTCAGAAGGCCCATTAATTTGCAACTGTACAGGGCGGTTCCGATAAGAAAGATTGATTATTCACCGTACCAGCATTTTCAACTAATAACTCAACATCGATTTTATTTCATTCAAAATGTGCTTTAATGTATATGTATTTACATTCAAGTTAACAATAAAAATGCTCAAACCAGTAATGACTTATTTCTTATAATTTTTTTTTGATTGTAAGTATTTATAATGTTTTAATAATGTTTTAGCAAAATAAGTATGTAAAAAATCTGAAATATAGTAGTTTGTAAGACCATAAATAAATAGACAAAATATTCGTCACAAAACACGTTCTCTGATTTTTTTCATATTTTTATTTGAACTAAAATTAAAATTATGAAAAATAGCTTTCCTTGATAATTTATTGATTTATTTTACTGTATGATTTGAAATGTATGTTGTATAATACAAAAAATCCTTTAAAAAAATAACAAATCTGCCAACTACCAACGGTATAAGGGAACGTACCCATACTACATGACACGTTTAGGGGGGGGGTCTTCAAAATGTCACGCTTGGTACAAATGAGCGGCGGCGGGCTTAGGTTTTTGGTCACCGGAGGAGGGGGGGGGGTTAAAAATTGCAAATAGTTGGTCACGTAGTATGGGTACGTTCCCTAACCTTATTATAATAAAAATAAAAATAAAATAAAAAAATTTGAAATAACTTTCGAGATCAATTTATATTTTTTTGTAGAAATGTGTCGATACATCTGGAACTTATTTAAAAATGGTACATTTCCGGTTGTGTTTGGTTATACCCTCTTAAATAGGCCTTCCACATAGCAACACAAATTCTGCATTGGGCCTGAAGAAAACTATTTTTCTAATTTAAAATCAAATATTTTATTTTGAATTTCGTTAAAAACATCCTCAGTATTATTTCTTCCCTTTGGTTCGCAGTTTACCCGGCCGCGCGGGTTAATTTCTTAATTAATTAAAAAGCTGCTATCACGTCACATCACGTCGTGTCGAAAAACACATTTCACGTGGGTTATTTAGGTTAGAATGATAAACGACGTGTATTCTGTTTGCGGTGCCAGTCAACTATACCAGTAAGAATTTGATACTGAGTAAACTGGATACGGCGGTTGATGTGTATAATTATAGGTCGCGGTCGTTGCGAATACGTTGATATAAATTATTTATGTTGTTTTTCTTTTGTGCCCGCTAGTATTAAATATTTCAAATGACTTGTGTCTTAATTTACGGATATACTTAAATGATACATAAAATATGTATTTAATACAGTTTTAGTGTTCTCCGTAAAATTTAAAAAAAAAGAATTATAAGCGACATAAAATTCATTTTGACATTTATTTTCACCTACATGGGTATGGTTACCGCTGCCCCGGTTGGTTATCCATTTATTGGACCCTGTCGTCGGTCGCCGCTAGTTATTCGCTATATTTGGTTCGTGGTGTGTGATTTGTCAAGGTTTGGCGGCAAATGCGTTTGCCCACCTACTCCGGGCCGGATCGGAAGAGACTGATTGAGGGAGACCTATCCTAGATCGCTCGGGAGACCTATCCTAGATCGCAGGGGGAGGGATGGATTCATACATCCATTACTACTGGACACATTGACCCCCCAGGTTCCTACCCACCCCTCATACCTTTTACCTTTTTCCTTACCAGAAATTCATCTTCTTCCTTTCCCTAAAAAGACCCTTCACACAGCATCCCCAAAGATGACGTAGGTCCTAGGAGATTTTTTCCTCAGGGCCTCCCGTCTGAGGGCCTCCTGTGTGGAGCTACGGGCTTTTACTCTACGATAATATCGTAACTGATTGCAATTTCTCGTTAAATGTTTTGCCTTGTTTCTCGAGTAGGTACTTTAAAATCAATGAGATGCAGGAGTTCGCAACAATCTAATTCGGAGTGAATAATTTTAAACAAAAAAGTTAGATCGTTTATTTTTCTTCTGTTTTCTAGGGAATGCAATTTAAGTGTATTTAGTAAAGGTGTGTAGTTAATGTGTTGAACAGGTATGTGTAACTTGAAGTTAATAAATCTTTAAAATTTGTGCTCCACTCTTTCGATATTTCTTATATGAATTTGATAATATGGGGACCAAACTATGAAATTGTATTCTAACAAGCTGCGTACGAGTGACAAATATACGATTTTTATAACTTCCAGCGAATCGAAGTCTTTGATTGTTCTGATTATAAATCCTAGTGTTTTCATGCCTTTGTTGGTTATTTGTTGTATGAGATTTATAAAGTTTAATTGCGGATCAAACACAACTTCTAAGATTTTATTATCTTTTGTGTATTTGAAAGATAGTGGGGTCTTTGTTTTTTTTTTGTTTTTGTTTTTTTTTTATTTTTTTATTTATTTATTTTATTTTTTTTTATTGGCAATGTTTATTAAAAATACAAATGAAGTTACAACAGTTACTTTTTGTTTTGGGGTCTTTCGTTTTCTGAAAATTTCACTTCAGCCACGTGTGAACTGCACACTTGTAATTTTTTTTAACAAAGCTTTTTTCAAATTAGACAATCAATAACTGGGAATATAAAATTCGTAAAAATAACAAAAATTTAAATAACGGTGATTCACCGCTCATTTTGTTTCAAATTTTCATGGTCTGCGCTCTCATTAAGGCAGTTTGGAATAATTATTCATACCGTTTAACTCAAATCAGGGAGAATAACTCATAAGCCAGTGAAGTTGAATTGATTGGCCATTGTGAAATTACGTATATTCAGCATGGGTATATATTTTACATCACCTCTATTCTGATGCATGCGGTTGACAGCATGCATATTAAAATTTGGTAGGCATTATTTTTCAGTCTGAAAAGTAGAGCAATTAAATAATATGTCAATAGCTATAAATGTACACCCATGGGCGTGTCGATAGGCATTCAGTAATGTAAAATAAGTTTGTACCAGATTGAAGAATTTTTATTTATCTTCTTAACCCTTTCTCATCCAAATTAATTCTTACATATATAAAAAATAAATAAAATACGATTATGTGTACTTGGAATATTACATTTTTTTAAGTTTTTTTTTTGTTTTAACTGATAGTTTAGAAAATATTCAACGTCATTTTAAAACGAAAGTGGTTCCGAGAGGTAAATGACGTATTAGTATGAAAATGGACCATGTTCTGCAAAGAATATTCACAAAAAATACATCAATTAGAAAAGAACATGTCTACTTATCACTTGAAAGTATTATTTATGTGTACTTCTCATCAAAACACACATAAAATGAATATAATAATATGTTACCAGATAAAATAGTCATAATATTTGAAAAGTTTCTCAGTGTGCGTTTGATAGTATAACCCATGGGGGGTAACCAGGGGGGGGGTTAAAAGTTAAGATATCAACATCAATAATATTAAAATAAGGAGACGCGAGCGGCATCGCATGTATGGTTACCGAATCGATTATCCGATCGCATTCGGTAACCATATTTTCGTGCCATATCGGTATGGTATTGTTATGTATCCCCACACTAGTGATCGTATGTCTAGGGAAATTTGACTCGATCTAGGGGAGAAAAATATTTTTTAGGGAAAAGGGAAATCAGCACTAAATCTACGGAAATTTCGACCTGGTAAATTTTTTATTACATATGACAATATTACTAGTATTATATACCCATATGTTTTTTGGAATTCCCATGAATCTTAAATTTTGTTGATGTACTTACAAGCAATTTTATCAAGCAATGTTATTTTTAACACTGACAACTCAAAATGATATTATGTATATAAAAAGATAAATGGGGACCTCTGAAAGAAAAAAAAAATTAACTTGCAAGTTCCGTTTTTTCGGTGATTGCGGTTGATTTTTATTTTGCAAAGTGATTTTTATTTGGAATTTCGTTTCTAATCAGTGGTAAGTGTATACGTACTTTGAAATTATTATTTCACTTAGCAAAAAGTGTTTAATAAACATATAACAGGATAAGTGTACTTGCATAAATGTGAATATTTGAATAATTTGACTGCTGTCAATGTTATAACATGTACAACTAACGTTTATTATGTATTTTGTTTTGAAAGGATTTATTTTCTATATACATTTTTATTTTATTTTTATTAAAAAAAAGAAAAAAAAATAAGTAACCAATGTACATAAAAAATAAAAGTTTTCTACACAAAATGTCCACAAATTGTTATAGTTAATGCTCAAGAAATACAAAGTCGTCGTCGTCGTCCCCGACCAGTAGTTTTATTTTCTTGAACCCCCCGATACTAAAACCTGGCTACGCCCGTGGTATAACCCCAAACGACCAGTGTCGTTTTGAAATCACACGATACTTTAGGATGCTAAAAACAAATATTATATCAATGTTTTTGTTGAAAGGATTCATATAAAAAAAAAAACGCAAATGAATTGGTTCACTAGTTACTTGGTAAAAAAATTTAAAATTTCACGTCATTTTAAAATGATTCTTGTTGAGAAAGGGTTAAGTCGGTTTTTCATTCATAAGGATCGTGACCCCTACTCCAATTTCTATGGTGGACAAGACTCCGCTACTCCAGTGCGGTTCGGCGCTGCCTGGAAAGTGAGAGACCGTTGTACCTGACGCCAGTGATACCTAATCACTTCATTGCTTCGGTGATCTTCTTTTACTTCTTCTGTATGTAGATTTAATTATAGGGTGAGGTTTGTCCACGTCATGGCGGCCGATGCCTTTGTCCACCTGCCGTGTGGTGGGCAGGATCGACAGGGACTTGTTGAACTTCCTCTCCTTCTTTTCCTTAAAAAAACCCTCCACACAACATTCTCTAAGATGACATAGGCTCTGAGGGAAAATATATTCCTCAGGGCCTCCTGTGCAGAACTAATGTAAAAAAAAATAAACCAAGAAAAAATTTAAAAAAAAACATAAGTTTTAGGATTTATCATTTCTCAATTTATCGAATCCCGGCGAGAGCAATTTTTTTTTTAAATTTAAATAATTTGTGTTATTTCACAACTAATTCATTAAAAATAATATATAGGTATATTTGCGGCAGTTCCCGGAGTGGAAGATACTCTCAGTATTGCCCTGGTGTAAAACCACCATTCAGAATTGAAACGTTGCTTGAAATGGCTTTAGCCGTGTTTGGTGACCAGATCTGAAAAGCCAGGTCTTCCCCTCCCCACTACTTTCAGCCTCCCAACATTCCCCAATTGGGAATGCCATAGTCTCACTGGCTCCAGACGGGTGCAGCTGGTACTCTTGTGAAGTATTCCATAAAAAAATATATACATATATATTTTCTTGAAAACTTCTTTGACATTTTTTTTTTACATTAACTCCACTCAGGAGGCACTGAGGAAAATAACTTCCCTCAGGGCCTATGTCATCTTTGAAGATGCTGTGTGGAGGGTCTTTTTGAGGAAAGGAAGGAGTTAACACGGGTCTTGAAGAGACCCATGTTGTAGGAGGGAGAAAATACAGAGGCCGGCAAATCGTTCCACAGCCGAGCCGTTGAACTCAAGAACGAGTCATAGAAACGACCCGTTCTCATGTGACTAATGTCAACCGTGTACAAATGTTGGGCGCGTGTGTGGCGTGTTTCTCGACTATGCACCGGTGCCGAATGAATCAATGACGCTAGTTCCTCGGAGCATCTTCCATTGTAACACCGGTAGAACAAGGACAGCATTCCCACCTGACGCCTGTGCTCTACAGATTGCAATCCGTCTGTTAAGATGGGAGAATCTATCAAACGGGCCGCCCGTTTCTGCACAGAGTCAAGGGTTTTTTTTAAGTATTTTGGAGCTCCAGACCAGAGGTGGCTGCCAAATTCAACCGTGGGCCGCACTTGCGATTTGTACAGGGTTAGCAGTTGAGTTAGCAGTGACATTTTAGTAAATGCAAAATCCAATATTTTTTTATTACTGTTTACAACAGTAAACAGGCTTTTTAAATTAATATATGTATAACAGTGTTAAGAATATTTATGTCATTGATTGATAATGTCGTATATGATTTAATAATATGGTGGCTTTTAGTTGCATTACATTATTTACGAAGCACGAAAACCTTTCAAAATATTTATATACATCCAGTTGAAATAATTGATGGACGCGTTAAATATAAATGTTTCAACCAATTTCGATTCTACGAATATATCCATCGCACACAGATGGCTGGAAAATTTGATTGGTATAATTTTAATTTTAAAAATTTATTGATGGGTCGAGTTTTATTTGGTTTCAAAATTCGATCAATTGGTTCAAAAGTGGTGTAAAAATAGATAAAAAAAGTTTTTTTCAAAGGAAGCAAATATTTTGGGGTGCAACATTATACAGGGTGCTAAGGGACGTAATTGACTTACTTTAACCAGTGATTCCTGACATTATTTGGAGTAAAAAATGTAAATGAAATTTTAGTGTCCAGTGACATTTTTGCTGTTTTATTTTTACAAAAATATTTAAAAAAATTAGGTGTTGGACAATTGGGGATGGGGTAACAGGTTGGGCATTTACCGGCTGAGTGACCAGCGTGATGCGGAAAAAATAAATCACTGGTTAAGTACGTCGCTTAGCACCCTATATATTACAAAATAAGCTCTATAATACACCACTTTTTATTTGAATTAACAATTAATAGCCAACCGGTTTTGCTTAGCTAAAGCCTCAATTAGGTACGACTTATGTAAGTTTTTTTGCGAGTATTATAAATGGACACTGTCTGTCTCTCGCAAAAAAACTTACATAAGTCGTAAAATTTACTTATTAGTGTAAATCCAGCCTTACAATTTTTTACTACGGTATTAAGTAACGCACATGCTAACTTAAAATGAATAATATTTCAAAATTATTGGTTAGTATACATTAGATATTGAAATGGGGGTGGAGGCGTAACTAAGGATTAGTAAAAAGTGGTAGAAGGAGATGGGAATATCAAAGCGTTTTCATCTAAGTTTTCAAAGCGCTTAAGTTATGTAAGCATTTAATACAGGAAAAAAAAACTTTGATAACTTAGAAAATAAGAAATCCCTTAATAATTATTACTCTTAAAAGACTATCTTACAGCCCTATCTTATATACTATTATGTTCCCATTCACTTCCATTTTATCACCCTCTTATTCTAATCCCACCCCCACCTCAACTTCTAATATATTTGGTTTGCCCATAATTTTATAATTTAATTCATGGTAAGTACCTATACATATATTTTGCCCTGAGAAAGGAACGGTTGTTAATGTACTAGTGTACTTATAGACAACGGGCTCTTTAAAATGATTTAAATTCCTACCTGATGTTCCGAACATATTTCCAAAATCCTTATTTAAATTAACTAGCTAACAATAATGTATACGTACCTAAACAAATTATTATAAGAATTCTTTTAGTAATTTGTTTTTGCTGAATATACATTAAGTTTATTGTCTTGTATACGTTAGTGTTCGAAAGTAATTATTAAAAGGGACGTTGTGGGGAAAATGTCAGTTGCAATATCGGCATCTTGTTAACGGGAAAAATTATGGTTATTTCGATCAAATATGCAACATGAAATTCATTACTGATAATAATTGTTATCGTGGCGTTTTACCACTGATTTGAGTCATTTTGAATTTTACGATCAAAGATGTAATCTGAAATGAGCGACAAAAAAGATGCCAATAATTTGTTACTTTGTCGCGTTTAACCACTGAAAAGATAAAATCCGTAGAGGTGTGATCTTGGTAAATGAAGTCAATTTTATATGCTAGGCCCCAGATATGTCAATGAAATTTATTATTAGATTCCAAAAGGGAAGATTAGAAAGAAAATAATTTTCTTCAACGTCAATTTCCCTTCCTGTCTATTTTGAGGATGCTGTGTGGAGGGTCTTTTTACGGAAAGGCAAGGCTGTACTGAAAAGGAGAAGGGTGTAAGGAGTGGGTAGGAAACTGGAAATCAGTGTGTTCAGGAGTTGATCCTTCCCTTTGCGATGCAAGGCACTGGGTTGAGAAAGTCCTGATTGAGAAGTTAAAGAGTCTCCTTCAACCGGCCTCTCCCGATCCGACCTGACTTGCAACTGGTGAGCAGGCGCATCCGCCGCCCAGACCTGAATAATCCTCACTCATCAACCCGGTTAACCCTGCCATATCACCAAACATTTGTCACTTGGGAGAGATGTTGGTAATCCAACAAATAGTTCCCGGGGAGGCAGGACCCGTATTCGCCTCCCAAATAGAAAATTATTGATAAATTTCAATAGAACTAGTTTGAGCACAAGAACACGCCCACAACATACATGAATCAGTTTATCTCTTTAGTAATTACACATTAATTCTAAACATATTACACACCACAAAATCTCATGGTCACATGTCCGAAATAAGATTTTGCCGAATTTAATTTAAGTATTTTTCGATCCTGCTAAGTTTACAAAGGTAAAATAGCCAAAGCTCTGGCCATATTTTTAACCTGTGGATTCAAGGCATCAACGGGGGAATAATTCGCCCCCCAGTGGTCCCCAACGCCCGCGCCGTTCACGTCGGTGATGTGTTGATATAACAAAGAGAAAGAAAGATAAATGAGCAAAGCCTGTCGGGATCGGATTCCCATTCGTGCCATTATATTATCTCCTGTAGAAAACTGATCGTCGTTCCTGTGAGGCTTCATACTTCATGTCTGCCAACATCGGAAACCAAACTAAGGAATTGAAATACAATAAGATCATGCTAGTAGACAAGGTAGTAGACAAGGTAGTAGACAAGGTATTCGATACAACGCGTTCTCCCGACTGTTCGTTTTGTTGTATTTAGATTGAATGTTGTTATTTGTTTGTGATGTGTGTTTTTCAAGTGCTGTTTCATAGGAATTTAATTTTGCACCAAATAAATAAAACTCTATAGGTACTTGTTCATATATTCCGTGATATAGCTTAAGCCTTAATACATCTAAATGACATTTTGTTAGATTTAGTAGATCTGTCCTGGATTTTGTTTCCAGTTATATAATATTTTTTTTATTAACAATTTAGAAGGTGGGTATGCATTTATTAAATAATCAACACCTCTGGGTGAAGCATTTATTAAATAACCAACATCTCTGCCATAGGTTTTTTTTTTACATTTAGTTTAGTTTACTTCCTAATATTAACAAGTTATATAAATAACACTTCGTTTTGAAGTGAAACTTCTAACTCAGTTCTACATAAATACTCAGTTCTAATATAATGCTGTAAATTTGCACCTCGGTGCGAGCCTTCCATAGCGTAGTTGGCAAAGTGCCTGATAAGTCTCAGCGGCCAGAGTGACAGACATCAAGCAAACGGGGGTTCGAATCCCACGAAATCCAAAAAAAAAAACTTTTTTTTTTGTGAAAGCAATGTCCAATCTTCAAACCACTTAAAAAACAAGCAAAAGAAAAGAAAGTGATATCTAGCGACTCTAGTTTCACTTCTACCGTGTGTGAATTACATACACTGAATTTTTTTCGTATTAATTAAAATAGCATATTTTTTACAAACTAGGTTCTTATTAAAAACATATTTAATGTATATTATAAAATATGGCCCTCTGGAAAAATAATCCCTCAGGGCCTATGTAATCTTTGAAGATTCTGTGTAGAGGATATTTTTAGAGAAAGGAAGGAGAGGCAGTTCTGCGATGGAAAAAGATTCTGGGAGTCAATGTGTTGGCGAACGCATGAATCCATCCCTCCCACTGCTGTGTAAGGCGATGAGTCGAGAAGAGCCCGGCTGGAGAGGTCAAGAAGTCTCACTCAACTTCTTCGATCTCTTCTTGATCCGGCCTGCCACGCAGTAATTGGACAAAACAAGGTGGACATTTTCAATTCTGAACTTTCCAAATATAAGGGGTACATAAAAGAGTATTTCTCTGATGTTTCATGAATATGTTGTGTCTATCGTTTATACTTTAATTCTGTTATGATTTTATTTATATGTACAACCTGGCTTCTTATGGTTACCAATGTATTGATATTTTTATGTAAATTTTAGTTTTATATACTTAATATTTTGTTTTATAAAATTTTTGATCTCATACTCCTTTATTATAAGTTTTATTTTTTTAAATTTGTTATTATGCTGTTTAATCAGAGGTAAAGTCACATGGAGGAAATCCATAATTGGTTTTATTTTGGCTACACAAACATGTACAAACTGGAAAAATGTAAACTGTTGATTTCCCGAAAATAAATAAATAAATAAAAGCAATCGCCACTAAGACCTAGACAAACCTCATCCTATGAATCCGGGCACCCCCGCGAAGTAAGCAAACGTAGTGAACCATTTGAAGTGACCCACGGCAGGGCGTTGGTTATCCAATCAAAGGATCTCCGGGCGGCGGTACCCATGACCGCTTCCCATGAATAGATGAAATGCATAAACACGAACATAGAATCAATCAGTTACGAAAGCTTTACATTGCCAATTGCCACTGTGAAATTCATTTTCTACACACAATTAATACATAATGCCTGCTTCGATGAATCGATAAACGTTAATTATTTGTGCTTCATCGTAACCGTCATTGGCAGAAGAAAAATGAATAAAATGAAAACGAAGAAAATGGAAATGATAAAACTTTGTCTACGAGTAGTTAAAAAATCGAACAAAATTATGTCGGGAAGGAAACACTCTTCTTGGACACATTATTATAAGTTTATTTCAAGATTTATTTAAGATAAGACCGCATAAGACTAAAGTTTTAATTTCACAGCGCGAATAGCAGATTTCTCGTTATATTGCCAATTATTTTTGTTCTAAAGAAGTGTAACCAAATTAGAACAAGTTTTGAGGTAAAATTATAGAATAATATTATATTATGTTATTTCTCATTCGTGTGAGTCATAATAATTCTTATTAAAAATGTTAAATTGGTAAACTTCGCTTTGCCATGTTGTGTAAATAGGAATCATGGCATTGAAAAATTCATATAATATCAAGGAAGAGAATTCATTTTTACAAATTAAAAATTTTAAATGCATATTTTTTCGTCTCCAGACATAAATACTCGCTTTTCGTAATAATAAAGCTAAATCTAAATAAGAAATATTCATCCATCATCATAACCGTGAGGCGGACTTTGACAAGTTCGATAAATTTATGAATAACGGCGTTGGTAGACATAAATACAATAATCACTGTCTAACTTAAATGGTTGTATATTTTTTAAGCCAGCTGTCAGATGTCTGTCAAATTGCGTAAATGAAATGGAATAAAAATTTTGATCAACCATCTTAGAATTTAATCAACTAATCGGTTCGTGATCGTAAATTTAAAAAAAAAACTAGTGTGCTTTAGACCACACGACTGAAGTAAAACTTCAGTAACTTATATCTCCCTCTCAACTTCCGTTCGCCTCGCCCGATCACACATTTCATAACGCTCTCGTCACGCTTTCATCAGCTTACAAAAGCCCGACCGTTCGCCTCACCCGATCACACTTTTCGTAACGCTCTCGTCACGCATTTACTAGCTTACTCACCAAGTCAAGCGTGTGTAAAGAAGTTTTACTTTTATAAATCACAAAAATTTTATTAGTTTATTTAAAATACTTTTATTTTAATTGAAAATTTTTATTCTGAAATAAATCGTCGAAGAAATATAATTTCCAGGATAACATTCTCACGCTTGACGAAACAGGGCAAAAAGGACACAATTATAATAGTTGGTTTGGACAATTATAATTGATGTGTGCAAGTGCGGGAGGCAAGGGAAACGGGATGGGAAAGGGGAAGGGCAAGGTGGTTAGAAGCTACTCCCAGTCAGAGGAGTACCGGCGCGGCGGTGGAGTGACGTCGCTCCTACAACCGTCACCCCTCTTGACATAATTACATTGTGGGTAGCGCCGCGACGCGACTCGACGCCCTCCGACGGTTAGTTAGCAAGCAGCCTTCTTCTTCCTGATATACGGAGCCCTCCACTTTAATACGTTCAGTGACCCTTTTTTAATAACGTGTCAGCCGTGATACGAAGGTATAAGAACACATGCTTCGTAATATGCTCCGTTTATTACTGTAGGATCTATGAATATACCACAAATTCTGACGCCAAAATTGTGTAAGTAACTTAGTTTTCTTACATAATTTTCTTTGCATACTAGCGCAGACCGTGAAAATTACGGGACGTTAAAATTGCCGGATTTGTGAAGCTGAAAATATTTAGTTTAATATTTTCTGCCTTTCAAAAACATTTTTTTAAGGGAAAACTTTTTAGCACCATTGTTATTATTTGAAACTCGATGAATAGCGAAACTAAAAAGAGACAAACACATACATCCAAAAGATTTAGCCTGCAAGAGAATGAGATAGTATAATCGATCTCCTTTTTTGTAAGGTGCTTCATAGCCTCCCCACTCTTGTCTACTTTAGTTTTCAGAAGGTTTTACTTCTACCGCGTGTAAATAGGCCACTTGCATGAACTTCATAACGACTTGGAAAAAATCGTGTGGATAGATTTTTTTACTAAGATTACGAAAATGTTTTAGAAATGTACAGTTTTTTATTTATTTTTAAATAAATAAATCCATTATTTGGGCTTGTGACGTCACTACATGAAAATGTCCCGTCTCCGAAAATGTTCCTATTAATTTTATAAAATTCCACACTGATTTATTTTTTTTATATGGCATCACTTTGATGTCAGGCAAATTTTTGAATTTGTCATTTAACGTTCACTCTCTGCGAACGTTTCTTTTATTTTGATTTTTTGGCAGATGTTATGAAGAGAACCCCGTACAATTTACGTTGTCCGTACGTGTTATAGAGGTATAATGATAATGGTGCGGATTTTAACAAAATCAAATTTTATAATATTATTATTATTATTATAATTTAAAAGTTCAAGTATATTACATTTGATTTAATAATATGGATGTTGAACATTTTAATGATTTATGATCAATAAAATGGATCAAGAAAAAAAAAATTTTGAGATTTAATATTTTTCGTATGCCTCATTATTCTCCTGTGCTATTCGTGTAGAAAACGTTCTTTTTTTTAAATGATGTAATTATCATTTTTACGCACCTGTAAAATTATGTCCCGTCTTTCTGGTTTATAAAAAATGGTCTGATTTTTCTGATTGAAATTTTCAAAAAATCGCCAGGGTTTCAAAAATACGATTAAAAAAAATACAGAATGTCTTAGAATATTTGCCTAAACCGGATTCTTTTTATGTGATGCAAGTGGCCTATTGCACGAATAGACCCCGTTATTAAAAATGTAAAAAATAACGATATTTCTCAAAAGAATTAAACAAAGGAAATACGTGTTTCAATATATAATAATTATTAAGATAAAACAATGTTGGTACCTACTGTTTTATCGCTTGTCTGGTATAATTTTGACTTATCAGTAACAATTTTAAAAAATTATCAATGAAGAATTTTACGTCTTTTGCAGGAATACATCCGCTTCCCTTGCGTGATCACTTGACGCTCGCAACGATGCACCGACAGTCGAAATTATAGTATGTTCATAAAAAAGGGGCTCATTCTCTCCTTTCAAATTGATTTTAATATCGAGTGTGTAAAATTTCATCAGTCTCGAAGTAAACTGTAGGTTTGTATAAAAAAACAAAGTCACTACATAGTTATTAATAGATAATATTATATAACTGATGACCTCGGCGTTGCCCGGGCTTTATGCAGAGTTTTTAGAAATCCTACGTACACGGTAATTGTCCTTCTATTTTAAACGTCAAGTGTGCAAAAACTCATCAAAAAATATCAAAAAACTGCTTTAAGGGGTGGGAAACGTGAATGAATGTGGTTTTCGAAATTTCATGCAGACAGTGATCTTCCCATTGTTTGAAAGGTTACGTATGCAGAATTTCATCAATCTCGGAAACAGAATGTAGATATGTATACAAATCAAATCCACGCCCCCCGCCTCCACCCCACAGACAAAAAAATCGAGTGCATTTTACATATGGATAAAGTGAAACCTTCGCCCACACATTCTCAACCAATAGAAGCCTTGAAAAGTGAGGTCATAATCAAAGCGGCCAATGAGCGCAGTCTGACGCTTCGTAGGTACTTTAATACAAATCAAATCCACGCCCCCCGCCGCCACGCCACAGACAAACAAATCGAGTTCAGTTCATAAACGGATGAAGTGAAACCTTCGCCCACACATTCTCAACCAATAGGAGCCTTGAAAAGTGAGGTCATAATCAATGCGGCCAATGAGCGCAGTCTGACGCTTCATAGGTACTTTAATGCGTCATTTCCGTTTCATCCGAATTTGAAATCACAACGGAGCTAAAGAAATTTCACTCTAAAATCTTTATATATATTAAGAAGATAAAATAATAAATGTTACCGAATTATTTTTTTCCTGACGAACGGTTTCATAGTCCCGAATCTTCATTCCTCGTTAAAAGAAAAATACTTTATCCTCGGGAGTCGTAAACGAAGACCTTACTGCCTCCTCGTTGCTCAGCGTGCGTTGAACGTCGAGAACGTCATTACCTAGTACGTCGGGATATGGCTTTATTTTTCCATCAATTCCTGTGGTTAGGTTATGAATGGTTTTGATGCCGAAGAAAATACGTGGGTAATTAACATTTCTCCTGAGAGAGCGTTCTTTCTTCCCTGTGTACCTAGATAGTTTAAATGAGCGGTATATAGTGTGTATAAGTGTATATACGAGTATGTGTGTATACATTATTAAAGCTGTTTAGTTCGCGGTTTAACCCCTCATTCCTCGAGCATATTTTGTCTGAAAGGCAATTCGCTTTTCAAAAAAATCAAAATAATTGGAATATTTATGATCGTACTAGCTGGTTCCCGGCATGCGTTGCAAAGCCATATTCAAAGAAATAAATTGTTTCTCAAATTTTCAAATTGTGTATTATAAGTACAATCAACCAAATCTGGTACCTAATATGTGTAAAAAATCCATAGACATTTCGTTTGTTACAAAAAAAAACAGCTGCCTGCTAAATTGAAATTCATCAAACGAGCGAACTGTCAAACGTGCGAAGTTAAAGTAGTCGTTAAGTTTTCTTAAATTATCCAATTTTCTTTATTTTTTTTCCTTAAGAACCTTCTACAAAGTATTAAAAAACTTTAAAAAAAGATAAATAAAAGAGGTAAAGTCGTTCTGAAGTTATGGCGTGACCAAGGAAAACAGGGATTCATTTATATATATTGGGTATAAAAGATGTAAAACTAAAAACTGTTTTTGAAAGGCGATGAAGAACGCTTTTAAATTTTATTCACATGCGGTAGAAGTGAAACCTTCAGAAAACTAAAGTAGACAAGAATGGGAATGCTACAAAGCACCGCGATTTCTTTGAGACCTGTAGTTGTTTTAAAAAGTGAATAAATTAGTCTGAGGGGCTAAATCTGTTCACGGTTCACGGTTCAGCTAACGGTTTAGCTCCTTTGGCCTGCTGCGTATTTTGTCAGGAGGTCAAAATATTTTCGCTTTGTAATAAAATCCAAAGTAATGGAATGTTTATGAAAGTATCTGAAAACTAAAAAATGTTTTTGGAGGTAATGAAATACGCCTTCATATTTTATAATTCGAATAAACACAAAATTTTTGAAATATAAAATTTTTTAAAGCAAACATAAAAAGTTTTAAAAATGGTTACCTTACTTTTTTTCTAACTAAAACTACAGTTAACGAAAAAAAAAACACAAATATTTTATTAGACAAATGTTTTATGAACGTTATCGTCACTTGACTGTAAATTTCATAATTATTTTTCGTATTGCGGTCGGAAACTTTGGTTAACTGTAATATATCATAATATCCGTCTACGATCAGTTCTAAAATCTGTTTGAGTTGTCTAGGCTGTATTCGGGTCACATGAGTCGGTTACGACTTGTGTCGAAGATTGCCGAACATAGATAGGCAAAGTCTTTATTTCGCGAGAGCTCGCGAGACAAAATCTAGCTTCCGAGTTACAAGGATGTGTGTCTTCTTAAACCATATTTGTATAGTACAAAATTATGATAAATAATCACAGTGATCTCAAAGAACTATAAATCTTTCAATCAATACAGAATGGTACTGAGATACTAGCCAGAAAAAATATTAGATACTAACTAATAAAATACTCCGTAGAGGACTACAGATGAACTTTACATTATCTTTTAGATTTTATGTTTAAAAGCGTGGTGTTTTCGCTTTCTAATACCTTTTAGATGATATATTTCACCATGATAGAAAAAGAGACACGATCTCTTTGAGACGTATATGAACTGTTCCCAAAAAGCGAACAAAATGAACAAAGGCATCATCAGGCAAGTTTGCGAAGGCATCACGTAGATGAAACATATTGTTATAAAATAGTTAACAACAAATTCAAAACCTGGAGATTAGCAATAGCGGAATACAAAATATGATATAACTTTTAATGATTTAAGAATTAGACATCCACATATCTAGTCAATTTGGTTATATTTTTAATGATCTAATTGTTATGGTTTAACTTTCCATGGTATCTACATATATTGTGACAGCTTCATTCGGATGTAAGGATTTTAAAAAAAAGTATTTCAAATATTCTAATGTTGATACTGAGATAATAAAATACTTTCAGGGTTATGAATCGGACCAATATATATGGAACTAATTTTGATTAGGACCCCATTTCATACCTCCCCTATCACTAGCTCACGGGACAACCGAATAAAGAAAATTAAACTTGCTTGCGTTTGTTTTATAAATAATTATGCTTCCATGGAAGCTAATGCTTCCGAGTGGAATTAAGATATTTGAACATGAACATGTGCGCAAATTATTACATCATCTAAATATACCTTATAATCTAAATGACCTTAAAATCAGAAATGAATACACTGTCTACTCCCTTATCCCTTATTCATCCATAATCCCTTTCTCCCCTTTGATAAAATTTTGCACCCATGACGTTCAAAATAAGAGGAAAATATCTGATTCCGACAAACTTAACTATGTTCACCGGGGCCTTCACACGATTGGTATAGACCATAGGTTCTCAACGTGGCCGTGGGCCTCCTTGTGGGCATTTCAGACCTTCAAGGTGGCGGTAGAAGACCAAGAAAAAATTGGGGGGGGCGTTTCAGACTTTCAGGGAGGCAGTAGGAGACCAAGAGAAACCCATCCTACTTCATCCTCTCTTGCCCCATCCCATTAGGGGCCATCCATCCACAAAAATATTTTCCCTGTCCCATTACGCCCCCTCCGCTGTGGCAAATGTAACCCTGTCATGGTATCCCATTATGCCCCCTCAGTCGTGGTACCCCGTTATGCCCACAACAATTACTGTTTCGGATTCAATTCACGGGTTAGGGGGCGCTAGAAATAAATTCTATAAGTGGGCGGTGTGCAAAAAAAGGTTGAGAATCTATGGTATAGACGATTCAATTTTATTTAACTTTAAACTCTTGGCATTCCTGGCTTTTTAATCAATGTAAAACATTGTGACAAAATTTCGATCAAAGTAAAATGTTATATGATATGCCACCCGAAAAAATAAGCGATGATTCATTGTGTTATTTTCTATTTATATTACGACATATCTCGGTATGGTTTTTAAAAATTAACGTTAGGATTTAAATTTATTTAAAAAAAAAACATGTTTTGGGACTGCTGTATAGAACAGAACAGAAAAAAATATCTCAGCCATAACAAACCAATTATCTTTATGTTCTGTCTGTGTTAATACTAAAGTACTTATGTACACATAAAAAGACAGTTTAAAGTAATTTCATCTTTAAAATTTGAAATAATTATCTCCTCTTAAATCAAACTTCTGAAAATTTGTTCATCCAATTAGGCTAAAAAAACTTTACCGAGGTCGGGCGAGTTATACACTTCTTGAGTACTATATTTTTGTAAAGACAAAGAGTTCGTCGCCACTGGATTTATTCCAAATTTTTACTTGCAAACACTTGGTAGTAACCCCCACAGTTAAAAAATGTTTTGTGAGAAATTTCATTTTTATAATTTTCAGTTATTTATCAGATAATAGGCGCTGTTAGTATTTTCACGTTTACGAAAAGGCGACGATTAAAAAAAAGGTAATAAACATAAGTTCCTCATCACAATAATAATGCTGCTGCTTTTTTTACACATTAAAAAATGAGACTCACAATGTACGTACGTCTGTTTCCTCCAAAGTACTACTTATTTTTCATTGGAAGAAACAGGCATGCGTACATTGTGTGTCTCATCTTTATTAAATGTATTGAAAAGAGTATTATTGTGCTATTTTTACTGCCTTTTTTGTATCTTCGCCCTTCCATAAACGTGAAAATATATGTAAAGCGCCAAATGAATGACGAAAGCACGTATTTTCGTTAACATAAAATCGAACAAATGCCGAATGAAAATAGACTGAAAATACATCAACAACATCAAATTTTCGTAATAAATGCTTGATTAAATACATTAAAAAAACGTTTGGTTTCACATTTGGTTTGGCTAATTACTTCGTTGAATGGGAATCCCTTCAATTTCCTCGACATAACCGGAATAATATTCCAGATATTATCTTCCAACCTTGGTCGCCGGGTATGACCTCGGTTCCGTGTTCCATTGCAGTTGCTCTGGTTACCGTAGGAAATGAACAGGAAATAAATGAAAATGGACGGTAGATGCCGCAGCAACATTTCTTCAGTCCTGGAGGTCTAACATGGTCGATCGATAAAATTCTATATGGATATGATATTTACCAAATCCTCATCTATGGTCAATTATCAGTGTTGGCAATCACGGTCAACAATCGGTGAGAGTTATTCCGACAGACGATCGATAAATTTAATCCAGTATTCCAGCGGCCTCATTAATATAACTTAGATAAGTTTTGATTAACATATTATTCACGAAAAATATCTTCAAAACGGTTCCATACAACTCAGAATCAACCCAACTCAACACATCTTTGAAAAACCATTAAAAGTTAACCAGTTAACACGCGGTAAAAGCGAAACTTTACCAA
Organism: Limnephilus rhombicus; assembly: GCA_929108145.2. Lineage (NCBI taxonomy): Eukaryota > Metazoa > Arthropoda > Insecta > Trichoptera > Limnephilidae > Limnephilus > Limnephilus rhombicus. The sequence goes on from OV815275.1 coordinate 19,360,713, forward strand.
AACCATCTCAAACTATGAAGAACCAAGGTGAGGTCATAATCAAAGCAGCCAATGAGCGCAGTCCTGGCGCCGCTTGATATCTCAACTTCATTTCCGTTTTATATCTCAACCAATAGGAGCCTTAATAGGAGTTTTCTGCTTCGCAGGTGCTGTAAGCGTCATTTCCGTTTCATCCGAATTCCTCATCACAACAAGGCTATTCCTTTTGGATATATATATATATGAGCTATTTTCCTTTTATATATATATATAATAATAAATGGTAAATAAATAAAATGGTTGAATAGGTTATGTTAGGTTAGGTTATGGGCTATTTTACTTTTATATATATATATATATATATATATAAAAGTAAAATAGCCCATAACCTAACCTAACATAACCTATTCAACCATTTTTTTAAATATATTTTAATGACTTTTTAAAGGAGGTGTTGAGGTTGCATGATTCTGAGTTGTCCGGTTTAAAACACGTTGATGTGTATTTTAGTAAGTGATAGTATTATTTTAGATAAGGGAAGAATAGAACTGGTTTCTAAAATGTAATTTACGATTTACTTACATACATCGGTCGGGTAAGATTTTATATCTCAATAGTACTGTGCCTTCATGACCTTTAGCCATTGGTGAATCTCGCGCCAGAATTAAATTTGACATGTTTTCGGAGCGCGCCTTGTTCAAATCATAAAACTTCCATTACAAAGGCTTTATGGGGAGGATGCGTCTACCAAGCAGCCTAGTGTGAGATCTGCCTAGTATGAGTTCCTCGCAAAAAGCATGTTCACTTGTTGTCATATTAGGCCTTCTCGGAGTTTCTTGCGCTGAGGAGCTCTTAAAAGATCCCGAATTAAAATGCTGTAAATCACGAGGAAAGGAACTTTATATGACTAAACCTAAAATAATAATGTACTAGTTTAAGTACACCAATATTTTAGAGTTTCAACAGACTTTATTTATTTTTTATGAATATGGGTAATGAAAAATAATAGAAGAATTGTGGATTGCTTCTTGGTCCAACAGTCAGACCAATCAGGTGTCATTTTCAAATAAACAAACAGAACCACTGTACAATTTTCAGTTGGTTGAAATGTAAATTGTGATATAACACCATGGATGGATGGTTTCAATAAATTTTAACTATACATAATTTTATTTTTATTTTAAGTTAATGTTTAGGTTCTGTGAAAGTTTAATTCCAGTTCTGTGATTATTTCAGTTTTATGAAGCAACTGGCCTTTAATGATACATTAACAGAACTCGATTAGAACTTACACAGAACGTGAAATTTTTTTTTTTTTTAAATTTGATAAATTGTTTAAAAAAATTTTAAACAACCCATCCTACATCAGGGTGTGTAAAAGTGAAAGAGCACATGCTAAATGTGCTTGAATACTAAGTCGGCGGCGACATCGGTTTCCATGCAGATATTCGTGATAGGCGTATTATCTAATCAGTATAGAGAACATACAATGGTTAGAATTCAGAAATTTAATTTTATTAAATCAGAAATATCAATAATTTTGTTATTAACGGTTGTAAGTATATTATTATGAACAATCTGTAACTTATTTACTCCTATGTTTATTTACTATACACCTTACTTTATTTTGTATGTTAATTTTTTGCTATTTTTATGCCGGTATCAATACATCTTTTCTCTCTGTATTTACGAGCATTGCGTTGATTCATTTTTTTTCTATCTATTTTTTAAATTCTGCAAACTGAAGCACCAGAAATTACCCGGGATTTATTCTGTTTCAAGGGGTGGGAAAAGGGGTTGGGGTGGTTTTTTTTTAAATTTTGCTAAGATAGTAACCTTCCTCGTGTTTTGAACGTCAAGTGAACAAAATATCAAAGCATATTTCAAAAATTAAAACCACCCGCGCACACAGACACTCTTCTTTATTTTTGAACGTCAAATGTTAAAAAATTCATCGAATATTTTCAAATTCTGAAGGGGTGGGAAAAGGGAATGAGGATGATGTTACAAAAATTGCTTTTCACTTTATTTTAAAGTTGAGTGTGCAAAATTCATCGATCTCGGAATAAAATTGTTGATTGGTATTAAAAAATGCAACCATTCTGGGACAGTGACAGACATTTTCGCTTATTTTGCACATTTGAGGTTCAAAATAAGTTGAAAATGCTGGAAAACGGCATCAAAATACTGCTTTAACGGGAGTGGGAAAAGGTTATGGGCTGGGTTTTTGAAACCTCGTGTAAAGATTAACCTTCCTCTTATTTCGAAAGTCAGTCATTTCATTAATCTCCGAAAAAAAGTATAGATTTGTATACACATTTAAACCACGCCGCCTGCCACAAAGCCACAAACAGAGACTGCATTATACATTGGAAAATGGTTTGCCAATATGGATAAAATGAATTACCCAATGCATTTATTGCATTTAAGCAGATGGGATTAAACATATAATTATTTCTATTACATCATTGGAATGGACTAATATAACGGGCGTAAATACATAAAATCTATCAGTTTAGAGTTATGTTTTGAAATACTTCCGCTCGCAATAGGCCACTTGCGAGGATTTCATAACCTAATATTACCTATATTTAATAGGTACCTACCTAATATTTAAACTCTTTTTTTCTTTTCTTTTATAGTTGTTTATGTAATATGGCAGACTGGGATTGCACTACCCTCCCAGTCTTGCTGGAATAAAAACTTAAATAAATAAATAAATAACGATTTGGAAAAAATCGTGTGGATAGATTTTTTTACTAAGATTCGAAAATGTTGAAAAAATTTATAGAAATCTGCAGTTTTTTTTTTTTAAATAAATAAATCCATTATTTGGGCTCGTGACGTTACTACATGAAAATTTCCCGTCTCCGAAAATGTTCCTATTAATTTTGTAAAATTCCACACTGATTTTTTTTTTATATATGGCAACACTTTGATTTCAGGCGAATTTTTGAATCTGACATTTAACGTTCACTACATTTATTGTTTGTTCTCTGCGAACTTATCATTTGGTTTGACTTTTTGGCAGGTGTTGTGAAGAGAACCCCGTACATTTTACGCTGTCTGTACGTGTTTTAGAGGTATAATGATAATGGTGCGGATTTTAACAAAATCTAATTTTATAATATTCTAATTATTATTATAATTTACAAGTACGTCTCGAAAAAGTATATTAAATTGGATTTGGAAATAAAGATGTTTCACATTATTGATCATTTCCTTGATCCATCTTATTAGATGGGTCAAGGAAAAAATTATTTATGAGATGTAATATTTTTGGTATGCCTCGTTATTCTCCTGTGCCATTCGTGTGGAAAACGTTGTTTTTTTAAAATACGCACTCATAAAATTATGTCCGTCTTTCCGGTTTATAAAAAATGGTGAATATTTGCCTAAACCGGAATTAAAAAAAAAAAAAGTGATGCAAGGAGCCTATTCAAGTTATTGAACATACACGGTGATTTTTTAAGTGCAAAGAGAAAGTTTGGTGTTCTCTCTTATCATATTTCCGGTCATTATAGAAAAAGTATATTATTATGAGTTTTACGAAAGCTGGTAGTGATGTTGGGAACAGATATAGCACATAATATGGTTGTTTGATGTTTAGTGACAAATACAGTACTACGCTATCCTAGTGACTAAGTTGTCTACCAACATCGACTTTAAGTTTCGGATGAAATCATTTCATAATTTAAAAAAATGCATTAATATTGATTTTTTAGCTTTAGTCAAACCGTCCGAATTATATTTTAGAAAATAACTTATCATTATCATTTAACTATCGTCTTGTTCTCATTTTGTAGAACGAGTTTTCGTACGCCACGCCATAACAACTATCCCTCACCGAATACGGCGAGAGAGCATAATAGACCATTTGATTTTTTTTTTTGGTAAATAGAAAACAATTTCGATACAATAAATACGCTTTTATAGCCCTGCGCAGCTTGCGGTTATAGGATGAGCGAATTGTTAATAAAAGAATACGTAAAAACATCATATAAATAAATATATATACCGGAATTCTACGTAAAAATACATAGGTGTGAGTATTCCGTACTTTTTAATGGAACATTTTAGTGGTGGCCTAAAAAGGTTCTTAATTAATGTTTAGTATTTTATCAACGCTTACGCAGAGTAACAAATTATCCAAAGTGTTATTTATTTAGAGTGGGCAAGGTAATAAGAGTGCGTATACATTTGAAAGAGGGTTTTTAACGAGAAATGGAATAGAATATTGCATAAATATTATGTACTATTCACATTTCCAACAACATTGCACGTATTTCCGGAAAAGAAAATTACTTGTACGGAGCATTGTGGTTCAAATTGATTACATTTGCAATGAAACCTTAGAAGCTCCAGTTTTCAAGGAAAATTTGAAAAGGCTTCGAGCGATGAATAAACTAAAATAAAACCAGGCAGATGTCGTATCTACCTCATCATGGAGCAATCGAAAGGAACGTACGTCCTGTCTTGCTTCTTATTATTTTGATGGGTAACAATGACCATTCTTCTATAATTAAAGATACCTTCAAAATATCGAATCGAAATAAAAACGCGAGATAGTAAGAAAACAAGAGGTAGGCATATTAATTTAAATTAACTCTTTGCTAAAATCAGGGTCTTAGACATTTGTCAGTTATTTACTAAGATGAGCAAATGTTATGAATAGCAAAAAACAATCTGGTGGCTCCACAACATCAAGCACACACGTACTTTTTATCAAACCTGGGTTGCATGGTCCCTAAAACTTTATTTTTATTTTTTTTATTTAATTGAAAATAATAATATGTGATGCAATATAAGATATGGGTAGTCCCACAAAGCTGTGACAGATCAGCTTGTCTGTAGGTTCTACCATTTAATATTATTACATAACATAGATTAGCCTAGGTTACAATATTAATACTTAATATAAGATTTAAGATAGATAAATATGTTGTTCATTTATTAACCACTTTTTTGTCAGTTTATGGCAGGGTTCCTCATTATTTTTTAAATTAATGTTTTGATTTAACTTGTTGTAAATCAAGGGTATCATATATTCGAGCGTTCTGCTACCATACTTATTTGATATTCGTGGTATTTTTAGGCCTTTGTTTTCGGTAAATCTTGTTGTGTGATTATGCACCAACAATTTTTTATTTTTTTTTTTTTTTTTTTACAGAGAATACCGCACAAGAATCTCAACTGCTCCCGTCTGGAGCCAGTGAGACTATGGCATCCCCAATTGGGGTATGTTGTGAGGCTGAAGATAGTGGGGAGGGGAAGGAGGTGGGGAAGAGGAAGGTTGGGAAGTACCTGGCTATTCAGATCTGGTCACTAAACACGGCTAAGGCCATTTTCAAGCAACGTTTCAATTCTGAATGGTGGTCTTACACCAGGGCGATACTGATAGTATCTTCCACTCTGGAACATGCCGCAAATATATACGTGCTTTCTCCCAAATTATCCATAATTATAATGTACCAGAGAAGCCCTTTAATTGGAAGTAGGCCCTCAGACCCATACAGTAATTTTAGGTTGTTTCTTTGTTTGTAAATGCTAGGTTTAACAATTTTTTTAATTATAGCAGTTTGTAAATTTTGAATGTATTTAATATTAATTTTGCTCGAGTGTCCCCAAGTTCGAATTCCATATCTAAGTATGGATTCGACCATAGAATGATATATAAGTTTGAGAGTGCATCGAGGCAACACAAATCTTAATTTATAAAAATTACTCGCCAAACATCGGAGCTGGTTACAAATTTTGATCACTTGTTTATCCCATTTAAAGTTATTATCTACGATTATGCCAAGGTAAGTATATTTATTTGTAAATCAATTTTTTCACAGTAGCAAATGTTATCAATTTTTTTATGAATACATTCAAAATTGTGTGCAATTATTTTAGGTAAGTTCCACATTTTCAGGCTCGGTGATCTTATATACATACATTTAGTTTTTTTGACATAAATAATTAGTCCTACATCATGTTCCAATTGCAATTTCCGGGTTTTCATTTGATACAACTAGTGCAGTATCATCTGCAAAAATGAATCTACGGGCTATTTTAAACAGTTTAGACAAGGCAATGACATATATAATGTATAATTTAGGGCCTAAAATTGACCCTTGCGGTACTCCTGATTTTATAAATCTAAAATTACTCATTTCATTCAAAATCTTAACATACATTTTTCTATTTGTTAAATAGTTTTTTGAAAAATGATAGTAGTTTACCAAAACCTCATTCGCTCAACGACAATTATCCTGGTTAATCGCTCCTAAAATATGTAATGCATTAAATAACCACATAAAGTCAAATAATTCTAAATCCTTTATAAAAGCAATTATAAAACATTGGATATTTTAAAGGGGGAGAGATTTCTTCAAACAATACATATTATGTTCTTAACATTATTTAAAAATTACAAGAAAATTGTAAAAAATTATTTAAAAAATTATAAAAAACATTACAAAAAAACGGGTGTGCTTTAGACCACACGACTGAAGTAAAACTTCTGCTCCATCTATATGATAGGAAGAGAGAATGAAGTCTGCGCGCGCACTGCTCTCTCTTGCTCCTACAGTGTGATGCAGACAATAGGCCTGCACTGTGACTTAGATACACGAAACGTAACTGGCTATGAGAGAAAGAGAGAAAGAAAATGTGTGCTCGCACCTCTCTCTCTTGCCCCAACAGTAATATACGAAACGTAACTCTCTCTCTCTCTCTTTATATCTTCACTAACTTATATCTCCCTCTCAACTACCGTTCGCCTCGCTTTTTCCCCAAGTCTACCACGCGTAAAGAACTTTTACTTCAAAAATATAAAAAAAAATTACTTACTCTAGCATATTTCTTTTTTCCAATTTCTTTCGTAGCACGAATTTCAAGTGACTATAAACATGTATTCGTGTAGAAGAATACCCACTAATTTTTATTTCAATCTTCAAAAAATATTTTTTTCCTCTATGTTTTTCGGCTTACTTTTAATTTTTATATTTTAATTCGTATTTTTATTGTTTTTAGTTTTATTTATCCCTAAATATGGTTTTTTTTCCTCTTAGTTTATTTTATTTTCTGTTTCTATAAAATAATATTTCATGTACGACTACCGCAACATGGTTATTAGCCTAGCATGATGGTTAAAAAAATGACAAAAAACTGTAACATATAAACATTTGATATAAATAAAATAAATAAAAAATGTCATATTTGTTGGTAAAAATCTCTGCCCATTTAGACACTAACAGAAACAGGTCTTGAATGCGCACGTAGCACACGTATAAAATATTTCGTGTAGTCTAAAGGAAACATTGAATACTCTGACGTGAGCGATATTTGGCATAGTAGGCACTTACTTAGGATAGGTTGTTGAAAAATATTTGAAAAAATCATCTAATTTTGTAAGTTATAGTAGAAGTTCCTTGATTTTGTAAGTTTTACGAAGCAACTGGCTTATAATCAGTATATATTATAAAAGAAAGTCCAAAAAAGCGTGCGGAACGCAAAAACTCAGAAACAAGCCCGGGTAGGATCAAGGGAGTTATATGGTGTGGTAGATCTCTATCCCCCCTAGGGAATAAGGGTATTCGTTTTTACCTAAAGGGCGTGCTATTGGAGATGTAAGAGCTGAAAGTTCTAAGAAGACTCTGGAAATTTCAACCTCTAGAAGATTCGATAAAACTCTGGACAGTTTTGGGAGGAGTGGACGTGTATATCAGCGGGTCTAGAAGGTTCCGGAAAATTCTATAATGTTCCATAAAGCTGTGGAAAGTTCTGGAAGGAGTGGCGGAGTTTGTCGGTGAGTCTAGAAGATTGTGAAAAGTTCTGGAAGTTTCGATAAAGCTGTACAAACTTCTGGAAGGAGTGGCGGAGAATTTCGGTGAGTCTAGAAGGTCCCGGAAAGTTCTATAAGGTTCGATAAAGCTGTAGAAAGTTATGAAAGGATTAGCGGAGTTTTTGGGGGGGGGGGGGTCTAGAAGGTTCCAAAATGGTCTAGAAGGTTCCGCAAAGGTCTAGAAGGTTCGATAAAGCTATAGAAAGTTTTGGAAGGAGTGTCGGAGAATGTCAGTGAGTCTAGAAGGTACCGGAAAGTTTTATAAGGTTCGATAAAGAGTGGCGGGCCGCGAGTCTAAAAGGTTCTGGAAAGTTCTATAAGGTTCGATAAAGCTGTAGAAAGTTCTGAAAGGAGTGGAGGAGTATGACGGGGAGTCTAGAAGGTTTCGGAAAGTTCTACAAGGTTCGATAAAGCTGTAGAAAGTTTTGGGAGGAGTGGCGGGCCGCGAGTCTAAAAGGTTCTGGAAAGTTCTATTAGGTTGGATAAAGTTGTAGAAAGTTCTGAAAGCAGTGGATGAGTATGACGGGGAGTCTAGAAGGTTCGGGAAAGTTCTATAAGGTTCGATAAAGCTGTAGTTCTAGAAGGAGTGGCGGAGTGGGTGAGTCTAGAAGTTTCCGAAAAGTTCCATAAAATCGATAAAGCTGTAAAAAGTTCTGGAAGGAATGGAGGAGTTGGTCGGGGAGTCTAGAAGGTTCGGGAATGTTCTATAAGTTTTCGGAGTACGTCGATGAGTTAAGAAACTTCCGGAAAGTTCTATAAGGTTCGATAATGCCGTAAAAAGTTCTGGAAGAAGTGGCGGAGTATGTCGGTGAGTTCAGAAGGTTCCGGAAAGTTCTAGAAAGCTCGATAAAGCTCTAGAAAGTTCTGGAAGTTAGTGGATGAGTCAGTTCTAGATAGTTCTGGAAGATATTATGGAAGGAGTAAGGTCTAGAAGTTTTCAGTAATGAGTGGCGGAGAGTGTCGTTGAGTCTAGAAAGTTCTGGAAAGTTCTAGAAGTTTGAATAAGCTTAATCTTCAATAAACATTATTAAAAAAAGTGTAAATGTGCATGCCGCTAAAACTCAAAGACGAGTCCCGGTACGATAACGGGAGTTATATTGTGTGGTAGCCTTCAATCTCCCATTCATGAAGAAAGTTCCCGTTTTTACCTGAAGGGCGTGCTTTTAAAGATTTATGGGCTGGAAGTTTTGCCCCTTGAAATTTTTAGAACCGTTCAAAACATTCCAGAGTATTCTTGAGCATTCCACCACATTCCAGCTCATCTCGGAACATTCTGGAATGTTGTGGAATGTTCGGGAATAGGAAGGAATGTTTAGAAACATACCGAAACATCTCAGATCATTGTGGGACATTTCAGAACACTCCTGAATGTTGCGGAATGATCTGGAACAGTATTCTGGAACATTTGAAGTATTTTTTGTATGGGGCTACCCATGTGGGGTATATAAAGTCAGATACGTCGTGGATTCGAACGTCAATTCAATTTCACATCAACGATTTGGGAGTGACATTGGACTCCAAGCTTATTTTTGATACTCCAAGCTAATATGGACTCAGTCACATCAAAAGCCTCGAAAATGTTAAGATTCATTCTTAGGACATGTAAAAAATTCAATAACTTTAGAACAATGAAAATTGTGTATTTTGCTTATGTCCGTAGCTTACTAGAATACGCGTCACAAGTTTGGAACCCGCTATACAAATCATATGTGGAAAATCTAGAACGTTTTCAAAATTGTTTTCTACGATATTTATATTTCCGCAGCTAGCACCCACACCTAAATCATCAAGATTCAGCCGCGTACTTCAATATACTATCATTAGAAGTTCGAAGAAGCTCGGCCGATGTACTCTTACTACAAAAATAGCCAGATCCGTCGTAGATTGCCCAGAACTCTTACAACGAATAAAGATACGAGTTCCTAACAGATGAACAAGATCAGACATGATTCTTACCCTTCACCGGTGCAACACTAATTCGAAGCAGAACTCTTTCATCTATCTTGCATCCAACACTTTCAACACACACTATACACAATTTGACATTTTTAACTCTGCATCACATTCCTTAAAATCACACAAATGCTGTCTCGATACTTTACAATAACAATAACTATAGATACCCTCTAATCTAACCGATCCCCTCCCCCCATCCTACATCCTATTCCCACATAAATAACTTGATTCTCGAATTGTCATTTTTCATTAGTATCTCTGGAACAACTACAGTTGTATACAATACCTATACGGAAACCTGTAAATGGTTCAATTATTGTGACTCAATCACTATTATGCTCAGTTATTAATGTAAACTATTGTCTCCCAAATAAAATAAAATAAAACTCCCTGAGCGAAGCCGGTCACGTCAGTCAGAGTATTTGAGAGCATTCCCCAACGTTCCAGAATATCCTGGAACATTCTTGAATATTCGGGAATAGGGAATCGGGAACATCAATGTGAAACATTCCAGAACACTCTCGAATTTTGTCCTGAGTGAAGCCGGGTAACCCAGCTAGTGATAAAATAACAGAACTTGAATAGAACTTACAACGAACGTGAAAATTAATTTTTAAAAAATGATGAATTGTTCTACTTTTTTAAAAAACCCGTCCTTAGTTTCTGCCCTGAGCTTCTTACTTAACTTTTTCCTTAGTGGTGCTGCGCGTAGCTCGAACTTTGCTCGAATTTTTGAATATTTAGATTTTTTTCTTACGGTGAGTTGTACCTATTGTGGTAATCAAAAAATCTGTAAATAGTTTAAAAACCTAAGACATTTTTAATAATTTTATAATATAAATATTAAAAAAGTAAGTTTATAAATTCTAACAGAATTAATATTTTTACATGAGTAAGGTAAGGTAAGCAGTGCTTATGGGCTTATATGGAATACACACCTCTGGATGAAGATATAAATCTTTACAAAATATCATTGAGAGTGACAGCCTCAACTCTTGAAACAACCTATTTACTAGTACCTCTTAAGCACATCGAGTCGAGTGCTCTTTTCCCTCGTGATTTACTCTTCACAGCTCGGTTATAGAGGACTCGACATATAAAAAGCATATCTTTATAACATCATAATAGAAAGAAACCCAAGTGAGCAAGGCCATCCAAGGGTCAGGGATTTTTAAAATTTTATGTTCAAAAGTTTCAAGTGGCCAGAGCCTGTGAAAATAAGTTATTGATTATTATTAAATATGGAAAAAAACTGTTAATAAACGGAGATACCTAAACTACATATATTATTCAAACGCATGAACAATATTGTTAATATAAGGACCATGAAACTTATTTGTAAACATGAAACTTGCTTTCATCCATTTCCTATTGAATAATTGTATGGGGAGGAACATACAACAACCATATAAAACCATTAAAAAAATTGCACAGAAGTGATGCACCAGAACGCCATGACGTATGCTACCAATCAGTTATTTCAGGAAACTGAAATTATGGAACTGAGGCGGATCTACGAGGTTCTCCTTCTTTCAGGACCCCGTCTTCCTGCAATCTTTCCCTGCATTATGAGATGCAAGAGGTTTCGGATTTTTATAGTTTTAATAACTTCTTTTACTTTATTCATCCGAACCAAAACATCTTCATTCGTAACCCTATCCATCCAGCTTATTTAAAGTATTCTTCTGTAGATCCACATCTCGAATGCCTCAAGTGGCCTAATTGGTTCTTCAGTAAGCGTCCATGCTTCCATTCTATAAAATAATATATCGAAAACACGTAGCATCTAACCATTCGCATTCGTAATCCATGGTTGAGATCATGACGGCAGAACATTTTTTTCATGCGGATAAAGGTTGCACGAGCTTGCTCAATGCGGCATTTGATTTCAACCGAAGGATCCCATCTATCATTTACATTGCAGCCCAAGTATACAATACTCTGTACCTTCTCTAGTTTTGTTGCAGCAATATAAAGATTACTCGACTTATTACCATGAAAAAAAAAAGAATACTCTCAAACAAATATATTATAATATCCAACTTGCAGTGAATGAAACAAATTGTTAATATATTTTGGGTAACTTAATATACTTTGGGTATATTTCAAAATGTCATACTAACAAAGCATTCAAAATTGCTTTCTTCATTATCTAAAAACTTATTATTTGGAGATGTCTGACTAATCAACTGGACGATAAAACCAAAGGTTTAAGAATAGGTATTTAATGCCATTTTTTTATTTAAAAAAAAATCCCAAATTTCATCAAGTTAACATTAAACATGTCAAAATTATATATTGGCTTCCCACAGCGTGAAGTCATACAAAGAACGCGTTTGAATGGTGCCCAAATGTTTTTAAAAAATTAATCCGTGTTATTTCGCAATATTTGCAGCACGTTGCATTGTGGTAGATACTTTCAGTATCGCACCGGTGAAAGACCATCATTCGGAATCTAAATGTTGCTTGAAATTGATTCTTGAAAAATGACTTCATTCGTGTTTGGTGACCAGATCTGAATATTCGGTACATCCCCACTTTCCTCTCACCCATCCTTCCTCTAGTTACTGCCTTCAGCCTCACAAAATACCCTAATTGGGAAAACGTTAGTCTCCTGGCTCCAGGCGGTTAGGAGTAGTTGAGACTCTTGTGCTCTCATAAAAATTTTAAAAAAATACCTTCAACTAAGAGACACATAGATATTATGAGGAAAAGGATATTTAAAAAAATGTCAAGCGAAAATATAAAGCCAACAGAAATGAATATTCTGATAAAGGTTCCTTTGTAAATGAAAACAGTGGAAATAAATTAAGATAAATAGTTTTAATAAATAAAAAAAAACTAATTTAAAACTGTTCATTTAATGCAATTGAGTTTCTTCGTGTACACGACAGCTTGTGTAGTGTAAAAGCACACGTAGGTATATAATATTTTATTTTATAGTTTTAAATATACGGTCCGACCTTACATAATTAATAATGACTTTTTGTGAAGCGGATGTGTGTACCGCCCCGGGAACCATTTATTGGGAAACCAACACCCCTGCCGTAAATCATCACAAGTGGTTCGCTATATTTGGTCACTTAGCAGGGGTGCCCGGGTTCATGAGGTGAGATTTGTCTAGATCTTGGTGATGGATGCGTTTTCCCACCTACTGAGTGGCGGGATGGATCGGGTGAGACTGATTGAGGGAGACCTTTCGATTTCGCCAGCCGGACTCTCTCAACCCATCATTCGCACCGAAATGGGAGAAAATTCAATTCTGGTAAAATTTCACACTGACCTTCAGATTCCATCCCTAAAACATTTTTCCTTTCCAGAACTTCCTTTTCCTAAAAAGACCCTCCACACTGCATCCCTAAAGATGACAGTAGGCCTCGAGGGAATATGTTTTCCTCGAGGACTACTGTGAGTAGCTACTTAAAAAAAATGTTTATATCATTAGTCAATCTTACAGATTTGTAATATTGCTTTATTTTTTAATTTATAATATGCCTGTATATACTCGTACGTATACATGCACAAATATTTTTTTATCCTTGCTTTAATGTTTACCATTGTTTATTTTATGGTTTTTAATTTAATATTATAAATATCTAAGTAATTTATTACAACCTCAAACTTTCAGCCAACCCAAGAGACATCTAGGTAATCGTTGAGAGACTATTGTGTATTTAGCCAAGACTCCAACCATTAATTATTCGATTTTACGTCGCGAGGGTTTGAAGCCGGGAAAACAATTTCCCGAGAAATGTACCAGTTTTCCGATTTAATAATTTTACAACTGAAGCCTATTATCGCATACAGCATACAACGCTTCAAAATAAAATATACCATTCTTCAAATGCACCAAATTTATTTAGTGGCACCATTTTATATCAAAATATTAATAAAATACTTACTTTTAACCAATTTTAGTGTTTAAAAAAACCAACATGTTTCGCAATTTTCGTGAGAAAATCACCCCGAGAGTGCAAGAAGGTGCATGAAAATCAAGCGACCCTAACGAAAAATCATTGAAAACTTAAAATATCGGTATGGTAATAATTTTTACCGAGGTGGTAGATTTGAATTTCGTGGGGATTAAAATTAATTTTTTATTTTTATTTTTTTTATTTGACAATATGATTACAATTTAACTTATATTATTACATAACCTGTTGGGGGAAAAAAGGTACTAACTTTTTTTGAACAAATGTTCCTAAGAAGCGGAGCCCTTTATAGCTCACGTATACTATGTATACGCGTATTTGTTTATTTGTGAATGCGTAAATGGTGCAAAAATTTGATTTATCATAATTGACATCAAACAAACATTAAATTTTTATCACGAACCATTTTCTTGATAAGTTGTCAAAATAAATAGGTATCTTTCCAATATAATAAAAAATGTATGAACACACGCAATAGTTAGAAAACTCAGCTAACTTAGCCAATATTCAGAGGTTCGAGTACTTAAGTAAATATAAATAAAAATAAAATATATTATTTTACTTTTATGAAGCAACTGAAACTGTAATGATATAATATCAGAAATTGAATGAAACTGGACGTGAAAATTAACTTTAAAAAATTGATGTATTCTCAAATTTGTTGAATCCACCCGTCCTAAATTTCTTAGATTTACATTAACCAAAATTTCAATATTTTCGTAAAGAATGCACGTGAAATCCTATTGAGATACTAATTTAATCTTTACGACGAATCGGCTTACAGTATGAACATCAAAAAATATGCTACGGATAAATTGAAGCTTTTACTAGCTTTTCTATGTATCGGAATTACAATAAAATTATTATTTACGTAACAAAAAATATAAGCGCAAACCACCAAAAATAAAAAATTTTTCATGACTTAACTATGAAGTAATACAAGAAACTTTTTTTTTTAAATACCCCTTTATGGCTAAGACTATTTTTGAGATATTCCATGTTCTAACTTTTTTTCGTTCTTATAAAATTATGCACAAAATAAATAAATACCACTTTTTCGCTTACTTGCCTCGTGCAAAAAGACGCTTGATTTTAAAATTTTGCAGGCATAAGCGTTTATATTCCTCTTAAGATACCTAATTACTACATCCACATTGTTTTATATGATTCTTCAAATCATCTCAAAAAAACAAATAGCAAAATCAATAATTGTTAGATGAAATAATGATTCTACTAAATTGATAGATGAAATGCTTAACAAAAGAAAATTAAACATGGTGTCGTCAAACTGCGCATTTACCCAAGATTTAAAGATACAAAGAAACGATGGCGTAAAAATCTATTAATTTGGTAACAAATATATATTTCATATGTTTTAATACAATTACCAGCGAGTCTTCGTCATGTGTTGTAATGCCACTCAAAGAAAGAAAGTGTTTGAGTTTTAATTCTGTGTATCGAAGTGCTTTTGGATATAGCCCCTCCCTCGTCCCTCCTCCCACTTACCCACCTCTTTCATTCGCCTCTTCACCGGATTTCCCTCGCCAACCCTGCTTTTCTTCATGCCGCTAAACTAAACTCCTGCCGCTACTATGTCTCCTTTGAAATCCCTCTCTCCTTTTTCCTCATCACTCCACCACCCCTCCCCTGCGTATCCCCCTTCCACATTCCCTACCCCCATCTCGCGAACCCCTCCCCTCTAAACTATATAAGCAAATTACCATTTTTCAAACAACTCGCGCGCCACCTATAGTACATTTTTGTACAAATTTCACAACGCCAGAGCTCACCATTATATATCGAAACCTTTGTGGACGTGCGCATAATAAATAACCAAAGTTTCATCGCAATCGGATGAATGGTTTAGGAAATAATTTCATTCGCCAGAGCTAAGCTTAAAGCTCTACTTGGGTATCAGAAGAAAGAAAAAGATGACTACATCCCACCTACCATTGCCAGTTCACTATTTTCCCACATTAATCAGTTGAAATATCGTCATTATTCGAAACTCTCGCAAAATCGCGTTCATATACGTTTTATATGACACTTTATGTTAACCATTGGGTGTAACTGTGCCAAGTGACCGGTGGATGAAGGGGCAAATCTTCAAACATTTTAGGGCTTTCTCCCGTCTCTTTTTTCCCAGTGATAAAAAAAAGCAATCGAATGTTCTTTATATTTGTTAAGTTTAAGTATTTGACAGTCTGCTTATGTAAGTTGCCAATCGGGCATTAAACATACCTAGTTACTTAAGTTTATGTATAATAAGGTATAAAAGTAATAGAACCTTGGGGGTAACTTTTTCTCAAAGAAAAGACAAGTAATACATAATTATCTAGACCGAGTAAAGAATGACGTATTAGCCAATAAATACATACTTACTAACACTGCTCAACGGCGGCTCACTGTTATCCTGCGGGTCCATAATAATATTCAAGTAAATACTATGCAGTACTTACCTTCCAACGGCGATAGGAAACGTTAAATTATAAGAAGATAACTTACCTTTGATTATCCAATTCAAAATGTTCTTGATGTGGTTTTGACCCGCTTGTATCATCATTGAAATAATCGACGTCTTCTTACCTGAAACAAAAGAAAAAATCTTATTCAACTTGCTTTATTTTAATTTATCTAAAATAATGCTGATCTGTGTTTATTATTTTATATTAAGTGTACTGTTTAAATACCAATAAATAATAAAAAAGATTTACATGATCGGTGCTGCATCGTTCAACGGATGGATTTCATAATCGTTGGGCATTCAACGACATAAGTCATTGACATAAGTCTATCAATTTTCGGACGGGTTGTTTCACGTAATTTGAAAAATTTATAAAAATTCAAGTTCCGTGAAACTTCTATTCAATAACGAAACTTAATGGACCTCTAACGGAACTCGAATTTTAACTTTGAAATTTGATGAATTGTTCAAATTCTGAAGCAGCAGTCTTTAGTTGACTACATCACAGTGCTCGCACAGATGCGTAACTTACATACCACGTGCTTCGTTTATACTAGACCATATGTTCTTAACGTGGGCGATAACGCCCCCTTGTGGGCGTTTGAGGCTTTCAGGGGGCAGTAGAAGACCTAGAGAAAATGAAAGGACGTTGAGGAGTGGGGAGGTAAAAAAATATGGTTTGAAAAGGACTAAAACTAATTATATTTTAGTGGTGTTTAGTTATTTGTTTTCATTAAATTCAATAATGACGCCACAAAGCAAATTTGCAAAGTTCGAAGAAATAAAAATGATTATTGTATGAAGCTTGTGCTAATTAATACTGATTCGCCCAAGATTTATCCTATCTTAAAAATGGAGCAGATATTTGTTTTTGACCGTATTAAAATTTTTCAAATGCTGACTTCTGCATAGGCGGGCGTCCTGAAATTTGTTCATTTTTTACAGATCAGTAATTTTTCTGCCAATGCAATTATTGTATTGGTTTGAAAAAATATTTTAACTACAAAAAAAAAACGACACACTTCATTCAATATATGTTTTTGTTAATGTGAGTAAGTACCGCAGAAGAGTTTGAGACCAGTGGAGCCAGAGCCAGAGACTATGGCATTCCCAACTGTGATTGTGAGTCTGAAGATGGTGGGATGGGAAGAAGATGTGAAGAGGAAGGTGGAGTAGTAACTGACAATTCAAATTTGTTCACTAGTAAAGCCATTTAAAGTAACATTTCGATTCTGAATATCTTTCACTGTTGTATTTTTTCACTATTTTTATGATGAGGTCACCCCAAGTGGTTCGCTACGTTTGGTGACTTAGCAGGAGTGCCCGGGTTCATGGGGCGAGGTTTGTCTGGATCTGGTGGCAGATGACCTGGACTGAATATAAACTGAACCCTAGATTCCTACCACCCCTCTTACCTTTTTCCTTCCCAGAACTTCTTCACCTTATTTTCCTAAAAAAAACTCTTCACACAGCATCCCCAAAGATGACAAGGCCCTGAGGGAAATTATAAAATATATTTCTTGGGGCCTCCTGTGTGAAGCTTATGTAAAAAAATAATAAACCGGTCCCCTGTTCAAAAACATCATCAGCAAAGATGAGTGTCATCAGGATTTATGCGTCAACCCAACAGAAAATTGTCAAAAGATAAACGAGCAATTAACGTGTAAAATTTAAAACAAATTCTGTTAACGATGTCGTCAGATCACTTTGATATCTGACGTCTATCTACATCACAGCACGAGAAAATTTGAAAACGAATAACCTTTTAAACTTTGAGATGTCATTCTGGATGAAATAAGTTAAAAGGTTTCGAAGATCGAATGGTTAAAGTGGATGGGAATTGAAAAGTTTTTCAATCTAAGAGCTTTTGATCTATCCGATTTATAATCTTTTTTTTTACTTTTGATTGATTGATCGATCTAAAGATAGAAAGGTCGAAGTTCTGGAATATGTATTTTATACTTTTAAATATTGTATCCACAGATAAGAGAAAGAAAGGATTGTATCTAATAAATGCGTTTTAAACTTCACATAACTAATAATCCTATTTCCTAAAGGCGAAAGTTTTTATGGATGTATGTATGTATGATTGTTACTCTTTCACTCAAAAACTACTGAATGGACTTTAAAAATTCTTTGACTTATAGAAAGTTACATTATTTACGAGTAATAAAGGCTGTATATATTGGTAAGCTGTGGCGTTGTGAATAAGCTCTGGGGTTATGTAATTATTTATAATGCGTATATTGTCCGGACGAAAAGCAAAGCGTTGCTAAGTAATTGTTTGACGTGTGCTGTCATTTTGATATTTGTTTAGGTTACTATGGAGATTCTTTTGATGTAAAAATTCAAATATGTATAAAATTGGCACTAATCTACACTTTGATCTTAGCCAACAGCTATGCTAATATTATAAATGCGAAACTGTTGGTGTTTGATTGTTACGTTTTTACGAGCTGTTTGAAAAATTAATGTAACGGGTATGGTGAGGGAAAGGGGGGAGGGGGGGGAGGGGGGGGGGGGAGCAATATACGAGCGAAGTCGGGGGCAAAAGTTAGTTTAGAATATGTTGATTAGTAACGCCCGAAAAAGACATTTAGATGGTTTGGATGTAATGTTAATTAAATAATTTGATCATGCAAAATAGATCATAAAACTACTCAGGAAAATGCATGACAGACTTTATTAATTTGTATGAAGCTAGAAATTTGAGCCAAAACAGATATGGCATTCTGTCCTGCTTCTTTATCCCTGTGTATAAATGGTTAGATTTTGACTGAGTGTAGCGAAGTACTCTTTTTACCATAGCGCTTTGCATTTTACTTGTTTGTGAATTTGTTTGTGTGCTCCGTTTTCGATCAATCTTGTCAAAAAGGTAGTCGTGTTGGATGGTATCTTTTAATTCGCTAGAGATCATATGAACATTACATAGTTGTAAAATCAGAATAATCAACATTACACAAGGTCCACTGTTGACAGAACTATTAGTATGAAACTTTGCCTCCGTTTGAGCGATTTTGCATTCCAAGATTTTGCGAAATAATTGTCTAATGATATTTATGTTATGCAAATATAATTCAAAGCCGAGAAGTAAATAAATTATTTTAAATCTATAAAAGTCTGTAAATCTTAATAAGCCACTTGGTTACATCAACAGAATAAAGAAGAAAACTAGATGAGCCTTCCATACAAATTTGCCTGGAAACAAATGTTCCATTTGGCGTAATAGCCCAGCGCTCGGTCTAACTTACACTCTCCTGACATCGTAAAACTCCCTCTCTTTTGAATTACGTAAACACTGTTTGTATTGACAATATCCAATTATTGTAGTCGAAAAATCCTCAATTCAATAAATAAAGAAAACTTTAAAAAAAAATTATTCGAGTAGAAAAATAACACGCGGTAGAAGCGAAACTTTACCAAAACAATCTCAAACAATGAAGAACCAAGGAGCCTTGAAAATTAAGGTCAAAATCAAAGTGGCCAATGAGTGCAGACCTAGCCTCGTTTCCGTTTTATATCTCAATCAATTGATAGGAGTTTGATGCTTCGCAGGTACTGTAAGCGTCATTTCCGTTTCATCTGAATTCCAAATCACAACGGGGCTATAGAAGTTTCAATAAAAAAAAAATTAAATTTACAAATATTTCGATCACGAAAAATGCCCATAAGGCATTTCTTGAGTTAATCTTTATTCTATGTCGACATCATATATACATTTACTTATTTGTTATCGTTATGCGCAGGTTATTTTTTTATCTTCATTAAAATGTAAAAACCCAATAAGGCGTGCAATAAACAAATTGATAAAATTAAAAAATAAATTAGTAATTTATTTGAAGTTATTCCTTAAGCAAGTAGAAAATACGCTTGTGGTGGGTCCGTACGTAGGACGTAGGGATGTACATATGTGAGCTTAGTTATGAGCCAATTCATGAAAATAAATATTATATGAACAAAACCCATCCCATCCATTGTTTTATCCCATGTTTCATTCTCGAAACATGGGATAAAACAAAGGTTTTTAGATAATGCGATGAGACTAAGACAGATCTTTTTAATTTTTTTCTTTCCCAAATGGGAAACACTGAGGGATTTATCGCTCTTTCAACTATTAGATATATGTTTTATCCACAAAACTATGTAAATTATTTTGAAAAACACTTATATCGTTATGATATAATCGACTGCACGTGTTATTAGTGTAATATGTGTAAATGTTACATTTTTAAAGGGTCAGTAGGTGTAACATTTTAAACAAAAAAATCAAATATCAAATTCATCCAATTATAATAATGACGATCTCTGTGGACATGGGGTAAAGTTCTCGACAAGCAATTCATAATTCGCTGGTGCAAATCCCGTCCATTTCTGTTATTTCACAAATTTATATTTCAACTGATTAATGTGGGTACTTCAAAATGATTGAAAAAAAAATTATTTTGAACTGGCAATGGTAGGTGCGAAGTAGTCATCTTCTTCTCTCTTCTGATTCCCAAGTAGAACTTTAAGCTTAGCTCTGGCGAATGAAATTATTTCCTAAACCATTCATCCAATTGCGATGAAACTTTGGTTATTTGTTTTACGCACGCCCACGAAGGTTTCGGTATATAATGGTGAGCTCTGGCGTTGTGAAATTTGTATACAAAATGTACTATAAGTGGCGCGCGAGTTGTTTGAAAAATGTTCCGGCCTATTGTCTGTATCATACTGTAGGAGCAAGATAGAGCAGTGCGCGCGCACATTTTCTTTCTCTCTTCTTTTATAAGTAGTGAAGTTTTTCTTCAGTTGTAAAGCACACTCGTTTAAAGCACACTCGTTTTTTTTCTAGCGGAGATGGTTTACGTATATAGAGAGCACTTAGGTTGTGTTAACTCCTATTTTACTTCCATTCCTTTGACAATAACCCAGACCCTTTTATAATGTTCACCAGGATTGTCGTGGGAAACGAAGCTATGTCTTCTGAATCGACAATGTGTCTTCCCAAGTCTCATTTCTCCTCTCCACTCCTTACTTCCTCGAGAGTTCACCTCCCTTAGGTTCCCTAAAGACCCCACAAGGGAAGAGTCCACTTTACCTTTATTCCCCGAGGGCCCCAGCAGGGAAGAGGACTTTATCTCTCTTCTTCACTCCTCTGTGGTTCCCTAAAGGCCCCACAAGAGAAAAATTCACAGAGATGGCCTCATTTCTCCTCTTTACTCCTACATGGTTCCCCGAAGGCCCCATATGGAAAGAGGACATCGTCTCTCCACTTCACTGCTCCTTGGTTCCCCAAAGGCCCCACGCTGGAAGAGTGCCCTTCCCCTTGATTTCCTGAAGATCCTACAACGGAAGAGTTCATGGAGGTGACCTCAGCTCTCCTCTCCACGGTTTATCCTCTTGGTTACTCCTACATGCCTAAGGAAGGAAGTACACAGAGGTGGCCTCAGCACTCCTAGGTTCATAAAAGCCCCTAGTTTTCGAATGGTCCAATTTTTTGTCCCACGATTGACCAGGGAAATAGAAGGTTACTCCAGCAGAGTCCCGAGGTCTAAATACTCCGAGATGAGACCTTGTTTCTCGGAGGCATCGTTCGTGATACTGTTCCCCAGGACATTCAGCCTGAGCGCGGTAGCTCACACCTTGACTTGGGATGGCTATTGCAGGTTTGTGTTTCCACTCCCTGAGCGATGGGTTCGCCACGCTCCCTACGCTAGAAATATGAAAATAATATTCAGTATATTTGCAGCACGTTCCAGAGTGGAAAATACTCTCAGTGTAGCCCTAGCGTAAGACTATCATTCAGATTTGAAAAGTTACTTGACCGTTAAGTTGACGTTACTTGAGATTCTCCCCAACATCCTCCACCATCTCTGTCTCCTCCTTACTACCTTCAGCCTCACAACATACCCCAACTGGGGATACTATAGTCTCACTGTTTCCAAACAGAAGTTGGGAGCAGTTGGGACTATCGTGCGGTATTCCTACGAAGTAACTTTGCAAACATGACCATATTATGAAGGTAAATATTGTCAAAACTTGATGGGAATAAAATAGTCAACGTAAAAACGGACACAAAATACACGATTTGCGAAGAATTAACTTAGTCAAATAGTTAATAAATAAAATTAATAATATAAAATAATAAATAAAATTTGTCTTTTTTAAAAGGATTATAAAACAAACTTCTTTAAATCATCTATTTTAAATTACGAAATAATGTGTTCTTAGAAATCTAGATTCAATTCTACTCCCCAGTTTCTTAGTGTGTTGTGATAAAAGTGTTGGATTTTCCACTGCGAGATCACACTAAAAAGGCTTTCTCTGATTGTATTATTCTCGAAATTTCTTTTTAAGCTACTTTCTTGGAAATTCTAGCAATTTTCTTGATTTTACTGCGAATTTTCAATGCTTTTAGTAATCTACAAGATATCGCGGGGCGAAGACAATAATCAAGAATCTAAATAAAATAATCCAGTTTAATGAAAAGAGAACGAAAGAGAGAAAAGTATTACGAAGTTATAAAGCATATATAGTACAAACGAAGATTAGAAAACCACTAGATGTGCCTACATACAAATTTGAATGTGCCATTTTTTTAGGCCAGCGTTCCGTCACACTTACATTTGCCTGATATCGTGATCGCCTTATATGATCACCTGATATGTAGACCTCCATCTCATTTGAATTTTGTCAACATAGTTTTGTATCGGAAATTGCCTTGATTCGGCAAATATTTGGAACATGAAAAGCGCCCAAAAGTCATTATCAAGTCAAAACAATTAGTTCAATTAATTACTCTTAAAAATGATTTACATCTCTACATCTCTATCTCTACGTCTCTACATATTATAAAGTAAAGTCCCCCCCGCGCCGTCTGCCTGTCTGTCTGTTTGCGATAAACTCGAAAACTACTGAACGGATTTTCATTCGGTTTTCACCAATAAATAGAGTGTTTCATGAGGAAGGTATGTAATTTGTCAAGGATTTGTGTGAATTGATTGAAACATAACGATAATTGTTGTTGAAGTGTTGGAAAAAGTCAAGCAGCCTGATAGTTTTCATCAAAAACGCTGCCTAATCCTTTTGGATTAATATGGAAACGATTGAATATGAAAAAATTGTGAGGAAGATAGTAAAAACAACAATTTCATTTTCTCATATAAACAGTTCAACTGTTCTACCTACTTTCAGAAGCACAACGTAATTTAGAATTGGAATGCAAAAAAAAAAGAATTCTGATTGTCATATTTCAGTCTTCTATCAAACGTTACCTGTCATTCTGTTACCATTTAAAATCTTCATCATCAGTTTGTCAGAGCGTGAGAACTTTATTTACTGTTTTAATATGCCAAGAAAAAGATGAGCTGACATAGGTCGTCGAAGTCAATCTTATAATCTTTCACACCATCTCTATGTATTATAAATTAAAGTCCTCCGCGGCATCTATCTATCTCTTCGCGAAAAACTCAAAGACGGCGGTGGTTACAAAGGTTGGATTTTAAAAAGTATTTTATTAGCCACAGCAACGCGTGGCCGGGTCAGCTAGTAATAAATATGAAGGAGAGAGATCTTCGTCAAATAACATTGAATTTAAAAATATTAGAAGAGATTGCAAAATTCGGAAAAAGTTCGGTTTATGGGCGAAATTCCTAAAAAATAAAACTAGTTATTTTTATTCTAACTTTGGGCCGGGGAATCCGAATCTGAAAGAATTAGGTTGGGGCAAGCAAATATAAACTGAATAACACTACTGCAAAATTTTAAATTCATACACAGCTTACAGGCCATTTTGACGCTATCAACAATGTCATAGAAAAAACCAAAGATATTTTATGTTCAACCACAGAAAATTAAGTGTTGCCATAAGCAATAATATCAATAACGTAAAACTTTCAGACACGATACTTCCTTACTCGCGTCAAGGCAAGAAAACATCCCAGTTTTCAAGTAGTTTAGCGGCTACGCTAGGTTTGTGTAACATGGTTTGTGATAGAAAAGAAAGTGCCCCCTTCGTAGCGCCTACTCGCGTCAAGGCAAGAAAACATCCCAGCTTTCTAGTAGTTTAGCGGCTACGCTAGGTTTGTGTAACATGGTTTGTGATAGAAAAGAAAGTGCCCCCTTCGTAGCGCCTACTCGAGTCAAGGCAAGAAAACATCCCAGTTTTGAAGTAGTTTAGCGGCTACGCTAGGTTTGTGTAACATGGTTTGTGATACAAAA
Organism: Limnephilus rhombicus; assembly: GCA_929108145.2. Taxonomy (NCBI): domain Eukaryota; kingdom Metazoa; phylum Arthropoda; class Insecta; order Trichoptera; family Limnephilidae; genus Limnephilus; species Limnephilus rhombicus. The sequence goes on from OV815275.1 coordinate 19,385,074, forward strand.
GAAAGTGCCTCCTTCGTAGCGCCTACTCGCGTCAAGGCAAGAAAACATCCCAGTTTTCAAGTAGTTTAGCGGCTACGCTAGATTTGTGTAACATGGTTTGTGATACAAAAGAAAGTGCCCCCTTCGTAGCGCCTACTCGCGTCAAGGCAACAAACATCCCAGTTTGCAAGTAGTTTAACGGCCACGCTAGGTTTGTGTAACATGGTTTGTGATACAAAAGTGAATAAAATTTATAAAAAATAATTACTGAAATTATAAACATGTTTTCTTACGTTACTGATATTATTGCTTAATGGCAACACTAAATTTTATGTGGTAATATGTTATCTTTAGTTTTTTCTATGATCTTTATTCTCAGAAAAAAATGGCCTGTTATTCTTGTTATATTGTATGTAAATTCAAAATTGTACAGTCGTTTAACTCAGTTAATATTGCCGAGTGTAACCTAATTCTTTCAGATTGGGATTGCCCAGCCCAAAGTTAGTATAAAGATAATTAAATTTCTTCTTTCGGAGTATCGCCCATAAAAAGATGTGTCATTAATTTATTGGAGATTGTTTGTGTATCGAAAATTTTTAAGTCGTGTTATTCAGTTTATATTTCCTTGCCCCAACCTAATTCTTTCAGATTCGGATTCCCCGGCCCAAAGTTAGTATAAAAATAACTAGTTTTATTTTTTAGGAATTTCGCCCATAAACCGAACTTTACCCCAAAATTCTTGTCAAAAAAATACTTCAGACAATAAAGTAACATATATTGGAACTACGCAAAATCAATGAATAAATAATATATCCGCCAACTTAAAATACGAGGGCAAAAAAGCCAATGACCCCAAAGGGGCACAAACCATGTTACGCAAACCTAGCGTAGCCGCTAAACTACTTGAAAACTGGGATGTTTTCTTGCCTTGACGCGAGCAGGCGGTATAAAGGGGCACAAACCATGTTACGCAAACCTAGCGTAGCCGCTAAACTACTTGAAAACTGGGATGTTTTTCTTGCCTTGTGTGTTATGTGATGAATTATCACGTGAGGAAGTATATATTGATATTATTGCTTAATGGCAACACTTAATTTTATGTGGTGTAACATCTTTCTTGTTTTTCTATGACTTGTAGTCTCAGAATACGTTAAAAATGGCTTGTTTTCCTGTGTGTGTATAGAAAATTTTAAAGTCGTGTAATTCAGTTAATATTGCTTGCCGACGCTAAATTCTTTCAGATTCGGATTTTCCGGACCATAATTAGTATATAAAAAAATAAAATAAAAAAAATAAATAAAAATTATCTAGGTCTATCGCCCCTAAACCGAATTTTTTTCCTTTAAGATGGCGTCAACTGAAATTGTCAGTGCGTATGCAGTATCACGGGCATTTCTATTTGTGTACACTTCTTGCTTTTGATCCCAAAGACAGGGATGCATAAATCTGAACATCAAATCGCACGCGAGTAACTATGGTAACCAAGATGGCGCGATCATACTCGAACGGGCTATCAACTTTAGCTAGTCAACAAAAAACTTGCAAAAAACCAACTTTGTTGAAATAAGGTTCACACCTGTCAATATGCTTTCAAGTGTCGAGTTGATCAACTAAAATTGAACCGTGTGAACCGGCTATAAGTGTAGAAAATAAATTATGGCGCTGCGATCGTTTTCTTGGTTTTACAATGGCAACACCAACATAGCTCATAAGACTATTATTTTAATACGTTTCTTTTTCTTTCTCCTCTCTATGAATTTCTCCTTTCTATGGATTTCTCCTTTCTATGGATACAGACAGCTGTAGTTGTCAATGTTGTGTTGTTTGTTTTCATTATTTGCTTCCGTCATCACTGCTATCGGTATTTATAATGTTTAAACATTAATCTTAGACGATGATCTGGGTAATGATTTATTTAATGCAGTAAAAATGAAGAGTTGACAAAATACAGGTAACATGCGAGTGATATAATATCTGTTATAGTGAGTGTTGTGTATGTGTTTTTATTTATGCTTGCTTGTTATTTCTTATTAATGTTGCGTTCGTTCCCAATTCTACATCCCACAAGTGTGCCGTCCATCATCTTCTCTCCCGTCCCGATACCGTCATAATAATAAAACAACAACAAATAAGTGTCCGAACAAAATGGCGCGTGAATTTTCAAACCTCGTGTTTCGTTTTCCGCCTTCTCAACAAACATCTAGCTTTTCATTTCTCTCATCCGCTCGTCTTCTCATCTCATCATCACACTTTTCCATCCCATTCCTTTCTTTCCGTGCTCTGAACAGCGACCCTCAAACACGTGAATCGGAGCCCCGTCGAAGGTAGGTCACGCCGGACGGCCATCACCCCAAAGTAACGTTGGCCTTTGTGCTGATTTCTTTAAAAGAAATTTTTTGCATTAGCTCCACGCAGGAGGCCCTGAGGAAAATAATTCCCCTGAGGGCTTGTGTCATCTTTGGGGATGCTGTGTAGGGGGTCTTTTTAGGAAAGGAAGGAGAGGAAGTTCTGGGATGGAAAAGGGTATGAGGGGTGGGTAAAAATCTGGGGTTAGTGAGTGTCCAGGAGTGACGGACGTATGAATCCATCCAATCCATCTAGAAAGTACTGGTTGAGAAGTCAAAAGGAACTCCCTCAACCATTCTCTTCCGATTCGGCCTACCATGCAGCTGATGACCCGAACCCAAGCAAGACCCGGACCCTGTGACCTATGGCAGAGGTGTTGGTTATCCAATAAATGGTTTCTGGAGCGGCGGTACCCTTACCCGCCTCCCAAATTGTGTTGATGACTGTGATGTACCAACTTCTGTTGATACTATTTTTACTAGTCCACATAGAATGTAGTGATATATTTTTACTAGACCACATAGAATGTTGTGATATATTTTTACCAGTCCACATAGAATGTAGTGATATATTTTTACTAGTCCACATATAATGTAGTGATATATTTTTACTAGTCCACATAGAATGTAGTGATATATTTTTACTAGTCCACATAGAATGTAGTGATATATTTTTACTAGTCCACATAGAATGTAGTGATATCTTGACTGACTTAAAACCACTGGATCAAGGAAAAAGTGGTAGACTAAAACCTATATGTATAATAACCTACCGTTCTAGCATATCCTTTGTATTTGCTTTTTCAATCAATCTTTCAGTCATATTATAGTCAAGTAAATTCAGCTTCCTTACCCCCATTTTCAAAAAAGGTGATATTATTGAAGTGAACTATAAACCGATGTGCATTCTACTGACAATTCCTAAAATGTTTGAAAAATTCTACTTAAATATTTTCAGATTAAACTAAGTCATTTCTTCTCATATATCTATGTATCCAAAGTTTTACTGACGTAAAATCTCCTCTTACTGGCATGTTAATTTATATAAATTATTTACCTGAGTCAATGCCTAATACATCACATTGATTTTAACTACACTGGTTTAAAGCTTAATTTATCGCATAACTTAGGTATAGATGGATGGATATAATATTTGTGGTTAAATAGTTATTTATTCAAGAGAGTACTGTCTGTTAAAATTAATGGCTTACCATAGTATAAATAATTCATTACTACAGTGGCGTTCCGCAAGGTTCACATTTAGGGCTAGTCTCGTTTTTGTTTCAATGATATTCAAGTCCTAGTGTTTTAAAATTATTCAATTCAATCACTATATATTGTCAAATAACTTTTCCAACCTTTTTATTTGGTGTCTTGATAATGACTTACAAGATAAACACATGTCAAATTTTGAGGTTTTATCCAATAATGAATCCCATTTTTTTTTATTCCGTTGGTAATATTTCGCTAGTTTCTATCTCGGAAATTATTGACTAACTCCGGTAAATGGTTTGATAAAAAACTCAATTTTATCAAGCATTTAGAAATCATACCCAAAAAAGTTTTGTAAATGTTGGGCTTTATTTTACGAGTATCTAATAGCTTTCGTAATATCAACATTATCGAAGAGACATATTTATTATAATTCCACAGTTCAGTCTCCAAATTACGAAGTTCATTCATACACGATTGAAAGAATCCAAAAGAAATTTTTAAGTAGCGTAAATTTTAGAATTGGTATTCCCAGAGAATGCCTAGATTACGATCACCTAATTTAATTTATTATGATTATCGGAACGAAATACTTTATTTAAGACTTTATTTTTAATAAAGAAGTTTATTAAAAATTACTATAGGTATAATACTCCTAAGTAGTTACTTATATTTAATTTCGTTACATTTTCCTGGCAGGGTATATTATTGTGACAATTATTCTTCAAAGTTGTAATATTATATGCCTATGCATATGAGACGAATCAAGCAAGCTTTAATACGTTTTTAGTCAACGACTAGAGCTGATTTACATATTTATCTATGGATATACAAAATAACGCAGATGGCTGATAAAGTTTTTTTTTTAAATCATGTGTTAAGTTCACACGCGGTAGAAGTAAAACCTTAAAAAAACTAAACTTTGAGAGAATGAGACGAATGCAGTGTATTATGGATTCCATGCCAACTCAGAATCAAGTCAACTCAATGCTTCTTTGAAAAGTCACTCTTGATAAAAATAATTTTAAAATAGAGCATAACCCTAACCTAACCCTTAATCTATTTAAGCCTTTTATTAAATATATTTTTCATCGCTTTTAATGACTTTTTAAAGGAGATTCTGAGTTGGTTTCATTCTGAGTTGTCCGGTCACCGAATTATGAGTAGCATAATAGTAGAGTGTATTTATTATAATATTGTTACCAAGTTTAAGAATTACTTTACATTTTATTCTACGAAGCACCGCTCTAAAGGGAAGCCGATGGGTTACGAAGCACCGCACATCGATTAGTCTCTAATTAATCTCATTCTCTCTCTCTCTGGTTTCAATCGTGGGATTGGTTTGCATCAATTTCATCTATACATTTCTTCCATTCTTCCCTGTCTTGTGCGGCTCTTTTGAAGTCTGCATATGATGAGCAGCGCACGTCCACCAGCAGGACCTCCAGGTACTCTCGGCATGGGCATCCCCTAGCGTTTGTCCCCTCGGTCATACCCTCCATTATGGCATGCAAGAGGCCTTCTTGTCTTATTACATGGCCGATCCATCTTGCGCGCCTTTCGGACAAGGTCCTGAGCAGGTGCCTTCCTCCTTCGATTCTTTGGAGAACCTCCTAATTTGTGATGTGGTCTCTCCAGGAAATTCCTAATAGTCTTCTATAGGACCACATCTCAAAAACCTCTAGTCTCTGTTTATCTCTTTCGGATAGGCACCGTGTTTCGCAGCCGTACATCAAGATACTCCATACATAGGTCTTGATGAGGAGTATTCTCAGTTTTAGGTCTATATTATTCGATTCTATTATTTTCGACCTTTTATTGAATGCAAGCCTAGCCTGGTGTATACGGCTGTCGACCTCGCTCTTAGACCGACCGTCCCATGTTATTTTGCTCCCGAGGTAGACAAACTCCTTGGTGTTCTTTAGTGGAACTCCTGACATCTCTACTCTCATATGATGTTGCGTTCGGCCTACAGTCAACAGTTTTGTTTTGTCTTTATTTATCTTCATGTTGTAATTGTTTTGAAGAATGCTTTGCATGATTGTTCCAAAAAGGAGTACTAAAGACAATTTTGAAATTACCGGTTAGAACTCCGACAGAAGAATTGTTTCAAAGCATTCAAGTCTACAACATACAAAAACTTTATGCAAAAAATATTTTATTTAAAATTTAAAAAAAACATATCAGAATACTCCACTGTCCAACATAGATACACAACCAGGGCAATAAACCAAAATATTCTAGCTTCAGCCAGTTTGAAAACATCTTTTGGACAAAGAAATATGAAATTCAATGCGACAAAAGTATACAACGCTCTACAAACTCAAACAAAAAAAATTACAGAAATAAATAAATTTAAAACAAAGGTAAAAATATGGTTGTGAGAACAAAGTGAAAATGAACTATCAAAGATACTGAAGACCATGTAAAGACAACTGGATACTAAATACAAATGTGGAAAAACTACAGGCCGCCTCACAACAGGAAACCCTAGTGAGGAGGACTGTGAAAAAAAAACTTTATAATACCTTAATATAATATAATTTATAAATACATTATGTACAAATTTTGCTATAGATACTAATAAAAAAATAAAAAATTGTTAAGGATTCTTGCAGTTCTTCTTCGCTTTCAGCAACCATAGCAATATCGTCAGCAAACCTTATCATATCCACCTTTTGCCCGTGTATCTTTACACCTTTTCTGTGACTCATTCTCTCTCTCAAGTCATCAATCGCACTTTGTATATAAGCGTTAAAAAGAACAGGTGACAGAGAGCATCCCTGTCTCACCCCTTGTCGTATACTGGCTTCTTTTGCATCATTGTCACATCTAATTATAGCGGCCTCATTCTTGTATAGCGCCTGGATTATTCGTCTATCTCTATATTTGATGTCAATTCTCTTCAGAATCTCGAAGAGTCTTTTCCATTCAACTTTTTCGAAAGCCTTCTCCAGGTCTATGAATGCGATGAATGTGTTTTGGTTTCTTTTTATTCTTTTTTCAAGTAGTATTCGTAGTGACAATGTTGCTTCTCTGGTTCCTACACCTCTTCTAAAGCCATTTATATATATAGCTATTTTAGGCAAGCTGTCGGATTACGCCGTTAAAAAAAACACTGTCAGTCATTACAACTGGACAATATTACATAACACTGTAGAAACAACACAAGCATCTTAAATATGAAACAAAACCGTCAATAACCGCGAACAAGTCGAGAATGTTTAGACTTTTGATAGCAACGCGGTCACTTAGGTCACTTGTGACGTCATAATTCGTACACCAATCATGGGCCGCTTACATTTCGTTCCATTTACGCGTATTTTGAAATCAATAATTATGAGTGAAAATATTAAAATTAAACATTTTAAATGCGATAATCATAATCAGAAAAATAATTTTTAAATCTTCCACATGTTTTTAGCGGTATGCCTGGTTTGTGAAAATACCCTATTGTGTTCAGAATGTATTAATGAATTAATTTCAGTTGGGTATTCATCTGCTGATACATTTCGAAAGAGACCATTATTTTATTCGAAGTTCAGTTATAAAATTCTAGTTGCAGACTCTGTATGTGCTGCCAGAGTCAATTTGATTCAAACTATTTTCATGTTCTGAGTGAACTTTTAATTCGCCGCATACAGACTTAATTTAAACCAATTTTGTGTTCAGTATGTAAATTTCCATTTGTGGATTCATCTGTTGACACATTTCGAAGGAAAACATTATCTTTTTTGAAGTTCAGTTATAATATTCTATTTGCAGACTATGTATGTGCTGCCAAAATCAAAGAAAAACCATTTTCAAGTTATGAGTGCAGTTTTAATTCGCCAGGTACAGATTTTATTTAAACGAGTTCAGAATGTAAAATTCCAGTTGGATTCATCGCTGACACATTTTGAAGGATTCTGTTATTCGATGTGCAGTTATCAAATTCTAGTCACAGACTATTTATTTAATGCAAGAATCAAAGAATTTTTATGTTCTGAGTGTAGTTTTAATTCACCGCATTCAAACTGGTTTTGTGTTCAGAATACAACGAAAAATTAAATAACGAGTTTCAGATTCATCGTGCATCGAATAAAGCTTTACATTTGAGTTACATAATGCTGTAAAATTCTGAGAAATTGATTGTCACGTGTGTAACTATTATTTGGGGACTCTAGCGCAGAATAAATCAATCAAGAATTTATAAACATGATTTTCGTTGAAAGAATGCTCGTCAAATGTGATTATTAAAAAATCCGGCTCGTATATAAATAGGTCGAAATAAAAAAATAGGATTTCTATAAACAACTCCCCCCCCCCAACCCCCCCGTCCCAACCGCTTGAAGTACCCAAATAAGAGGGAGGCGAAATTTTCTTCCGCCCCGGTGTTCTGAGTGAGTTTTAATTCAACACTTACAGATTTAATTAAAACCAGTTTTGTTTTCAGAATGTAAGTTCCGGCAGAATTAAAGAAAACCCTTTTCATGTTCTGAGTGTAGTTTTAATTCACTGCATACAGATTTAATTAAAACCAGTTTTGTGTTCAGAATGTAAGTGCCGCTAGAATAAAAAAAAACCATTGTCATGTTTTGAGAGTAGTTTTGATACACCGCATGTGATTCAGCTCTTTTATCATCTCATTCTCTCGCAGGCTAAATTCTATAGATGTATGTGTTTGTATATTTTTAGTGTCGATCGTTTCCGTTTCATCGAGTTTCAAATCACAAAGAAGTTTTCACTTCAAAAGATCCTCCACAGAGCATCCCCAGAGGTGACACAGGTCCCAAGGGAAAAAAAAATTTCACTTCACAAAAAAATTGTCTTTCTTTCTTGTTATTTTTATGTATATATATTGTTATGTATGTTTGTAAAAGCCCTAAGGGTGTTAAATAAATAAATATATAAGGTATTATTATTATATAGTAATTATATAGTATTATATAGTAATTATGTATTATATAGTAATTAATATTATTATATAGTAATTATGTATTCCCACAAAGTGTTTGCTACATATCAAGATTAAATATATAAGGGCCAAGATCATCGACTGCAATAACAATAGGTTAGCGGGAATGTAAATAACGGAAATGTAAATAACCATGAATAAATAATTGTTGTGCTTTCTCATAGATAACACGCCAACCTTCTGCAATTATAACAAACCCGAATTTGTAGATGCCTGGCAAACCTGCCTTTATTTTTTTTTTGGAAAAAAAAAATTATTTTACAAAGAAAAACAAATATCGCCGTGTCGATATTGACAAACTGCCAGAAAATTCTTGCATCTATGTTAGCGACGCAGATAACACAAATAGCTGGTTAGATCACTGTATAGAGACGGCCATAATTCAAAACAAGATCAAAAATATGTCGATAAGTATATGTCTGGACACATTTGTTTAGAACCAACTCATATTTATAAAACGGATTGAATATTTGAAACTCCGGTCGGGTGCTTTGGCAGAAAACAGAAAAATGTTGAGAAGAAAATTAAAATCTGAGTTAAAAAATTTGAAAAGCCGCGGAACAAAAAATGTAAATGGACAAAATATCAGGTGCAATCGGTGATGGATATTTTAAGAATTTTGGCAAAAAACCAACAACGTCTTAAAATCTAAAGCAAACTCAAGTATGTCCACCCATATTGGATGAAAACCTATCTCTCCCTAGGCATAGAATGAAGAAAAGGAGTATGGATAGCCTCAATGAGTGGGTACGTAGCGTAATGACGGGAGAAAACTCAGAGTTCTAGATACCTTAGTATTGCCCTGGTGACAGGTCGCCTTTTATATTATAAAAGTTAAAACCCGTTGAATGGCAGGAGACCATATTTGTCCCAGCTCACATGCGTCTCATATAAATCGCTGTTACTCCCTTACTATCAGAGTGAGAAATATGTTCTGAACGGTGTTGAAATGCAAAACCCCACGCTTTATAGTCTAATCTAAAAAATAACGACCAAAAAGTAAAATGTACACCTTTAAGGCTGGGAACATACTAGGCCCACGCCACGCCACGCGACGTAGGTAGACGTCATCATTTCCATATCTGGACTACTTACCATCCATACATTTTCTATGGAAACGGGTGCTTTAGAATCACACTAGCCCCACGCAACGCAAACCGACGCCCCCTGCGCGACGCGGATCTGCCGCAGCCAGATCGGCGTGGGCCATGTGGAAGGTGGAGGGGGTATAGTCACGCCTACTACGAGATGATTTTACATCTTTCTGGTGTTATCTAAGCATCTCGTTATGTTTCGCAATATCTGTGGTTGTTTTTTGACAGATATTATTCAAAAATGGATGACGAACAGTTCATTGAAACTGGACGGCACGAAGTTATTTATAAAATCAAATTACAGAATTATAGAGATTCTGCATACGCAGTGCAGCTTGGGAGGAAATTTCAGCCATTCATGGCATGACTTTCAATATTATACCCCTATAATGAATGACAATCAAACATGACATAGACACACTGCCAGTCTTTCTCTGATCCGAATGGACTTTCGTGTTTTCTTTTTTTTATGTCATATTCAATTATGTTGTGAAGCTCTTCAAATACCACTTTACTCATACGGAAGTACATGAAGAATCGTCCGTCATCAGATTCTAGTTAATTAGATTAGTTAACTAGATTCTACTAAAGTATGGAACTCTCCAAACATTTGTCTTTGTTTGTTAATGTTGTGGACCCAAATAATTCTCACTTTTTTCTTTTTACGAGAATATTGATTTAATAATAATAATCGTAGCAAATCATCTTCAAATTCACTTTTAAGACATGGCAAAGCTGTCATCTGCTGAGAAGAGAATCACATAAACATAACCTAAAAAATAAATGTCAAATGTGTCAAATCAAACGCGCCTGCGCACAACCAGAGACCCCTTGTCACGTGGTCACAGCGACGCGTACGTACGTCGGCCAGTGTGAACGGGACAGGAACGTTGCGTCGCGTTGCGTCTGCTCAGTATGATCCTTGCTTAAGAAACCAACATTTTGATTCGCAATTTGAAAAAAAAATGAAACTTTGAGAATTTTTTTTTAAAATTATTTTCATATGAAAAGACAAAAAAGTGAGGTGACAATAACGTGTATAATATATTATTTAAAATATGTAAAAATGAATCTAAATATGTATGTATTTTTTTTTCATTATCAGTCATTTTAGTTACAAAAAACATGAGTTGAGCCATTTTTAAGACTTTTTTGAGTTTGCATGCAAAATGTTTGTGTATTTTAAAAATATGTTTATTTTGAACTATAAAATATGACAGCGTATTTTATCACCATTCAAAAACAGTTTTTTTTTGGTTTTGGGAAGTATTCCCATTATAAAGTATTTAGAAATATTCCATTTATTAGCATTTTATTGTAAAGCGGAAATATTTTGACCATCTGAAAAATACCCCAAAATTTTGAAGGTGTAAATTGTGAAGGTTCATGGACCAGATTTGAATAGCTACAATAGTTCCCTCTTCCCTTAATAGTTCCCTATCGTATAGAGTCTATACGATAGGAAGAGAGAAATAAAATGTGCTAGCGCACTGCTCTCTCTCGCTCCTACAGCGTGATACAGACAAAAGGCCTGCACTGTGTCTTATAGAGTCTATACGATAGGAAGAGAGAAATAAAATGTGCTAGCGCACTGCTCTCTCTCGCTCCTACAGCGTGATACAGACAAAAGGCCTGCACTGTGTCTTATAGAGTCTATACGATAGGAAGAGAGAAATAAAATGTGCTAGCGCACTGCTCTCTCTTGCTCCTACAGTGTGATACAGACAAAAGGCCTGCACTGTGTCTTAGATATACGAAACGTAACTGGCTATGAGAGAAAGTAAGAAAGAAAATGTGTGCTCGCACCTCTCTCTCTTGCCCTACATTAACATACGAAACGTAACTCTCTCTCTTTCTATCTTCACTAACTTATATCTCCTTCTTAACTACCGTTCGCCTCGCTTTTCGTCACGCATTCACCAGCTCACTCCCCAAGTCAAGCGTGTGTAAAGAAGTTTTACTTAAAAAAATAGAATAGGCCACTTGCATGGACTTCATAAGGACTTGGAAAAAATCGTGTGGATAGATTTTTTTACCAAGATTACGAAAATGTTAGTAAAAACTTTTGGAAATGTACAGTTTTATTTTTATTTTAAATAAATAAATCCATTATTTGGGCTCGTGACGTCACTACATGAAAATTTCCCGTCACCGAAAATGTTCCTATTAATTTTATAAAATTCCACACTGATTTATTTTTTTTATATGGCATCATTTTGATTTCAGGCAAATTTTTGAATTTGACATTTAACGTTCACTAGATTTATTGTTTGTTCTCTGCGAACGTATCATTTGGTTTGATTTTTTGACAGATGTAATGAAGAGAACCCCGTACATTTTACGTTGTCCTTACGTGTTTTAGAAGTATAATGATAATGGTGCGGATTTTAACAAAATCAAATTTTATAATATTCTTATTGTTATTATAATTTACAAGTACAAGTATATTACATTTGATTTAGTAATATAGACGTTGAACATCATAATGATTTATGATCAATAAGATGGATCAAGGAAAAAAATATTTACGAGATTTAATATTTTTGGAATGCGTCATTCGTGTGGAAAACGTTCTTTTTTTAAAATGATTTTCGGCTATGTAATTATCGTTTTTTCGCACCTATAAAATTATGTCCCGTCTTTCCGGTTTATAAAAAATGGTCTGATTTTTCGGATTGAAATTTTCAAAAAATCGCAAGGGTTTCAAAAATACGATAAAAAAAATACTGAATGTCTTAGAATATTTGCCTAAACCGGATTTTTTTATTTTAAATGTGATGCAAGTGGCCTAATAGCACCATTCAGAATCGGAACATCAATGGAAATGCACAACTTTCCCTGTCCTACAATATTCCCATTCCCATATCTTCAACCTCTCAATAAATTGGGAATGGCATGAACCCACTGGTTCTAGACAGTTGCGGCATATACAAAAAAAATGTTTTAAAAAGTTAAATATTGTTCTCTATTATGCTTTTTTCCATTAATAAATCTTATTTCTTAAAACTTTCTCTCTTTCTGACAGCGATAAGTTAAAAATAATTCTGTTTGCATTGTCACCCCTCCTGCCTTGCTGGCCAGTTTTTTCTTTGAGATTGTATACCAAGATTCGTTTTGGAAAGTTATTAAAATTATTCTGCCGTTGTCGACGGTATCACGTGACCTTTGAGATTTTGAAAGAATTTTGTGTATACATCTCACAATCAATAGTTTGACGCAGAAGCTTTTAAGACTAAGCGATTTTACATTATACCAAGTTTTTCAAATACTGCCCAAATTGAAACGAGCTCTTCTTAACCGCCTTCTAAACTGCAACTGTCGTGAAGTAGCGCAAAACTACGCTATACCAACAAACGTTATATCATTATTATGCTGAGGACAAAACTCACGTCCAAATATTGCACAATCTTTAATTCAATGGAAGATTTTAGTTATAAATCTATTTATATACATACATATATATTCATAATACTGATCCCGTTTATACAGTTCCCGTGAGCACTTACGCCATGAACCCATTGCGCTATCTTCCTTTTTATCTCATTCATTTGACGTTTCCTTTGAAAACGTTTGAAGTTCACCAGGGTTGTCATTGTATTTTGTTGCTATGTTTCTTGGTTTTACAATTTGTCTTCCCAGGTAGCCGAGCCTTGTTGCAATCAGGACCAGGGATATTGAGGCAGACCCTTCATCCTCTTCCCATTTTCTGCAACTACTGGTTTTCCGCTCCCAGGTGGCAGTGTCACTTTATTAGTCCTACTTCCCTCAGTGATAATCCCTAAATATTCTAACCAGGATATAATATCTGGGGCCCCAAGATACTTGAAAAATAACCTTGACTCTGCGCAGGAACGGGCGGTCCGTTTTATAGATTCTCCTTTCTTCAAATGGTTTGAACTGTTTAGGGCACAGGCGTTAGATGGAAATTCTGCATTATTCATTCGGAATTTCAACGAAAGATGCGAGTGTCAAAATTTGTACACGGTTGACATTTTTGTCACATGAACGGCTGTTTTCTACTAACATTCTCGGGTTTCTACCGGTACGAGTCTTGAAGAGACCCGTGTTCTTCCAGTGAACACTCGTTCGATACATGTTCACTCCTTTTTCTCATCACACAGCATCTTCAATGATAACATATGTCCCGACATTACTTTCCTCGTAACCTCCTGTGTAGAGTTCATGTAAAAAAACGTCCGCTGGAAATTAAATATTAATTGTTTTTGTTAATTCGTAGAGCTCCATTGGATTTTTTTTTTTTTAAATGAAATTTGATAATGTTATTATCGAGTTCTGCAAGTATTTTAGTATGTATTTTTGTTACAGCTGTTTCGGTTTACTAAATTAATAAAGAAAAAGTCCGCGAGAAAAGCAATCGAAAATGTATTATTATTTTGTAAATAAATAATAACGGATTGTTAGTTTTTGATAATAACGTTTTACTCCAATAATAACGAATGAGTGGAATTATGCTTTCCTACTGTACATAAAATTAAAATAAATGTGAGCTGTACCAATATTAAGTGATGCAGCCAATAAAATTTGAACAGTAGTTACTTTTTGTCTCCTAGGCCCCAACAGGCCAAAGAAATGAATAATTTTCCAAAAAATATATGAAAATTAAAAGTTTGTTCAATTTCAGTTGACAAAAAAAAAACCTTACTCCGGACCCGGACAGACAGATACAACACATTTTTGTTGGTTTATATCTTCTGGGTCGTTTTTCATTTCGAATAGAGCACATTTGGGTGGAATTGAAATCGATGGAATTGATAAGAAATGAGTCAGCCTTTTAGAAAGCCTTCCGCAGTCACGATAAGTAAAGAAATTCTGTGACCCATCTCAGAAAAATAATATGAAAGATAAATAGAGAGAGATCCTGTCTTGTTGATTTTGTCCAACCATATGTTTTAAGATTAAACAAAATATAAAAAAGGAACGTAAACCGAAAACTTGAAAATGAAAATCCTCTCAGAGCGTAGAATAAAATCCATTATTTAAAGCTTTACACGGAAGATAATTGCTTAGAAAGGAGTTTTTTGTATCTTTGAAATCTATGTATCTATATTTTTTCTATTTTTATTTTGATATTTCAAAGATCAAAATTAAAAACAGAAAAAAATATTATAAATAAAAAAATTATAAAAAACACTATTATTTATGCATTAAACCGCTTACTCGTTAATACGGAAAACTTTTTATCCAAACAGTTAGATTTAGTAATTATTACAAGCAATAATTGTCACTCATTTACATTGAAAAATCTTCCGAGAAAAGATACTTGCCGCCAACGGGACTTGAACCCGTGTCCTTCCGATTGCCGGTCGAATGCTCTTAAGTTAGATTTAGCTTTATTATTACGAAAAGTGAGTATTTATGTCGGGGGAGACCAAAAAACACGCAAAAAATATGCATTTAACATTTTAATTTTGTTAAAATTATATTTTTGAATGTTAAAATTAATTCACTCGCGCGGGTAACGTCATGTTTATTCATCGTTTTTATTTTAACATTTCATCAATGCTGCCAATCATAGAAAAAATATTTTTGCGTAAAACAAAGTGAATGCATCATTGACAAGTTTGTACCTGTATTTATAACAGTAGAACATGGAAAGAAATGTATTAAAATAATTAGACAAACCCTCTACACAAACCCTGCGTAGCCAAAAAAACCATTCAAAACCTGGGATGTTTTTTAAAAGTATGATGAAAAGCGAGTTTATTTTAGAGAATTTATTTTATAAGATTGGTACTTCCGACAAATGTCATATTTGGTTGTCTATTAATTAAAAAAGGAACATTCCGTATTATCCGTGCATCAAACTTCGACAACACGAACGTTCCGTATTATCCGTGAGGTGGACTAACTGCATATTTACCATAGTAATGAAAAAAACTTGTACCAATTGAATAAAATT
This sequence comes from Limnephilus rhombicus, assembly GCA_929108145.2. NCBI lineage: Eukaryota > Metazoa > Arthropoda > Insecta > Trichoptera > Limnephilidae > Limnephilus > Limnephilus rhombicus. The sequence goes on from OV815275.1 coordinate 19,400,581, forward strand.
CTAGAATATTATTCCAAGCCGTATGTTTGTTGTCATCGGGTAGTTATTAATAAAATATGCTAGTAATAGAGTACTATCCCAGATCAAAGCAAGTGATTAGCATTCTCTGGTTTGGTGAATAGAATTATCTAGTTTAGAATGCAGGGAGTTGCAATTATTGATGATGTAATATTATCAATTTACAATGAAATTAATTATAGTAGAAAAGGAGATGAAGGGAAAAATCAATTATGATAAAAAAAATAGCAACAAAAAACAATCACTTTCGAGAACAATAAAAAGGTATGGTTATCCATTATAGATAAATATTTTGTTTGATAATTAATTAAATTGTTTCATTTAGGTATACATTAATTAAAAAAAGTAGGGATTAGTCAAACCAAGCTGTCAATACCCCACCTAGTAATAATTAAATGCCTACACACTAAGCTGAATGTAAGTCACTTCAATATAATGAGTCGGAAGGGCATAGAATCTGAATAGAAAACGTTTTAGCAATGTTTAATAACCAGATCTGAAAAAATAGTCAGGTCCGTACCTTAGTCTAACTTTTTTTTTATTTTCCACCCCTAATTTATTCCGATTCATTCTAATGAAATCTACCTACCATTGCATCCGAACAGTTGGGATTCCTGAGCCTTGAGCGCCATAAAAAACGGAATATGGGCAAAAATGCAAAATGAAACCATATAGACCTTCAACGGTAAACCTTTGTTAAATGTCAGGATAAACAACCTGACGTACGAAGATGCATAAGCGTAATTTTGAAAAGAAATTTGCAGTGAATCAGCCGGACAAAGAAAGTCAACAAACAACAGAATTGCAACGAACGTTATTGAAACATCAGGCACAAAGGCAAAAGTGACGACAACATAATTATTTGTATAGCGGCGTAAAAACAATAAGCAGTAGAAGCGTAATCAACAAAGGATTTTGTAAAGAAAGTCGCTTACGCGCGCCATTTTCACGGTTTCACGGTGCGATAGACACGTAACGTTGTGCGACACCTTGCGACACCGGATCACTGGACGTTCGATGGCGGATGGGTACGTGTGCGAATGCCTACATTAACTCTTGTTATTATTATTACTGTTGTTGTTAAGACCGAAAAGGTTACATACTGACGCTTAAAGACGTTAAATGGAGCCGTCTATAGCAGGTATAGCGGCCGTCGTATAGCAGGTGGATGGGAGTCGTCAACCTAGTGAACCGTTAACCTACAGAGACAATGATTGGAAAGCAAGAGTATTTTATGTTACAAATAAAACACGCGGTGGTAATCTATAAAATGAATCGCTGAATGTGTTGCTAAGCGCATAACTTTCGAACGACTGCATCAAATTTGATAATTCTTTTTTTTGTGTGTTCGTTATTGTCAGGACAAGGTTTTTATATATATTTCGGTGAGCTCTGGCATTATCAAATTTGTATAAAAAAATTGCTATTGGTGGCACGCGAGGAAGCGGCTATTGCTCTGTGTTTCCTCCTTCCTATAACATGGGTCTCTTCAAGACCAATGTTCATTCCTTCCTCTCCTCAAAAAGACCTCTCACACAGCATCCCAGATGACATAGGCCCTGAGGGAAATTATTTTCCTCAGGGCCTCCTGTGTGGAGTTAATGTGAAAAAAAAAATTGCTATGGAAAGCGGGAGGGAGGGAGAGATGGGGGAGGGGAACCAGGGAGGGGGAGGGGAACCTGGGAGGGGGGAGGGGGACCTTGGAGGGGGGAGGGGAACTCTAGAGGGGGGGTTGCGGGACGAGGGAAGGGGGGGGGGGGGAGAGTGGAGTGGGGAGAGGAAAGGTGGAGGTGACGGAGTGGGAACGGGAGAAAAAAAGGGGAAGCGGAATGGGAAAGGACACTCAGGGAGAAACAATTTCTTTATTAAATGGCATAGCAACGCATGCCGGGACCAGCTAGTTTAAAATAAAAATGTATTTGTAATGTGGAATTTGTATGACATATTTATATAGGATCCATTTTCTTCACTTCGGAAAATATGTAAATTCAACAAGAAGTCTCAAAAGGAGATAATTGATTTGGCATCGTTTAATTCAACCATCTCGCGACTCGTCGTTTATTTTTTTTTTGTTATTTATTCTTGGGGTGTTAAGCCGTGTTGCGCTAACTCCTCTTTTAGCCAACGTTTCGGACAGCGTTACAGAGTCCATCACCAGGGCAGAGATCAGGACACCCCAAAAATAAATAACAAAAAAACTTTTGGCCGTGAAAATCTAAAATCAAACCGTCGTTTATTTTGTGGCGACACATCATTATCAACTTCAGGTCTGGAGTTTAAAAGCCGCGAGAATATTCAGCACCGGGTATGTTTGAGTACCTTCTAGTGTACACATTGCCGGCGAATGGAACATTACTCCACCGGTCACGCTGGTATATATAAAGCGACTAAACTCGGCGCTCGCTCAGTCAGTCCCAGACCATTAGTCGGTCAACAAATCAACATGTAACAGATCTCCGCACAAGTGCTCCTGCATGGCATCTCTACACATCCAGGGCAGCTTCCCCGAGTACTCGTTCACGTCTCAGCTACAAGGCCCATCGTGTCTTCAGCTCCTGAGAACAGCTACATCCCGCGACTTATAAGGTTTGACGCCACCTTGAGCCAAAGGATCAGCTCACCATTTCATGGCACCCCGAAGCCCCGCTGCTTCGCTGCCATGGAAACACGCTCCGTCTCGCCAGGACTACCTGGTGGTGGCTCAGCTCACCAAGCCACTCACCGTTCATCTCCGCGACTTAAAGCGTCGAGCAACGGCCTGAAAGATAGGTCATCTCCACCGCCAAGGTGTTGAGCAATTCGCTGACCTTCACCACACCATCTCCTCTGTGCGCCTGCAGCATCTAATATACGGCACCCTGCATATATCATGTTATCGCTTCACTGACCCTCGCTACGTAGCTACAATAAAGACTGACTCATCACATCGACTGATGCCTTTTATTTCTCGCCCCGTCTCAGCCGATACGACACGCTCCCTAAATTTATTTAAAATTTACGTCAGAATCAAATAAAATTTATTTGCGCAAGCCAGAATTTGAACCCGCGGTCCACGAATTGCTAGTAGAGGCCGTCATTATTTTACGCTTTCAAAATCTGTAATACAAAATACCAAAGTGTCTCGTGACAAACTTTTGTCGGTTGCCCAAAATAGCAAGTATTTTTCATCTGATTTTTTAATATTTCAGAATAAAAATCGAAATCTTTTATTGGTTTGGCCTTGGAGTTATAAAATTTTCAACATGATAAAAAGATTTGCGACAACATTGTCTGTAAAGTTAACCATGTTAACCTGTTTGTATCCTTCCCTTTGCGGCCCACGAATATATATTGAAAACCGATAAATTGTCCCTCCGGTAAAAAAGGTTAACATCACTGGTTTTTTTGTTTTTTTTTTCTATTTGACTCCTTTGATATGCGTAGAAAACCGACAGTAGTGTGGTAATGCGTGTTTGGTATTGGCTACCGTTTCAGAATTTGCAAATACATACAATAATTTGTCAAACGTACCGCCCACTTGTGGCAAATGTTGTCAAATATTTCCAATACACGAAAACGAATAGCCAAGTGTTACCAATTGCCAATATTTTGACAAACGTACTGTCCACACACGGCTATTGTTTGCTAAATATGCCAAATACGCCAATACGAGTGGCCATGTAAGGTGCGACCATAAGATTTTTTAAGTGTCGTTTGTTTTAGAAGGGTTCTAATATTTTTGTTTCAGTTTGATAATACCTTCGGCTATACAAAAGGTTTTTCGATGGCATATATATTTTGTTAAAATACCACCTTAATTTTCAACATTTTATTGTCAAACTGCTATTTTATAACTATGTATTTGGTAATATTCTAGAAGACAAGCATGCGCAAGCCGTTGCTGCTTGTCACACGACATGTTTCATGCAAGTTAACACCAACGCCCACCATTGTCCCGAATCACAAAGCCTGGGTAATTCAATGGGGGTATGTCGCTATTTGTAGTAGTTAGGTTGGACAGAGAAAGGGAGGCAAGAAGGAATGGAAGGTGAATGAAAGGAGTGAAGCGAATTTTATCCCGAGCTAAAAGCAAAATAATGTAGTACATTAATATATCTAGGGCTTGAGCCAGATTCGTGTCGTTATTTTATTGTTAGAATCTTAACTACCCCTTTAAAATTTTTACGAGTGTAATCTCAAGGAAAAAAAAAATTCGAGTGCAGTTAACACGCGGTAAAAGCAAAACTTTACCAAAACAATCTCAAACTATAAGGAGCCTTGAAAAGTGAGGTCATAATCAAAGCGCAGTGAGCAGGCCAATGAGCGCAGACCTCGCGTCGTTTACGTTTTATATCTCAACCAATAGGAGCCTTGATAGAAGTATAATGCTTCGCAGGTGCAGTACGCGTCATTTCCGTTTCATCCGAATTCCAAATCGCTAACGGGGCTAAGGAAGTTCACTTCAAAAAAATTTCAGTACCAAAACAGTTATTATTGTGACAACAGGTTTTATTTATTTTGCTGCCCACCAAAACTGATGGAAGTGTGTTGTGGGTGTGTCGGTGTGCCTGAAGTAAGCTCATATTTGCTTATCTTGTATATAAAATCAATATAATTTGTTTTTTCATATTTTATGCCCTGCCATACCGTTCACCCGATTGCGATGTAACTTTGGTGATTTGTTGTGCGCACTTCCGCGAAGGTTATAGGCATGTATATATAATCGTAAGCTCTGGCGTAATTTTATAAATGAAAATGTGTGTATTGTATATATTTTAGCGGCAGGCATGGATGGCAGGAATAAGAAGGTAACGAAGGAGGTGGGGTTCGAGGGAGGGGTGAAGAGGATAGGGCAAGGTGAAAGAGGAACGCGGGAGGGGAAGTGAACGTGGGAGGGCACGGGGACGCACGGGAAAGGACATGCAGGGAGAACCAATTTATTTCTTTGATTGGTATTGCAACCATGCCGGGTACCAGCTATTTGCTGATAAAATGATAAAACATTTACAAATATTGACACTCCCTTTTTTACGGATAAGATTCATTGACTTGAAATAGATCTATCTCCTACTTGTGATCTCACTAAAGAAAACACTCATAGAACATTAATAAATGCATTCACTCTGAATGCATTTATTTACGTTCTCCAAATTGACCTTGAAAACAATCACATCTTTGCGATTCTTTTAAAGACATGAAGAAACCATCCCTTAATTATATACAATTCTTAGTGTTCTCAAAAGTTGTCTTGACAGAAGCAAATTCCCTTGATATCTTGAACGAAACTATTCCTTTGTTAAGAATATTATGAACTTAATATACAATTTGGCTGTCCTGAAACGGGTATTCTGCCCAGTTGGACAGACAAATGTTCACATTGTAATGTATTGTTAATATATATGCATATGTAAATAAATAAATAAATAAATAAATAAAAGATTTCTTTCGAATAGTTAAAATTCTATTCTGACGATCGCCTCCACCTGGACCCTGCCTCTCTCTGAACCAGATCCGGCTACGACAACGGAAGGGGTCTCCCGAACGCATATTTCCTTTTCCGTGTTCAATACGAGGCAACCATGCCATGGTTTGTTTGGCAAAGCATGCTTTGTCAAGCGGGTATGTGTAATTATTCTAATACATTTCTTTCCATGTTCTGCTGTTATAAATACAGGCACACACTGTCTATAATGCATTCTCGTACTGAACACGGATTTGGGAAGGAATTGGCGTTACAAACCCGTGCACAGTAGGATGCCGCTTGCCTTCTACTGGACACGGATTGGACAAAAAGTGGCATTACAAACCTGTGTTGATTTCGAGGCATGGTTGCCTCGTATTGAACACGGAAAAGGAAATACGCCTCCCGAACCAGCTCTTGCGGAAAAATGTCCTCCATTCACACACGATGAAAGGCTCAACATTTTGCGCCTCCGTGGATTGGGACCTTTATTTACAGTACTTGTGTGATTCGTCCTGTCTGACACACCCATGATTTTTCACGGGTCTGCGCTAATATTGTATAACCTTAGGCTGAAGAGTCTAAATTTTTATCGTAAATTATCTTACTTTCCCAATTTTCCGATCTAAAACCAAAAGGAGTTATCACTATAACTCCAAGGATGCCATTAGAGTCAAACCATTAATTATTATTTTTTCATTGCGTTCAACCTTAATCAAAGCAATAAAGATAGTAGATATATATTTATTCATTTAAAATAAAACAATAACTTTGTAAACACCACTTTTATTTTTATACTTTATGCCGACCGGGTTTCGCTACAACCGTAGCTTCATCAGGGCAGTATAATACTCTACTCTTCTGTAGAGTATTATAAATACTCTACTCTTCTGTAGAGTATTTATAAGTAATTGTTTTATTTTAAATTAATAATGTCACATCACAAAGTATCCGCTTCATATGAACAAATATATTTATTCATTACAGATATGACTCACGGTCTTTAATGGGCCGATTCGTCTGTACCTTATCATCGTGAATGAATCCACGTTAGATTTTGTAAGTGTCGCTTGTGTTAGAAGAGTTATAATAATATTATTTCAGTTGGTATAATAATATTATAACAGAGTTTTAATATTATTATTTCGTAAATAATTTTGTCTCCTTAGCATATTAGACCCTTTGTTTTATCAGTTCTTACGGATCGCAATATATCACGTCAAGCATATTGAACTGAATATATAAGATACCCGCTTCCTCTTGGGAAACCTCGTTTGGGAATGAAGTTGAATTTAATACATTAAACATCGGCACTCGGTCTGATGCAGCTTTTGAATAAATAACTTTTTAACAAATAATAAACCTTTGTCAAGCATAAAGGAATATATTATGCTGAAGCAGACCGGGAATGGGTGTTAAACTGGGGTCGTTGAAACTCCGAAAATCCAAAATGGCACAGATCAGTTATCAAATGCTGGATTCTTGGTACATAACTCCATCGTCACAGGAAAACACTGTCAATTTAGACCAAAAACTTTTATGATCACGAAGCAGTCTGTAGGACGGCCTGGAGGTCAAAGTCCTCTATTTTACTCTCAAAATCTCTCTGTTTCTAAGATCTTGGTAATCACGGAGTGATAACCCCCGTACCTCACCGACATCTGTCAGATAACTTCAAAATCTCCATGATATATCTACATCAGAGCCATCTATATTTCAGAGCGCTAACTACCACTGTTTGAAACAACCTAATAAAATGGCACATGTACGTAAGTAAAGTGAAAATTTATTACAATGGTCGGCATGCGCTAGTTTAATTATATACCTAATATGTAACACATTATTTTGCTTAACACGTGGTCTCTTTTTGTTCTTACACTGGGGACACTTGCAAGCCATCCCATTTTCATGATAAGGTTCCATTAGTATCCCATCTAGTGGGGCGTTTCTCAACATATCACTGCGCGGATGTTGGATGCTATTGCTTGGGTCAGTCCTCTGGGAAATTCCTCTGTTTTTTCGGTTAATTTATCAAAGGGTCACACAGTATAATGTTTTAATTTATTTTAAGCAAAATAGACACCATAAAAGTACGCGGGACAGCGTTTGGAATAAATTGTCTGTTACCTACGCACGTTTTGCTAATCGACATACTCGTATACTATGACGCAAGTTTTTTTCTTCATTATTATGTTTTAGCCATTCTATTACTGAGTTAGTAATAAACCTAAATAAAAAAAGTCATGGTGGGAAGCGTTAGCCATTTTAAATAAAACATTAATTAAATTGATGGAAAAATTAAATTCCGGGGTTATTTATTTATAACATTTTTTGTTGTTGTTTATAATTATTAAAGTGGCTTTATAAAATTGCATCTACCCGATATTGCGACAGGTTAAAATCGATACCAGAATAGTGTATTTAAATTCCTTATTTATCGCAGCTATTATTATATTATTATTTATTATTTAAAAGAAGTTGATTTCGAAAAATACCTAATTAGCTCCACACAGAGGCCCCGACGAAAATAATTTAACAAAGGCAATAAGGCAATTTAATAATAACAAAGGCGTCTTTAGGGATGCTGTGTGAATGGTCTTTTTAGGAAAGGAAGGAGAGGAAGTTCAAGGAAGGAAAATGTATGAGGAATGAGTAGGATTCTGGGGGTCGGTGTGTCCAGGAGTGAGGGACGTACGAAACCCTTCCACTGCGGTACGAGGCGATGTTTAAAGAGAGTCCTGCTGGAAAGGTAAAAATTTTTCTCTTGACTAGTCGCTTCCATGATGGGCAGAAGCAACCGCTGCCGAGACCCGGACAAATCTCACCACATGAACACGGGCACCCAATCAAAAATTACTACTCGTAGCGAACCAGTTGGAGTGACCTACGGCAGAGGTGTTGGTTATCCAATAAATGGTTCCCGGGGTGGCGGTATAGGTACCCGCCTAGGTATAGGTTTACCCAAAATTATAAATATGTTTCGTAGATACATTGACGTATTATATATATTTTTTAAAAATAATTGTTGTTTTTTAAATAAAAAGGTACCTATATATATTTTTTAAATAACTAGATTTTATTTGAGTTCCATTTGTCAAAATCGGAGTGTCACCCTAGTTGTTTTGAACTACCTTTGTTTCTTGGTGGGTATAGTAATTAAGGATTTGTTTTATGGTCTATATTGTTACAAATTACCCATCTGGTCACCAATATAATATTGTTATTTCTTACTTTCTGCATATAATATTTTAGTGTTTTGGATGTAGTGTTTCGTATTTTAGTGATTTGTGTGTTAATGCATCACTCCAATTTATGAATTTAACCTCAATACAGGCTGCTAGTCCTAGTGAGGTTAATATTTTTGTATGTAAAAAAAAATAAGAACACATGTTTGGTGAAATAAAAATATTATTATAAATAAATAAATAAAAATATTATTATATTTGTTCAAAACTTACAATAAGTAATGATTAATGTCATATTCCTATCTTTTAGATCTGTCCAATAATTTATTGTCTATATATAATATATATATATACAGGTACAGTCCTGGGACCGTTACTGTTTATTATCTATGTTAATGACATATTCATACAAAAACTAAACGGAAAGATAATATCTTATGCTGACGATACTGTCATAATAATTGAAGGTACGGATTGGAATACTGTTAATAATCTAGCTAACATTGATATTAACATATTGAAAAATTGGTTCGATAAAAATCTCCTCTCTCTAAACACTGAAAAAACAAAATTTATCCCATTCTCTATCAATAAATTCAAATTAGAACCAAATTTAAACATCATAATACACCAAAGTAAATGTAATAAAACTAACTGCAATCAAGATTGTGCTATACTTAGTCCAACTCCCAAAATCAAATATCTTGGTGTATATATAGATCAACATTTTAAATGGAAAACACATATTTGTGAACTCGTCAAAAGGATTAGGAAATGTATTTATATATTTATTAGACTTAGAAATATTCTTAGCTTAGAAAACCTAAAAAGAGTGTACTATGCAACTGTTCAATCTATATTGCAATATGGTATTATTGGCTGGGGAGGAACATATGATAATATTTTAAATCCCCTGAAAATTGTTCAAAGGTTGATAATTAAGGTAATCTTAAAAAAAACGTCTAAATTTCCTACTGAAATTCTTTTTTCAATATTCAATGTGCCTATAATAGACAAAATCTATAAAAAATATTCAATTCTTCAAATTTACAAAGAAATACAGTTAAATACTCGTAACTTCCAATTCAATACATCAGCAAGATACCAGAAAACTATTAAAATTCCTAAATTTAATACTAAGCATATCCAAAATTCCTATCTTTATCTGGGCATAATCTATTATAACAACCTCCCATTAAAATTAAAAACCATCGAAAATATGCAGGAATTTAAGCCCAAATTAAAAAAATACCTGAAACTGCTATAAAAGTCCCAAATATGTTTACTTTGTATCTTAAAGTCTGCTATTTTATAAATCATTTATTCCTTCTTTTTTCTTTCATTTCTTAGTTTCTAAATCTCTGAGTCTACTATTGTATAAATCTTGCGTTCTTTCTTACGTATCCTTTACTTACTTATTACAATAATTTTTGTTACTAACTTACATGATTCTTCCATTTATAATGATTTTTTTAATTTATATTATGATTTTTTTAAACTCTTCAGGATTTTTATTTTTAAATTATACAAGATTTTTTAACCTTCTTATTATTTACAATAGCCGTTATTACTAACTTACACGATTATTAATTTACTAATTGAGCTAGAACTCCCTCACCAAACACAAGAGCATTGTCTCTTTATGGTGAGGAAAGGCAATTTTATTTTTTTATTTTTTGTTAACCTTATGTAACTATGTAACTGTTGTAACTTCATATATATTTTTAATAAACATTGCCAATAAAAAAAAAAAAGAAAAAAAAAGAAAGAAGAATATATACAGTCCACCTTGACAGATTTTATAACTGTTATCGGTACGATTATTTGTATTATATATTAGGTACATATGTATTGATATTACCCAATAAGTACTGGTCAAACAGAGGTTTTCACGCAAAGTTTTTTGATGGCAAGCTTTCTTTAAGATTTGCAAAGTTTTCTGTGTTCGCTTCTAATACAGGAACTAACAAACAAATTAAAGAAATATTTCTTAGCTCAGTTAACCACGCTGTATACATTAGTACCTCCACCGCACCTTATAAAGTACACTCTTTAATTTTTAACTTTATGAGTAAAACCTCAAATTGTAATATTTAAATTTAGTTTCTCCTAAAAGAGGTGAAATTCTTCTTCTCCTGGTTCCATCCAAATAAAAGAAATACAGAGAAAGTGTTATTGGAAAATGAAACATGTAAAATATTGCAAAACGGCGGCTTCTACCTTCAAAAGGATAATATTATATGTAAAAAGAGTTTTTCAAAATTGCCTGGTAATAATGGACACAAAATACCAAGAGATTGTCTTATTTTACCACGGTAAGTGCCTCCCTTTGTAATGCCGTATTTCGAACTTTCAGATAAGTAACTTTCCATTGTGTTTATATTGGCCTCCATTGGTTATTCTATCCAAGCAACTGGTAAAAATAATAATATTCTTACATCAACGGAACAATGCTTAGAGTACGTATGGAAAAAAATGAAAGAGTTTTTTTTTTAAGGGATAATATGAAAGGCAATGAATATAAAAGGTGCGGAGATGTGGAAGATTGGGTGTTGTTCTTGCATACTTATATTTTTCATCTCTTATAACAACTATTCAGAACGTATACATATACGTCCTGAATTGGAGCACACATAAAACTGTATTTTTTTTAATCAGCTTTCATTTTTTACAGGTGTTTCACTTGTTTTTTTGTTTGTTCTTCAGAAAAAAAAATCGAGTGCAGTTAACACGCGGTAGAAGTGAAACTTTACCAAAAAAATCTGAACCAATGAAGAACCAAGGAGCCTTGAAAAGTCAGGTCATAATCAAAGCAGCCAATGAGCGCAGACCTGGCGCCGTTTCCTTTTTATATCTCAACAAATAGGGATCTTGATAGGAGTTTAATGCTTCGTAGGTGCTGTTTGCGTCATTTCCGTTACATCCGAATTCATAGTCACAACTATACGGGCTATAGAAGTGTCACTCCAAAAAAACTTTTCACCTTGGCAGGCGGTTCTCGGGTACCGCCGTTCCGAGAACCATTTATTGGATAACCACCACCTATGCTAAAGTTGATCGCTTAGCTTGGTGTGCCAGCAGATGTGCCCCGTATCATGGGGTAAAGTTTGTCTAGATCTTGGCGTCAGATGCGTCTGCTCACCGACAGTGGGGGGGATGGATTCATACGTCCTTCAGTCCTGAACACCAGATTCCTACCCCAGCCCTTGTACATTTTTTCTTTATAGAATTCGACGGCTGGCGTAGTCCAGCGGTAAGGCTCTTGACTCGTACTCCGAAGATCGCAGGATCGAATCCCGGCGTGGCAAATAAATTTTATTTGAATAATTTGTGTTATTTCATAATTTATTTATTTAAAATAATATATAGTATATTTGCGGCACGTTCCAGAGTGGAAGATACTCTCAGTATCGCCCTGGTGTGAGACCACCATTCAGAATTGAAACGTTGCTTGAAATGGCTTTAGCCGTGTTTGGTGACCAGATCTGAATAGCAAGGTACATTCCCCACATTTCTCTTCCCTATCTCCTTCCGCTCCCCACTACCTTCAGCCTCACAACATACCACAACTGGGGATTCCATAGTCCCACTGGCTCCAGACGGGAGCAGTTGGGACTCTTGTGCGGTATTCACGTAAAAAAAATCCCACTTTTTCATTTCCTTGAAAAGGCCCTCAGAACAAAAATAGTAATAGTAAGTATCAACAAATATCTCAACACGCAATGTTTATTGTGTAACCAACATGACTAAAGATTATTTTTTTTTAATTGTAAAATACGTTCATTTTGACAGAAAACTAATAGTTATGTAAATGGAGACTCTTGGAAGTAAATCTGAGATGAGGGCGCGCGATACCACATGACTAACGAAGTTCAAAATTTTTTGAGATATGTATTTCATCAGATTGGATTGTGGATACATCGATGTTTAGATAGTTAAAATGTGACATACAAAATACACTACCTGTTTACGAAAATCCAGCACCCAACATTAAAAAAATGAAGAATTTATGTATGTAAATTAATTGAAAACGCGATTTATTAAATAAGTGTTTGATTAATAATTGTTAACTTTCATCAATTAACAAATAAACTTAAAATTATTTATCTAGTCACACACCAGTAAAAAAGGGTAATAGTTTTGACTTAAGGTCGACGATATTTGAACAAAAACATCATGAATGTTATATATTTCACTTGAGGGTTTGTGACAAGGTTGCTACGAAAACAATTCGCTTGGGTAACGTGGCTCGTTAGGCCTATATCAACAACATGGTAAGGGGTGCTGAAGATACCTGGAACCTTCTCCTAGCACAGAGTGTGCTCGATTTTATAAATGTACTGAGGGGGGGGGGGGGGGGCGAAGCCTTTAAAGCGAAAATTATATAGTTGTTTAGTTAGTCTAGTTAATAACTTAGTTTAGGTTAAAAAAACAATAATTAATACGGAACCTGCCATTAGTAGTAGGTAAGCAATTTAATCATTAAATAATGAGAAAAATAGATTTTAATGGTAATTGCCTCTTAGGAATAAGAACTTCGATTATAGTGATTGCTATAAACGGGTTTTTACCTAAATTATTAAGTAAACAAAAAAAACACATTGAACATACAAATTGTCACAATAATAAATTGTAAAAACTTGAACAATTAATGACAACGTTAAGTTCATTTTTGAAGTGAAACTTCTTTAGCCTTGTTAGCGATTAAATGCGTCACAAAAATGTATTATTTGACGGTCCTCGGTTCTAATATAATGCGGTAAATTTGCGCATCGGCACGGGCCTTCCATAGCTCAGAGGTCTAGGCGCTCGACAAGTCTCAGCGGCAGAGACAGATACCAAGCAAACGGAGGTTCGAATCCTACGAAATAAAAAAAAAAAACTTTTTTTTTTTTAAATCAATACCCAACCTTCAAATCACTTTAAAATAAACAGGCAAAAGAAAAGAAAGCGACACCTAGCGACTTTCTAGTTTCACTTCTACTGCGTATGAATTGCACACTCTGATTGTTTTGAAGTAAAACTTCTTTATGCATGCTTGACTTGGGGAGTAAGCTGGCGAATGCGTGACGAGAGCGTTTCGAAAAGCGAGGCGAACGCTTCAACTGTAGGGGCAAGAGAGAGAGGTGCGAGCACACATTTTCTTTCTCTCTTTCTCTCATAGCCAGTTACGTTACACAGTGCAGGCCTATTGTCTGTATCACACTGTAGGAACAGGGAAGAGCAGTGCGCGCGCACATTTTCTTTCTCTCTTCCTATCATATAGATGGAGCAGAAGTTTTACTTCAGTTGGGTGGTCTAAAGCACATTGTTTTTTTTTTTTTTAAATGTGAGGACTGAAATTGAAAAAAAAAATTAAGCCGTGAAAAGTTTTTAAATCTTCATCAAAAAATTAATAACGTTTTGGCTAGACCGGTTCTAAATTACCTTCTTCTATCGCCCCTTAGAATCAGATCGATATGAAAAATCTTGATTAAAAACCTGCATTAAATAATATATGAAGTAATCAGCTTGGTTCTAAGTTTTACTTTTGTGGTCTGCCCCGCGAAGCACGAGTCGGTAGCCTTATCTAATAAAGCGATTTAAAAACATTCCGTGCCTTTATGCTTTTGGCTCCATGTCTCGAATTGCCCTAAATGGCTTCAGAGTTTAAAAAAAATGTTGGAGAAAGAATTCCTTGTAAAGTTAGGCAAATTCCACCAGGGATGGAACAACTTAAAGTCGCGCCGAGTTCAACGTTTCTCATAGTTAGAAATATAACTTCTCTGCTCGTGTTTTCCATTAGTTTTTTAAGTTAAGTGTTTTAGAGAGAATTATCCAATTAGTTTTTTTATTTCATTAAATTTGTTAATTGGTTTCTTCCTCTCATTTCCTTTAAGATATTAAATTAGAATAATTATAATTCTGCTCAGCCTAGTTAGGTAGTTTATTAAAAATGCATTTATAGATATCTATCTTTTGTATACTTAATTAATATTTTTTTTTTAAATTTAAACCGTATTTAAAGCATTTTATGCCCATCTAAACAAACAATAAAGCACCAACAGACGACAAATAGGAAACTCTGGAATAATGAAGGTCAAAAATTTTTTTACGTGTATAAAAATTTGAAAAAGACTGACAACTGATGACGAATATGTACCTACAAGAATACAAACATGATACCATGAGATCTCAGAATCATACAATTTCAATCCCCTTTGAAAAGTTATTAAAAGTTTTGATTTTTTTTTTCAAAAATAACCCATAACCTAACCGAACGTACTAATAATAAAAACATTTATTCATCAATAGATTTTTTTATAATATTACATATTTTGTTATTTTAGCATTGATTATATTGACACAAAGGTCAGTGCTCAGCTACAATTCAGGATTTATCCTGGAATGCAGCTGGTTTTCACCAGTGCCTCCAATATAAGACAGAAAGTAAAATAAAAAAATTGTTGAATTAAAATAAATACAATTAAATTAAATTACATAAAAATAATTAAATCTAATCTCTAATTCAATACTCAGAATATAATATAATAAAGTTAATAGAAATTAAAATTAAAAATTAAAATAAGTTATTAATGTAAATCGGAATTCTAATTAAAGTCTATAATCGTAAAATTAAAACTCCAATACAAAATAAAATCAATTCAATTAAAATACAATCAATTCAAATCAAATTCAAAATAAAATCAATTCAAGTAGAAAATATAGAATACTAGCTGACACGACAAACGTTGTTCTGCCATATACATTATTTCATGTGAAAATTTTGGTTGTTAAATAAAAAATGACTAATGTATTATAAGTGTGTGGGGATGGGATCTATGACAAAAAGAGGAATGAAGTGCTGTAGACGATGACCGCCGATAAAAAAAAAAACAGAAACTAAAGTAGGAAAATAAAATAAAGAAAATCAATATGAATTTCGAAGAGCGTATGATAGAGTGTACGATATTTTTTGTCAGTCCGTCTTTAGGCAACACAAATAAGCACGATAGGTTGCCCAGGCGAGAGCATGATGCCGAATAAAATATCAAAATGACGCGACGCTTATCGTGAATGTCTTGCGCATGTGTGGATGAAAGTTCGATGAGACGGACGTAGCGCCATCAACAACATAAATAATTTCGTTCTGTTTGAAATACGAAAGACGGTTAAATTTGTTCATACAAAAATACTAAAACCTCGAATAAAAAATGGGAGGGTGGGGGTAGGGGGGTTAAAATTTGGGGTTATAGGTATTTTTTAATGCCAAATAAAAAAATATACTAAAAAAAAATTGTCAAAAAAATTGATTTTTTTTTCTGGGTAGGGACACCCTAATCACCTAGCGGTGTGAAATATACTTTAAAACCTATTCTCATACCTACCAAATATACACAAAAAATGTCATAAAAATCGGTCAAGCCGTTTCGGAGGAGTGCGATCACACACACCATGACACGAGATTTTTATATATAAGATAATCAAAAATATAGAATATAATCATCATTACATTATTTATTTTAATTATATTTTTGACAAATGGTTAATTAAATTATATTGGTAAATTACAATAGAAAAATCAGGTGAAAGAAGCCAGGGAGTTACGATCATGGATCCACACCACGCGCGCAGAGCTATCATCTTTACGTACTAGGATGCCTCCATTTCGTATCCATACGTATTTATAATTAGTTTCCTTGCCTTGCATCCTTGTAGCTGCATGCATGACTTCGTAAGCGGGGGAGAGGTGTTCGCTGACGTAAATTCGTCGATGCCAAGGTGTGCAGAGTTTAGTTTATTATTTATTTATTTTTTTTGTAATAAAGTACTCCAGTCCATTTTTTTTAATTTTTTTATGAATAATGACTTAAATAACTAACTTCTAACTTAAATAACTGCATTTTTATTTTTATTTTTAGAGTTAGTTTTAATAGTTAAAATAATTGTCAAAGTTTCATTTTTTGAAGACCCCCCGAAAACCACCGTATGTATGGTGAATCGTGTGTCGTCATCACTCCTGAAAAATTACTATATAATCGGGCAATCAGCTGATCTACTGCCGCCATTTTGAATTCCGTTGTTCGAAGTATTCTCTCTATAAATAGCATTTCTATTTTTTTTGTGCTGTAGTTTTGAATATTTTCAATAATGGAGATAAACTAATAAGAGATACCTTTTTTTTAAACATTTTTTAGGCCTAAATAATGTTTCAATAAACACAACAACTAAATCTCTATAAACAGTATGTAAATAAAGGAATAAATTAATACGATGGCTTGAGTCATATCATACATTTCCCATACAATGACTTTACGGTGACGTCACGACACATGGAATGGATTAAAAATGGACTTTTTAATATTTTTTTAAAAACTCTGCGTTTAATATTATTAAATAAAACTTATATATTCAGAGTCAACGTTTATTGGTCTATATGAACATATTTTTTTTAAAGCCAGAATATTTTTTCACTGGAGTTCCTTATGAGTTCCTTAACTGCAGTCACGACTAAATTCTTCATCCTCACGCTTGGGAGCTTACTATTATTGACTTGGGTCGGTTGGATTCAGGTTTGACCTTAAGGACCCGCTGAAGGTTGAGTATTTTGGATTCAGCAATGGGGCGGGAAATTACGGTAGATACCAAATTGTTTGACAATACATAATGTAAACAGTTTACCTATTTAACCGTTTTTTTAAATAGGATTGGAAAGAAAGTGCTCTTTGAATAAAGGGTTTCGTATTGGACTTTTATTTAGGTTTAAGTATCTGATATTAACAGAATGAAATTATTTTTAAATTTAAATATCTTAAATTTCTCGTAGATAGGTTTGTTGATTAAGTTAACAGTCGCATAAGAAAAAATCGTCTCAAATAATCCCGTGCACAGGTGCTAAGTCATAAAACGAAGCGAACCATTTGGGATGACCTGTAGTTGGTTATCCATTGAATGGTTCTCTGAGCGGTGATTCACACCCGCCTTCCAAATTGATTGGTTAGTAATACCGTTATGTAATATTATGTTTAAAATAAAATGGAGTAAATATATATTCTCTTAATAAAACTGAATTCTAACTATATTAATGGGATACATTGAAAGAACCTGTAGAGAAAACACTAATACATCAATTCATTCAAAAAGTTTCAGTCTTAATAAAATATTACCCAACTGCATGTCATGTGACACGTTTATTTTTCACACCAAATATAAAAGAGTGCAATTTTATTTATTTTGTTGATAAATTGACATTGTACATGCAAAAGCTTCCCATATCAAAAGTTAAATACAGAAAATATACATACAATTGTGTCTTTATTGAAACACATACAAATATAATATCTTGTACGGTCATTGACTGAGTTGGTATCGCGTTTGGATCCCACCCAAGCGTCGCATGTTCGATTCTTCGGCTGTCTAAGTCCTCCATCATGACACAAGCAACATTTTAAACTTACTGTAGTGGTAGTAGGAGATTTTTAAATATTGTCAACTCGTAAATCGTTAACTCTATAATCGAATTACTATTATTGTAAAGCATATTATGTATAATTCCAATCTGTTCTAACTTCACCTGCCATAACTCAGGGACCTCTCTCTAACATGGCGGGTGAAATGATATTTTAAAATAAAACGAGTGTGCTTTAGACCACACGACTGAAGTAAAACATCACTAACTTATATCTCTCTCTCAACTTCCGTTCGCCTTGCCAGCTTACTCCCCAAGTCAAGCGTGCGTAAAGGCCCGACCGTTCGCGTCGCTCAATCACGATTTTCATAACGCTCTCCACCAGCTTAGTCAAGTTTTACTTTAAAAAAAAACAATGAATTTTTATGCAGTAGCTGGTTGCATATGGCTTTATTTACATGTTTTGGTATGTTCTAAAATGCGTTCTCTTTAATTATTTTTTCTCTACAACATGTTCAATTAAAATACTTTACACAAGATTCAATCCAAAATCGGAAATTGGTAAATAGATAATGAAAAATCGTCTTTGCAAACTTTGACACTTCGTATCTCATAACAAAGTAAAATGAAGTTAGGAACCTATCCAAACGAAGTGACGATGTGTCCCCCTTTTCCCCCTTTGTTAAATCGAGCGCATTCTTTTCAAGTAGTCTTTGCAACCCCGCTCAAAAAGGAAATGTGGATTAAGAGAAAAGAACTACATATTCGCAATGTTAAAAAATGAAGAGTTTTACAAGTTATCACCATTTTACCGACAGTTCAACACATATATGTTATTTGTACTTTAGCAATGTAGGTTATGTTTAGATATTTTATCCAGAGGGTTTGGCAGTTTACAGGCCTTGCCACTTCTGTAAACTGGATGCGTGTGTTGTGGAGGTTTTCAATAATAACTCTTGATTAACGTGAGTCAAATATATTTACATTGAAACTTTGTGTTACAATAAGTTAGCATAGATTTAACAATTATCTCTCTTAGAGGAAAGGCAGGCAGACGAAACGAACGTTTAAACCGGAATAAGTTTGCATCGTCATGCACTAGACTGGAGAGCGGTGCCCGGTGATACCAGTCTATAAAATCGAATTTGAATAATCTTTTTAAGGTTGTTCGTTGCTCGGCCACAGTACCTATATCACTGAATCTAATAATAATTACATTATTTTTAATTTTTTATTAGAATTCTACGATCACCTAACCGCGACTAACCCTTATTAGATTCTTTGTAAAGATTTTATTGGGTAGACTCCTCATAAGCGTTTCTGATCAAAATATCAAATAAAAATATTGTTGATAATTTGACCTTGTGTGCGCACACCTTGTCAGCGCTGGCATAGTCAGTAAGTTGAGTCAGCAATACACGACTCACTATTATGAACTTTCGTTACATACCACAACCTTTTGTATAAAATGTAACGCCCCCCATGATATCAATTTTTTTTGTATCAGAGCGAACCATTTAATTTATTTTTAGGTTTCTTGAGAAGACTACAGGCGACATTTTCTAAAGAAATTCCTTCGTCCAGTATTCGAATTACATTCTTCGGGAATTGAGTAAACAGACTGTTCCTCTTTTCGCTAAGGCTAACACAGCGTTTCGCCAAATGGGCGGTGCCGTCCGTCCGCCCGCCGGGGGTGCTGAGGGAACCCGCTTGCGAGGGGGAGGGTTCGCCAAGACAAATGGGGCGACATTGGGGTGGTGGAAGCCGTGCGGAACGCTGACCGCTATTTTTTGCAATTGACGACTTTAGAGTGAATTCCAAACATGTTCACTAATGTTTATAGGTTGCAGGGGAGTTTTTAACCTCAGTAATTATATAGTTGGTTGGTAGATATTTCAGTTAGTAAAGCATAGTATCTTATCCGTTTTCCAAAGGTTCTACCATTTTTATTATGAATACCGCACAAGGGCTCCCAATTGTCTGTGGTCAATGTAGCCAAAAGGGGAGTTTATGTAAATATTGCTTTATGAAATATATATGTATATGTATATTGTATATATTTAAAATCATTCCGAGGCGTCCCTGTTTCCCTCCCGCGATCCCTTCCCTTCCTGCGTTCCCCTTCCACCTTCCCCGCCTTTCCCCTCCCTTGTCGCCCTTCCCGCTAACCCCACCTCCTTCGTTACCCTTCCCCTCCTGCCTGCCCTCCCTGCCGCCAAAAAGAAATACACACATATTAAATCCACTCGCGCACTACCTTTAGTAAATTTTTGTACAAGTTTCATAACGCCAGAGCTTACCATTACATATAGAAACACTCTTCTGCTAAAATGCAATGCTCTGTAAAACAAATGGAGTCAATCGATAAATAAACTAGTAAATAAATAAAAGTCCCAATAATTTCAATTTGGGAGACGGGAATGGGTACCGCCGCCCCGGGAACCTTTATTGGATAACCAACACCTCTGCCATAGGTCACCCCAAGTGGTTCGCTACGTTTGGTGATTTAGCTGAGGTGCCCGGGTTCATGGGGTGAGGTTTGTCTAGTTCTTGGAGGCGGATGATCTGGACATACTGAGCCCCCATCCTACCCACCCCTTAAACCCTTTTCCTTCCCAGAACTCTCCTCTCCTTAAAAAAACCCTCCACACAGCATCCCCAAAGATGACATAGGCCCTGAGGGAAATTATTTTCCTCAGGGCCTCCTGTGTGGAGCTCATGTAAAAAAAAATAAAATAAAAACAAAAATAAACTACTAAAAAGTAGTTTATTGGGACTATTCTTTTTTCTGTAAAATGTTTATATTTTTTTCCTGTCATATTGTATTACCTTGTCTTTATAATAAATAAATAAAAATGAAAAAAATAGAATCCATCGATTACTCTGCGAACACAAACATACGGAACCTAATTTTTTTTATATATTACTAGCTGACCCTCTTGGTTGTTAAATAAAAAATAACGAATGTATTGTAAGTGTGTGGGGATGGGATTTATGACAGAAAGAGGCATGGAGCGCTGTAGACGATGACCGCCGATAAAAGCAAAAAACACCAACTAAGGTAGGAAAATGAAATAAAGAAAATCAATATAAATTTCGAAGAGCAATTGAGTGTACGATATTTTTGTCAGTCCGTCTTTAGCCAACACATATAAGCTCGATGGTGTACCCACGCGAGAACATGATGCCGAATGAAATATCAAAATGACGCGAGGCTTCTCGCGAATGTCTTGGGCATGTGTGGATGAAAATTCGATGAGGTGGACGTAGCACCATCTGTCATTCAATAATATAAATAATTTCGTTCTGTTTGAAATACGAAAGACGGTTAAATTTGTTCATTCAAAAATACCAAAATCGCGATTAAAAAATAGGAGGTGGGAGTGTAAAAATTGGTGTTATACATATTTTTTGATGCCAAATTAAAAACAAATGTAAAAAAAATGATTTTTTGTGGATAGAGATACACTAATCCCCCAGCGCAGCGGTATGAAATATATTTAAAAACCTATTCTCATACCTACCAAATATATATACAAAATTTCATAAAAATCGGTCAAGCCGTTTAGGAGGAGTGCGACCACAAACACCGTGACACGAGATTTTTATATTTAAGAAATACATAAGATATTTCTGGATAAGGACACCCTAATCACCTAGCGGTATGAAATACACTTTACGACCTCATTCTCATACCTACCAAATATACATTAAAAAAATCATGAAAATCAGTCGAGCCGCTTCGGAGGTGTGCGACCACAAACACCGCGACACGAGATATAGATACAATTGCTCATGTACAAAATTTCTTTGCATACAGACATACTCGTATTTTGCGTGAGTAGGGAGAGATTCAAAAGGGAAATCTTATTGATTCTTGAAAGAGTCTCACCTCATTGACCCGATTCCACCATTGCCTTGCATGTTTTTTTTTCTTTTTAACTTTTGTAAATCTCTGTAATATTGTACTTTTACTAATATAATGAATGCAAGAAATAGAATTTATTTGTCCGTAATTTAGTTGTTAGGAAATAATCATACTAGCGAATAAACCAACTCTTCTTTCGTTTTAAGATTTTTCGTTATTTGTTTTTGGGGTGATATGCCGTGTTGCGCTACCTCCTTCTTTAGCCAACGTTTCAGACATCCTTGCAGTGTCCATCATCAGGGCAGATCCGGCAGATCCGGCAGATCCGACAGATCCGGAGCGCAACATGGCATAACACCCCAAAAACAAATAACGAAAAAAAAAACTCTTCTTTCAGTTAAAAACCAGATGACTGTAGTTCAAAATTTTTTATAAGGAGGAGAAAGGAAACTAAATCGGAAAACTTTTTTACTTTAATTAATTAATTAAGATTTTAAAAGTAAAAGCCTTACTTTCAGGTTGACGAAGCTAAAGGCAGGTGCAAAAAACTGATTTGTATTCCGATTAATAGGCAGGTTACTTGTTATATATGCCAAGAAATCCACTGAGGATTTCTTATGGTTTCACTCGTAGTGTAACGACGAATCCAATGTGGATTTCTTATGTTTGTTCCAGTAGTGTACCGAATCCACTGTGGATTTGCTAGTAGTTAACCGCATTTGCCCCGGTTTTATTGTATTTTGTAACATAATGGCATATAAAATATTTTTATTGGCCTGGCAAAGAAATAAAGTATCATCACAGCCCAGCTGTAATTTCACTTCGAATAATTGTATTTAATATTTCTTTTGTAATAATTTATATATAGGTTTATATTTTTAATATGATATTTAAATTATAACGCATTGTTTTAAATTCTATTCTTATTAACCTGCACATCTAACAAAGGAATTCTCTAGTGAGATGAGCGGCTTATGATTTTTTATTGTATTACATTATTTTTGAAGTTAAACTTCTTTAGCCCCGTTGTGATTTGGAATTCGGAAGAAATGGAAATGACGCTTACAGCACCTGTGAAGCATCAAACTCCTATCAAGGCTCCTATTGGTTGAGATATAAAACTGAAAGGACGCTAGATCTGCG
The DNA here is from genome assembly GCA_929108145.2 of Limnephilus rhombicus. NCBI lineage: Eukaryota > Metazoa > Arthropoda > Insecta > Trichoptera > Limnephilidae > Limnephilus > Limnephilus rhombicus. The sequence goes on from OV815275.1 coordinate 19,423,623, forward strand.
CTCATTTACAGTTTTGATAATGACCTTAGTTTTCAAGGCTCCTTGGCTCTTCATTTGTTGAGATTTTTTAATTTATTTATTTACGCCCTTCGAGCATTTACATCAATTGTTTAATATAGTAATAATAGAAATAGAAACAATAAAATACTAATTATTTCATAGTATTATTCTTTTTCCTTATACTAATAGAAAGGAAGCCGAAATAACAACAAAAACAATATTAGAACACGAATAATAAAATTTACATCAGAATTTTAGAAATTTCTGATATAAATTTAGGCAATGAATAAATGAAAATATAAATATGTTTTGGTTAAGTTTCGCTTCTACCGCGTGTTAACTGCATTTAATTTTTTTTAAATAAATAATTCAAAATATAATTCTGGTCCATGTATCGTCACGTGCAAATAGATTTATTATATCTATATTTTTGAGATCTCTTTGGAAGTGAAAACTATTTTCGATTTTAAAGGTAAGTAGGTATTTATTGACAGGAAAGCCTCAAAAGGGTAATTTAATTTTTAATGTGAAGTTCACTTGCTTATCTGTATGGAAAATTTAATAAATATTCACTCACCGCAGTACGGCGGGCGATTAGCATTTTACTCACGGCACACCTAGTGACATGAGTAAAATGCTAACATAGTACTAGGCGAGGGAGGATGGCGTTCCAAGGGTTAATGGTAAGGATCAAAAGAGGATATATACAATAGGAGTCCCGTGTCAAGACAGACGTAATTTTTGATGAACTAGATCTAAAACCTCTAAAAAGCAGCTAAAGCAATCAAACTCTAGTTAGTTACTGCGGAATCGCGTGGGCTCGCAAATGCCTAATGTTGGATCGATCTATTGTTATATTTGTGAAGCTTCGCGTTCCCCAATTCGAACATGTTTGTATTCATTTTTATGTCAAATCTATGATGGTGGTTAGTATTAAGCCTTCGTGTACATTGTTAAATTTTTTAAATTCTTTTCATGTTTGTATTTTACAAGTGATGATGTTGAAGAGATATTGTCTCTTACTCAAATGACATTTTACAAGATTAAGTTAAATTTCAACAAGGAAAATTTAACGGAGAGAAAAAAAATATATATATGCATATATTTGCAGTATATGAACCTTAAACACCACTATTTAATAAAAATAATCGACATGTTTTGAAATTTGGACGCATTGAAACCAACGCTCTCTTCGTCAGGATAAACATACGCTGAAAATTAATTGGTATCGAAACACGTCGATTAATTTGAATAAATAGTGGTATACGTCAAGCACCACTTGCGGGATCCGAGCCGGACGTAGGAGTAGCAGCTTGCCACACCAAATTACATATTTAAAGGTGGGTGAGAGTGGAAATCCCAGCACTGGAAGAAATGAGAGCAGGCACTCAGAATGAGGCAATCCATAGAACTCATAAATGGGCCAGACCCGAGACGGACCAGGAAACTACTCTATTTGGATAGAAACTCGCTGAGAGAACTGGTAGGACTACTAACGGGACACTGCCATCTCAGGAGACACATCATGCATCTATAGGGAGTGGAAAGCACCAATAGAGTAGAAAATATGAAGAGGATTTAAGAGACTGCAATTCACTTATGGTACCAATGTCCTGCCCTGGTGGGAATTAGGCTCAGATGCCTAGGGAGACACACTGAAAAACCTGAAGACTTAGCCACATATCCAATGACAACTCTGGTGAACTTTATTAAAGGGATTGGGTTATTGTTAAAAGATTGCGGCAAAATGGGAAATAGCACAATGGACATAATATGGCCTAAGTGCTCACGAGAACTAGTCGTAACCCGTCTCCGCAAGGATAAAAAAAGGTAGATATGTCGATTTTTGTCGAACAAGTATTTTATTTTCATAAAAAAAAAAGTTTTATTTCTGTTATCTATTATTTATTTAGATATTCTTAAATACCCGTTTTGAACTCGGAATGAAATAAGAACCATTTCAACATTACTTTGCTGATTGAAGCATTTCGAAAAGTTTCTTTCGAAAGTTTCACAAGAGATAAAAATGGAAAAATATGTGTAAAAGAATAATCCATTCAGACATTTCCCCACTTGTAATAAATTCAGCTAAACTCGGCACGAACCACCTCCGGTATAATGAAATCCCTGGAAATGAAAGAGCGATTCTGACACGCTTCAATGTACACATATAACGTAATACATAAATTACGGCCTATCTCCGTCATTTAATAATAGGCGATATGTTATCTTTAAAGCTGGATGCGGGTTGCATACAAATTACTTGCTGGTGGAATAACTGGAGAGGGTTTCAGAGAACAATAATATTTGCTCGAGTAAACCTGTTTCTATGAAAAAAAAACGTTGTAAAACCATGGCTTAATTTTTGAGGGGAATACCAGCATTTGTTAATTGAGAAGATAGCGAATGTTACCAAAAAATAACCACCATTTATGTTAAATGATACCACTAAAAGCGAAACGTGTTCACCTTTCTTCATTTAGCTAGTACCTAGTTGTTAGCATGAGTTTTAAAGTTCAAAAGCGAAAGTATGAAAAAGTCGATAACAAAACTAACGCTGAAACAGGATTTTTTAACCGCTCGCTATGACACGCACGCAAAGGGCATAGTATAATTTATACAGATCATTTTTGCTTAGTATATTTTTACAGATCATTTTTACTTAGTAAACTTCTTATTCATACGAACTTCTTGAATTAATTTGTAATACTATTAAAATGGAAGTCCCATCGAAGATTTTCATCGATTTCTCATCGTTAAGCATCCAGAGTGTGTTACGGAAATGGGGGCATGATGCCGTTAAGTTTTTCTCTTGACACTCGTGTAATTTTGAGAGCATAATCGCCAGTTGGCTGCCCTTTGGCCGTTACAGAAAACGTCAAATATTTTATTTTGTTAACATTAGTGTGAGTTTTGTTGAAGCCGTTTTTGCAGAAGGACATGCTCGTAATTTATGTTTTGATATTACAGTTTTAAGTGCGGTTTAGTTATTATTTTGCGTGGTGGCTGTATTACGTTTCGAATCAGAAATTTTTTATCTGTAAAAAACTTATATCTAATATATTACGCATTGGTTCAATCAACTTTACAAGAGGCTATCATCAGCTGGGGATCCGCATACAAAACTAATCTTTCCCTAATTGAAGTTGTGCAGAGGCTAATAATTAAAATCGTATTAAAAAAACCTTCTGACTACCCAACCGATCAATTTATTTAAGGAATTCCAAGTACCTTCTTTCAAAGATCTGTACAATAGAAATGCGTTGATTCAAATTATAAAAGAAAAAGAAAAGTATCAATTTATAACTGAAAACCGTACTAGACATAAATATATTTTTTCATGTCCAAAATTAAACATTTCCTTCGCACACAATTTTTATACTTATCAAGGAAGGCTTATTTTCAACCGATTACCGGGTGAAATTAGAAAAATTAATGATAAAATCCAATTAATAAATACCGTTAAAAAATATTTTAAAGATAATCTCAAAAAAAAAAAGTTTCCGACCAATCTAATCTCAAGAATAACTTATAACTCAGTTTCCAAGTGATACTCCGTTCTTCAAATAAGTTAAATTTTGTTTTGTTTTTAACAACTAATTACAATAATTCTAGATACATTATCCTAAAAGTAAAATTGTTTATTAGTAGATAAATACTTATAATTACATATCACCGAACTTACAACTTATTGTTTTTTACATTCACATTGTAATTTAAGAACTTATAACATAATATAGCATTAAAAAATGTACACTCCTCTTCCAGACACAAGCTAATGCTTCTATGGAAGAGTGGTTTTAACATATTGGAACATGAACATGTACGCAAATTATTACATCGTCTAAATGTATATTATATTTTATGTGCTAAAATAAAAAATAAAAAAAGCATTGTCAAGATGTGGTGAAGCCACTGACACACTATTTAAGTGCCTTTCTTGAAAAAGTTGAATTTTTATACTGATAAAATTATTTATTCATGTTGCATGTGTACGCACAAGCGCAAACAAATAAATCATCTTAATATTTTGCAGTTCGTCGAAGACTTATATGATGAAAGTTCTTTTTTTTCATTGTAAAACAGATTATTATCCAATTACTGTACAATTTTCTCATTTTGACAGTCTTAACACCTAGGAAGATGATTATTATACAAACAAATCTTAAGGTTATCTAAAGAAGAGTTATATATATCTAGTGTTTCCGATATTTCGTTCAACAGCACCATTCCTCTTGTCATGCTATGCTGTGCTAGAACATCCGTTCTGCCGTATGGTATTTATTTAGTTTTTATTCTTAAGGTTTATTATACTTATTTAATAAACCTTCTGGTGATTGATTATTGGGGTAAATGGCAAATGAAAACATTTTAAAAATCTAATCTTTTAGCAACAAATTCATATTACGAGGGCCGTCCGTAAAATAAGGTCTCCAAGGTGCTGCGGTCGCGAGGAATAATTTTACGCGAGATAGGGCAACAATGGCATGTAGGCTGGTTTTCCTACGCCAAATCCCCACCACGCTTCACTCTGTGGGACACTTAGTCTCGGCATCGTAGCCGTTCGCGATGGAGCTTCCGCTCACCACACCCGCCAGGTGTGAATTACCCTCTATAATGTGCAAAGAACAAAATCCCGGTAGGAATTCATTCTCAGCTACTTGAAGTATACGAAAAAAAGTGTATGAGCGCGAAAACGTGCGCAAGTGGTACAGAGAATTTAAAAGCGTGCCAGATGGCCATCGGTTTCAGACGAAAAAATTGAGAAAGTGGAAAAAACAATGACTGCAGATCGATGGGTGACGGTTAGGGAGCTCTGTTATATGATCCCTGATATCAGTACGAGCACTATTGAGGAGATTTTGACAGAACATTTGGAAGACCACAAAGTCTGCCCATGGTGGGTCCCAAAATGCTCACCGAAGGTCACAAACAACAACGGGTTGAAGCAGTTCGCGAATTCCTTGAGTGCCACAACATCGATGGCGAAGAATTCTTGGACTCAATTGTAGCTGGGGCCGAGATCTGGATACACTACACGAGACGAGAGACAAGGGAATAATCCTAGTGGCGTCATTCAGATTCACCGAAGCAAAATTTTAAAACGAATTGCAGAGCGTAACCTGGCGGGTGCAGGCGCCTACCTGGCGGGTGCGACGAGTGAAATCTCCATCGCGTACGGCTGCCACACCGAGACTAAGCGTCACAGAGGGTGCAATGGCGTGGGGATTTGACAAGAGGAAACCAGTCAAAAAATCCAGTCAGTCAAACCTGGAAAATCATTCCTCGCGACCGCAGCACCTTGGAGACCTAATTTTACTGACAGCCCTCGTATCATACTGCAACTAATTCATATTATCACGAACAGAATATTCATCTGACACATAAGTTATCGTACAACGTTGGCAATTACAGTTAGGTCTAACAGATAATATTATATTGTATCTTAAAAGTTAGTTTAACCTTTGTAAATATTTTCGTATAAATACGAATGGTTATATCACAAAACAAATGTCTGTAATTTAAATTCAAATGTGGTGGGTAATGGATTCACATTAGGAGCTATTAAATTATTTGCTTAATTTACATTTGAGCTTTAAATTTTCCCACTCACGCCCAATGGATTGTCGTTTATGAGCTTTAAGCCAAGGCTAAGCCAAAACTGGATATCTGAGGCACAAAAATGAATGGTTCTAGACTCAACCCTGATTGGTTTAAGGATAATCTGAATTTAATGCTTAAGTCATAAGTTAACAGTAAATTGTCGAAGAAAATAAACACTTCGTGGCATGACATTATACAAATGAAAATAGTTATTTGGTTAAAACCACTTTATTGTATTATTTTTAAATAAAGTTGTTTTATGCAAAGAACTTTTTTTTATTTGGATAATAAATTGATTATATTTATATTCTCACACAATTGAAATGTAATACCATCTAATAGAATAACTCATAATGTTTGTATTTTTAGCATATTTTCATAAACGAGATTTTTTTATACATCGCACAATATGTCAAAGCATTGTGTCAAGACACACAGAGTATGTGAAGGATTAGTATACGAAAAACGAGTGTGATTTAGACCACACTTTAGATTCACTCACCAGCTTACTCCCCAAGTCAAGCGTGCGTAAAGAAGTTTTAATTCAAAAAGATACAAAATTATGTGATCGATTCAAGCTAGAAACTAATAATATTATGGTGAATTTATAAAAGTGCCGCCAGCAACTGTAAAATGACTTCAGTGAGAAATGTTTTTTCCCCATAAATTTATAACTGATAGTTTGATTATCAGATGCTCATGAATCAATGTTTTGTTATAACCGTGTGTTTTACCGGTATTTTATCCTTAGAGGAATATACAACAAACGAAAAATATATCGCACGTCCAGTTGATTAGTACCGAAAAATCCAAATTTGTGTTGAGTACGCAATTATATGTTAAAGTGTACCCTCTATCTGACAATACTCATATTACTCATAAACACCACCAAATCAATTATATGGTTGTATAAAACTTGTAGTGAATTTAATAAAATGTTGATGTTATCTGGTTCACTGGTGGGATATTTCTGAACGTCATACTAATGCACCAGACCGTTACGCCTCCCGGTGATATTTTATAGCATATTTAATATGTAAACCACAGGCACGCGTAAATAATATTCGATTTATGGTGAGCATTCGAATATTGCTTTCCTCTTTATCTAAAAACTTTTTATTTGGAGATGTCTTCCTAATCAACTGGACTGTAGATATCCATATTAGTGTGTCTTATATCCCCGCACTTATACAAAGGTAACAAGCATAAAATTCGCTTGGCGAGCGGAGACTAGAAATGGTCGATTCAAAGTTGTTTTTTTAAAATTATTTTCTGAATAATTTAACAAGACAGAAAAAAGCGAATCAAGAGAAACTGTCACAAATAATTTTAGTCATAAAGCAGTATTTTTTTAAGTGTGTATCTTGTTCAGATGAGCTAACAATTTTCATGTTAAAAATAAATTATTTAGTCTCGCACCATTATATTTTTTATAACGAAAATAACAATTTATTTTAATTAGGAAACTTTAGGAAAAAAAACTGTAGTAAAAGCTTCACTTTCAAAAATCGCAAGTGCGCCCCACGGTTGAATTTGGCAGCCACCTCTGGTCTGGAGCTCCAAAATATCTAAAAAAAACTCTTGACTCTGTGCAGAAACGGGCGGTCCGTTTGATAGACTCTCCCATCTTAACAGACGGACTGCAATCTTTAGAGCACAGGCGTCAGGTGGGAATGCTGTCCTTGTTCTACCGGTATTACCATGGAAGATGCTCCGAGAAACTAGCGTCATTGATCCCCTCGGCACCGGTGCATAGTCGGGAAACACGCCAAACACGCGCCCAAAATTTGTACACGGTTGACATTAGTCATATGAGAACGGGTCGTTTCTATGACTCGTTCTTGAGTTCAACGGCTCGGCTGTGAAACGATTTGCCGGCCTCTGTATTTCCTCCCTCCTACAACATGGATCTCTTCAAGACCCGTGTTCACTCCTTCCTTTCCTCAAAAAGACCCTCCACACAGCATCTTCAAAGATGACATAGGCCCTGAGGGAAGTTATTTTCCTCAGGGCCTCCTGTGTGGAGTTAATGTAAAAAAAAAAAAACTTTAACCAAAACATTTTTTTTTGATATTCATAATGTAAACCGATTCTTAATTAAGATTAATCGAAAGTACTTACCAATTTCACTAATACCATCGCCATTGGTCCAATGGCGAGTACCTACTGCGGTTGAAATCTTCGGTTTTTTATATTTTGGTTCCTATCTATTGATTGTTCTATTTATCCAGACGTTTTATGAAGAGATTGAAAATAAAAACAATTTAATTTAAGTTTGGCAGTTAAAGAAGAATAAGTAGGTAGGTAGATAAAAACTTATGAAACCCGATGACATAAAAGGAGAGAAGTCTGTGTTATTGAATCATCAAATCTTCTTTGTTGCTTTCTTCGCTTTTCGCTTTTTGTTACTTTCATAATTCCAACTGAAATGACAGACGCTGAAGGCGATAAACAAGCCACCAAATATTAAGGAAGACAGATTGATAAATAAGACAAAACAAAATTTTCAGCCGAAGACTAAGAAACGAAAGAAGCAACATTAAAATTGTGTTATATTTGTACAGTGATTTAAAAAACATAAATAAATGTCGTCATACGTTAATAATTTATTTGTGATAAAAATAAAATAATCTGATAATAATAAAAATTGTGTGCATTTCACACACGGCAGAAGTGAAACCTTCAGAAAAGTAAAATAGACAAGAGTGGGGAGGCTACGAAGCACCTCTCAAAGACGAGACCGATAGGCTGCGAAGCTCCGCACACAGAGGAGATCGATTACTCTATGTGTCGCTCTTTCGTTTCATCGAGTTTTATATCACAACGGTGGTAAAGAAGTTCACTTCAAAAATTATTATGAAGTTGGATGAAGAATCGGTCGAGTCTCCGGTCTTCCTCACTGGACATCAGTGACTACCCATTTCAGAAATAGACCATCTCTAGTCAACCAGTCTCTGGACCTCGGAGTACAGCACTTGGCACCAACTGCTCGGAGTCCAGGATTACCATTTCGTGGGGAATCCCAAAAATTTCTTGGAATTTGCAATAATTTCAAACTGATTAGGTTACGGGGGGCGTGATGTGGGGAAAGTAACTGGACTCTACAATATCAGAACTTGTTAGAATACAAAAAAAGTATTACTTCTTCTAACACAGCAAACTTATTTTGTGGCACCATTTTGATTCAAATTAATAAAATACTTAGTTTTTACCACTTTTATTGTTTACAAAACCAACATGTTTCGTGAGCAACGCTCACTTCTTCGGGGTTTTTTATTGATACTTTATCAATAAAAAAACCCTGAAGAAGTGAAACCGAAACATGTTTGTTTTGTAAACAATGAAAATGGTAAAAATTAAGTATTTTATTAATTTGAAAAAAAATATTATGTTAATACTAGCAACTACTGTAACTATGTTATTGATAATAAACGTCACTCTATCGAAAACCTTTCTGCTGTTTCATTAGGTTAAGGGCCCGGTGAATGAATTCCAGTTCAGAATACGCAATTAGTATTTTTGAAGTTTTTTTGATAGTGCACACTGTGGAAAATGTCGGCGAATTACTCAGTAAACTTTCCTAGGTTGAAAGGACGTGAGAATTTCGACGATTGGTCCATTGTAGTGGAAAATTTCCTTTTAGTAGTTGAGTAGCACGTAGGTGTAAGCTGAAAAAGAGGACAGAAAAGCAACAGCAAAGCTGATAATGACCATTGATCCATCTCTGTATGTCCATATTAAAGATGAAACTACAGTGCAAAGTGTATGGAAGATATTGAAATCCTAGTTCGACGACTCCAGTTTCCGCTTGGAGACTTGCGATTGTATGACGGACTACGTCACACAATTAGTCGAAACAGCCCAGAAGTTCAAAGGTACGAGTTTAGAAATAAACTATGAATGGATTGGTTTATTTCTTCTAGCTGGATACCCGCTGATGTACGGCCCGATGTTAATGGCCATCGAACACTCCGGTATGAAAATAAGTGCAGATGCTATAAAAACAAAATTGTTGGACATGAGCACTGTTAACGAATATACTAACGCCTTCAATCAAATTTATACATTGCAGTAATTGGAGAAACTTCGAAAGGACAAACGTCATTAATATTTTCCGTCATTTCACTCGGTAATTAACGGGGGCAATTCTACTCAATTATTCTACTCAGTATAAACATATATTCCGAAAAACGCAACATACTGAAATTATTATAAATTAAAGATTTTACTGAAAATTTTCACTTAAGTACCTTGTCTACAATTTTAATTGTTGTATCTCATAAATCAATTAAAATTAATAACCAACAAACTGTAAAACTTTCGCATAGCTATAATAATAAATATGAATCTGTTGGGAATATGAGCGCAATATATCGGACTAAATCCAGGCTTAACATTTTCATTGGCTTCTCCCAAACTTCGAATAAAACAAATATTCGCTGTTTTCGAATTTTCCACGAAAGCAAGATTTATCTTTACTAAAGTAAATATAAACCGCTGATTTACGAAAACATATTTATAAAATGAACACTAGCTGACCCAGCCACGCGTTGCTGTGGCTAACTAAACACAATGCCATCTACTGGATGGTTATCCAACCTTTACCGTCATCTTTGAGTTCATCGCGAACAGACAGACAGACAGACAGAAGACGCGGAGGACTTTAATTTATAATATGTAGAGAAGATTCAAAAGTGCTAAACGGCGTAACGTAAAACTTTTAAAATTATGTACTTTTTGTAATTATTTTTTTATCTTAAGTATTTATTATTTTTCAATAATTTATAAGCAAAATAAGAATGTAAGAAAAATCTTAAATATGTTAGTTTATAAGACCGTAAATAAGAAGACAAACTGAAGTATTTTCGTCACAAAACACGTGCGCGAATCTTTTTTTAAACGACTTCAAAAAGGAGGAGGTTCTCAATTCCACTGTATTTAAAAAAAAATATATGTTTGTTACCTAAGAACTTTCGACTGGATTAACCGATATTGATAATTCTTATTTTATTTGAAAGCTGGTGTTTTCCGTGTGGTCTCACTCAATTTGATTTAGTTCTGATAATGGAATCTATAAGAAAACCATGTAAGTCTTAAATTTTCGTTAAGTATGTGCGCGACAAATGGACGAAATACTCAATAACACGCCAACCGATTTCGATAATTCTTTTTTTATTGAAAAGGATGTACTTCAAGGGTAGTTTGATGAGAGTTTGGTTAGGTTCTGATTATGGGATCCATGACAAAGTAACGGAACTCTTCAATTCTTAGGAGCAAATTAACGATACTCGGCCGAATCTATCCGGATCTTTGAGTTACCTACCGTAAACGTCGTTATGATCAAGTAATGTCTTTCTCATATGAGCAGCACGTTTTGTAGGTCTACCCATATTCAGAAAAATTAGTAAGTGTACTTCAGATTCACTAAAAATTAAAAAATAAACAAAAAATTTAACAAAACAAAAAAACGACATAAAAAAGTGCACTAAAAAATAAAAATTTCATATTCTTCAGCAACTTAATAATCAACTTACTTTTTCTACTCATCAATATGTAGGTACGACTGTTATTTTAAGAGTCGTTCCAGGCGGGAGCATTTGGGACTCTCGGGATAATTAAAAAAAATGGAAGATTTCTAAAAATTGTGGTCATTCGTATCCAGGATGTTTGTGTATCTTTAAAAAATCAGACCATAATATGTTTTCCACGCAGCCTTTTAATGATTGTTTCTCAAGCAAAAGCAACCATTTATTCGATAACCAACACCCCTGCCACAGGTCACCCCAAGTGGTTCGTTACGTTTGGTGACTTAGCAGGGGTGCCCGGATTCATGGGATGAGGTTTGTCTAGGTCTTGGTGGCGGATACGTTTGTCCAACCACTGCGTGGCGGGCTGGATCGGAGGAGACTGATTGAGAGAGGCCTTTTGACCTCTCCAGCCGGATTCTCCCGACCCATCGCCTTGCACCGCAGTGTGAGGAATAGATTCATACGTCCGTCACTCCTGGCCTCACTGACCCCCAGATTCCTACCCACCCCTCATACCTTTTTCCTTCCCATATCTTCTTCTCTTTCCTTTCCCTTAAAAAATCCTCTACACAGCATCCTCAAAGATGACATAGGCCCCTAGGGAAATTGTTTCCTCGGAGCCTCCTGTGAGCTAATGTAAAAAAAAAACTTCTTTCCGTGCAAAAGGTACAATATTCTTTGGTAAAATTATTATTCAAAAAACTGAATACGAACAAAGGCATGATTTACAGTAAAATCAGTTGTATAGTAAAATCGTTACTGTACAGGGTGTCCGGGGTAAAGTGCATTAACTTCGGGAGGTGATTCTACATGATAGTACAAGTAAAAATATGAATAACTTTTTTCGAAATTCCAACTTTTAGGGGTAGTTTTGAGGTAAGAAGATAAAATTAGTCCGGCGTGTGCGGCCAGATTTATTATTTTCCGCTGTTAATCGAGTTGGGCGCCCGGCAGGCTCTCAGCAAGTAAGATCGTACCTCACTCTAAGGATTTTTAGTAGCAACGTCTTTTTGTATGAGAAAAAAAGTTGGAATTTCGGAAAAAATTGTTAATATTTTTAACTCCTACCATGATGTAGGATCACCTTCCAAAGTTAATGCAATTTACCCCCGGACACCTTGTATAACTCTGTAAATTTATAATCTCTCAGTGCTATATTATGGCTTAAAATTGGGAGTCGGCGTACACCTCAATCTGAATATAATAAACTAGTGTTCATAATACAAGACATACTGCAAACGATGAACTCTAGAATACCTTGTTCCAATAATTTACAACATGTTACCAAACTCAATAAAAAGCTTTGAATGGAGTTTCAGAAAGAAATGTACTCGAAGAAAATGGTCAAGTGAAAGAACTTTTCTGTACTAATCTGTTTTTCCACTTTTCGTTTTAATGTTTTTCCATTATTATTTTTTCTTTTCTCTTTCTTTCCTTCATTTTCTCTGTTCTTTATTTCTTATAAATTTTATTAACAATTTTTTTTCCAATATATGTGTTTTTTGTATACAATGCAATAATTTGTCTCAATTTAAAAAAAAATAATGTCAAAAGAACCCGTTGACAAGCAATCAGTTTAACGGGACTTAATTTTAAAATGTAAAAAATTGAAAATAAGTAATAAAGGAAAAAATAAATAAACACCATGTAAGTTAACATGTTTACAAATATAAAATTTGTGTCTTTTTAGTACCACGTCAGCGTTATTTGAAAAGTTTCCACACATTGTCTGTTAGTTACAGATGGTTCACCATTGCACCGATTTGTTATTGGTAGATTCCTAATGACAATGGGACCATTTGTGTGGGCGCCAAAATATTCCCTTACGCGAACCGCAGAATAATAATTGTTTACAGTCTGATGGAAGATTGCCAAAACCAGATAAAAGTCCCGACCGGCTCCAAAGGGGCGAATCAACAGGACGATTAAAGGTTCAAAATTAAATCAAGTGCCAAATTTCAACAATACTGTTTTTGAAAGTCAAATAAGACGTTGCGATTCGATGCTGTTGACAAATAATACTAATATACATTTTGAAAACTTCTTTAAGACCGTTGTAATTTGAAACTCGATGAAACGAAAAATAGCGTCACTAAAAAGAGACAACACATACATCTATAGGATTTAGCCTGCGAGAGAGATAGTATTATCGGTTTCCTCTTTGTGCGGTGCTTTGGAGCTTCCTTACTCTTGTCTACTTTAGTTTTATGAAGGTTTCACTTCTACTGCGTGAGAACTGCACACTTGTATTTTTGAAAAGAAAGCTTCTTTAGCACCGTAAATATATTTAAAAAAATAATGATAATCCGTAGTTGATATACCAACACCCCTGCTAAGTTGCCAAAAGTAGCGAACCGCTTAGGGAGACCTATGGCAAAGGCGTCGATTATCCACTAAAAAAATGGCGGTACCCATAACCGTCTCCCAAACTTCAGATTTTCCTTTATCAATATAAATTTGATTTAGACACGCGGTTGACACTCGTTTACTGTGATGAGCTCTTATTAGTACGTATTATTAAACGACTGAATTCTAATATGACTTCGATATTAATGACATTGTAGAATCGATAACAATTTTACCATTTTATCGATATCCAATTATTATAGCATTTTTCAAAGCATCATCAATTTTCTGCAGTAGTATTTTTTTTTTAATTCGCAAACCGTGTCAAAAAATTCAACAATTATTCATAAAATTTCAAGATTGTTAATTGTTAGTTGTCGGTTCTATAAAAGTCGTATTCATGTTCTATAATTTTCAAAGTATTGTGAAACATAATTAAATTAAAACATGAATGAAACTTGAATATTAACTTTTAAATTTGATGAATTGTTCAAATTTTGTGAAACGACACGTCCTTAATTTCTTCAAGAATATTAAAATGACTTTATGCCTTCATTTTAACTAAATGATAAATATAAAGTTTGTTTAAACCACTATTAATATCATTTTATTTCTTAGTTTTTGGTTCCTTTATCAGGGTCTTCCTTTATTCTTCAAGAATATTAAAATGACTTTATGCCTTCATTTTAATTAAATGATAAATATAACCTTTTCCACTCTGACCATTTTTTCTCAAAACCGTTTAGCTACTCCGACCAAAAATGTAAGTAATATTTTGTGTTTAAAATGAAAATTTCCGTTCATAACTTTTGCGGCACCCTATCGGATATTTCGTGTGACCATTAGTTGTTTGGTATATTTTGCATAAAATAATTGTTAAATCACACATTAAGTAACTAAAAGATAATATATTCTATTTAAATATGTTTTATTTGCATAATATCTTTTATTGCATAGCAATAATTTGTATAATACGGATAAAATATACAGACAATCCAATGCAAATCCTTGGAGAAGTTCCTTTCTAATTGTCCTGTACCGCACAGCGGCTAATCAGTGACTACCTGAACCTGATTGGCTTAGGTTTTATGGGTAGTGGATGGTTTCTTATTTTGCATTGGTTACGTTATTTTAGGTTTAGACCCTTTTTCAGGAAACAAAAGATAGACCAGCCCACAACACATAAAATAGATAATAGGTTTGGCAAATATTCTACACGGTGTTTACAAGTCAGAGTACTGTACATATTATACATAATATAACACTGTCACATTTCATTATAAAGAACTAACGATTCGGTCCAATGTTATTATAAATTTCTTACTTTATTGTATTTGGTCACCATCACTTATAGTTTTTTAGGGTATGATATTTTTCGAAGCATTCTCCCACATAAGGTGCAAGTTTGTTTGGGGTCGTCCATTAATCACGATGATGTTTTTTTAGCAACTTTTTAACCCCCCCCCCCTGGTGATATGTGGTGAGGTTTTAGACTAACCCCCCTCCCCAAAATCACGTGTATTTTTTTAGTACAAAGTATTTTGAAATTTTCAGAATATTATCACGAAAAATAAATACACGTGAAATCTCATTTTACCACCCCTCCCCCCTCCCCCCGCCCCCCGTCGTGATATTTCGTGATTTTTTCCGAACCCCCCCTCCCCTCCCCCTTTGGAGCCTCACGTGATTAATGGACAACGCCTTTCCATAACGTTTACAGTGTTATATTGTTCGTTTTATTTGCCCTCCTTCTCTACTCGTATCTTCATCAGAACCACTAACGTTTTTTTTTAAAGTAGGAATCTGGCGGTTAGTGTATCCAGGAGAGGCGATGCGTGAATCCATCCCTCTCATTGCGCTGTAAGGCAATGGTTCGATAAAGTCCGGCTGGAGAGATCAAAAGATCTTCCTCAACCAGTCTTTCCCGATTCGGCCCGCCACGCAGTAGATGGGCAAACGCATCTGTCACCGAGTCCTAGAAAAACCTCATCCCCATGAACCCGGGCACCTCTGCTAAGTCACCAAACGTTGCGAACCACTTGGGGTGGCCTGTGGCAGAGGCGTTGGTTGTCCAATAAATGATTGCCGGGGCGGCGGTACCCATTCCCGCCTCCCAAATTGAAAACGATGCAATCCGTAATACTTTTTCTGCATATATTAGGCGTTATGACATGTAGATTGACATGATTTAACCGCTGTTCTGGATCTACCGAATGTCTTCCTTTTCTTGTTTTTACACCTTCTCTATAATTTCCAACCAGCTGAATAATTAGCCTATCCACAAATTAACCGTCATATGTTCTATGACGGTTAATTAACTATATTTCTAGAAAACGTAAATTAGTAATTCTTTTACTTTCAATTACTAATAACAACATCAATAGTTCCACAAAACGAAAAAAGATGGTCACAAAAAGTGGGAGTAACTGCGGAGAACCGTCATAAACGCAGGATAACGACTGACTGTTCCGAAAATATTAAAAGAAAACAAATATTTCTTGTGTTAAAAAGATTCATCTATTTTCACATGAATATATCTAATTAACGGTAAATTTAAATGAAGAAATGTTGGTTTGTCCAATATGTTGCGACAATTCTTTGTAATTAACGGAAATAATAGTTAGTAGAATGTCCTTAGGAAGATAGAAATTGGTATTAAACATATACATGCGCCGGGCCAGAACCTCTGGCCGACGGAGCTGCCTACCAAAATCGTTTGGGCCAGAATGTGTGGCCTACGGAGTGGAAAAGGATAAAGTTTGTTTAAACCACTAGGTATTAATATCATTTTATTTCTTAGTTTTTGGTTCTTACATCAGGGTCTAAGTGGTTTAAATAAAGTTTAGTATTTTAATTTGATTTAAATACATTTTATTTCACAGTATTATTTTTTACGTTTCATCTCATTGATCGCTTTGTGTGAAAACGACTTTGAACGATTTCTTAAGAGTCCCTCATTTTGGGTAACAATTTTCATAACTAAAAAAGAGGATTTTGGAAGTTCTTGGGATTTCCTTGGGATCTTGGAAGTATCAATTGAACGCACCTTTCTTAAATTTCTAACATTAAAGTTTTTTATAGAGATAACTATAGTTGTATATATATATATGTATACGACGTATTGGTATAGGTACCTTTCTTCCAACTTGAAGCTCGATCGGCTGATGTCACTCCAGGCACTCATGGAGCGGGGCCGCATCCGGTTCCTGAACATGAGCGTGGTCTTGCTGGCCCGGCGTGGTGGGGCGACGGTGTCCGGCGGGAAGTTCACCCTGGCGCCCGAGAGCCTGGGCCGTGGACCCTCCTCGGTCACCAGGTTGTCCAGGTCCCCGGCCTCGGAGTCCAGCATCCCGTACTCCGTCCTGCCGAATTCTGTCTCCTGATCGGGCTCAAGCGAAAACGACGACTCCGCAGCGAGCGCGTCCGAGTTGCTCTGATAAGCGTCCGAGTTCACACGAAATGCGTCCGAGCTGTCGCGGTACGTATCAGACTCTGCTTGGAATGTATCAGAATTCTCTCTGTAGGGGTCAGAGCTTCCTCGAAACGCATCAGATCCACCTCTGAAAGAGTCAGCTGCTCTGAAAGTCTCCACGTTGCCTCTATACGTGTCCGAGTTTCTTTCCGCGTTAGAACGGTACCCCTCCACGCTCCCCCTGTTTCCTTCAAAATGCGATCTGTATCCATCGTGGCCTCTGTACCCATCCCTGTGGTCGGAGTAGCCCCGATAGGTGTCCGAGCTGGTCCGGTAGGAGTCGGAGCTGCCGCGATAGGGATCGGCGGCCCCGCGGTAGGGCTCGCCATCCTCTTCCCCCGGGGGGGCGTCCCCGCTGTCCGGGAGCATCTCGTAGCTCCAGCTGGGGGCGCGCCTGGGGCCGCGCGCGCGAGCCTGGCCCGCCCCCTCGCTGCGCGCCCACTTGCGCGACCGCCTCAGCTTGCTAGCCAGACCACAACCAGCCACATATAGCCACACGTGCAATTCTTACCGCACCAAACATTTACTTCAGCAAATAAACCATGTCTTTATGATAAACATTTGGAATGTTTTAA
Source organism: Limnephilus rhombicus (assembly GCA_929108145.2). NCBI lineage: Eukaryota > Metazoa > Arthropoda > Insecta > Trichoptera > Limnephilidae > Limnephilus > Limnephilus rhombicus. The sequence continues at coordinate 19,441,148 of OV815275.1, forward strand.
CACGTTGTCCTTTTATCAATTGTCCATTCAATAATCCAATTGTCATTTTTCAGAAGAGTTTGCTTTTTAGTGGATTTTTTAAGTTCAACACCTTTTTTATATCAGTATCGCATTTTATCACCTTTCAGTTGTTTTAATAATGAAAATTAGATAAAAATCATATGAACACGTTAAATTGGTAAATATTCTGAAAAAACGTTGAGATCAGTCACTCAAAATTTTAATTTTAAAAGAAGGTATATGGTAAATGTCACTATGAAAATGTAAAAAGATTCATCGATTACCTACATTGATAAATACACATTTTATAACTTACATAGATAATAGATTTTCCCAATTAAAAAACTTTTATTAAAAAGATGTCCAATTAATTCAAATAATTAATTTCTTTAATTAAGCTAATATAACAACCTCAAGTATTAATTTGCAAGTTCAAGTTGTATTTTTTTAAGTAAAGTAATTGAGAAGAGAAAATATCGTAAAAAGAAAGAAAACATAATGCATTATTGAGTTTAAAAAATCAAAAATGATTTTTTTCTGGATTCCTTTAATTTTATTTTGGTAAGGATTTTTTTAATGAAATTTTAAATTTGAAGAGTAGGTGATATTTTTTATTATCTAACTTGTACAAAAAGTGACGGTAAAACTTTTATAGACCAGAAAAGGTCATGGGTTTTTATATTATTTAGTAATATTTTGTGAAATAAACATATCATTCGAATATAAACGATGCGAATGCAAACCTAAAACAAATTAATTTAAAGTGCTTGGCAAGCAAGCCGAATAATTGAATAGTGAGATATTAACAGGGTTTATGCGCCTTAACACTAATCACGTTAAATGACAGCACAAGGACGAACAGTTGTTAGCTTTTTAACTTGTTTGTTTTGTCTTTTAAATTAAGTCCAACCCCTTTTAAAAATCAAACCATATGTTTTTTCTTTAACACGATATCACTTTGAGTAAACTCAAAAACGGTTTATATTGACAACTTTAAATAAACTGTTCACTAAAAATGCTTTTTAATAGTCCTCGTGTCAACAAGTAAAAACACGTTTTGTTTAAATATATTAAGATTGTAATTGAAGTTTTTTTTTATAATTGAATACCAACACAATTTTATTTAGCGTTTGTTAGAACGGTTTAGTATTAAAACTTTTATGTGATTTTTTATAATGATTTACGAACGTTGATTTTATTCACTCGGATTTTTTTAAAAAGGGGCAGTTTAACTATTGTTTTAATTATTTTGGACAATTTGAGGGTCCAGCACGCCCAGATGGCGAGCCCCAAGGGCAACGGAGGGCGGCAGCGGCTCGCACGACGCGCCGAGGAGTGTTTATTCACGATACTCGGCTTTGTAAACTTTCACCCTCTCGAAGGGATGAAGAACACAACACAAAGACCTGCTAAAAAGACAACGCGGTCGAGAGTGACGCGGTGTAGTGCGCAGAGCGGCGACGCGCGGCATAGAGCCCGCGAAAACGTTGCGTAACCTAGCCAAACTTTATTGCGGCAACCACGGCCCTTGCGTTAGGCGGAGGAATTCTCTCCTTTTTCCGAGGCATTAACCACACGTCGAATAGCTCACAACAAAGTATCCTTTCAAAAGTCTCCCCAAATATGTTGAAGCCTCTTTTGTGCTACCGGGAGAGTTGTTACAATACATCGTTATCTGATATATAAACATTTATTACGTTGTTTACCGAAACTCGAATCTAATTAACTAGATAGAGAGTGAAGTTCATATTATACATCACAGAACAAAGTTCGAGAGAACAGAGGCAAGTTCTTAAAGTTCTGAGACATTAAATGCTACAGATCTCTGTGTATCTCACTGTGACAGGATGTCATATTGACAGTTATCATTTAGACACGTGGATGGTTCGGCGAGAGAGCGATATGATCTGAGGGAGAAAGAAAGTGGGTCTCTGGATCTAGAGGGCCTGCTGCCGCATTGTACGGGTAGTGGGTCACATGGCCTGGCAGCGCCGGAGGGGCGCGGCAGAGGGAGGGAGAGGGAGAGGGAAATCGATCCGCTCCCAGCCCGCCTTTAAATGTAAGCCACGCGCCGAGAGAGCGACGAAAGTTCACCCCCGAATTGCTCGACGTAGGACCTGGCGGGCGTAGGAGCCGTAGATGGTAGCGGAGTAGCGGAATCCCGGCTCAGTAGATGTGCAGACCAAACCTCAACCTAAATCCTGCCCGCTGTGTTCACAATCTGACAGTTGCCCGTAGTCCGTGCAGTGCCTGCCCGAGTTGCCAGACCACATTTTACCCAGGACTGTACGTAGGTTGAACCACGTGGCGGGAACCTTAATATATCTTGCGTTAGTATTTTACTGCGCTTCATGGTCTGCTCTCCAGATAATAAACATACATACGTACTATCTGAATTCACATTATTTTCTCCAATGACTTGGCTTTCCCACAATATGTCTTAGTAAATCGAAAACTGGATTTCTATGTAAATTCGAACACGTTTCACGTACGGTACTAACTTACGACTGTGATGTCTACCCACTAGATTATTCATATCATTATCAACTAACTAGGTAAATATTCTTTCAGAACCTAAAGTAAAAATATGAATAATTATTGCAATAATAAATATTTAATTTCAAAATCTTGATAACTTGAATCGTCTTGTTGTATGCATAAAATTGACGCTAAACCTAAAATACATTACTGTCTAAGGCAGTGGTTCTTAACCTGGGTTCGATCGAACCCCAGGCGAGGTGAGTCAGTCTCGCGTGTTCGTTGGAGGTCAAGAGCAACGGTAAAAGCCACACTGATTTGCAGTAAATATTCATTATTATATTTTTTAATGTAGCTATTACTTTGTGGTTATCCATTATAAAAAAATTAAACAATACAACTTTGTATAAACCACTTATATAATGTGCAAATCCGACCGGTTTCGAAACAAACGTTCCTTCGTCAGGGAAAGCTTATACTAATTTGACAGTTTAGAACAATGTTTTATTATGGTAGGGGTGGAGCCGTTGTTGGTTAATAATGTAGATTGGGTGGGTAGGTATTAGTGTAGAGTGGGTGGGTAGGGGAACAAATCCATGATTGGGCTATATGACAATATTTTTTGTTTGTTGATAATAGATTCATTATTTTTAAGGGATTTTTTAATTTCCAAAGCTTCTAAGTTATCTAAACGTTTTCCTTTATGATTAATATGAAGAATATTTATCTCTGTGTTTTTTTCAAAACTATGGTTATTTTCAATGATATGGTTAGCGAACTCAGAAAAATTATTATTATTAAGACACCTTAAATGTTCTTTGATTCTGATTTCAAAATTACGAGTTGTTTTTCCAATATAAAATGAGGGACAATCATTGCATTTGCACAATCATTCATTATTATGTTTTTGTGTGAAAATCAGTTTTAATGGTTTTATTCTTTTTTCTTAATGGTTTCCAATTAAGAAGGGTTCGGTAAATGCGCATATGAAACTGGTGGGGGTCAGTACCTAAAACAAGGTTAAAAACCACTGGTCTAAGGTCTAAGTGAATCTGTTAGGTCAGAGAATCACGATTATAGTATTATGGTTAGTAAACCTTGAGCCCTAAACGAGGAAATTCCTTGGCCAACCCTTTGTATCGTCATTCCAGAAAACAATTGCAATTTATCAAAACTTTAAGATTGAGATTAAGATTTACCCGTCAAGTTTCTGAGATTTCTGTGTTTTCGGGAAGGTTCCGTCTTATCGTTGAAAAAATACATCACGGAAAATAATTAAAATGGCGTTGAATTAAACATCGGGAAACCCTTTAAGAGAAAATAAAGAGATGTTTCTCCCAGATACTTGACTTTTTAAGGTAAAAGAACATTACATTACGTTCACAGAACTTGATTTCAGAGTTAAAATTCAAGCTCTGTACATGTTCTATTCAGGTTCTGTTATTGTTCCATCATGGGTATGTTGTTTAATAGTATTTAATAGAAAAAAATTGAATAGAACTTTCACGTCCCTTGAATTTTAATATTGAAATTTGACTAACCGTTGAAATTCTGTGAAACAGTACGTCTTTAGTGATATTATTTTTCCTACTCTTGATCTTTCCCGCGTTTTTCTAATTAATTTGAGTTATGAAGTACTGTGTGATAAAATTTTCTAGATATTATCTTTTCTAATAAGAATTAGAATACTTAACCCCCCCGTACCCAAGATGGTGATCTAGTTACCTAGCAGTAATCTTAAACTCTCCGCAAACGCGACACCATAATACATTACTAACATTTCCTTAAAAAAATTGTTTTTGCAAATAATTCAATCATTGAAAATGTTGAGTATTTAAAAAATTTTATGCATTTAACCATTATTAAAGAATCTTAGAAATAAAAAAGATTGCATTCAGATATACTTATTGGGAGAAAAAAATTTAGATGGCATTTTGTTCACCAGCGAATTTTTTTCTCGTCGTAAAATTAGTCGATATTGAACAGTTAGGGATTGGGTGGGGGATGGGCGGTTGCTCGGCTGAATGAGTGGCGAAATTTGATTTTTTGAAGTGAAAACTTCTTTAGCACCGTAGTGATTTGAAACTTGATTAAACGAAAAATAGCGACACTAAAAAGAGACAAACACATATACATGCGAGAGAACGAGATAGTATAATCGGTCTCCTCTTTTTGCGGTGCTTCGCAGCCTCCCCACGCTTGTCTACTTTAGTTTTCTGAAGGTTTCACTTCTACAGCGTGTGAATTACACACTCGTTTTTTTTTGTTTTAATTTGTAATTTTTGAAAAAATTAAGGAAGCCAAATATAATTTATATTTTTAACTCCAAAGAAGTTTAGGTTTCTGAAATAAGTTTTATCAGGCACGTCCCTTCAACCCTGATGCATAATATATAATAATAGATTTTAATTTATAATTATACATCAAAGGAAGTCACGTATTTATTTATCACATAATAATTGATCTTTTTAATTACATTTCAGTTTTAAATGGATCTAATAAATCTGTAGGGTTTGCCGTTATTGTGTTAAACACTTTGATTCAGTATTTTGACCACAAATCCAAAATTAAGTTTTGTGTGAAAATGACCGAGCAGCCGTGCTTCTTAAATGAAACATTACAAAAAAATGGTTTTTAAAAACACGTTTATATTTATGTACATAAAATTTTTCCATGGAAATGTGTGAATGAAAAGATCTGAAGTAAGTTTTCGAGCTTACGAAGGTTAACTCTTGTACGACGAAACGGTCGCCCGAAACGTGCTAAAAAAACTTCGCTAAATATCTTATTTAGGATATCTGTAAAAGCAATTTCATTTGGAACACCAAATTAAATATTCAGCGTTGAAACACGAAGGTGGGTACCAAAAAGTGTTGAATTTAACCATTGCGCCGCTGAGACCATCGTTACGCCAAAGCCGGAGTCTCAAAACATTCTGAGCTAAGGACCGCATTTTCCGCTTTCGGGTGGTGAGCAGTGAATGAAAATAAATAGTGTTTTTTTATGCTAATATCTAGGAACACATTCGTGGTAGAAGCAACATGTTAAAACGCGGTAATCATCAATAACGTATTGGTTTCCAGGTGGACCCCTTAAGGAACGTAAAGTTTTAGTTAGGCAAGACATTTTATCTACGGAACGTGTTTGAGTTCTTTCAATAAAAGAAAAACTTTGAAAAGGGGATGGTTTTGAACTTTTATTACAATTAGAACATTTTGTATTATTGTTTCATTGTAGATTGTAAATTTATATTTTTAATGGCCATAGATAAAATAAATGAAAGCGTGATAATCATTTACCAAGCAATTATTTTGCAATCGTCGACCATCTATCGAGAAAAATGCCATTTGATAATATATATATTTTATATCAAATTTTACATCGACAAAAATACCGAAATCAACAATTCAGTGTAAAATATGTTAAAAAGAAACCATTTTTTTTAAAATATTTTGATATTATATCCATAATATTAAGTGTAGTATGATGAAATATGATAGTGGTGTATGATGATGAAACCATTTTGATATAACAAAATGGTTTAATGATATAACAACGTTATCGACTGTCCTGACTTACTCAAACTAATTAATTTTAAAATACCACCCAGAACAACTAGGCTTAACGACTTATTCCACATTAACCGGACACGTACAAATGCTGGTGTCAGGGATCCAATCAGAAGAATGTGCGAATTGTTTAATAAAAAGCACAACCTTAAGGATTCCGATATATTTTTTGATACTTAAAGCACTTTTGGTAGAAAATTGAAGGCCGTTTTCTTATAAAAAAAGAAAACTCATATATCATTCACTATACTTTTATGTGCTTCTTTTTAAACCATTTTCGATTCATTATTAATTATGACGTATTTTTAAACATGTATAAAAAATGTATTTGAAAATCTTTATTTATCAAGTCAATCAGTGAGAAATAGTTAGGGTGCAAGCGAATTCTCAAGTTATTGTTAATATGTTAACTGTTTTTCACAATAAATAAATAAAAAATAAAAAAATAATATTGTTTTGTTAATTATTGTCTCTATCTGTGTTTTCCCTTAAATAAATTTAAAAAAAAATCTATATATATATATATGTAACACAATAGTGGTTAATAAAAAGTTTGATATCATAAATTCAATTAAAATGACGTCAAAAAATTAGTTTTCTATTTTTTTTTTTCTTTTTAAAATCTTATACGACACATTTATTATCCCAATTTAAATTTCATTCAAATTGAACGCCAATCATAAAACTCATAAAATTGCACGAAAGGCTTTTGCTTTTGGGGAGACAATAATGTTATGTGGGTATCTAAATGCCACGTTAATATTTTTGTCGAAAAAAATTTCCTCTCTGGAAAGCATATTTTTTGGAACATATTTTCGCGCTGAGAATTTCATATTCTGTTTTCCTGTTTCCGTTCGAATGTCAGCAATTTCCCACGAGAATAGGGCACGGAGGCATCTGTCTATTATAATAAATGAGAGGGAATTTCACGGATTATATAAAAGCCCCGCTGGTGTAAGCCAGAAACAATCAGATCCGAATTCTGGTATTCTTTTCCTTTGGGCCGCTTGAACCGCCATTACTTCTGATGGGGAGGTACCGGGTCGGGGTGCCGCGGTGATGTAATTTAATTAGGTTGGGATGATACTCCACTATATATACCATATTGGTAGGTAAGGCATGTTGCAATCGGAAAAATTCTACGACGACCGGACTTGAAAATCCGACCATTAACTCTATCGCTCAATATAGCGAGAATGAAATTACCAAATTCAAAAGACCTAAAGTAATCCTCCGCAAGGAGTAGGCAATTAAGTACATATAAAAAAATAATAATAAGTCCTGCATCGAGTCGCAGTATAGTTTTAAGTTTCATTTCTCACCACCAAAAATAAATCCCTCCGCGTAAAGTTTCATAGAAAAGCACACTACTTTTTTTACGTATTATTCCTGTCAGTTCATTATTGGACATTATTTTATAGGTCGGAAATTTTTTAAAGCTTAGTTACGAAAACGGACCCCAGGCCCCTTAGCACGGTCCCTAGTGAGACCAACATAGAGATCACCAACGAATAAATAACAGTTCATAGTGACTACGAGTACTTAATATATATGATGTCAACTATGTTACAAACGTACGTTAGCATCTCCAGTTGAGAAGGGAATGATAAGAGGTTACCAAAAGTTATCGATACAATCCTTATCAATCAACCGTGCTAGGGGGCCAGTAGATTGTTTTTCTGGAGCAAGTGGGTCTATTGCATTTCCAATTGGGGTATTTTGTGAGGCTGAAGGTAGTGGGGAAGGGAAGAATATGGGGAAGATGAAGGTAGGGAAGTATCTGGCTATTCAGATCTGGTCACCAAACATGGCTAAAGCCGTTACAAGCAACGTTTCAATTCTGAATGGTGGTTGATACTAAGAGCATCTTTCTCTTACGAAATTGTTAACGTTGAGTCGTCACATGGTTAATCGAGTTATTTTTCGAGAAGTAAGAATGAGAAAAAAACATTTTTTTCATATTGTAAACTAATAATGTTAGCTATTTAGAAGTAAACAATTAACCATATTAAATTAAAAAAAAAAAAAAAAACAAATGAACAACTGCAGATAAATTTTTATGTATTTTAGAGGAATTTTCCCTATAAGGATTTTCAGAAATATACAAAAAAAAATCGGAAAGATTTTCAAGCTATAAAGAACAAATAATTCACAAAAAATATATATGAAAGTTCTCTTAATCTACGTTCAGGGATCAAAGAGTTAACGTTGGTTTGAAAAAAAAATATTTTCATAAAACTAAGTATCGATCCAAAAGATTTGATGATTTCTCATGAATTTCAGCCTTATATTAAGATTAATTTGATTCATTAAATTTGAATAACACATGTTGCTCATGATTTTAAATAGAGAGATTATGTGCCTTCTTTCGGCGAGTGAGACTTCTCTAAAGTGAGTAAATCTTTCAGCATGGTTACCTAGATTCGGATGTACTCCAGATTTGTAAGCTAGTATTCTCTTGTATTTTTTTACATCTCACTGTATTTCAATTAAAAATTGTTTGACCAAGAAAAATAATCTCCAAAATAAGGTATTTTGTAAAAATAAAGTCACGACACGCCACTGAAGTGAAAATGGTATTTCAATCTAGCACGCTAACCATCTGGTGGTAACGTTAAAAATAGATACCAAAATGTGTTAATTTGAAATTTCGGATTCGTTCGAATATTGAATTAAGCATACCAGTGCGGTTATTGAACATTGGAATATTTTTTGATGAAATAATCGCTTTACTATATAAATATTTAAAAGGGGTTGTTTAAAAAAAATTGTGTTTCCTCCTTCCTACAAGATGGGTCTCTTCAAGACCAATGTTCATTCCTTCTTCTCCTCAAAAAGACCGTCCACACAGCATCTCAGATGACATAGGCCCTGAGGGAAATTATTTTCCTCATTGCCTCCTGTGTGGAGTTAATTTTTAAAAAGTTAATTTTCACGTTCTGTGTAGATTCTATTCAATTTCTGTTATTATATATATATATATTTTTTTTACATGAGCTCCACATAGGAGGCGCTGAGGAAAATAATTTTCCTCAGGGCTTATGGCATCTTTGGGGATGCTGTGTGGAGGGTTTTTTTAGGAAAAGGAAGGAAAGGAGAGTTCTGGGAAGGAAAAGGGTTTAAGGGGTGGGTAGAAATCTGGGGTTCAGTGTGTCTTGGTCATCCGCCTCCAAGATCTAGACAAACCTCACCCCATGAACCCGGGCACCCCTGCTAAATCACCAAACGTAGCGAACCACTTGGGGTGACCTATGGCAGAGGTGTTGGTTATCCAATAAAGGTTCCCGGGGCGGCGGTACCCATTCCCGCCTCCCAAATTAAAATTACTATTATAGGCCAGTTGCTGCATGGAACTGAAATAATCACATAACTTGAATAGAACTTACACAGAACGTGAAAATTAACTTCCAATATTTTTTTAAACAATCCATCCGTAAATGTATATTGTAGTTAAGTACGCGGTTTAGTCTTAGTTGATTCATTCTATTTTGTTCTATTTTTTCGGAAGAGCCCTCACAACTTTTCACTGCTTACCGACTCCACCTAAACAAGAGGAAACCTTTTGTTTTAGTAGAGTTCATTAGCTAACGCAAAAACGTCGTTAGCTCCTATTTTATCTTTTAAAATATTCCATTTTTCTCTTAAAATCTCTTAAAATTATCCATAGTTTCTTTACTTTCATCTAACCAATTTTTTCTTGCATCTCTTCTAAAATATCCATTACGATCAGCTTAATTAGCGTTTTTACTTTTTTTGCACTGCAGTGCGTTCATTTTCCAATACGCCACTCACCAATTTTGCTGACTGTACTCGACCTAATGTGAACAGTTTTTGGTTTGATAGGCAAGTTACTCGCCACTCGACCAAATTACTAGCCTAACCAACCAACCAGCTTTGAGCTTCTTTGTGCTAATTACTTAGTATCATTTTTACTTCGCTATTAATGGAATAGTGTTTTAGGCACCGAAGAGATAAAACGATAGAATTGTTTTATAAGTTCAGTTGTCTCATAAAAGATATTTGCTTTCATTTATTTGTAAATTTGTTACGTTCCGGTTCCGGTTCAAGATGGTGGCCGTATTAGATACTGCCTTTTATCATGCCAGATTTCAAGTGATCGTGGTTCCTACTACAATTTGTTTAATAGGAGTAATCAATATTATGATACCTACCGGTATTGAAACAAAAATTGTCATTGAAATGGTGGCATTTCATGGGACAAATTTAATAATTTCAAATTTAAAAAAAAAATTACCTTAAATATTTATGGTACCTACTTACAAATCTAATGATTTCAGAGAAAATTTTAGAAATAAAAAAAAAATTAAAAACAATTTTTTTCAATTCAATTCGAGGTCTGCTGCTCACAGAACTACTAGTTTAATATTATTATACAAAAGATTATTAGAGTACCTACGAGTTACCATTGTTTTATATTCGTAACATTCGGAAAGTTATTATCTACATCATTTTAAAAATTAATTAAATATATCTATTGTTTTAAAAATTTCACACATTACAACCATTTCTATGGTGACACTCTGCTGTGCTAGAATTTTTGTTCTGCCATGTGGTAGTTTGAACAAGCCAGGACACTTATTAGTTATAAGCCATAGCATTACAAGAGGAATTAACTATAATTATGCACTATATTAATAAATTGCAAGTTTGGCAGTTTTTATTCCTCAGATAAGTTCCTTGTGTCCTATATAACGAGAAATCTTTAGTGAAATTCATTAAAAAATTACCCCTCGGGCATATTTTGTCAGAAGGTTAAAATATTTTTACTTTGGGATAAAATCCAATAAAAAATTGATTATTTCTGAACGTTTCCGAAAACTAAAAACTGTTTTCAAAAAGTGGTAAAATATGCTTTAATATTTTATAATTTCAAATAAACTCATAATTTTGACTTTTATATAAAAATTGCAAAAATGCAAACATATAAAAGTTTTAAAAATATCTTACCTTACATTTAGTCTAACACAGATTACTGATAACAAAACAAGTAAAAACACACACATATATTTAATTGTTAAACTAACGTTTAAGACAAGATTTTTATGCATAGCACAAAGGGTAACAATTATTATAAGCAATAATTATCAAAGTTGGTTGTTTTCAGGTGGAAAAAAATATAATAAGCAGTAATTGTTGAATGAAACACTAGTATATATTGAATCATTTGGCGGGTATAAGATAAGCCGCCATAGCTCAATTGGGAGAGCAGCTGATCGGCAATCAGAAGGGCATGGGTTCATGTCCCGTTGGCGTCATGTATCTTTTCTCGGAAGATTTTTCAATGTGGATGAGTGTTTCAGGCTGATAATTATTGCTTATAATAATTGACACACACATACATTTTTGGACAAACCTATTATAAGCGCTACTGTCATCTCACTTTTTCATGTAAAAATAATTATAAAAAGATGTTCAAATTGCGAGCAAAAAGTTTGGTTTTATTAAGGCGAGTATTTTAATTTTTTTAGTTACATTTAAGATTTAAATATAAAACATGGTTTTTTCTCTTTCTAACATCGTTTAGATCATGTACCTCACCATGATAGTAAGGAAGACACAACGATTTCTATGAGACCTCTAAGGTTTGTTCCCAAAAGTGAAGATTTAATACCAAAATTCTTTTTAGCTTGTGAATTGATTGTGCTAATTAGGGACATCAGTTTTCGTTCAAATAGTTATACCACTTCGTACACTTCTTGGAAGTACCCGTTCAGTGGTTCTAAGTAATCTATTTGAATAAGTGCTTCATCGTTGAAAGCCTTTAAAATTTTACGTAAAGAGAAGGTAGACTCACGTCAGTAGTATGAAAGGATTGCGCTGTGCTAGGTTAACGCTTTCAAGAGAAAAGTATTTACTATTCCGTCGGCTGGGGTGAAGTGGTTTCATTTTTAATGCTACAATCTTATTTTATAAGAATATACTAGCTGACCCGGCCACGCGTTGCTGTGGCTAATAAAAGACAACGTCATCTACTGGATGGTAATCCAACCTTTATAACCACCGCCGTATTTGAGTTTATATGTAAGCTATCCGTAAAAAAAAGATATATGCCTTCGCGGACTTTTTTGTACATCTATAAAAGAGGAATATCCCACCATGTTTTGTTATATCCCCAAAGGATTAGGCAGCGTTTTCGATGAAAGCTACCAGGCGGCTTGACTTTTTCCGACACTTCTAACAATTATCGTTATGTTTCAACAAATTTACACAAACTCTTGACAAATTACATACTTAAACTTTCCTCACGAAACACTCTATCTATTGGTGAAAACCGCATGAAAATCCGTTCAGTAGTTTTTGAGTTTATCACGAACAGACAGCCGACGCGGGGGACTTTAATTTATAATATGTAGAGATGTTGAGATGTAGAGATAATGTAGACTATTCGGCCGTTATTAAAATGTTTTTAAAAAACATTTCTAGAAAACCTCTTTTTCATTGTTATAAAAAATATTTAAAAGTGGTACTCCTCTCCCCACACTCGAGTTGAAGGGGAAACCATGCTTATTTAGCTTTATTTTCATTTTTATTGATTTAAAAAACAACTACTTGTTAAAAAAACAGAATGAGAATGTGAATCAGTACTCGATTGTAGTTCGACCTGGAGTGACGTGCGTCCGCACGGCATCTCAAGTTTAATAAAAAATGGATGTACTAGCATTGATAGAAAACATTAAAAGTGAACTAAAAAACATATCGACCGTAAAGGACACAAAAATTAGAAATAACCTGGAACAAACGATTCAACTACTAGAAGAAGCATGGAAACGGGAAAAAAACCATTTCCAAGAACAAATTATTGAACTTCAAAAAAAGTAATCATCAAGCTCGAAAAAAATAATGAACAAAAATCCTATGCAATGGTTCTAAAAGAAAAGATGATTCCAATCGAAGAACCCAAATTTGCTGTCGTAATCACCGTTGAAGGCAAAGAAACATCTGAAGACATAATGAGTATTATCACAAAAACAATAAAAGCGCCTAACCTAGGAATTGGAATAAGTGGAATAAAAAAAGCAACAAATAATAAAATAATTATGACCTGCTCAAATAAAGAAGAAGATGAGTATGGAACGTGTTTTTTTTGTAAATTGTGAAGAAAAAACATATTTTTAGATTTATTTATAAAAATTCACGATAAAAGTGATAATACAGGGATCTCCATCACAATATTTTCGACTTCTCGGTTGTTTCTCGTAAGTTTTTTAAATTTTTTTTTTCATTAGCTCCACACAGGATGCCCTGACGAAAACAATTTCCCTCGGGGCCTATGTCCGAGAAAGGAAAGATAGGAAGATCTGGAAAGGGAAAAGGTATGAGGGGTGGGTAGGAATCAGGGGCTCAATTGATGGAATCACTCCTGGCCACATTGAGCCATCCCTATCCATCCCTCCCATTGCGGTTCAAGGTGATGGGTTGAGAGAGTCCGGCTGGAGAGGTTAAATTTCAACCAGTCTCTCCCAATCCAGCCCATCACGCAGTGGTGTGCCGCCAAGACCTAGAAAAACTTCACCCGGGTACCTCTGCTCAGTCACCAAGGTATCGAACCACTTGGGGTAACCTAATCCAATAAATGCCATACCCGCCTCCAAACTTGAATCGTTCGTGACGTGGTCCGCTCCACCACTAAAAAATCAGTTTTTTAATAAATGACGCACCGTACATTTTTCTGAAAGCAATAATGCAGCAAATGATTGAAGTAGGTGTGTACCATTTCGGTTAACGGAGATAAAGCGTTCGCAATACAATATGTAATATCGGTGGTTCGCTTCACCCCGCCTGGTTTTCTTTACCCCAATCGACACTACATACATATAATAATACGCATGCGCGCACACACTACTTGTACGCTTCACAGTTAACGTTTTCTTTAATATCATTTTAATTGAACATGTATTATTTATAGTTTTAACATTCAGCCACAACGAAACCAAGATATTAACTGTTTAAGTACGTATATTTATTAAGTACTAGCTGGTCCCGGCATGCGTTGCTATGCCATTTAATAAAGAAATTGTTTCTCCCTGAGTGTCCTTTCCCCTTCCCCTTCCACCTTCCCCGCCTTCCCTCTTCCCTTTCCCGCTCCCTCGTCCCATCAACCCTCCTCCCGCGTTCCATATATTCAATCCCAGTACATTCAGTTATTAAACAGCCCGTGTGCCACCTTTTACAATGTTTATTCAAATTTCCATTTTTCATGTATATTAAATTTGGTACCTATTTAAAATATCTAAAATTCTTGATAAGCTATTAGGGGAGTACCTACTTTAAATAAATTTATTAAAGATTTTCAAAAATAGAATCCTGATTGAACAATCAATGTTTTGCAAAATGTCATTCTCAAATACGCGAACTGTCAAACATGCTCATGTTTTCTGAAATTATCCAATTTTCTGCGCAATTTTCTTATTTTTTCTCTCCATAAGAACCATCCTCTTACTTCAAGGAATATTCTAAAAAAAGAATTAGCGAAATCGGTTCAGCTGATCTCGAGATTTGCGCTTACCAACACATTTAGCGATTCATTTTTATATTATAGACTAGCTGGTTCCCCGCATGCGTTGCAATTGCATATTCAAAGAAATACATTTTTCTCCCTGAATCACCTTTCCCGTGCATCCCCGCTCCCCTCCCGCGTCCCCTTCCTAGCTAGCTTTCTAAATTATAGCTGATACCCGGCATGCTTTGCAATGCCATTCAATGAAATAAATTGATTCTCCCTGCATGTCCTTTCCCGTGCGTTCATGTTCCCTTCCACCTTCCACGCCTTCGACCTCCCTCGTCTCTTCCCTCTCCGCGAATCCCACCTTCCCCCTGCCTTTCCTCCCCGCCGCTAAATATATGAAATACAAACATTTTTATTTATACAAATTTCATAACGCGAAAGCTTACCATGTAGCAGGTAGCTACTGAATGGTTCCGCATTGTGGTAACTACGCATGTTTCCCGACGGTGGTACGCCTGAGTTTCGGGGTTCGATAGTTTGAGGGATTTCCGCAACCGTCAGTTGGCGTGGAGAGCCGGTGTTGTGAGGTGGGTCGTGCCCTACGCACGCAGCTGGGTGGTTTCTGGAAACTTCGATGACGCGTGAGACAAATGAATATAATTATAGTTTAGATTATGGTCACTGGTTTTAAAAATATGTCAGGATGTTTTCCCTGGCTGGCGCCCTATTGATTAAATTCTCCATAGCTTTGATGGCATAGATTACCTGCAGTTTGCTATTTAAATGTTTAACCTCTATCAGGATCCTGCCTGACACGCTCTGAGATTTATGGTTCTTGCTCTACCTGTTTCTTGCTTATCAATAAATGTCATTCTTTCAACAGCAGACTTATTATTTATTTGATTAATGTCGAATTGGTACCTTCATGCCAGTGTGTGTTGTAGGTAGATTCTACTCTTATCATATCACGTACGCAAAAAGGTTACAAAATGGCGGCCCAACTGCTTTGTGGAATCTAGGGGTTAAATATTTTGCTGGGTCTGTGCCGTTGAGGTTATGGTGAGTTTATCATTTAGAATTTTGATATATTTCATTTGTCTCATGCGGGGGAGTGGTTTCTCGAATGTTGTGGCGAGGGCACGATCTCCTCATTTCAACCGGTTATGTTAACAATAGTTTTACACAGTTTGTAATCTCCCCAACTCACCAGCGTGAAAGCGCTTTTCAAATTTTATCAGAGTTTTATTTGGTTTTGCACGTGGATGGCGTATCGCAATTTTAGGTGGTTTGTGGTTGTTGCATGTGACTGATAATTTTTTTTCTTACCTTGCTATAAGTTAGGTTATGGATTGTGGCGTTTTAACAAGAAGCAAAGCACAGTGCACAATGGCGAAACAAGGAGAAACGTCGGCTACTTCCGTTCCGGTTTCTTTTCCTTCTTCATCACCATCCGTTCCGGTATATAAATGGAATCTCACGTATGATGGGTCGTCCAGTGTGAGGGACTTCATAGAAAGGATCGAGGAACTTGCTCAAGCAAGGAATGTATGTACCTCTTCACTTTTTTCGTCAGCTGTGGAGTTATTTGCAGGTGATGCGCTCTTGTGGTTTAGAGTGAATCGCTCGTCTTTCTCGTCCTGGGCGGATATTGTTGTCGCATTAAAGGATGAATATGAGCTTCTCGATCATGAAAGACGACTGTTGGCTCAACTTCGATCTACTCTTCAATTGCAAAAAGAGAATATTAGTGCTTTCATAACTCGCATTCTTGTACTGAATAACCGTCTATCTACTAAATTATCTGAGGTAGAATTACTTGAAATTATGCAATGCAATATGTTACCTAGGTATATACAAAAATTATCTCTTTCAGTAATTCCTGACATTATTACGCTCAAGAAGCTTGGGAAGATGATTGAGCTGGCTGATAGCCGTTCGGGTGACAGGAATTCTCCGTGCACATCGCAACCTGGGAATAATAATGTTGCGAGGCGGAATGATAATTTAAATTCTGCGAATGCAAATTCCGATTTCAGGAGGAATCAACGTTATTCTAACAATGCTAATTTTAGAGATTCTGGAAATGTAAATCCCAATTTCAATAAAAATCGTTATGGTAACAATGATAAGCTTAGCCCGTCAAGGTCTCATTCCAGGAAGGTGCAATGTTTCCGCTGCGGCAGACCAGGGGTGAAGGCTCCAGCTTGCGGCTGTCGAGATCAGTCAAAAAACTGATTTCCCGGGAGATTCTATCAGCGGACGTCGGGACGCCGTCGTTTGCCGAGATTGCTTCCGGGGAATGGTCTTCCTGGCTCGAGGTTGTAAGAAAATTTTATGCTAATCTTAGAACTGCGAAGGAGGTGCGAGCGCCTGACAGGGACGGGCGTCCTTACATCTCTTTTCAAGTTAATCGGTTTGTGTGCTCCGGTCTGTTGGATTCAGGCTCACATGTTTCAATTCTGGGGAATAACTTTCACAAAAAATTTTTAGATTCAGGTTTTGAACTGTCTAAGTTAGATGTCAGTTTCTCTTTAGTATCTGCCACAGGGCATTCTGTATGTTGTTCGTACAAGATTTCGCTTCCGGTTTGTGTCAATGGGGTGGAAAAAGCTTTTAACTTTGTTGTCATGCCACAGATAAAAGCGAATATAATATTAGGCTGTGACTTCTGGAAGATATTTAATATTTGTCCAAAGATTTCTAAGTTAATGTCTTGCAAAGAGACGGGGAACAAACAGCGCATAGCTGATGCTGTTGGGTTGGAAAATGCTCATAACCTATCAATTTCTCAACGTTCTGTTTTGGATAAGGTAATTAATGAATTCAAGGAATATTCGGGAAATCGGTTAGGTAGAACCTCGTTAGAAAAACACACAATCGACACGGGTGATTGTTCTCCTATTAAGCAAAGGATATATCCGATTTCACCGCATATACTTCCTAAAGTGCATAACGAGCTAGACAGATTGTTAGAGTTAGGGGTGGTTGAACCTAGTAACAGCTCGTGGAATAATCCGATTGTTCTGGTCCCCAAGAAGAATGGTTCCTTCAGACTATGTTTGGATTCCAGACTTTTAAACGCAAACTCAAAACGTGACGCGTACGCGACGCCGTTTATCTCGGACATTCTTAACAGTTTGGGGGGAGCTCGCTACTTAACGACTTTGGATCTTAATGATGCATTTTTCCAGATTCCATTGGATGAGAGTTCTAAAGAAAAAACGGCTTTTACAATCCCCAAACGAGGATTATTTCATTTCGTTACCATGCCATTCGGTCTTCACGGGGCAAGCGCACGCATGATGAGATTAATGGATAAGGTGTTAGGGCCGGAATTCGACGGGAAAGTTTTCTGTTACCTAGATGATATTATTGTAATCAGTTCCTCTTTTGAAGAACACATTCATCTTTTAAGACAGGTTAAACAGAGATTGCAAGCCGCCGGTCTTACCATAAATGTTCAAAAATCGGTTTTCTGCAGGGATTCCTTGAAATACTTGGGTTATGTAATCGACAGCAAAGGGCTCCGTACAGATCCGGACAAAGTTAAAGCTATAGTTGAATTTCCCACTCCTACGACTCAAAAGAGTCTGCGCAGATTCATAGGTGTTCTTTCTTGGTATAAAAGGTTCATACTTAACTTTTCCATAATTGCGTCACCCTTATATAATCTCACGAAGAAGGAGTTCGCGGGGAAAAAGTTCAAATGGAATGAGCAGGCCGAGGCTGCTTTTCTTAAATTAAAGAACATCCTGGTGAACGCGCCAGTTCTTGCATGTCCGAACTTTGATAGACCGTTTACCATTAGTTGTGACGCGTCGAATATAGGCCTCGGGGCAGTTTTAACGCAGATGGATGACAATCAGATTGAACATCCTATTTCGTTTATTTCAAGAACGCTTTCAGCTCAGGAGAGAAATCACTCTACAACTGAAAGAGAGTTGAATGCCATGATTTTCGCGTTAGAAAAGTTTAGAGGATATATCGAAGGCTCTCCCATTCCGGTAAAAGTTATCACGGATCACTATAGTCTTAAATGGCTTACGAAACTAAAGTCGCCGTCAGGAAGGCTGGCCCGCTGGGCAGTCAGACTGCAACAGTTCAATTTTGAGATTGTACATAGAAATGGCAAAGACAATGTCATTCCTGATGCTTTATCCCGTGACCCCTTACTTGTAGAATCCTTAGATCAGAACTTTGTAACTTCTGATGAGTGGTATGTCAAATTGAGGGATAAAATCGTAACACATCCCGAGAAGTATCCGGTATGGAAGGTTTTTAATGGCAAGATATTTAAACACATTCAAAGTATGGAAGCGCTTCACAGGTCTTATGACTGGAAGGAAGTACTCCCTAAAGAGTTCAGAATTAGTGTCATGAAAGAGCACCATATTCCGCCGGTTTGCGCTCACTTCGGCATTTTAAAAACATTAAACAGGATCAGACATAAGTATTATTGGCCCAAGATGGCGGCTGATGTTAAATCGTTCATAGCCAAATGTCAAACTTGTTTAGGTTACAAAAGCTCGAATTTGTTACCTCCAGGTCTTATGGGAGATCCCAAATTGGTTCAGCGTCCTTGGCAGATGATAGCGACAGATTTACTTGGCCCATATCCTAGTTCCTACAAGAAAGGATATACTTATTTGTTGGTAGTGTCAGATTTCTTTTCGAAATTTACAAGACTTTTCCCACTCAGGAAAGCTACGGGTAGTAATATTGCTTCGATTCTGGAGAATGACATCTTCTACAAATTTGGTGTTCCGGATACTATAGTTTTGGACAATGGACCTCAGTACATTTCTCGTGACATAAAGGCGTTGGCCAGCAAATTTCACATTCGTCACCTGTTCTACAACTGTAGATATCACCCGCAAAATAATCCTGTTGAACGAGTAAATAAGGTTTTAGTTTCTGCTCTTGCTTCATACGTTGGCTCTGATCACCGAACTTGGGCGAACTTTATTCCTGAAATTGAATTAGCTATCAACACTGCGGTTCATGAGGTCACAGGGTATACTCCGTTTTTCCTCAACTTTGGTAGGGAAATAATTATTTCAGGGAAGGACTATTTGGGGGTGGATTTCAATGAAGAAGAAATTAAATTTTCAGAACGTGACTCTTGGGCTCATGATTTACAGGAATTGAACGACATTTTTTCGCAGGTACGCACGTCCCTGAGACAGTCCTACGAACGCAACAAACGTCAATATGACCTGCGTCGCAGGGATGTTCAATACAACCTCGGGGACATAGTCTGGAGGCGGTCGTTTGTCCTGTCTGATGCTAGTAAACATTTCTCTGCAAAATTGGCCCCTAAATTCATTAGGAGTAAGGTGATTAAGAAGATTTCCCCTGTTGCCTATGAATTGGCAGACATGAATGGGAAAAAGCTGGGAGTTTTCCATGTGAAGGATATTCTCAAGTCTGAACACTCCGGTTGATCTACGGGATAATTTTTCTTGTATAATGTGAAGGCGAATCTACAAAAGAGTTTGCTTTCTGCTTTTTACAATAATATATTAATATTGGTATTTGCTATTTAACAACTTCACCCTTTCGGAAAATTGGCTGTGCGGTTTACACAGGCGAGAGTTTCAGAAACTAATAATTATCTATTTTGGATTTTAGGAAATCCACAGGCTATGTCAGTTTTCCGGTAGCGTGATTTTACATGTCATTTTATATATACGTGTTTTTTTTCACAAGTGATCATTTTATATGTGATAAATAATAATTGATACTACTTTGTCTTATATTACCATATAATTTTGCATGTGTTTTAAGTATATTCAATACATCAATTTTTTTGTTGTTATTTATAATGATTTTCCCACTAGTTGGAGACTGTGATTTTTCTATATAAGCATTTGGAATTTTTCCTACATGAATTAAATGTTTCCATTCGTACATAATTAATTTTGAATGTGATTGGCGATAAGCCTTGGTTTTAATGTTACAATCAGTTTTAATGTTCCATTTTGAGCTTTCGGGACCTGCCTCTGAGCTCAAGGCACGTCTCCAGACCTCTTGATGCAATATTAAAATTACTGGTTACTTTGGACATTTTGTTTAATTTTGGTAGCAACTTTTATTTATTTAATTTTCTCAAATGGTTTGGATCTCGGGTTACCCATTCCTGGGTCAATAGATGGCAGTGCCTTAGTCAACAAACATTGGCAATCATAATGATTATTCATGATGTCATTCTGGTTTACCTTTTAATATTGAATTTTTTTTTTTTTTTTCTTATCTATATTATGTAGCTTTCATATATTGCCTGTTAGGTATTATATAATTGTTTTGGGGCGTCTAGGCTTTTAATTATCATTGGATAACAGATGTTATTATTCGGGTTTAGCTTTGGATTTTATTTCTATTTTTTTAAGTAAACTTTTAAGTTCAGATCTTCATTAAGTAACTTTCAGTATCTCAGTGACCCACTATGTAAGATGTAGTTTAGCTGTTGTGTCTCACACGTATATTCCTCTACGTTCTTCAATCAAGATTCTTCTACACTGCAATCATCACATCACTTGGCGGGAGAAACATCTAAAGTTTTCCACAAGGACCTTGGACATCATCGCCACTCATGCGGATGCTGTTCTGCAATATTACTTGGCAGGAGGAACATCTCTAAAGTTTTCCACAAGGACCTTGGACATCATCGCCACTTATGCGGATGCTGTTCTATAACATTACTTGGTGGGAGGAACATCTCTAAAGTTCTCCTCATGGACCTCGGTCTTTTCCCCACTGGACACTTCATCATCCTTACAAGATTGCTGATGAGGCGCTTTAACACTATGGTTCCTGAAGATGCTTCTAGGATTTTCTACACTTCCTTTTTTTTCCAACGCTTTCGGGCTATAATTCCACAATCATGTGCAACGAAGTGTGCAGAAGTCATATTGTGAGGCCGTTCGCTGAAGTCTTTCCTGAATCTGTTCTCCAGCAACGTCACCTTGGAGGAACAGCATTTCCAGTAAACATCCGGGGCCTGGTCTTCTTCCTTGCCGCCTGCAGTCAATTGAACCAGTTCATCACTTGGTCTGCGAGTACGTTTTTTCTTCCCCGAGCGCCAGGAGGCTTTAGGAAATTTTCCCTGGGAAAATTTCGGATTCGTGGGGGGATATTGTAGCAGGTAGCTACTGAATGGTTCCGCATTGTGGTAACTACGCATGTTTCCCGACGGTGGTACGCCTGAGTTTCGGGGTTCGATAGTTTGAGGGATTTCCGCAACCGTCAGTTGGCGTGGAGAGCCGGTGTTGTGAGGTGGGTCGTGCCCTACGCACGCAGCTGGGTGGTTTCTGGAAACTTCGATTACGCGTGAGACAAATGAATATAATTATAGTTTAGATTATGGTCACTGGTTTTAAAAATATGTCAGGATGTTTTCCCTGGCTGGCGCCCTATTGATTAAATTCTCCATAGCTTTGATGGCATAGATTACCTGCAGTTTGCTATTTAAATGTTTAACCTCTATCAGGATCCTGCCTGACACGCTCTGAGATTTATGGTTCTTGCTCTACCTGTTTCTTGCTTATCAATAAATGTCATTCTTTCAACAGCAGACTTATTATTTATTTGATTAATGTCGAATTGGTACCTTCATGCCAGTGTGTGTTGTAGGTAGATTCTACTCTTATCATATCACGTACGCAAAAAGGTTACAACCATTATATACAGCCTTATGTTACTTGCTGATAATGTAGCTTTCTATTGGTGAAAGAATTTTTATAATTGTTTTAGTGGTTAAGGCGTGAAAGCGTGACAGACACACACAAACACTTTCGCATTTATAATATTACTAGCAGACCCGGCCACAAGTTGCTGTGGCTAACGAAACACAACGTCATTACCCAATCTTTATAAAATCCACACCACCCGC
Source organism: Limnephilus rhombicus (assembly GCA_929108145.2). NCBI lineage: Eukaryota > Metazoa > Arthropoda > Insecta > Trichoptera > Limnephilidae > Limnephilus > Limnephilus rhombicus. The sequence goes on from OV815275.1 coordinate 19,463,553, forward strand.
TTGCCAGCTGCCCGCTACCTGAATTGAATATTTGAATTTATCGGCTTTTCTCTACTATAATAAGCATGTATTATACATATATAAACTAATTAACTCGCCACTAATTATACAATGCTTGCAATGCAACACTGGATATTTGAAAAGGAAAAATCAAATACCTACTAGTAGGACATCTATTTTCCAATTTCTTCCGTAGAACGAATTTCAAAAGTGACTATAGTACGGCCCGCCAGCCGTTTTAAATCGCACAAAAATATGTTTTCTTTGAATTTCTCGGCTTTTCTCTAATATAATTTAGATGTATTATACATATAAACATTCCTCTTCAATCACTCTATCTATTGGTGAAAACCGTATAAAAATACATTTTGAGCGACTTCATTTTATACTATGTAATGATTTTAGTATGGATATATTCGTTTAGATAAGTAAGTAAATAGTTACATTTGATAGATCAGGAAGATATTTATCTCTTTTATTTATTATAATAATTTCTTACTGATTTAAAACTCGATGAAACGGAAAATAGCGACACTAAAAAAGACAAACACATACGTCCATAGGATTTAGCCTGCGAGACAATGAGATATAATCGGTCTCCTTTGTGTGCGATGCTTTATAACCTCTCCACTCTTGTCAACTTTAGTTTTCTGAAGGTTTCACTCCTACCGCATGTGAATTGCACAATCTGATTTTGAATTTGAGTGAAACTTCTTTAGCACCGTTGTAATTTGAAACTCGATGAAACAGAAATGAAACATACTAAAAAGAGACAAACACATACATCTACAGGATTTAGCCTGCGAGAAGTCAGAAGACGTAGGCAGCCGGTTTCAGAGATAGAATGAAACCTTACCTACCTACGAAGCGTAGGAAGGTGCTGTACGTAGGTAAGCGAAGCTGCGCGCATTGGCCGCTTTGATTATGAGCTCACTTTTCTAGGTTATTTATTGGTTGGGATTATGTGGGTGAAGGTTTCAATTCTACCGCGTGTGAACTACACTCGATTTTTTTAAATAATTATTCACAATTGGTTGATTTGGGCAATGCTTTTCCAAGAAGTGTCAAATTTTATTTAAGGGAGATAGAGAGTATTGTTAATTATTTTTTTAAGAACAGTTAATTTATTATTACGCGTGACAACTGTTTCGCCTTCTGAATGCCTTATCAAACGTTTTCATAAAGGTAAGTTGTAAAGAAGTGTCCTGGTGTGGCTTTGTTTTTTTTAATCAGTTTTAATTTAATCAAGAAATATGATTAAACTGCCCCCATATTCTTTTCCCGCCTTTACTTATTTTGCGTTACGCTTTTTGCTTCTAGGTGAAATTTTGCATACCTGGCTCCCTAGCATGGTCGATCGATATAGGTTTTATCGAAAATGTCGGTAACTTGAAATCGCTCCCGAGCACGACTGCAGGACGCTAACGAAGAAATAACAGTTTACGTCAAATAAATTAGGAGCCATTAGTCGATGTGAACTGTTGTTTGTTCGTTAGCGGCCTGCAGTCGTGCTTGGGAGCGATGTCAAGTTACCGACATTTTCGATAAAACCTATATCGACCGACCATGCTAGGACTCCTGGTGTTCAAAAAAAAGAAAATTTTCTCTACATCTGATTCCCGTTAGTTGAATATTCCAGTATAAAATAAAAACTTCAAAATTTCTTCTAATTTCTTCGCGAATAGGGGGGCAATTTTTCAAATATTCCTTAGTGTTACGATTGGCTGTCGTTCCCTACTAAATCAACATTAATTTTATATTGAAATTCTTCGTCTTTCATTATCGCTATCCGACACGTAAAAATGATAAATCGACACCCAAAGGAGTAATTTCCCAGATAAGAAAATATCTAGCAAAAGAAAAGTGATAACCGGAGAAAAGCAAAAGATTGATTCATAATAAATTTTGCGGTCACCTTTATTTATTTATTTATAAGTACCTACATGTTACATGATTAATACATTTACTTAAGAAGATACATTAGGTCACCATACTAGGCAGCTGCCTGTATCATGGTGACCAATGGAAGATAGTTATATTGAAATGTAGTCCAGTAAGTAAGTGTGGGTAAACATATTTAAGTAAAATTATATAAAAAAATTAGAAAATTGGTAGAAATGTTTCCAATAACTCACAAATTGCCAAATTTGCCTGGAAAATAAACACAAATAAGTAAGGTAAATAAATCTTTGAAAAAGATTTTACCAAACTTCCACATCTAAAACTTTTTCTTAATTTTTTTATCTTCTAAAGGCTGTGAAAATTGACAAAAGTTAATTTGTTTCACGGAGGTTACAAAAATTCCCAAGGACATACCTACTACGTTGTAACACCAATGATTTAAGATGTAAGTATGTATATTTTGTAAAATATGAATATCAGTCTTTAATTTAACTTTAAATGTCGTAAAACTTAAAGGCATTCAAGGAATGACGATTTAAAACTTCATTTTAATATTTCCTATAAAAAGGTCTCCATCTCATTAGAGCACTTAAGATGCTTGGGAAGACATCCGTAGGTAGCTTAATGCAATATATTCAATTAAAATAATATAAGTAGTATATTTTCGTCATGTTCCAAAATAGTATATATTTACAAAATCAAAATCAAAATCAAAAAATATTTATTGTAAAATAAAAATTACAAAAGGTGTAGCTTATGGGTAGACCCCATTTCTTCCAGCTAACCACATTTATTTAATTACAATGTTTATATAATATTATTTGTTTTATTATAATTACAATGCTTATTCAGATAAAATAACAATATTACAATGAAAAAAAAAAAAGAAAATACAAATATATATACCAATAAAAATAGGCGTTTCATTTACGTGAGGTATTCACTCAACGTGTAGTGACATTTATTAACAAGGAAAGTGTTTAGTGACGATTTGAATTTGTGTGTATCTTGTATTTGTTTAATGTTATGTGGAAGGTTGTTATATACTTTAATGGCCATGTAGTATGGCCCTACTTCACACTACTCCCAATCTTACAACATACCACAAATAGGGATGACATAATTTCACTAGCTCAAGACGGTCGAGAGGAGTTGGAACTCTTGTGCGGTACTCAAATTTAAAGAAAAATTTTCGAGTACAGTTTACACGTGGTAGAAGCGAAACTTTAACAAAACAATCTCAACCAATACTTGAAAAGTGAGGTCAAAATCAAAGCAACCAATGAGCGCAGACCTCGCGTAATTTCCGATTCATTTCTCAACCAATAGGAGCCTTTAAAAGTGACATCATTATCAAAACGGCCAATGAGCGCAGTTGACACAGCCGTGCTTTGGAAGTTTCACTTCAAGAAGAAATTTAATAATAATCATGTGATTTTCAATCAAGCGCGTTGACTTGCGACAGCCAGAATTAGAGAAAGTATTGGACATTTGAGATTTGCGGTTTTGCTGAGCAAAAATAAAATCAGCTGAGTAAAATCCCAAGTAAACCTCTTTCATCAGTGTTATTAATAAAATTCCACACATTTAGAGATGGTTCAAGTAAAAAAACTTCCTCCACTTGATGAAACGTAATGTAATAAGCTAAGTATTACATTTTAGGACGGATTGTCCCTAGGAATTTGAAAAATTTATTATATTTAAAAAAATTCAAATTCTGCTATTATTTGATGATGGGACGGGGATTTCGTAGTACTTTGATAATAACAGAACATGAACATGATATTCACAGAACTTGAATATTAACTTTAAAATTCGACGAATTGTTCAAATTCTGTGAAACAACCCTATCTCAGAATTAAAGGCGTACGACTTAAAATATCTGGCTCTAAAAAATTTATTACACATAATTTCAGAAACATACATTAATCTGGTCGATAAAATAGTAAGATATTTTATCGATGCTTCGTTACCATTAAAATCTAAATTATGTTAGAAGTAAAGCGTTTAATAATAGATTTTATTAAAATATTGTGTAAGTTTAGGAGAGTTAATTTATTACTGAAAACGACAACCGCGTGTCTAAACCAAATTGATATTGAAGAATAGATCAAAGTCAAATTTGAAATAACCTTGTTAATATTTTATCCCTGAACGGTGTTTATTCTAAATATGATCGATACGCTGAGGTCATGAGATCAAAGTTACCCAGAAAACAATATAAATATTAATCAAAGCATTTTCAGTTGTTTGAGGGAAACACTTTTGAGATTTTCTTTACTTTGAGAGGCAGTTGAATATTAATATTTTATCCTGGACTGAAATTATGGTCATATCGGGATCACAATACAGAATCGATATTTTTATCTTTGTATTTCCTCAAAGGATGATCAAGAATTAGAAAAATCCCCCCAACTACGAGTAGAAAAATGATTAAAATATCTTGTATTTTTAACATATTACAACGCATTTTTTTAATTTATTAAAGTAAGAGCATCATTGAGAAAGGGGTCGTCCATTAATCACGTAATGTTTTTAGCAACTTTTTAACCCCCCCCCCCCCCTCCCTCCCTGGTGATATGTGGTGGGGTTTTAGACAAACCCCCCCCCCCCCTACCCAAAATCAAGGATATTTTTTTTAGTATAAAGTATTTTTAAATTTTTAGAATATAATCACGAAAAATAAATACATGTGATATCTCACTATACCCCCCCCCCCTCGTGATATTTCGTGATTTTTTTCCTAACCCCCCCCTCTTTCGAGGAGCCTCACGTGATGAATGGACGACCCCAAAAAATCTAAAATCTAAGGAACCAGCTCAACTCGCGGTTGTGAGGCGACGCGACGGTTCTTTATTTTCTGTGTCGCTCCGTTTCATTAACATTATATTCTTTTTCAATGATTAAATATGACATTGATGGATATAACCTTCAAAAGTTTTTTCCAATAAATGAATTATTTCATTATCATTACTTAACTTAAAAACAGATTTTCAAAACTAACTAACTAACTAACCATCACGCCGTTTCCCGCAGGGAGGACGGACCGCCAAACAACTCGATCTTGGCACACACTCCTTGCCTCGTTCACATTCATACATCGCCTCACACATGCTCTTCTATTATTCCGACTCTTCACATGGCCTGACTCAAGTATCTGATTCACTTGGTCGTAGTTCATTCGCTCTACATGCCCAAACCATCTGAGCGTCCCTTTCTTAATCTTACTCATTGCGCTTACATCAGCCTTGCATTCTTCGCGGATATCCACATTTCTCACACGATCGTACATGGTTTTATCCCACATATGCCTCAGGGATCTCATTTCTACAGCATTCAGTCTACTTTCATCCTTCTTCTGCCAGTTCTATGCCTCACTGCCATACATCATGGTAGGTACCAGCACTCCCTTATGGACGGCTAACTTCGCTTCTTTGGACAGTTTTTTGTTCAGTCTCCATTAATAGAGTTGCCTGCATTTACCCTTCTTTCGATATCTATGTCAGCCCTACCATCTCTCGTATTCCAGATTTTCAACCTTTAATTTAACCCCTCGGGTCCAGACAATTTTATAATATTATGTTTGTTAACTACGTGATAGTAATCATCTGTCAGTTTACTGATTTATTTAGAAATATTCCCGCTTGACAAATAATTTTGAATATGTGATGTGATATGGTAAATGCAAATAAAAACCTTGGTGTTCTCTTTTTACAAAACTGTTAATTTCATTATGTCTGACCATAATGGAAAACTAGACATAACGAGTTTATGTGGACGTAAGAACGTGTCATTTGATGACAAATATAGCACAACGTGACTCCAACGGCCTTTATATTAGCTACACTACGGCTTGGTTTTAACAAAATTAGTAGTTAAATTTCCAGTATCATAATATTATTTTCTTCCTGTTGCGTCATTTCTTGGAAATATTAAATTTTGATAAATACTCTAATTATAATTGGAAAGGACACCGTGTTCTATTAATTTCATTATCTCAGTTAGTAAAAACCATTTTAAAAAGTTTCAATTGTTCCCATTATATACTTACCTATTGCATAATGTTATTTTATTTCTGTTATAATTAGTGTAACTCGCTCATCAAGCACAAGAACTAGTTTCTTCTTTGGTGAGATTGCAATTTTAAATAATTTGTGTACCGATATGTAATTTATATAAAACCGCTGTACTATATGTGTATCTATTTTAAATTAAAAAAAAAATAAAAAAATGTTGACTTCTAACTTGGGAGAAGCCGTATGCCGAAAAATAACACCCAGTTATGTTTAAATTCAAATAAAGAAGACTGTAACTGAATAAGAAAAGTTCAATAAATAAAACAGGTGTAGAAACACCATTTTTATTGGTACCAACATTGTGCCCCTGGAGACACATAAATACATGGAAAAGGTACAATTTTCCACAAAATACAACACATCTTTTTACTATGTTGAAGTCTAATATGTATTTTCCTCTCGTGTTTCTTACAGGCAGTTGGCAGTTTCATAATACTGCCAGAAACATTTGGCATCCACGACTGGATCTGTAACAAGTGCTATTTTCCAGAGAATCGAACAACTTTTATATTGATGTGGCACTTAGACGCTCTGTAGTTTGTTAGCAAGGCTGTATAAATCTTCCCACCGCCACCACTTTATCGGAAATGTGACAAGCTTGCAATTATGGCATCAATTATAACAGAGCTTTTTCAGTATTTGTTTAATAATAATATTAGTCAATTGCATGTAAGTCATAATGAAGAAGCCATTTAAGACTTACTTGGTCATACATATGTACATTTTTTTTTATTAGCTCCACACAGGAGGCCCTCGGAAAAATAATGTCCCTAATTAAAAATAAGGGCCTATGTCATCTTTGAGCTGGGTATAGGGACTTTTCCGGGAAAGGAAGGAGAGGAAGTTCTAGGAAGGAAAAGTTTATGGGGTAGGTACGAATCTGGGTTAGATGTGTCTAGGAGTGACGGACGTATGAATCCATCCCTCCAACTGCAGTGCAAGGTGATGGGTCGAGAAAGTCCGGCTAGAGAGGTCTAGGTTAAATTTCCCTCAACCAATCTCTCTCGATCCGGCTTGCCACACAGTAGGTGCACAAGTGCATCGGCCGCAAAGACCTTGACAAACCTCACTCCGTGTACCCTAGCACTCCTGCTAAGTCACCAAACGTAGCGAATCACTTTGGGTGATCAATGGCAGGGGTGATGGTTATCCAATAAATGGTTCCCGGAGTTGCTTCCCAAGTTGTTGTACATATATCCGCCTCCCAAGTGGTAAGCGATAGTTATATATATTTAAATAAAAAGTAAATATGTGATTTTGTTTTAATTCTTTTATTTCAGATATATTTAAACAGCTGAATTAAAGTCCGCCTTACTCATCAGCAATAAAAAAATTAGTACCTGCGTACAAAATATTATGAATGATTTAAATCAATACTCATATTTCTATAAGTAAGGAAAGTAATGCACCTAACAATAATAAATTATTGCACTACTCTATCTTCATCAGCTATTGCTGAAATATTTCCTACAGCAATTTGATATCGACCGTAAAATGAAAGGTGATCAGGGTACCTAGCATGGTCGATCGATATAGGTTTTATCGAAAATGTCGGTAACTTGTCATCGTTCCCGAGCACGACTGCAGACCGCTAACGAACAAACAACAGTTCACAACGACTAAGGGTTCCTAATTTATTTGACATGAACTTTTATTTTTTCGTTAGCGGCTTACAGTCGTGCTCTGGAGTGATGACAAGTTACCGACATTTTCGATAAAACCTATGTCGATCGACCATGCTAGGTACCCAGTTAGGTGATTTGAACTACGTTGTTCGATTTACCCAAGCGAACATTAATTAATTAAAGCTGTACAATAAGTACTTAATTTTCTCAACTATAATTACGAATTAGTACAGAACCAACACAGCCATATGTAGGTACTTTATCACTTGCCTGAATTCTTCACACATCAATTCCAATTTTGTTCAGTTTAGTTCAGTTGCAGTTTCAATTTAAAATTCAAAGAAAATTTGAGTTCATTTAACCAGAGTTAAGCGGGACGCACAGATAACAAAAATGGTTTTTGAAGTAAAACTTCTTTTCGCACGCTTGACTTGGGGAGTAAGCTGGCGGAAGCGTTATGAAAAGCGAGGCGAACGGAGTTGAGGGGGAGATATAAGTTAGTGAAGATAGAAAGAGAGAGAGAGAGTTACGCTATAACTGTAGGGGCAAGAGAGAGAGGTACGAGCCCACATTTTCTTTGTCTCTTTCTCTCGTAACCAGTTACGTTTCGTATATCTAAGACGGTTCCATGACAGTTGATCCGGCGACATTTGGTCCGGCGACAGTTGGTCCGGCGACATTTAATCCGGCCGACACTTAATCCGGCGGACAGTTGATCCGGCAGACATTTGATCCGGCGACAATTGATCCGGCCTGATCCTTTAGAAGATTTTTTTCTTCAAGGAAGTATGTAAAGAGGATATACGGCCGTACAACCAAAGTCGATGTACTAGTAAAAATATTTTTACTGACAATAATTTCGACTCTCCGAAGAAGCATGCGGCAATACAAAATACGACATACTTATACGTGCAGTCAGTTTAACAAAAAAACCGTAAAAGATTCCTACTTGCGTATTACTTTTTTATCTGAAAATTACACTAGAGTCCCAACTGCTCTCAACCGTCTCGAGCCAGTGAGTGCCAATGGCATCCCCAATTTTGGTATGGTGTGATACTGAGGGTAGTGGGGAGGGGAAGGAGATGTAGAAAACGTACCTGGCAATTCAGATCTAGTCACGTCATTTCAAGTAATCCGACTAAACCTACATATACTGTACACCAGCGAACAAATTAGAAAAATTATATGATTTTAATTTTTTTATATTTTTATTTTTTAGAACTTTTATCAAAAAGTTCTAAAAAGTCCCAACTGCTACCCATACTACGTGACCAACTTTTTTCAATTATTAACCTCCCCCCACCCCCCCCCCCCCCTTTAAAGCACACTCGTTTTTAATGATTAGGTACCTATATTAACTGACATTAGTTAATACCAAAGAGTTTTAATCGAATCATAATAAGTGTATGGTCTAATGCCCTCGTGTGCTTGATTCTCAATGATAATATTTTTAGAAACAAACGTATTTATATTTTTTAAATAAACTTAATGTACAAAAAAAAATTATAAAAAATAACCCCGCGATCTAAGATACAACGGTTAAAACCATAAGTTGGTAAGTAATAATCCACGCCACCATAGTAACAAATGATTCCTGACCGTTTTATTACCTGACCGTTTTAATTGAAGCACAATAAGTGTATGGTGTAATAACCATGTGTGCTTGATTCTCAATGATAATATTTTCATAAACAAACGCATGTATATTTTCTAAATACAACTTATTGTACAAAAAAAATCATTAAAAATAACCCCGCGATCTAAAAGACAACGGTTAAAATCCATAAGTAGGTAAGTCATAATCCACTCCACCAAAGCAAACTCATTACGTAACCATTATGCCTAATATAAAATCGTGTGCCACAACACTTTCGAATTTAAAAATAAAATAGGGTTTTTTGTGGAAGTGATTGATTCATGGTGAGATAGTTTTATTAGTTTTGGCCGAGGGCAATCGATTTCTAAAAGCCATTGGAAACAAACAAGACCGAACCAATGGATATTTTTAACCGGCAGTGGCACAGAACGTGATTGAAGGCAGTTTATTCCACGGTTTATTTGATCTACACATGATAACTTTGCCCGACTTTGTTCCAAATCGTTTTCGAAAATAATAATTTCGGTTTGATCGAAATGAAAAACTAAATAATGCGTTCAGAAAGGCTCTTTTTTTGAAATCCGCGCTTTTGAAAATGAATTAAAAATCAGAATAATGTATTGTGGGTTAAAAGAAAGAATCAAACTTAAAAAAATATTTCGGTTGTTCCAAATAACCCCGTATATGTATTTTTTTACAAAATCACTTTTACTTTATTTTTAGATATTAGTAGGTGCAGAGCAAGGTTCGTATAAAATATATTTAACACGGTTAGCTCATCGAAGGGGTAGCGCGATGATTGGCCATAAAGTCGTGACGTAGCTTGAAGTCTCTCCACAAGGAGATTTGAATTTACTGCGTTACAAGTTAATGGCTTCAAGCGTTTCTAAACAGTTTACGTTTTTTTACGATTTATTAACAATACGTTGGTAATTACATTAATTATTATTTATTAAAAATAGTATTTGGATTGGAACGGAAATAATTCCTGGGCTATTTCCATGTTAATGATATATGTAGATTCTGAGATATTAGCGCCTTATGCACTGCAATGATGAATTTCATTATACTGGCTGTCCGACGGATAAAGTCCCACTTTTCAAACTATCATATCCAGGAATAAACTTGAAAAATGTTGAGAATAAGTTAAAAATAAACGCCCGTTCAGGAACCAAAAACTACTAGAATATTATCAAGCGCCACACAGTGAGGCCAAACACCTCATTTCGATACAATAAACCAAAAAAATCAATCTCACAATTTCACTTAATTTGTTGGAAAGTGTTTTAGTTGTCGCATAATTACATTGCAGGTGGACCCAATTGACCCAACCCTTCTACCTCTAATCGCTCTCAGTCCAGACCTATCGGTTGTGAAGACAAGACTCCTAATAAGTGTTCCCGCGTAACCTTCAAGTTTACATAATTATTTCGGAAGATAGAGTCTGTCAAATAAGAGTAGACAATATTAAAAATTGAACTACAAAATTTGTAGGCTGGCAACACCAATTTACCTGTCAAATATTCTTTTAAAGTGCAATCACACTAAAAATGCAGAACACCGTATACACATTTAAAAATACATTTTTTTGTTCCTAAAAAAAAAAAATTAATCGAAGAAGCACTATTGCTAAGGCACCTACTAAGAGACATAAATTTGATTAAATTGTGTTCTACAAAGTGATTGGCTTCCATTTAATTTAAGACAAATATGAATTTAGCAGTAGGTAGAAAGTAAGAATAATTAAAGGTGTGTTTAGTTACACTACTTTTAGATCTGAATGAGTTAAATATATTCAGATCTAAAATTAGAGACATGATCTAAAGCCTGTACAACGCTAGTAGGTACTTAAGTTAATATTAAATAAATGTGAGCAATTTCTGAAGTGTGCTTTATATTTGATTACAATTTTTTTATTATTTTTTTTATTTTTTTATTTCATAAATTTTTTATTAGTTACAGATATTTGTTTTTTTTGCTACCACACTGGGCTCATGCCCGTGTTATGGTAGTAGTATATTTAATATTTATTTAAATTAATACAAATACTATTTTATTAAAGCAGATGATTAAATATACTAAATAAAAATTATGAAATATTTTAAAATAAGTGAAAAATAAAGAGAAAAAATATCATATTTTAAAGAAAAGTAGAAATAAAAATGAAAATTCAAATTTTTAAATACAAAAATTAATAATAAATATTAAATGTTAAGAACTCAAGTGTTCTATACAAATATATAAATTAAAACATATAAGTAAATAAATTAAAATTAAAAAATAAATAAAATTTATTGAAAAAATTAAGAGAAAAAAATAACAACATTTTAAAGAAAAATAGAAATAAAAATGGAAATGGAAATTAAAATTTTGAAATGCAAAAATTAATAATTAAAATGTAGTGTTAAGAACTCAGGAATTCTTTAAAGTACGCTCGTCCACTTTCGAAAATCTAATGTTGTACACGTGTTATAAAAAGAGAATTAGAATTACTTGATTTTATGTCAGTACTGAATGACAATGACGTTATTCTTCATTATGTTAACATAAAATTGTAAAGTTATAATATTAATATACCCATATGCAATTCTAATTTGAGATCGGTGTAAATTTCACTTTCATGCCTTTTTAATTTTTAATTAAAATGTAGGTTACACAGATTATATTTTTAGTATTGTCATTTGAACGACAGTGGCGCCCTCCTATGTTTTCCACTCTTATTTGACGTGTACAAACCCCAAAAATGATTAAGGATTCATCATGCTCAGGCATTTAACTTATTTTTCCCCAAAATATTTTTAACGTCATTAGTTGTATTTGTGAGTAAAAGCGAATATCAATTAAATACAAAAATGTGATTTTAAATTCTAGAAATTTCAGATTCATTTAGCCAGATTCATTATACCTAACTCCAGGCGCCTGCGGACATCCATTCAAACATTTTTTTTAAGATTAGAACATTTTTTAGCTTTTGTAATTTACGAATCACCTTTAATTTATCGGGGGGCTAGAATTCCAATAATCCATGCGCTTGATAGCTGCAAGACGAGTTGTTATCGAGCCTCCTAAGTTGTAAATCCATGCTAATTTGTACAGCGCTCTTGAGGCGATTTTTCGCAAAACAGCGCTATATAAGTTGTCCAAATTTATTATTATTATTATTAAATTTATGTTCCTTTTTTGCAATTTTCAAATAATAAACCCCTCAGACCTCGGGCGTATTTATCAGAAGATCAAATAATTTTCTGCTTTACGATAATATCCAAATAAATGGAACATTTCTGAACGAATATAAAAAAGGAAAATTCGGTTTGATAGGTGATGAAATGCGCTTCTAATTTTTTTTAAATAAAAAAATCACATAATTTTTAAACATAAATTTTTGAATGCATGTATAAAATAGTATTGAAAATGGCTCACCTTACGTCCTTTCTAACTAAAATTACTGATACCAAAAAAAACTAAAAACACACGCATATTTTATTAAACAAATGTATTATAAACGTTATTGTCACCTCACTTTTTTCGTTCATGAAAAAAATTCATGATTTTTTTTTTCTCAAATTGCATTCGTTGATTTCATATAATATGTGTACATTTTAATTCTTCTGTAGTTGATTTTTAGATTTGAATATAAAGCATGGTGTTTTCTCTTTCTAACACCTTTTATATCATATTTCTCCCATGACAGTAAGGGAGAATGTAATATCACGTGGACAAGAAATTGGTTTGGAAAAATTCCGAAAGAATACACTTGGCTCGGCCAAATATTTTAAGTAAAAGTGCGCGTGGTGCGTCATGCCGTCCACACGCACAATTTTTTTTGTTCACCGGCCAGAAATAATAAAAATTGCACTATTGCCGATAGGCAAATTAATAGAAGAAGCACAAGAAGCACGAAACAAGGATTTAAAAAAAAAACAGGTAGCAAGCATCATTTCCGAAAATCGCGCCGAGAAAATTCCAATGCTGATGTTTCAAATGTTGTTGTTGCTCTCATAAGATCCCCTCATAACAAGCAAAAGAACGCTGCAAAAAAAGCTAAATTATTAATGGAATTTATCCAAGTACTCAGGATAATGATTATGGTATTGGTGATAAGATAATGATGATGATGATCTTAATGATGATGACTTAAACACGTCAGATAAAGAAAATTAAATGTATTTTTGGTAGTTATTTAACTAAATTGTACATACATGTATAAAGAGGTTATAAAGTTTTCATAGTATAATGTAATTTAAAAAATTATATATAACCTTCTTTGTATGACACATTTCAAATGACACATTCAAATTTTCACCGTAAAATGTCCCTATGAATAAAGGGCGTTTTCAAGCACTCTTGCCCCACTGTGCGACGTACACAAATAGACAATGGCCAACTGTCAAGTTGCCTTTTGTTTCCAGGAGATGGTCGATACTCCAGACCCGGTTATATGAAACTAGTTCCTTTGCTGTCTTTGGATCAGCACATATTTTACTAAAGGAAACGCCTATTTTTGGGACCGGTTATTTAAAGAATATTTTTATGCGAAATTGAAAAAAATTGGAAAAATTTTCAAAAGCCAATTTTTTATGGAATTACTCTAGACCCCCTCCCATGATTTTTTTTCTTTGGAAGAACCGGATCCAAATTAAATAGATAAATAACCTGTCCACATCAATCTCCCGTAATTGAAACCGCAGTGACAACCTATTTAGCAACCATCCTAGTTTCGGGACTTCGACCTACGTCACGAGCCTGATGCATTTTTTTCCGAAAAGTGCTTTTAGGAGCAAACTTTGGTTCTTAGAACCTTGGGTATAGTTTATCCACCCACCATCTAATATAATATGTAAAGCAGGTTGTCTATTTATAGCTTTATGGCGGGCGGCGTGAATTTGATTTGATACAAGTCTATAATTTTATACTGAAGTTGATGAAATTTTATACACTTGACCTTCAACACACAGGTCACTGTTTACATGAGATTTCGAAAAACTACCCACATCTTTTTTTCTCACCCTTAAGACATTCAAATCTACCGACAAATTTACGATCCGAACTTTCGAAACCTTGGTTAAAGACACTGCAAAATATCCTAAAACTAAATCACGATAATACTTTTACCCGTGAAAATCTCAAATCATATTATAAATAGTATTACAAATAAATAAATAAAATTATTGAATTTCACTTGGCATTGACGGCCTCGTGATTCAGTGATTTCAATCCTTAGCTACGAATCCGGGATTGCAGGTTCAAATCTAATTAACTAACTAACTAAATTAAAAATGTATTAAGATACTCTCATTCGTACTTTAGTTTCATGAGAAAACCAGTTACATATTTATGAGGAGTAAGTTATCTTCAATTTTCTTCGTAAAAACCGAAGGTGATTGTCAAATAAATAAAAAAAAACTCAAATTTACATATTATTTTCTAGTATATTTTACGTAGGTACAATAAATCTCATTTACTCGGTTCTTGGAATTTGGATTGCTTTTACTTTTGGCTTTACGAACAAAGCTATGTGATTTTTCGTCGCCTGTTTCTTATTCTTATCAATTACACAATGTAAATAATTGTCCCAGTGTTGATTTATTCAAAACGTGGATCAATAAGTTCAAGGCGACTGGAGACAAAAACTGGACGGTTGCGGAACAGAAGGAGCGACGAGAATGTAGTGCAATTTAACGAGTCTGCACTAGAAGCTCCAAACTCGTCACAAGCTTTCGGCAGCTTTGGCGATACCCGAATCATCTTTTCGTCGAAAATCAAAATTGGATTTACAATAACACAGTTTTGTAAAATACATATTATTCAAATTTATCAGCCCCGCGTTTTCTCTTAACCTTCATAAAACTAATATAAAAATTGTCCTTCAGATAATTGATCAAATTTCTGTTCCCAGGATATACATATTAGGTTTATCAAGAATCAGTAAGTTAATCTGAGACATCCCAGTTCCTAAGGATTACGGATTAGGAATTCAATGTAAAGGGAATTCTTAAAGAAAATTGAAAAGACTCCCAATATCACCGTTTCTTTTCAAAGGCATTGTGTGAAATACGATATAATCATTCTTCAGCCATGATATATTATTATTATGTGCGTTAGACATATTCAATCATTTCCTACGCGCCAAAAGATAAAGTTTATGTCCCAAAACAGTATTCCCTAAATTTGTTAAAAAAGTGGAAAAATCATAAACTTTTACGTCAAGTGGTATTTCGAACCATAAAAGGTTATTGTCAACTTATTTACGATCCATGAACCAATGTCACCTACGAAACAATGTTTCGAAAAGAATACACGAAGAGGTCAAACATTTATTTATTTTTTCCTGCTTTTATGTCCAATTTTCTTCAGAAGAAACACCTCGTAAATATGTCATAATAAACGAAGCCAGAAACGCCATGTCCTTATGGCCATTCTGTGCGTAAAATAATAAAGATAAATAGCTCCATTTCGCCAAACAGCCATCTTGGGGGCTTAAAGCTGCCCAAGAATATGATATCATTTGTCACTCAAAATAACGCACCCTTTATACTTTTTCCAAACACATTTTCCGATTCACGCGATCTTATTTACATAAAAAACAGATCGGTATCACGATCTTTTTTCTAGGCAGATTATGTTGATGTATTTCCTGAACTCATATTTTTATCGCATTTTTCAGAAACGTTATTTTCGATCTTTAAGCTTTGACGATGTGGTTTTATGGACAATTTTATGTATTTATGTAAAACTAGCGTTACTTTCTATGTTCGACGATGATGATTTTTTAAAATCTTTGAATAGATTTAGAAACCAAAACCTTTTGGTAACGGTTCGATAAGTTGAAAAAAAAATTTTGACATAATAAATAAAATAATTATTTTACCTTTTTACGTACATATATTTCGAACCACAACTCGTAATGACAATGTACCTAGAAATTTAGGAGGTGTAGTCAAAATAACATCTTTGAAATACAATCAGGTAGAAATACTAAGAAATTTTTTCCATGGGAAAGCTAATAGCTCAGAAATGCACAAAATAATTTGTATGTAGAATTTGTTAAATTCGTCAATGGAATTTATTATTTTCTAGCTGGTTCCCGGCATGTCTTGCAATGCCTTATTCAAGGAAATAAATTGTTTCTCCCTGCGTGTCCTTTCCCGTGCGTCCCCGTTCTCCTCCCGCGTCCCCCGCCTACCCTCTCCCCTCTCCAGCCAACCCCCCCTACCACTTTCCAAATATTCAGTCCCAGAACATTCCGCGCGTTTTATTAAAAAAAATATTTTTCATGTGTTACAAGTATTCATTTTTGTATAATATTATAAGAACAATCAAACCTATGTTTGGTACCAAAATTCTAAAACAAAGCAAAACTTAAAATAAATTCAGTAATTTAATGA
This sequence comes from Limnephilus rhombicus, assembly GCA_929108145.2. Lineage (NCBI taxonomy): Eukaryota > Metazoa > Arthropoda > Insecta > Trichoptera > Limnephilidae > Limnephilus > Limnephilus rhombicus. Next base: position 19,480,138 of record OV815275.1, read on the forward strand.
GTTTCGAAAATTGAATTTTGTTTTAACAATCATTATTTTGCAAAATGTCGTTCTCAATTTTTTACATTTTTGACATAGTTTTTGTAATGATTAAAAAAATCGAGTGCAGTTTACACGCGGTAGAAGCGAAACTTTACCAAAACAATCACAACGCGTACTTGAAAAGTGAGGTCATAATCAAAGCGGCCAATGAGTGCAGACCTCGCGTAATTTCCGTTTCATATCCCAGCCAATAGAAGCCTTTAGAAGTGTTATCGTTATCAAAGCGGTCACAGGTGCACTAATCGTCATTTCCGTTTCATCCGAAATCCAAATCACAGCAGTGCTATAAAAGTTTCACTTCAAAAACTTTTCAGATGTATTGTCATGTGGTTCTAATAATCCAGAATCTTCGCGGGGGTTTAAAACAGGTATTTTGAAAGTTTCAAGCATTTCTGTTATATAGACTATAATACAGACATTTTATATACTCACGTACTCATATACTCACATATATACCCCAATGAAAGCATATTTTGATTTTTATGTATATAGATTTATTAGCTGTCTTCCGATCCGGCCCGCCTCGCAGTTGGTGGGCAGACGCATCCGCCGCCAAAACAAACCTCACCCCAAGAACCTCATCATGCTTATATCGGAGTTTTCATATAATTTTACCACTAATACTCATACTTATAGCATTGACTTTCAAAGGAGACCCTTAATTATTATACATTTTTGGTGCTACCGCTCAATGTTTCACATAAATTCATTAATGTTTAGAACCGCAAAGGAGTAAAGAGACAGTTCCATTATTGGGTATTAGGTATTATATATTGCACACTGGGAGAATAACCAACATCCATATGACCAATAATCCGCCTTACCCGCGGCACCCATTTTCCAAATAGGCTCTCCACGTTCCGTGCTATTTGTGAGGCGAACCACGTATTAGTAACTTCCAACCACTGATACCCCCCAGGAGTACTTACATTGATTTGGAAAACGACCTAATAACGTCTCAAAAATGAACACCTATGTCTATTTTTATTATCTTCTATCGCCTGAATATCACGCCTTTCTTCTTGTATTTTCCGGAAATATGGGTTAATCTGTTACTAATTGTTTAAGGACTAACTTGTATCCGATAGTAATAGCACGACAACTAATTATTAAAGTTTTCCTTAAAAAATCAAGATATCTTTTTACTAGTGAACTTTTTGATAAATTTAAGGTCCTAACGGTTGTAAAACCTCTTTGAAAAAAATGATTCCTTAAAAGTTTTTAAAGAATCCAAACTGCCCCCAACGCCAAGTGAACATCTCGATAGAATATATATATTTAAACATAAATTTATTAATATTAAATTATTAAATAGCCTACGTCTAATCCGTAACAGTAATCCTAAGGCATAATAATACCAACTTAGATTTATCATCATTTGTCACTTATTATCATTTCTTACCACCATATTGGTATGATAGAAAACTTTTTTTATTTGAACACTTCATAAGAATACCAACTGCTCCAGTCTGGAGTCAGTGAGACTACGGTGTCCCCAATTGTTATGATGCTGAAGATAATGGGGAGGAGAAGGATATGGGGAAGAGGAAAGTGGGAATGTACCTGACTAATCGGATCTGGTCACCAAATAGGGGTTAAGTCATTTCAAGCAACATTTCAATTCTGAATGGTGGTCTTACACATACACTCAAAAACATGTACCTACACGTACACACACACACACACGTACCTCAAAAACAGAGGTGATGGTTATAGGAAGAGACCAAACTCAGTGCAACCTACTCGCTTATGGGACTCAGCTGAAACAGGTGGACAGATTGAAATACCTCGGGGTTGAATTCTCCAGCGATGGACGGCAAGACGGAGAAATTGATCGAAGAATTAGTGCGGCAAGCGGTGTATTGCGTTCTCTCTACAGCTAAGTGATAAGGAAAGCCGAGCTCAGCATCAAGACAAATATGGCAGTGTTTAAAACGGTATACCGCCCGACACTTACTTACGGTCACCAGATATGGATGCTAAACGAACAAACACGCTCTATCTAGAGTCCAAGCTGCCGAAATGAGGTACTTGAGAAACTCGACGACACGAGAGAACGTGCCGCAAATATACAATGTATATTTTTAAGTTAATAAATTGTGAAATGACTAAAATTTGTTATAAAAAATTACTTGCGCACGTTGGAATTATTGCTCGAATCACTTCGCTATCCATTGAATAGCTAAAAATACAGAAATATGTATCGTTGGCCTTTCTGGGACAAAGGAAACAACATTATTGAAATTATTGACATCATCGGCGTATAATACATATCTAGAAACTACTTCTTCAGTGTCTATACCATATTCGTCGCCATTTACCTACCGTGTCCCGAAGACTAAGAATAGAAAAGTCTGACCTTTATCTCGCTGGTAAATATCAAAGATTATGAAACACAAGTTGACTTTTGAGAAGTTGTTATAATTTTTTTTTTGTGTCTTTGATGAAGAAGATAGTATCTACTATTATTGTAGTACGATTGGGAGCAGTTGGAACTTTTGTGGATTATTCACATTAAAAAAATAATAATAATATTATCAAAAAAGAAATAATAAATCAAAAAAGGACTCCACTAATTATGTCAACTTTAATATTTTATTTTATTTTGAGTAGAAAATTAACGCTTAAAACGGTTTGTAAAGTCATCCTAGTCTTTGTGCTTTGAACTCTTGCCTGTGTTTAGAAGACATGACTGCAAGGTAAGCTGTACCCCTTACCTGAATAAATAAAATTTTACAATTGTTAACAATAAAATTTCGTTATGATTTTTATTGTATCTATGTGGTGGCTGTTTAAATATCTCACCACGTAATGTTGAATGATTCATTAAGTTTGGGTTGAAAAGTTTTCCGAAATTCGCTCTCCCGAGGGGAACAAAATGCTATTTTCTGCTACTTACGATTCACGACGTGGCCTTATCTGAGAAAACATTTATAATGAAAAAATGATTTTATGGACGGAAATGTTTCTTTTTAATTAACTTAGTTATCTGATAATGGAACCCAATAAATAAATTAAATCTCTCCTGGAATATTAAATTGATTAAAAATATTTTTTAACTTAGTTTACTTTGCAATTTTATAAAAATGTATTTGGTTGGTTTATTTCGACAATCTACGTATTTCCTCATAGTCACAATCAACAATAGTTACCATTTTATAGACACAACCAGAAATGGCTCCTCAATCTAGAGGATTCATCAGTGGAAAAGTCATAGTCTTAGGACGGGTTGTTTAAAAAAAATAACAATTCAAAAAATATTTGAAGTTAATTTCCACGTTCTGAGTAAGTTATATTCAAGTTCTGTTATTATATCATTATAGGCCAGTTTCTTCATGAAACTAAAATAATAACAGAACTTGAATAGAACCTACACAGAACATGGAAATCAACCTATTCATTATCATTTATTCCTTTTTCATCGAAAAATCGTTACCCTTCTCCCCAGTAAAACCAGTTGGTTTTCATTTTCGATTGACGCCCGCGTGGATTTTTAACGCTACAATAATTTCTTTTTATGAATCACCATCTAACATAATTTCAAAATCAGTCCTGGAGCCAATGATTTCCAAGGTCACTCCCCCTACCCTCTTTCTGGGAGATATTAATGCCCATAACGGATTTTTTAATCTACGCACGAACTAGTTCTCCCACCCGCCGCGCCGTCGGGTACCAATCAGCGTTGTTGATCTTCCTAATTCTAGCTTAGCCGTGTCCCATGTTACGAAAGGTTTTGGATGACGAACATATCGAATTTCAAGTGCAGTAGTCGAAAACTGATTTTTTTAACTGCCAAGGCCACGAATGATTATTCAAATCGTTCAAAGCCTAAGTTCTCCGACTACAGAAAATTCAGCAAATCAAATTTCATCAACAAACTATGTAGGTACTTTTTTCCCTTAATATTCCAACATTCCAACCACGGATAAAGACATGCGCAATTAAACTCTATAATCACATGTCTTTATTATTGAAACAATCTACACAGAATCCACAGAATACAGCAATTCATTATATTATTATGTTATAATCAAATATTTTCGGTCTGGATGAAAATAAAAGGTACAGATTTTTTCAAAACAATAATACCATATCCAACATAACATTAATTTTAGGTGTAATTATTAATTGAACTTATTTTTTTCTTGTTTATAATATTCTTTAACATGATAAAACAAAAATTTACAACAGTGCTGTATAAATCCACCTGATCGATCAAAAATGAACAACATTTCCCTACCATTCTTAAAACATCTTATATATAAAAATGAATCGCTAAATGTGTTGCTAAGCGCAAATCTCGAGATCAGCTGAACCGATTTTGCTAATTCTTTTTTTAGAATATTCCTTGAAGTACGAGGATGGTTCTTACGGAGAGAAAAATTAAGAAAATTTCGCAGAAAATTGGATAAATTTATTTAAAGTAGGTACTCCCCTAATAGTTTGAATCGAATCAAGAATTTTAGATATTTTAAATAGGTACCTATGTTAGGTACCAAATTTAATATACATGAAAAATGGAAATTTGAATAAAAATTGTAAAAGGTGGAACGCGGGCTGTTTAAAAACTGAATATACTGGGATTGAATATATGGAACGCGGGAGGAGGGTTGGCGGGACGAGGGAGCGGTAAAGGGAAGAGGGAAGGCGGAGAAGGTGGAAAGCGAATGCGAGAGGGAGGAGGGGAACCTGGGAGGGGGAGGGGAACCTGGGAGGGGGGAGGAGAACTCGGGAGAAGGGTTTGCGGGACGGGGGAAGTGGGAGGGAATGCGAGAGGGGAAGAGAACGCAGGAGAAGAAGGGGAGAATGGAAAAGGACACTCAGTGAGAAACAATTTCTTTATTAAATGGCATAGCAACGCATGCCGGGACCAGCTAGTTTATTATAATTATTTAAAACATTTCCTTGGCAAGCCATTTATTTTAAAGCGAAGCTATTGAAATTTTTTATCTATCATCACCATAGCTGTCGCAAATCCGAACTTCGTAGACTATTTTAGAACGATGTTAAAGATAATTTTTTTCCCGCCTAATATTTGATCAGCTCTTTACGGGTAAAACTAAGTACTTTTCCCATAGATGCACTTATCATTATCAAGTATACCACAGACAACATACAGAAATCGAAAATATTCTATGTTGACTCGAATAAGTATCCCTCACGGCTCTTTCAAGTAAAAAAATACGCAGGATTCGCGCGATTATAAACTTTACGATTTTTTAAATATTTTTTTATAAATTCTACAAATCTGAGATAAATAATAAAATAGGGGTTAATTCATTGGCTATATAGCACTATGATAAGTTTTTATGTCTTTATGTTTAAATTCGAAGGTATGATTTTGTTCATTTTAAAAATTTTGGAAGAAGTCTAATAAACTGTTAAATATGCGCGGCAAAATCTCGTGCAATATAAACGGAGAGTCGAATCCGGAAGTACTTAATTGCAAACATTTTTAAAGAACACTTAAACTGACTATCGACTCAAACGAAAAGCCTTTGACTGCATGTCGGCAGAAAGGCCAATTGACGTAACAAGCAAATCCTCGAAAGTCGAAAAAACAAAAAAAATAATTCAGAAAATAGTAATGGTTACCCCTATCTCGTTGATTTTTACAATGAACAACGGAATAATGTTTATGTTTCTACCAATATAACTAGATATATGTAATTATTTAAAAAAATGATGATTTTGGTGGTTACATCCATTCTTTTTTGTGAAAATTTTACGACTGCTTGGCTGTCACCAACAATATCTAGTATGAGAAGCTCGTTGTGTGATTAAACACACTACACTACAAAGGGCGTAGTGATTAACAAAAGGGCGTAACCTCTTTTGTGTTATTTGTAGCTCCTAAAACCATGGTGTAACCCTCTTCGAAGAGAATCAGACTTACAATTAGTTGATGTAACCAATTTTAAATAAAAAAATATTTTTTGTAATGGGAGGTACGGCGAAATATTCTTTTAACGACCGTTTTTTTTCATATCGAAGGCAATAAGTTGACAGCTCGCAACTGACATTTTTTCAGAAATAGAGTTATGCACATCATTTTTTTTAAGCTTTGTGATTAATATGAAGGAAAACGTTTAGATAACTTAGAAGCTTTGGAAATTAGAAAATCCCTTAAAAATAATGAATCTATAATCAACAAACAAAAAATATTGTCATATAGCCCAATAATGGATTTGTTCCCCTACCCACCCACTCTACACTAATACCTACCCACCCAATCTACATTATTAACTAACAACGGCTCCACCCCTACCATAATAAAACATTGTTCTAAACTGTCAAATTAGTATAAGCTTTCCCTGACGAAGGAACGTTTGTTCCGAAACCGGTCGGATTTGCACATTATATAAGTGGTTTATACAAAGTTGTATTGTTTCATTTTTCTATAATGGATAACCACAAAGTAATAACTACATTCAAAAATGTAAAATTGTGTTCTGTTTAGCTGCAGAGAAAAAATTGGATTAATTGTAAATGTTATGCTCCTTTAATGATGATTTTTAAATGAATGATTTATTGATAGTGATAAAGATGTATTACGGGTGGGGGCTTGAATGGCTTCTGTACCCACAACTCTGTTACCAGCTCAATTAAGAAAGATTCCGCAAAGTTTGGAGCTAGCATCGGTCAAGTTTTGGGAGTGTATTGATTTTTAACTCCGCTATTGCGGTAGAGCATACACTCCCATTTATTTCATGATGTGCTAAACTGACCTAACCATTTCTATAAACAATACACAAGCTAGTGTATTTATTATGTAGGTATACTGTTTATATTATTGGTTATTTGGTCAAATCAATACTTGACTAAGTCAGGAGGTATTGGACAGTTCACTCGTGGAATCGTATTTAAAAACGAAACAAAAAGTTACCGGAGACTAAAATTTCTTTTAAATTTATTACTCCAAATGTTACCGGAGACCCAAAATTTCGTTTAAGTTTTTTACTCCAAATAAGGTCAGATATCGTGGTTGAAGTTATTCTGTGTCCCTTCTATTTTTCTGTGTAGGAATATAATTAGAACACTTCAATTTACTGTTATTATCTTGTATAATTTTCGACGTGAACCTTTTATTTTTTATTTTATTTTATTTTATTAGGAAAACCAACAGTTACAATTATTAACAATGTTTGATGAAATATGTACAGAAATTAAACCAATAATAGGTTTTCGCTGAAGTATATCAATTATTCAGTGAGTAGGTATAAAGAAAAATCGAGAAAAATAGTTTAATTACGTTATGTGGATGGGATGGTGGAAGGGAGTGGAAAGGAATGGATCTTTTCTGTGTAAATAATGGTATGTATGTGTAAATGTAATTTATTCATTTTAGTTTTGAAAACGTTAGGTACTTTGTTAAATAAGTTTAATTCACTGTATGAAATGTTAAAGGTGTGTGAAGCGCGATGAATGAATGTATTTTGTTTGGAGTTAGTGTTGCATTGTGGAATGTTTAATGCGTGGTTTTGTCTGGTTTGTCTGATGGGCACTCTTAGTTGAATTCTTTCTAGTAATTCCGGGCAATCTATCATAGAGGTTGCTATTTTTTATAAGAATAGTTCGTCTGCCAAATTTCTTCGACTTTTTAAGGACGATATCTTGAAGAACGTGGCTGACTCTTCGTGGCTCAGATGAGGACGATAGCTCCGAAAATCAAGGTATCGTAGAAATCGGTTTTGCACTTTCTCAATCCTATCTATGTGACATAATATATGCTTGGGGTTCCAGATTTGAGAGGCGTACTCCAGAGAACTGCGTACGTACGCAAAATAAAGCATTTTCAAGGTTTTTACTTTTTTTAAATCTTTACAGGTTCTAAGTAGGTACAAAGTCTAGTATCTTGGATGTCTTTGATACCATGGATTCAATGTGGCGGTCAAATAGTAGTTTCCGGTCTAACCAAGTCCTTGACTTCCGTCTATTTTGTTAGTACTGTACGTTTAAGTGCATAATTGAAAGTAATTGGCTTTTTATTGCGGGTGAAACTGATGGCGACGCATTTTTTAACATTTATTTGAAGGTTGTGCTGTGCGCAATAAATATTAAGACAATTATTACAAGCAATAATTGTCAGCCTGAAACACTCATTTATATTGAAAAATCTTCCGAGAAAAGATACTTGCCGCCAACGGGACTTGAACCCGTGTCCTTCCGATTGCCGGTCGAATGCTCTGACCACTGAGCTATGGGGGCTTATCAAATACCCGCCAAATAATTCAATATATACTAGTGCTTCAGTCAACAATTACTGCTTGTTATATTTTTTCCACCTGAAAACAACCAACTTTATTTTTACAAGGAAGACATTGTTAGTGTTAAATCCCTCGCTAGGTGGCGTCGAGACAAATTATGTCTGCATTTATTGGGGAAATACTTAAACTTGTTAAATATTAATAATTATTTTTTAATTTATAAACTAACGTTTAGACAAGATTTTTATGCATAGCACAAAGGGTAACAATTATTACAAGCAATAATTGTCAGCCTGAAACACTCATTTATATTGAAAAATCTTCCGAGAAAAGATACTTGCCGGCAACGGGACTTGAACCCGTGTCCTTCCGATTGCCGGTCGAATGCTCTGACCACTGAGCTATGGGGGCTTATCAAATACCCGCCAAATAATTCAATATATACTAGTGCTTCATTCAACAATTACTGCTTGTTATATTTTTTAAAAAATAATTATTAATATTTAATAAGTTTAAGTATTTCCCACAATTACACAATTTTTTCGAAAACTTTACTGAAAGTACAGAGCTTTGATATTGGTCTATAATTTTCAACGTCAGATTTTTGACCGTTTTTGAAGATGGGAGTTATAAAGGCTGTTTTCGGGTGTTTGGCACTATTCCCTCTTTAAGGGAGTGACTAAAAATTATGGATAGTGGTTTAGACAGGCTGCGCGCACATTTCCTTATGAAGAGAGGGGGAATTTTATCTAGGCCTGCACTTTTTTTGGGATCTAAATCTTCATGGTGTTTCTATATATGATGCTGATCGACGTCAATACTATGAATGCTAGCAACACAGGGCTCATTGGGGTTGTCCGGTAGAATCTGAGTGCTTTGAGCATATTGTTGTAGACAGAAAGGAAGTATTTAGAGAATAAGTTGCAGATGTCAGATCCATTTTCAGCTTTTTCATCTTTGAGTGTCATGACTTTATTTGTGTAAAAGGTATGTCATTTTTATTTTCAACTGATTAAAACTGTTATACCTGTAAATATTTCCTAAGCCATTTATTTTGGCAGAAAACATAATGTTTCATTTTATTAATAATATGGGATGTATCTGATAGACTTAGCAGCGATTTTATTAGCTTATTATTTAGATTTTTTGAAGTGAAACTTCCTTAGCCCCGTTAGAGTGATTTGAAATGGAAATGACGCACTACGGTACCTGCGAAGCATCGAACTGTGCTCAAGGCGAAGATAGGTCTGCGCTCATTGGCCGCTTTGTTTTTACGGGTCGTCAGAATATAATGCGTAAATTCGCGCCTCGCCGAGCGCGTTCCGTAGCGCAGCGATATAGTGCGTCGCAAATCTCAGCGGCCAGAGAAATCCAGCAGACGGAGGTTCGAATCCTACAAAATCCAAAAAAAACTCATTTTTGTTTTCGTAAATCAAAATTAAATCTTCAAAACACTTTAAAATACACAGGCAAAAGAAAGCGACATCTGGCGACTTTCTAGTTTCATTTCTATTATCGCGTGTGAATTACACACTCTTTTTTTTAAATATGGTATTTTGGTCTAAGGTGCCTTCATTCCCACTAAAAGCCTGAAATCGTACGCATATCATTTTCATAATTTATCGCCACTGACAGGATCCTAATATCAGAAAGCTTGTAGCACATTTCATGCACGGTCCCATGTTCTCGAAGCATCGGACATAGGAAAATTTATTGTCTATTCTAGTGAATTCCCCAGTGGAAGTGACCCAGATCAGATCGATGCATAGATCGACTGGGCGGAAGAGATTTGGAACAGGATGGGAAGGACTAGGGACTAGAGACGAATGGCGAGGGTCGTATTGAACAGAATGTTGATAATAATATCGTCGGTTGCCAGAAGTCATTAACCAACAATTTTTTTATTCTGATAATTTAAGTTAACATTTCAGATATCTTATACGAGTTATCCAAATAAAAATAATAACAAAGTCGATTTTGACTTCCCCTTTACAAATTTATTACAAACGCTTTTAAGTGGAAATTATACTTTTTTACGCATATAATTTGAAAAAAAATTAAAAAGTGGCACTTAGTGACTTTTTGCAAGCAATGGAATATAATAACGAAAGGAAATTATTTTTGTAAGAAGTCAACAAAATGTTACGGTGATTTTGGAACGAAGCATAATTTTTGGAATATTTTATCAGTGTTTTCACCCATTATCAAAAGTAATCAAATATTTTGGCGATTTTTAGTTAATAAATATTATTGTCATATGCAATTGGTGACTAACTATTAGGGTGTTACTCGACATAATTACATTTTTACTGGATAAAGCAAGAAAAAATATGCGATGATTGTGACTCCTAACTCAATTTTGAAAAACTCCGGAAGTAAACTGACTATGTGTGATGCGCTAGGGAATGGAGGAAGGAATCGGCGAAGCTCGAAGAAGGCATGGCACGATCAAAATTTAAAAAAAAAACTAGAATTGGGTCACATCGAGAATCGGAATAACCGAACAGATAAATTCAGGAAAGCGAATGAAGCAAGGAATGATTCTGTACAAAGTGTGTGGCGGTCAATCCCCCCTGCCTCGTACAGAAATAGTACGATGGTTGATTATTGTTATTAGATTGTTATCTAAATTGAGAATGGCGTTGCTTTATTATGTCAAACAAACTTCCGCGTAAAGTCCATTAAAACGAAGAGGCAGTGTTTTATTCGTTCCAAGTTCCGAGTTCGTTGCCAAGGTGTATTACTGTTGACAGGCGGTGTATTGGTAATGGCAACTAGTAATTAAATTTATTTCCGACAATGGTTGATGATAAAATGGTGAAGGATGGGAAAAATAAATTGAGATACCTAACGGCTTATATTTTCTTTACGCATTTTTATATTTGCTTGTAACACAGTAACGTTTCTCCGCGCATAAATTTCATAAAATAACGTATTAAATTTCATAAATTGAAGTTGTGTGTTAAATGTTAATGGTTAAATGTTAAATGTTACATGGTAAATGGTAAATGTTAAATGTTAAATGGTAAATGTTAAATGTTAAATGTTAAATGCCAAATGTCAAATGTCAAATGTTAAATGTTAAATGTTAAATGTAAAAAGTTAAATGTTAAATGTTAAATGTTAAATGCTAAATGTTAAAAGTTAAATGTTAAATGTTAAATGTTAAATGTTAAATGTTAAATGTTAAATGTTAAATGTTAAATGTTAAATGTTAAATGTTAAATGTTAAATGTTAAATGTTAAATGTTAAATGTTAAATGTTAAATCTTGAATTACGATTTTTTTTACGTTATCTCCACGCTGGAAAACCTAAGGATAAAAAAATTTAGTTCCTATGTTATCTTTGCTGGGTGAACCCTGTGGATGAGGGTGGAGGATCTTTTTGGCGAAAGGAAGGAGAAGAAGTTCTGGAAAGGAAAAAGGTATGAGGGGTGGGAAGGGTCAATGTGTCTAGGAGTAACGACCGTGTAAATCCATCCTAGTCGTGAGACGAGATTTCAACATCAAATGTATCGCAGTTTTTTTATAAATCAATAGAGCCATACTCTTTAACTTGTGTTATCACATTAATCCATCACGCATTACAACGGGTTGGAAGCATATCCTACCTTTATCCCTTTGTACATAATGTTCAGCCTTATGAATAATTCCAATGAGAATTCCCATTATATTTACATAAATTAGTGAGTACAGAATCTATTGAATATCAAAGCGGTTCAACAACGGTTTATGCGGATAGGATTTCAGGATAATATCTACTAAAGGGGTGATTTCTAGGAGATAAAAGCTCTAGTTGCAAGAAAGTCATTTACACTCGTGATTGGATATAGATAAACTTTCAGATAATTTAAAGGGAGAAATATTTAAATTTTCTTCGAGGATTATTTCGTTAATTTATAACATATTTTATACAAGCCAGAGCTTATAGCCACTTGGGTTTAACACGTCCTAATACATCGTCAGAACGAAATATTAATATGTATCTCTTTATGACTGTCTGTGGCTGGGGTGGATTTGATTTTTACATATCTACAGTTTTATTCCGAGATTGATGAAATTTTGCACACTTTGCTTTAAACATGAGGAAGGTCAGTGTACATTTAGAAAAACTCTGCGTAAAGCCCGGTCAAAGTTAGGGACTTCAGCAGGTAATATATCAAGAAGAATGTCTGTGGCGGGTGGGCAGGCAGGCGGGCAAGGGGGCGGTGCGTCTTTGTTTGTAAAACAAGTAAACAGTTTTATTCCGTGATCGATGATATTTTGTACACTTGATGTTCAATCGGCCACAATAATACGGGCGTGTGCTCAACACGGTGGTCCCCAAGTATGAGAACATCAAAGCAATTAATAAAGAAAAAAAAGAAAAAAAAGAGAGAAGAGAGGTCGGGTAACACCGGAGACCTCAAGTTTTAGATGATTTTAATTTTGTTTTTCAAATAGGATTATCAATTCAACTAGATAAATTATTATAATATAATAAATCTGTTTTAATTATCTCTCGAAGAAGCCACTTAAGCACTGAGAAGCCACTTAATCACTGAGAAGCCACTTAGGAACTAAGCGGGCATTATACCAACATTCAAGCAATATCTTGTGAAAATGGAAATAAGAATCTAATGTAATAATTAATAATCATTGTTTAAGTTTTTGATTTTACCATTTGAACAAAAGAAAATGAACCCTACCCACTTACATTTAAGTGCCATTTTTGTAAAATATCTCAGCAAGGGCGCTTCAAGAGAAAATAACTGTTAACCAAGCTAAATGAGGCCTTGTGTTTTAAATTGTACACAACTGATAAACAACCTTTTACCTTAAATTGATGATCATTTAATACACGTTTATTTTAGGATTGATTATTGATATTTTTAATATTTTTTTCCGATTTTGGCAAATATTCTAAGACATTCATTGAAAATTTGAAACCCTTTTGAAAATTGGCGATTTTTTGAAAATTTTATCTGAAAAATTGGATCAATTTTTTTAAACCGGAAAGACGGGACATAATTTTATGGGTGCGAGAAAACAATAATTACATAACTCATAAATATTTTTTCTGTGATCTATCTTATTGATCACTGATCATTATAATGTTAGGGGTTCCCCAATGATCGATTGTAGGACCTCTTCTTTTTTTTCCATTTACATTAACGACATTGCTAGAGTCATCCGTTTTTTTCGCTTTTTGCTGTTCGCCGACGATCTTAATTTTTTTCTTCTGATAAGAAATATTGAGGACTGCCTGCGCCTTCAAGCTAATGTTGATAACATTTCAGAATGGAGTCAACGAAACCAACTTCATTTCAATGTCTTGAAATGCGTAGTTCTGACTTTTACTAGAGCATTTAGTCTCACCTACCATAGGTACACTGTGCTCGGTCATAATCTAAAACGAGTTTCTAATATAAAGGATCTTTGGATTATGTATGAAAGTAATTTGATATTTTGTCCTCTTATCGAAGGAGTCTGCCAGTCGGCCATCAAAATGTTAGGTTCTCCAACAGTCATGAGTTTCTCGTGATGCCAGTGCTCTGAAGATTTTATATTTCTCTTTGGTCCGCAGTAGGCTGGAGAGTGGTTCGCTTATCAGGAATCCTCATGAGGTGGGGTTCTCCCTCATGTTGGAGAGGGTTCAAAAAAAGTTTCTAAGATTTCTCTACATGTGGGAGTATGGCCACTATCCATGCCCATGGCTCTACCCAACGAACTTTCTTCTGGGCATGCTGGGACTTCAATCCCTGCAGCTTAGAAGAGAAGGGTATGCCACCACCCACTTATTCAGACTCTGCGAGGCTATATTGAGAACTCAGCCATTTTGGAGCGCGTGAGTCTCTAGATGACTATCTTACTCAGCGTCAACAGATTATTCTATCTTCCTGCCTGTAGGACTAACCTGCCAATGGTTCTCCAGGCAGGGAGGAATTTTTTACAGCTACAGAATGCATAATACATACGATGTTAACTTCGTAACATCTGTCAAAACGTCAAACCAAACTATAAGTTCGCAGAGTACAAACAATAAAGCTAGTGAATTTTAAGTGTCAAATTCAATTTTTTTCCGGAAATCAGAGTGTTGCCATATAAAAAAAAGTCAGTGTGGAATTTTACCAAATTAATTGAATATTATCGAAAACGGAATATTTTATATAGTGACATCACGAGCCCAAAAACCGGATTTAAAAAAAAAAAAAAAAACAACAGAAAAATCTATCCACACGATTGTCATACAAGTCATTGTGAAATCCATGTAAGTGGCCTATATTGCTTCATAAAGAAACTAGACTTAAACGAAATGAGTATTCAAGGCAGTTAAACATTACTGACTACAATTTACTGACTAGCTAGCTGAAATCCCCGGCGTTGCCCGGGCTTTACTGATTTTTTCGAAATGTAATATGGACAGTGTAAAAAATGTTGCTTGTGTCGTGACAGATGACTTAGCCAGCCGGAAAATTGAACTCACGATGTATGAGTGGGACCCAAATACGACGCCAACTCCGCCACTGACCGGCCAAAAAAGGTCAAGTTTGTAAAATTTCATCAATCTTGAAATTAAACTGTCCGCGTAAATAACTGTACGATAAATAAATAAATTAAGTAATTTCTACAAAAATAAGACAGCCTAAGGCCCTTCAAAAAGTAATGAAATACACTAAAAGAAGACGAATTCCCTGATAACGAATAACCTGACATTATTTAAATAAAATTCTACTACTTTCATAAGTGCTTGTGCAATGATGGAGGACTTGGTGAATAAATAATGATTGTAATCCAACGCATTTTTCAACCCGGACACTAAGCGGTCCAATCATCATTATTTTTATTTTTATCTAAATGTCCATTTTTTTGTAATCGTCCAAATGGAGTGCTGGTACATATGGAGTGCTGGTTTACCAAAACAATCTCAACCAAGGAGCCTTGAAAAGTGATGTCATAATCAAAGCAGCCAATGAGCGCAGACCTGGCGCCGTTTCCGTTTTCCATCTCAACCGGTAGGAGCCTTGATAGGATTTTTATGCTTCGCAGGTACTGTATGCGTCATTTCCGTTTCATCCAAATTCCTAATCTCAACTGGGCTGTAGAAGATTCACTTAAAAAAATATCGAGTGCGGTTAGAAGTGAAACCTTCACCACATAAACATCTCAACCAACGGAGCATTGAAAAGTGGGCACATAATATCTACAACTAAATATAAGTAAATGTCTAATTATGAGATTTCATAGAATAAAAAATCCAATAATTTACGAATACTCCATCAATGATGTAATGCTAACAGCTGTAACCGATGTGAATGATTTGGGTGTAAACTTTGATCAAAAACTGAATTTTATAAACCATATTGAAATTACATCAAATAAAGCTTTGAAAATGTTGGGCTTTATAATAAGAATTTGCAGTCAATTTAAAAATTTTCAAACCTATAAAAATTTGTACATGTCTTTGGTTAGGAGTCAAATTGAGTACAACTCTACAGTATGGGCACCTAGCTACGCTAGTCATTCGCTCACGATAGAAAGAATTCAAAATAAATTCTTAAGATTTATTAATTTTAAAATGGGTATTACAAGGGATTGTGTCAACTATGGTTATCTACTATGCCAACTCAATTTATTAAAATTATCTGAACGTAGAATAGTTAATGACCTAACATGTTTATATAAAATCATAAATTCAATAATTGACAGCCATGAACTATTATACTTGATTTCTTTTCATATACCTCGCAAACCAACATCGAGGCAATATCTACCGTTCTATTGTGATAACTCCAACACAGAATCACAGTTGTATACCCCCGCTCGCCGCATACAAAATTTGGGAAATGACTATAAAGATGTTGTCGACATATTCAACACACCATTAACCAAATATAAGCAAGTCATTACCCAATTTATATTGAAAAGAAGAATACATATTACATACAACAATACAACCTTTACATAGTCTTGGTAACAAATACTTATACAATATGGATGTTTTGATAACAATTTTTAACTTGGCAAACTTTAAACGCCGTTATGTGCCAACTATTTCAACTTGTTTCATTAACTATTGTGAACACCAATTTTATGCACTTTTATTAATATTATTGTTGATATGGAGGATATTTGAAAATTATCTAATACTAGCTGGGTTACCCGGCTTCGCTCGGGACAACATTCGAGATAGTTCTGGAATACTTTGCATCTTGTATTTTATGTAACCTTTATTTTATTTTCTATATTTTATGATACCTGTATTTTGTCAACTCTTTATTTTGTTTGTAATAAAAAAATGTACTGCGTTATATGTAAAAGCCCTTTGGGCGTTTAAATAAATAAATAAATAAATAATCAAAGCGGCCAATGCAACTACAAAGCGGGACGCTTCATAGTTACGGTTTCATTCTATCTCATTCCATCACAGGCTAAATCCTATAGATGTATGTTTTTATCTCATTTTAGTGTCACTCGTTTCCGTTTCATCGCGTTTCAAATCACAATGGTGCTAAATAAGTTCCACTTCAAAAACTAACGTCGTCAATTATTTAGTAGTCGAATTCGTTGTATATTTATGAAAAAAATATCTTAACGCAACACCCCCAGTTAACATAATAATCTACCGCTTAATTTTGAATAATTTCGTTGATTATCAGATTACAGATAAGCTTATAATATAGTTACGAAAATCAAGGCTGTATAAACTCTGCTAGCGCGGGGCCTGATTTCGGGTGGAAATGGTAAATGATTGTTTTCTATTACGTTTATGTTTTTCCGGTTAAATAATACTTTCCCGTATTTACGAATATTCGGAGGAATGGTTCCAAACTGGACCCACTTAAATTTAGTTTAGGCCAGTCACGCACTTCCAATCGCGACCTTTCATGTCGTTAGAATTTAACAAAATTTTATTTTCAGAATATCAATCAGTTTAAATGCACGAAAAATTATTTGGTACCGATTTATGAGATTCCATAGCTCCGTTAATTACAGTGGCATACAGTGACGTTTCTTTCGATTTTAGAGAAAAGGATATTATTTCGGTATAAATTATGAATGGTGTTGATCACTGAATTGAGAAAACCGAAGGAAATGTGGTTTTGGCGATTCCTGATGTGCTGAAATGAAGTCAATAATAATTATTTGTCAACTTTCCCTAAGTTCGGTTACATTAATCATACTTATATTATATATCTGCAGATATATTAAATTTTACATAATAAGAAATACATGGTCAGTGTCACGTTCGGCCGCGGCTTGAGCTCGAATTTTTTCTCTTCAATACATCCCACACATTATCCATATTTCAAAATTATTGTAATTGTTATGTAAAAGCCGTAAATAAATAATAAATAAAAAATATATACTTTTGAATGTATCTATAACTTTGTGGTTATCCATTACAAATAAATGAAACAATTAAAAAAAAATGAAGCAATACAACTTTGTATAAACCACTTATATAATGAGCAAATCCGACAGGTTTCGGAACAAACGTAAATAACATATAACATCCTAAATAAAAAACTTAGCAAAATTTCAAAAAATAAATATCTATACAATTCTAATAATATTAATGATAAAGAATGGCGTAAAATTTTGTATATTAATAATTTTTCAGTTCAATGTTGCAAAAATTTCCCTTCTAATATTAAACCAGCGTTTTATACAAGAAATAATATCGGTAATTTTTTGAGAAATACTAAAGATAAAGACCATAAATTGACTATTTCCGGAATATATAAACTCAAATGCAATGATTGCCCCTCATTTTATATTGGAAAAACAACTCGTAATTTTGAAATCAGAATCAAAGAACATTTAAGGTGTCTTAATAATAATAATTTTTCTGAGTTCGCTAACCATATCATTGAAAATAACCATAGTTTTGCAAAAAACACAGGGATAAATATTCTTCATATTAATCATAAAGGAAAACGTTTAGATAACTTAGAAGCTTTGGAAATTAAAAAATCCCTTAAAAATAATGAATCTATTATCAACAAACAAAAAATATTGTCATATAGCCCAATCATGGATTTGTTCCCCTACCCACCCACTCTACACTAATACCTACCCACCCAATCTACATTATTAACTAACAACGGCTCCATCCCTACCATAATAAAACATTGTTCGAAACTGTCAAATTAGTATAAGCTTTCCCTGACGAAGGAACGTTTGTTCCGAAACCGGTCGGATTTGCACATTATATAAGTGGTTTATACAAAGTTGTATTGTTTCATTTTTCTATAATGGATAACCACAAAGTAATAGCTTAATTAAAAAAAAAAAAAACAATTTAACTTTATTTTAACCACTATATTTGAGTAAATACGACCGGTTTCAGAACGAGCGTTCCTTTTTCAGCGCAAATGTTCTTAAAATGGGGATAAATATTCTTCATATTAATCATAAAGGAAAACGTTAAGATAACTTAGAAGCCTTGGAAATAAAAAAGTCCCTTAAAAATAATGAATCTATTATCAACAAACAAAAAATATTGTCTTATAGCCCAATTATGGATATGTTCCCCTACCCACCCATTCTTCATTAATAAGAAAACATAACACAAACTACCTAGCAACATCTCCACCCCTACCATAATAATACATTGTTCCCATCCATATTTCAAAACTGTCAAATCGGTATACATTTGTCCTGAAGAAGGAACGTTCGTTCTGAAACCGGTCGGATTTACTCAAGTATAAAAGTGGTTCAAACAAAGTTAAATTGTTTCATTTAGGTACATTCAAAAACAATATATTTTATACGATTGAAGGTAGTTGGAAGGGGAATGAGATGATGTAGAGGGAGGCTATTCAGATCTGGTCACCAAACCCGGCTAAAGCAACTTCAATCGTTTTAATTTTGTATGGTGGTCTTTCACATATCTTCAACTCTGGAACGTGCTGCAAATATATTATTATATATGATTATTTTAAGTGAATTAATTGAGAAAAAACCCAAATGAAATAAATAAAATTGATTCGTGAATACAAGGATCTGAACCCTCGGTCACGGAGGTCTTTGTCTGGTGTTACGATGTACACATTTTGTTGTTTTTTTTTTTTCAATTATTTCTGGCTTTCACCCTTCAAGGGTGTTCTAGACCATCATTTAAAATTACAGAGAAAGGAAATTTGAATTTATATATTAATTTTATTTAAATGATCAATTTCAGAATTATTTGGAAGATTGGAGTCGAGTTTAGACTTAGAAGAGATGAAATCTTAAATCGAGGGGAGGCAATTTTAGATAACGAGAAGAGAGATAGAAGAGAGGATATTTATTTATAGAGGGACAACCAAAAATATGTGATCTAAAGTTCCCACATCTAGACCACAGAATATAAAATCTGGGGAGTCAGGGATGTGAATTTTAAAAAGATGAGGAGGAACGGAACAATGTCCGATTCTCATTAGAATACGTGAGGAAATTTTTTTTTTTGGAAAAATGGGAGAATTTTTGAAACTACGATTTTGATGGGATAGTCCTTTGTATTGAGGCATGATGCGTAGAGGGCACCCTTGGATTGAATAGTAATGTTCCAATACTCTGCCCAAACATTGCAGGATCTATCTTTGATGGTGGAAAAAATATCAGATAGGGGAATACGGATTACGAGATTTTGATAAATTATTCATTTCGTTAAGTTATTGTTATTAATTATTAAAGATTTTGTGAAATTATTCGTTCATTTTGTTAAAATTCTTTCATTTTATAATAGGAAGTTTATCTTAAATCCATCAAGTTATCTAAAATATAATTTACTTATGTTTTTGATGAATTTCTTTCATTTTATAATAGAAAGTTTATCTTAAGTTATATAAAATTTAATTTACTTAAAATTTACGAATAAAATAAATGTATCTTGCGGTTGCGAAAAGGTATCATAAATTAGTATAATATTCATAGGATTTCCACATTTTGCAAACCTCTGGCAACTGTGGACAGGTTTAAATATAAAACACATACTTAACCTTTTCACCGGGCGACCTTAGGGACTAGTGTTATTCTTTTAGCACCTTGAAACCGACAAACATCTTTATTTTATGACGTCATAAGTCAAACTTTTCATTTAAAGAGGCGGGTATGGGTAACGCCGCGCTGCCTCGGGAAGCATTTATTGAATAACCTACACTCTTGGTCACCCCAAGTGCTTCTTTACGTTTTTTTTACATGAGCTCCACAAGGAGGCCCTGAGGAAAATAATTTCCCTCAAGGCCTATGTCATCTTTGAGGATCCTGTGTGGAGGGTTTACTTAAGGAAAGGAAGGAGAGGAGAGTTCTGGGAAGGAAAGGGGTTTAAGGGGTGGGTAGGAATCTGGGGTTCAGTGTGTCCTGGTCATCCGCCTCCAAGACCTAGACAAACCTCACCCCATGAACCCGGGCACCTCTCCTAAATTACCAAACGTAGCAAACCACTTGGGGTGACCTATGGCAGAGGTGTTGGTTATCCAATGAAGGTTCCCGGGGCGGCGGTACCCATTCCCGCCTCCCAAATTGAAAGTTTCATAACTTAGCAGAGGTGCCCGGGTTCATGGGATGAGGTTTGACTAGGTCTTTTCGGCATTTGTCCATCTACTGCGTGGCGGGCCGGATCGGGAGAGACTGGTTGAAGGAAAACTGTTGACCTTTCCAGCAGTACTCTCTCAGCCCATCGCCTTGCTCCTCAATGGAAGGAATGGATTCTTCCATCTATTCTTACGTCCATTACTCCTGGACCGACTAACTCACAGATACCCACCCTTCCTACCGTTTTCCTCCCCTGAACTTACTCACCTTTCTTTCCCTAAAAAGACCCTCCATACAGCAACCCTGAAGATGACATGGGCACCGAGGAAATTTGATTTCTCTTGGGCCTCCTGTGGGGAGCTATTGCGAAAAAATGTGAATTCGTAATAGTTTGATAATGTCACGGAACTTCCAGAATTTTTTGTCAAGTATCTAAAAATGGAAAATTATATAAGTATGTCCTAAGAAAGTATTTATATTTCGGTTTTACATATTTCTTAGCTCCCTTTATTGATAAGGGTGTAATACATTTTGGAGAAAAAATCTTGGCAGGCATAAAATCCAACAAAAATTTTCAATATGTTTTTGTATTGTAATCCACGAGTGTGAAAGTAAAAACTCTCCTTGCGGGGGTTGTCACTATTCATAATAGAAAAATTGCTTTTGAATCGATAGGGGTGTCCCGACAGTTGCCCACCCGAAATTTTAATTATTATTAAATTATATTTTTTGTGGATTATTTACCAATTTCGAACTTAAAATCGACTTCGAAAATAACTTTAATAATAAGTTGGTAATGTATCGTACGAATTTATTTACTGCGCCAATATTTTGTACTTATACGCAGAAGTGTATTATCATTTTAAAAATAAGTAGTTTTTTCTTGATACGTTTGATTCAATGTTGACGCCCGGCGTAGTCCAGTAGTAAGGCTCTTGACTCGCAATCCTAAGGTCGCGGGATCGAATGGCAAATAAATTGATCCGGCCTGGCAAATAAATTTTATTTGATTGATTTGTGTTATTTCACAATTTATTCATTTAAAATAATATATAGTATATTTGCGGCACGTTCCAGCGTGGAAGATACTCTCAGTATCGCCCTGATGTAAGACCACAATTCAGAATTGAAACATTGCTTGAAATGGCTTTAGCCGTGTTTGGTGACCAACTCTGAATAGCCAGGTACTTCCCCAACTTCCTCTTCCCTATCTCCTTTCCCTCCCCACTACCATCGGCCTCACAACATACCCCAATTGTGGATGCCTTAGACTCACTGGCTCCAGATGGTAGCAGTTGGGACTCTTGTGCGGTAATCATGTAAATATATATATATACCTACAGCGCCCTTGAGGTGATTTTTCGCGAAAACGGCGCTATATAAATTAGCCAAATATTATTATTATATATATATATATATATATATACTATTGTTTTTCTACGGTACATCCTCATTGCTACTCCTTCGAATTTTATTTGATTAATTTGAGTTGTATGTATCATATTTAATACATTTAAAAATAACGTTAACAGTATTGCCCGGGTGAGACCACGATTCAGAATCTAAACGTTTTTTTTAAATATCTTTAGTCGTGATTGGTAACCAGATCAGCCCCCCTAGCATGGTCGATCGATATAGGTTTTATCGAAAATGTCGGTAACTTGAAATCGCTCCCGAGCACGACTGCAGGCCACTAACGAAGAAATAACAGTTCACGTCAAATAAATTAGGGACCCTTAGTCGTTGTAAACTATTGTTTGTTCGTTAGCGGCCTGCAGTCGCGCTCGGGAGCGATGACAAGTTACCGACATTTTCGATAAAACCTATATCGATCGACCATGCTAGGACCCCAGGGGTCCTGTTTTTTGTTCGTTATGGGCCGCTAATCGACCATGCTAGGAGCCCGAAGAGCCCTTTTCTTCCTTTTCCCTCCCCAACTTCACTTTTACCTCCGGCCTCACAACATACCCATATTGGGGATGCCATAGTCCCGCTGGATCCAGACGGTTGACAGTTTCTCTGTAGCTGTACTCATGTAAACAAAACCAAACAGGGCGTTACGAGTGTCTTCTCGTATCGCGTTTTTTCTCTCTCTTGAAAGAAGTGGAAAAATGATATATTTTAAAATTACACGTAACTATATTTTTAGGTCAATTGACAAAATGAAATCTTTCCAAACTAACGTTCTTATAAAGATAGTATTTATAGAGTTATAGAAATTTAATACGACAACTATAAATAAAGTGAATAAAATAATAAATAATATGAATTTTTTACTCCACAAGAAAAGCAAAAACCTAACCCATTAACTGGATGAAAAAGTGTGCGTTTTTCTTTTGGCAAACGTGGTAACGCACGCCAAAAACGCAAACGTGAGAAGTCTCAAAGACAAGACATTCCGATGTAATAAGAACAAGGAAATCTTTCTTCATTTCTCCGAGAATGCCAATATAGGTAACTGGGTGGTTTATGTGATGTGCGTGACTTTTCCGAAGATACGAAAGGAAAAACCATTCCGAAAGCTTTTAGCGAAGGAAACCACAGTCAGTTAAATCAC
This sequence comes from Limnephilus rhombicus, assembly GCA_929108145.2. NCBI lineage: Eukaryota > Metazoa > Arthropoda > Insecta > Trichoptera > Limnephilidae > Limnephilus > Limnephilus rhombicus. The sequence continues at coordinate 19,503,445 of OV815275.1, forward strand.
CGGTAGAAATAGTCGTGCATCGTCTGTTAACACTACACTTCAAACACTCTCGTTGCTTAGTTTATTAGGGTTAAAAGCCTTTGTTCATTGTGAATATTTTACGTATGTATATATTAATTAACGTGAATAAACAATTGAGTATTATTTTTTAAAGATAAAAAAAATCAGAGTGTACTATTGACACGCGGTAGAAGTGAAACTAGAAAGTCGCTTTCTTTTCTTTGGCCTGTTTTTTTTTTTAAGTTATTTTGAAGATTGGATATTTATTTCACAAAAAAATATTTTTATTTTTTTTTCTCTCTGGCCGCTGAGACTTGTCAAGCGCCTTACCCACTGCGCTATCGGGGGCTCGCGCCGAGATGTGAATTTACCGCATTATATTAGAACCGAGGACCCGTCAAATAATAAATTTTTGTGACGCACTTCCGTGTCATCAGAATTTAAAATCACTAAAGGGGCTAAAGAAGTTTCGCTTAAAAAAATAATGATCTAAATGCTCCCAAGAGCGCCCTTGTCTGCAAAAGGTAGGGGAACAGTGTCACCACCCGGTTAGGCTGAGTTGTAAGGCGTATTAAGGGAGGGGCTGTAGATTGTAGAAAGGGCTTTATTATCACGGGTTTTGACGAGGCCCAGATTAAATCAAGATTATGTAACCTAAAGACATGACTCACCTAATGCACTATGAACACATCTACGTAAACAAAATATTCTTGAACGATTTTTTTCTTTTTCGTTATTTGTTTTTGGGGTGTTATGCCGTGTTGCGCTACCTCCTTCTTTAGCCAACGTTTCGGACATCGTTGCAGTGTCCATCATCAGGGCAGATCCGGCAGATCCGGTAGATGTGTCTATCTACCGGATGATGTATTTACCGGATCTGCCCTGATGATGGACACTGCAACGATGTCCGAAACGTTGGCTAAAGAAGGAGGTAGCGTAAAACGGCATAACACCCCAAAAACAAATAACGAAAATGCTTTTGGCCGTGAAAATCTTAAAACTTATCTGATTTTTTTCTTGTTCAATTCCTAATTTTATACATATTGATTTATACATAGGTGATTTGTGTTTTAATGTTATTAAATACCAGATTGTTTTTAAATACTCGTATATTTTGAATGTTTTTTCTTTTGGTTGTTCAACCATTACGTCGTGTGTGTGTAGGTAATGAAAATAATGTGAACTGAACAAGTAACGCTACCAAAAATGTTAGTTGATCTCATGGAAGATTGCAGTGTTTCTAAAAGAATAGATTTGTCCGTTTACGAATACAATATTTGGTTGAATCACCGATATAATATTGTATTTGTATGTCTTTCTTGGAAGAATCGAATTTGTACACGCACAAAGCTATTTATTCATGTTCACATATAACCATTAGTTATGTTAGTTTTTTTTAACAATATGTGTTTGACTAGCTTTAGCAGTATGCTAGCAGCCATTACCTTTCTTCGTTTTTATGGTTACACATATTTATATGAGTTTGTAGGTTTCTTCCGTAAAGTTATAGCCCACGCCATACGTTGTTGCTTGTGGATACATTTCGTGAACAGTTCAAATATTCTTGGTTTATTTTGAATTGTGCGTGCCGAAATGTTTTATGACCTTCGTGATCGTCGGGATTATGCCAGTATCAACCGAGCTTTATGGTTCTAAAAGGTATAAACCCAAATTTAACTTTGCGTTTTCGCTGAATAAAGATTTTCTTATTCACAGAAATGAACAATGATAAAACTTAGCTATGTAGTTGTTTGTTCGCACAATATCGAGACGCTACAGACTGCGTAGGTATACATTTGAGAACCGAGCAACAAATTATGGGAAAGGAACGAAGCAACTGCAAACGTTTCGCGCCGTTTGCAGTTCGTGGAGCGGTTCGCGGTAATACTACCATAATACAGTATACATATTATCCACCTCCGAAGGAGCCTCTACTGACTAAATAAGTCGTAAAAACACCATAATCTTTTGAATTACCTACTTATTTTATTCTGAGTTGTAAATCTTTGCATTTTTTGTGAAGTAAACTTGCCCCTAAATTTTCTATCGTCAAGACTATTTATTTCAACTGACATCTCTGATTTTCAACGAATTTCATGTTGGAAGCGATAGATTTCAACTAACAAGTCACCTACGCCATCTGTTGAGGGGTGAAGTAGGCTTAATGATTTAGGTTTGAGTCTTCGCTGTAAAACTTTCATCGAGACTTTCAACCATTTTCTTCTTGGAGAAACTGTTTGATAAATAACCGCGAATCTTATTAATTTATTTAAATTCGTGTGAATCTACCTGTATTATTAAGTAAATAAAAATAATAAACATAAACCGGGCAAAGTTGAGTACTTGCTAAAGGTCTTACTTTTGGGTACATTACATAAAACTAGATATAATACATAATATACTAGATATAACTAAAGTATATTATTATAACGTAAAAATTAATAATTACACTGACTACTTACAAATTTTTGGTTGTTCAATGTTTTACAAGTGCACAGTGGGTTCAAACTGTTTTTTTTTTAATAATATTTACCTATTATTATATTTTTATACTTCAGCATGCAAATTAGAAATAAAAAAAACTACAAAACAAACCTTCGAAAAATAGTTGGATGACAAAGGAGTAAAAAATAAAAATAAGTATATTTAACCAGTTTATATTTACAAGCCTTTGTAGGCGATAGTTTAGGAGGCGGTTAAGGCACTTACTTTAACAGTTTATCAAAATTCATTGAAAAGATAAAATGAAATAATAAATTTGAATTATGTAATAAAAAAATTATGAAATTCTTACGTCCCCAGACTTAAATCGTCATCATCGAATAATTCTTAAAATCCATATTAAAAATAATTCGTTTAACCCCTCAGGCTAATTATTCGCATTTGGGAACAACACACTTCCCCACCTTCCTTTCCCCTCTCTCCTGCCCCACCCTACTATCTTCAACCTCACAACATATCCCAATTGGGGATGCCATAGTCTCACTGGCTCCAGACGGGAGTAGCTGAGACTCTTGTGAAGTATTAACATTAAAATAAATTAAAAAAACACACTAATTGGTCTCAAAGAAATTCTTATGTTTCCTTTAAGAGAAATATGATCAAAATGGTGTTAGAAATAAAAATAAAAAACACTATGCTTAATGTTCCAATCTAAAAGTTAACCACAAAAAAATTAAGATACACCTTTATAAAACCAAAGTTTCTAACCAAATTTGAAACATTGTGAATTTTTTCAATTAATTATTTTTACATGAAATGCCAAAAAAGTGAAGTGTTAATAACGTTTACAATGCATTTGTATAATAAAATATGTATGTGTTTTATTTATTTTTTCTTATCAGTTATTTTAGTTTGAAAAAACATAAGGTGACTGATTTTTAAACCTTTTTTACGTTTGCATTGAACATTTTTATATTTACATGATTATATGATAACGGTTATTCATTTTCGGATACGGTCATCCATTTCTTTTGATTTTCTTCTGACAGAATACGCCCGAGGTGTGAGGGTTGGACAATGTGAACTTACTTCCATTAAACTGGTGTAACAATTTATAAATGATAATCCTTTTACTTTCCAAAAGGGCATCCCTCGAGCGGCTGAAATTAAAAAAAGAAAAGAAAAAAAAGAAAAATTGAAAACAAGAAGAAAAAAAAACATCCCTCGGCGGACTCCGCTGAAGCCTCATATACTGGTTCATTTAAAGACCACTTTAAAGATTATGCGATTGTTAATTAATCTAAAGCATTTTCCTACCTTTCATTTGGATTTCTAACTAACGTAAGACAAACTCAATTTAAAAATTAAAAACCGTATGCTGTTGCTGTTCTCAAACCTGCTGAAAATTGGGAAAATTATCATAGAAAAATTATAATGAAAATCGAAAAAATTATAATAGAAAGTAGAAAGAGAGATAGACATGCTTATAAAGAATTAGAACATTTACCTGTACATAAATATCTTTCTAGTTTTATATGTATGCTTGCACGCATATATGTGACCAACTATTTAGGACAAAAAATAAAATATTTGTACTTTCATGAAAGCAGGTAGTCAGGTAGTTACTACTGGTTAGTTATATAACAGTCGCAGGGTAGGTTTATCAATGGGGACAAGTGGGAAAGTGTAATTAGCAATTGAGTATTTGTTATTTACTATTTTTCCCTCGTGCTATAGCGTGACAACAACCTCTCGTGTTTATCGATAGCTCTAAATTGAAGAGGGCAAACTCAAGTTAGCCGATGTTGAAATAACTGACATCCACTCGTGTAATTGACATGCTTAATCTAATGATGAAATAATTTGTCAATCCATAATAGAATACGGAATCATTGTTTGGGGGCAAGCTCAGCAATCGGTCATATTGAAATAGCACAGGAAATATTAAAGGTAATACTTTAAAACATGGTAAGACTGTAAGAACTGTCCGAAATTCAATATGTTAGACGTATTACTTAAAGTAAAGATTTGATAAAAACCAAACTTCATTAATCACAAGACACCATAAACAAAAAACATTTCACATACAAAGTTAAGATCTGGATTAAAAAATAAAAATAATAAATCTGCATTTCAAAACTAACGTACAAAACATAATATCTATGCTGTGGAACGATTTGCCTCTTTGTTTCTTCCCTCCTATAAAATGGGTCTCTTCAAGACCCAAGTGCACTCCTTCCTTTCCACAAAAAGACCTCCACACAGCTTCCCCAAAGATGACATAGGACCGGAGGGAAATTATTTTCCTCGGGGCCTCCTGTGAGGAGGTAATGTAAAAAAAATCGAGTGTGCTTTAGACCACACGACTAAAGTAAAACTTCACTAACTTATATCTCCCTCTCAACTTCCGTTCGCCTCGCCCGATCACACTTTTCATATCACTCTCGTCACGCATTCACCAGCTTACTCCCCAAGTCAAGCGTGCGAAAAGGCCCGACCGTTCGCCTCGCCCGATCACACTTTTCATAACGCTCTCGCCACGCATTCACCAGCTTACTCCTCAAGTCAAGCGCGCGTAAAGAAGTTTTACTTCAAAAAGGCAATTTAACACAAATTTCACATCTTAAAAAAATAAAACTGCATTTCAAAACTAACGTACAAAACATGATACCTATGCTATGGAACGATTTGCCTTTGTGTTTCTTCCCTCCTGTAAAATGGGTCTCTTCAAGACCCAAGTGCACTCCTTCCTTTCCACAAAAAGACCATCCACACAGCATCCCCAAAGATGACAGAGGCCCGGAGGGAAATTATTTTTCTCAGGGCCTCCTGTGAGGAGGTAATGTAAAAAAACTAATGTACAGTATTCACAACCGTATCTGATAATGTATTGTCTAATTTTCATAAACGCCTACATATTTTCTTTACTAGCGAATCAGTTCCAATTTTGAAAATGCCAGTTAAAATAAATTTCTGTTAAAAATATTACATTGCAGGTAGATGTGCACTTTATCGTTTTTCTGAATTCTTCCCACAATCAGTTTCAATTTCAATTAAATTAAATTATAATTAAATTTGCGTTCATTGAACCAGAGTTACACAGGATGCACATACAACCGAAATTAGTATTTTTGAGGGTGATTGATTTATTGAATTTAATAAAACTGTTAAGGGTAAAAGGTTAAGTTTAAAAGGCAACCTCGTTACGGGTAAAAGCACCCAAGAGGACGACATCTATACAAGCAATGGTTTGTGTCAATAATTAAAGATAATTAAAAATATGTCAATGGAGACTCCCATAAACCCACACCAACTAGTAAGAAATACTTTAACATTGACGGGAAGACCCGAATACCTACACTATTACGGTCAATCGCAATTTATTGATTTCACAAACTTTATTTTGCCCTTTTGACAGCTTCATTATTTATGGCTATGATATATTATACGATAAACTTTCTGAAGTGAAAACTCCTTTAGCACCGTCGTGATTGGAAACTCGATGAAACGGAAACTAGCATCTACAGGATTTAGCCATCGAGAGAATGAGATAGACTAATCGGTGTCCTCTTTGTGCGGTGCTTTGTAGAATAAAATGTTAAATTTTTAAACTTGGTAACAATATTATAATAAATAAACCTTACAATTTTCCCACTCCTGAAACTCTGCATTCGTCTCATTCACTAGAAGTTTATTTTTCTGAAGGTTTCACTTCTACCACGTGTGAACTGCACGGATGTTTTAATTATCTTCACCATCTTTTCTACAGAGGTGAAGATTCGAGTAGGTATCATTTGTTTGGAGAATATTTGTATAATGGTGTGATGTCCACCCATCCTACGTTACACCTGTGTATTGTAATTGATTTATTTGCGTTGGTATGTCTGTGTGAAGTATAAATATGATCATGTCTTAAAAGTAGTGTAACTAAACTCGCTATTAGTGATTCTTCCTTTCTAGGTGCTGTTAAATTCAAGTGTATGTTAAATAAAATGAAATATGTCATTAAGTAGGTACCTTGTAGCAGTTAGTTACCTGCTTCAAGAATTACATAGTTCCTTCCCGAAATAATAATAAAGATTGCATGGTCGCTACGCGTTTCCTGCAACACGACATGAATCTTATTTATTTATTAGTTTATCCCCTTTTGGATTACTTAATTTTCAATCTCTACTTATCGATTACGTAGAACTCTGATTTAAATTCAAATCGAACTGGCGCCCTTTAATCTAAATTTCAACCATCCCCAATAGATTCATAATTTAACCTGAAACATGTGACAAATAGACTTAACTTTTTTTTCGAGCAGTTACCACGACCTGAGATATAATTAATTATTTTATAGAGTCATAGTCAATCCTACCTGATATTATAATTGCAACTTGAAATGATTAAAAACGTTTATTTAATTATGCGTATTATTTCAGATAGAAAATGTTTGACTAATTTCATGCTATGTTTATTGACTGAGCTATCACTATTACATGCTCGTATCTAATTATCTCACATTTATTCATGCACGCATAAATAATTATACCAAACATGCTTATAATAACATTACAACCTTAACAATGTCGTTCAAATGCCATACTAAAAATATAACTCATGATGGAAATGTAAAGCTATTGTTACGTAGCGCCCAGGCACCACCCTACGCCAGTGAGCGGCATACCGCCCGTTCCCCCCGGGCAATCGTACCCCTTCTCCCCACGCCCCACGCCCTCGCGACCGGGCAACGCGCCTCACTCACGCCGGGACCCCGCTAGCCGCAACCCGTGCCCGTCGCTGCGACTGCGCCACGGTTCCGGAACATTCTACCGAATTCACGGAGCCCAAACGTGAGACGTGCCCGTCCATCATGTTCCGAGTCGACCGGCTCCCCAGCCACGCTACCTGCTTGCAAGAAATTCCCTGTTAAGCGTAGCCGGCCATCCTCGCCGTGAATGCTCTCCTGCCACGCCACCTGGTACCAGTGAGTAACGCCACTTTCCCCATTTTGTTGTGTCCTTACTTGCCCGCGAACAGTGACCGACCCTCAGGGAGGACGCGATTTGAGAGAGATTTGATAGGCTTCCCCCCATGTGTAGGTAGTCGATTTGTGTACCTGTGCCTAGTAATTGATTGTAAATGTACTGCCCTGTTGTATTTGTATGTGATCCCGACAATACAAGAAATGTTGTTTACCTAGACGATCTTTTATTTGACGAGGCGTAACGAGTGTGGACATATACTATGTACCCCCCCCCCCCCCCTTTTGAGCTACCTACGACCCTTGATGATGAGGGCCCCGCCAGTTCTGCCGACCTATCTGAGCTAGCTTTGGAGGCAGAACGAAGGTGCTACGCCCGTGGCACGCAACACTATGTAACCTACATTTTTGTAAAAAGGCATAAAAATTATTTTTTTTCATTGCAATACAGATACCCGCCGATCTCAAAACTAGAATTGCACATACATAATATATTATACCTTTGCAATTTTGAAGAATAACGATATTGTAATAAAATATAAAGCATAGTTTAGAAATTGCTCACATTTATTTAATACTAGTTTAAGTACCTAGCGTTGCCCGGGACTTAGAACATGTTTCTAATTTTAGATCTGAATATATTTAACTCGTTTAGATCTAAAATGGTGTAACTAAACTCACCATTAGTTATTATTCCTGTCTACCTACTGTTAAATTCAAATTTAAGTTAAATTAAATGAAAGCAAATGACTTTTTCAAACATCATTTAATCAAATTTATGTCATAAATTGGGTACCTTAACAACAGTGCTTCTTCGATTTTGTTTTTTTTCTTTAAGAGCAAAAAAATGTTTTTAAAAATTTAATTTACGGTGTTCTATATATTCAGTGTCATTGCGCTTTAAAAGAATTTTTGACAGCTAAATTGGTGTTGACAGCCCACAAATTTTTTAGTTCCATTTTTATTATTTTCTACTCTTAATTGATAGACTATACGTATGATTTTTAAGTTATTTCCGTTTATCTACATATTTTATAGCTTTGTATGTATTCCAACCACTGATAAAGTTTTTTTTTTAGTTAAATTTCCAATTTTTTGTGTTTATTTAATTAGTACTCTTAAATTAACCTGCTGACAAACTGCTCCGGCAGATTTATTAGTTTCACAAAAAAGAAAAATATATATAAGTATATATATATTAATATAAACCTCACGGAAGTCAGTTTTGGATGCTTCTTCTGTCCGTGTGTTGTGAATATGTGTGTATGAATATTTACATACGAGCATGTGTGTAAACATGTACGCGTTGTAACAAAAAATCGGAAAAACATTAAAAAAAAATTAAGCGTATGTGAATAATCTAATCCTTATGCATATCATTTTCTGTTTTATGACTTTTACGCTTTTCAGCGTATTTAATCCACATGTTTACGCTAGACTTATTCAGGCAAAACAACTATATTCCAGACTCGCAACTATAACATTTGGCTGTCATCAGTTCTTTTGTTTTGCTCTTTCAAAAAATATTTTTAAACCAATCTTTTTATTGTGTTTTGGCTGTAAAAAGTTTAGTGTGTTGGAATCTTCTCCCCCCTGATCTTCCAGGAGTCACTTCTTGCTGCTCATTTTCAGATATTTATATAATTTTTTTACTTCTGTCACTTTTTATATTAGCTGTAATTTTTTGAACAATGGAGGAGGATTTCCCTCCTGTACCCCTTACAAAGCCCCCAGATCCCCCTCCTGACCCTCCAGATGGAGATATTTCAGATAAAATAGACTTTTCAGAACATTCAAACATTTCAGACAATGAATCTGTCATCCTAACCTCAATTAAAAAAAGAAAATTTAGTCCCCTTTCCCCAAAAAAACATGATTCGCCTTTGTCTTCTCAGTCCCCTCCAGCTCTTCCTCAACCTCCTCCAACAATCTTTTACTCTACTCATTCCCGTGGCCCCTACATTGTATATGCGCAAAAAACTGAACAAGGTAAAACCATCCATCCTCTTGAATTTGGTAAATTTCTTTCAAATAACAAGAACCTTTCGATTAAACCTGGAGGTGTTAAAGCCGAGGGTCGCTTCCGAATCTCTGTTGAATTCCTGTCAGGTTCAGCCGCCAACAACTTTATCAAAAATATATTTATTTCATCAAATTCTAAATTCAAGGCGTACATCCCAACTTTCAATGTCACTCGAATGGGCCTGGTCAGGGGTATCTCGACCGATCTGTCCATTCCAGAAATCCTGTCCTCACTTTCAACCCCCCAACATATCGGCAATCCCATAAAAGCCAGGAGGCTAAATTATAAGGACACCTCTGAGGGCATCGTTTCCTGGAAGCCCTCCCAATCTGTCGTCATCACATTCAAAGGACAATCTCTTCCCTCCCATATTTATTTATTTTTCAACTCCTTACCAGTTGAAATGTACATTTATCCCACCACTCAATGTTACAACTGCTGCCGTTTTGGTCATACCAAAGCTGCATGCAGATCCCCTCCCAGATGTTTCAAATGTGGAGAAAACCACTCGGCTGACCAATGTTCTTCTCTCTCTTCACCTAAATGTTTTAACTGCTTAGGAGCTCATTCCGCCATTAACTCTTCTTGCCCCGAACAATCTCGCCAAAAAAATATAAAAATTTCTATGGCCTCTGAGAACTTGTCTTTTCTGCAGGCTTCTAAATTATTCCCGCCTGTCAAAAAATCATTTTCAGAGGTTTTATCCAGTAACTCTTCATCCAACCCTCTCGCCTCCTCCTCAACATCTTCCCGTTCAACAAAATTCACATACAAAAACCCTATCTCTAAACAGACTCGTGGATACGATCAGCAACAACACAACTCACTTCTCTTAAATCCCAATGGTTCTCCTCTTTCACACGCCACAAATGGGTGCGCAAACAATTATAATTCATCCTCAACAAACTATCAAAAGCTTTCTGAACAACTCTCCCAAGATAATTCTTCATTTATTCAAACTCTTATTATGCTTCTAATTGACCTAATTTCTTCTCAAACTAATCTACCGTCCAACGCTGCTTCTATTATTTCCACATTAAAATCATTTATTCAAAATGGCTCTTCAAGATGTCAGAATTCTTCAGTGGAATAGCCGCAGTGCTATATCTAACAAATCAAACCTTCTTAACCTATTAAATTCAAACCTTGTTTCTGTGGCTGCTGTCTCGGAGACATGGTTTACTCCATCCACCCACTTTAATGTGGGAGGGTACTCCTGTCTCCGCGATGATCGCCCGGAAGGTACGGGCGGTGGTGCTGCCCTATTTATTAAAAAATCCCTTCCATTTTTCCCAATAAATAATATCAAACCCCCCAATGCTGACTTTCAAATGGTTGCAGCTAAAATAAAGGACACTTCCTTTGTTTCTATCTACCTTCCCCCAACATCGCACTTCAATAAACAAGCGTGGTTGCAAATTGTCCGTCAACTAAGCCCTCCTTTCTTTTTATTGGGTGATTTTAATGCCCATTCCCCCGTCTGGGGTTCTGCTTTCTGTGATCGAGACGGTCGAAGTGTGATGGATTTCCTAGATGAATCCAACCTTTTTCTTTTGAATGACGGATCTCCTACTAGAATCTCTCGCCCCAACACAAACCCCAGTGCAGTGGATCTCTCCATATGCTCTATTAATCTGGCACCTCTCTCCTCGTGGGTGGTGTCCCCCGACCCTTGCTCCAGTGATTATTTCCCGATCACCATCACTTATCAGACTTCTTTCCATTCAGACAAGTCCCATATTTCGACAAAGATTAAAACAAAACACACCAAATGGGACGAATTTAACTCACATATGGATAAGTTTATACAAAATTTATCCTATACCGATACATTATCTGTCAAAGATGACTACGATAACTTCAAATCAATGCTCGTAACTGCAATCAATAAATCAAATCCTCCCCCTAAAACCAAATCTCTCAAAAAACTCCCTCCAACTCCCTGGTGGGATGAGGAATGTTCCAAAGTAGTGAGAATTCGGAAAGCTAAATCTCTTTCCTATCGTCACAATATGACTATGGAGAACTATCTCATATACAAAAATGCCGAAGCCAATGCCAAAAGGGTATTGAGGTCAAAAAAAAAATCCGGGTGGTACAACTTCTGCAGTTCAGTATCTCCGAACACTCCAATTTCGGAAGTTTGGTCTATGATTCGAAGATTTCGATCCTCCTTCAGTCCAACATCTCCTCGAGCTTCTCATTCTAAATGGATAGACGAGTTCTTGGACAAAATTGCCCCCCCTTCTGTACCTAACTTAGATGAAATAACTCCAATCCACAACACTCCTATGTCTGATCATTGGCTTGACTCTCCATTCACTTTAATTGAATTAAAAAATTGTTTATCAACAGTCAAGGACTCATCTCCAGGCAGAGATGGTATACCTTATAGCATTATCAAAAATAGTAATGATAATGTTCTAAATCACTTTTTATGCATCTTAAATAAAATCTTCCAGACTGGCATAATACCTGATGACTGGAGTTCTCAAATAATCATCCCAATTCTAAAATTAAACAAATCACCCAATTCTGGATCCAACTATAGGCCAATTGCTCTTTCATCCACCCTTAGTAAAATTTATGAAAAATTAATTAAAAACCGCTTAGAATTTTTTGTCGAGAGTAATCATCTTCTCTCTCCATCCCAATTTGGATTTAGGAAAAAGAAATCTACACAAGATAACCTTGCCATCATCAGCACTGATATTAATTTATCCATTTCTAACAAAGAAGTATGTCTTGCAGTCTTTATAGACATAGAAGGCGCTTTTGACAATGTTTCCATCCCAATTCTTAAAAAAAAACTTTTAGGCCTTGGCTTACCCCTCATGTTTGTCCAATCTATTATTAATCTTTTTCTCGATAGGAAAATTTTCATTGAGCTACCAGATGTTACTCCTCAGAGTAGGTCAATTTGGAAGGGTTTACCCCAAGGCGATGTATTATCCCCCTTACTGTATAATATATACACACACGATATGCATGTCACCATTCCCCCTCAAGTAAAAGTTGTTGAGTTCGCAGATGACATAGCTTTCTTCTTATCATCCAAAATCATTCCATCCGCCGTCAAATATCTTAATGAAGCCATGGATGCCCTTTGCACATGGCTTACTTTAAATGGTCTTGAACTTTCAGTACAAAAGAGTCAGTGTGTTACCTTCTCAAATCGTCATAATAACCCCCCTGTTCAAATTTTATTTAAAAACTCTCCAATCCCCAATGCTTCCGAAGTTAAATTTTTGGGAGTAACATTTGATAGGAAACTTAAATGGTCTTCCCACATTAATAATATAGTTACTAAATGTGAAAAAAATTTAAATATTATCAGATCATTGACTGGCGTTTGGTGGGGTACTCATCCTATCTGCATTAAGTTGCTCTACAATGCACTTATTCGAAGTCATCTCGACTATGCCTGCCCACTTTTTAGTACTGCATCCAAAAATGCACTCAGTAAATTAGACAAAATTCAATCTAAGTCATTGCGAATAATAACTGGCGCGATGCAATCGTCGCCCATCAATTCCCTTCAAGTAGAATGTTCTGATCCTCCTCTTTATTTAAGGCGTCAATTATTTGCTGACAAATTTGTTCTTAAATGTTTAAATTCTAAAAGTCATCAGATTATTCCCAGAGTCTCGTTGTTCAACGACTCAACACATTCATCTACAGTCAGAGCTCGAACTAAACCTCTCCCTGCCATCTGTAAAAATTTTCGCTCTCTCTCAGAGCTTCAAATTATCAAAAATGATCTTCTTCCTTTGTACAAATTAAAATATAGTCACGTCACCCTATCCCCAACGATATTAGAAGGGATCGGCATCCTTAAAAGTCATTCCAATCTCCCAGCCCGTACTGTCAATAATATGTTCAATGACATTATTTCTTCTAAATGGCCCAACTCTTCTCTTTTATTTACTGATGGCTCCAAATCTCCAGACTCTCCTAACTGTGGTATTGGTATTAACGTTTACCACAATAATTCTAATGAAAGAATATTTTATTCAATTTCAAACCAATTTTCAATATTTTCTGCCAAGTGCATTGCGATTATTGAATCTCTCAAATATATAATAAAAAATAATTTTGAACATTCTCTTGTCCTCTCTGACTCTCTCAGTTCCCTCCAAAAACTTAAAACAAGTCCTCTTCTTCATCCTGATGATCACTTTGTATGTCTTATTCGAGTATTGATAACCTCCATTCAAAGCTCTGGAAAAACTGTCACTCTGATTTGGATTCCTGGGCATGTTGGCATAGTGGGTAACGATATTGCTGATTCCTTGGCAAAACAAGGAGCGTCTAACCCTACCGTTACCCTCGTAAATCATATTCCCCTGTCTGATATTTTTTCCATCATCAAAGATAGATCCCACAATGTTTGGACAGAGTATTGGAACATTGCTAGTCAATCCAAGGGTGCCCGCTACGCCTCAATACAAAGGACTATCCCATCAAAACCGTGGTTTCAAAAATTCCCCCATTTTTCCAAAAAAGAAATTTCCTTACTTATTCGTATGAGAATCGGACATTGTTCCGTTCCTTCTCACCTTTATAAATTCATGTGCTTGACTCCCCAGATTGTACGTTCTGTGGTCTAGATGTGGGAACTTTAGATCACATATTTTTTGATTGTCCCTCTCTAAATAAATATCCTCTCTTCTATCAAGCGTTATCAAAAATTGCCTCTCCTCCATTCAACATCTCATCTCTTCTAAGTCTGAACTCTACTCCAATCTTCCATAAAATTCTGAAATTTGCACATTTAAATAAAATTAATATATAAATTCTCCTTTCCTTTTTCTGTAATTATAAATGATGGCCTAGAACACCCTTGAAGGGTGAAAGCCAGAAATAATGGAAAAAAAAAAAAAACTATATTCCATTGGAAACCATGAAACAGGCAGCCGCCTAGTATGGTGATTCTTTATAAATGTCTTAATTATGTTTCGTATATATATAAAACATTTCCCCGGAAGTAAGAGCGATTACTTCGGGCACACTGACATGCCCACAACACACTTCTATCAGTTTTTATCTGTAATGTGAATTTTTGAGAGACTTCCAGTTTTTCTAATATTTGGGATATATTCATAAACAGCGAATCTATTTGAAATTCGATATCCACGGGATCATATTTGATACGATATTATTTTGTCTAGACCCTTATGCTTTCCTTCAAAGATGGTCATTTGTGTAGATCAGGGGTGGCCAACTTTATTAGACCCAAGATCGACCGTTCACTGACGAAACCCTGTGCGATCTACCCAGTGGCGCAGAATGGGTTTCAGCCGCCCGGGGCGGGGGAAAAATTCGCCGCCCCCTTATTTGGGTACATCAACTGCAGATTTTCAAGCGCCGGGGGGGGGGGAAGGGGGTACACGGAAATTCTATTTTTTATTACCACCTCATTTTATGCCCATTTTCATAATCAAATGTGACGAGTACTCTGCAATAAAAATCATATTTATTTACATTAACTCCACGTAGAAGGCCCTGAGGGAAAAAAATCTCTCAGGGCCTATTTCATCATTGATGATGCTGTGTGGAGGGTCGTTTGAGGAGAGGGAGGAGTGAACAAGGGTCTTGAAGAGACCCATGTTGTAGAAAGGAGGTACAAATTAATAACTGCTCTCGGTAATAGAGAATTGTACCCATGTAGTAGGATTTCGCATCTCGAATTTTTACACCGAGTTGCGAACACAAGGCAGGTTTTAGCTTAAGATTGATTCTGCGCCCCCAATAATAGTTACACACGGAACAGTCCATTTCTCAGAATTTTGCCGCATTTGGTATGCAACTCAAATGTAAAGCTTCACTCGGTGCACGATATATCTGCATTGTTATTTTAATTTATCTTTATATTCTGAACATAAAACTGGTTAAAATATAATCTGTTAGTGGAAATTTAAAACTATAATCAGAACATAAAATGGTTTTTATTTGATTCTGTCTCTCATAGTCTTAACTAGAAAGTCTAAAACTAGAATTTTTTAACTGCACTTCGAATAAGAGAATGTTTTCCTCAGAAATGTGTCGGCAGATGAATCAAGAACTGGAATTTAACTTTCTAAACCCACAACTTGTTTAAGTTAAATCTGTATGCGGCGAATTAAAACTACACACAGATGAAAATGGTTCTCTTCATTCTGGCAGCACATACATATTCTGCCTTAGGAATTTATAACCGCACTTCGAATAAGAAAATCTTGTCCTTCGAAATATACCGGCAGATGAATCCACAACAGGAATTTTACAGTCTCAACACAAAACTGGTTTAAATTAAATCGGCACGCGGCGAATCAAAACTACGCTCAGAACATGAAAATAGATATCTGATTCTGGCAGCACATGCATAATATTCAACTAGAATTTTCTAACTTCACTTCGAATAATGGAATGTTTTCCTTCGAAATGTGTTAGCAGATGAATCCACAAATGGAATTTTACAGTCTGAACCATAAGGTTTAATGCGGCGAATTAAAACTACACTCAGATGAAAATGGTTTTCTTTATTCTGGTAGCACATACATATTCTGCAACAAGGATTTTATAACTGCACTTCGAATAAGAAAATGTTGTTCTTCGAAATGTGCCGGTAGATGAATCCACAACTGGAATTTTACATCCTATCACAAAACCGTTTTTAAATTAAGAGTGAATCTGCTTGCGAGTCCCAGCTTTGATAGTATTACTTTCATAACATGCTTATGGTTTTCCTAAGAATCATTAAGTCGATGTTCCGAGAGTCCTGCTGGAGAGGTCTACAGGTCTTCCTCAATCAGTCTCTCCTGATCTGGCCTGCAAACGCATACGCCACCAAGATCTGGACAAACCTCACCCCATGAACCCGGGAATCCCTGCTTAGTCACCAAACGTAGCGAACCACTTGGTGTGACCTATGGCAGAGGTGTTGGTAATCCAATAAATGTATCCTGGGGCGGCGGTACCCATACCCGCCTCCCAAAATGTAATTCATTAATATCTTGTAAAAAAATCCCTTTCATTTCATGGATTCATGTGTTTCGAGTCATCAACCATCCATGTGTTCAAAGTATAAAAATAGGATGAAAATGAGGACTCGCGTGCACATCAACTCTTAGGTTTAAACCAGTTTCATGTTCCGAATGATGTATCAAAATTCCAGCTACTGCTACTCTACTCCAGCTCCAGCTACTCTACTGAAGCATTTCGAAGGAAATCATTCTTATATTTCGAGTGGAGTTAAAAATTTTGTTTCAAAGATTCTTCAAAATTCGTAATTCGTAGGAAAACTATACGCACATTACTAACTAAATAGTAATACTAACTAAAGCTGGGGACTCGCTAGCAGATTCACGCTCAATTTAAAACCAGTTTTATTTTTAGAATGTAAAATTCCACTTGTGGATTAATCTGCTTACACATTTCGAAGAAAAACATTCTCTTATTCGAAGCGCAGTGATAAAATTCTGATTGCAGATTATATGTGTTCTGCCAGAATCAAAGAAAAACAATTTTCCTATTCTGGGTATAGTTTTAATTCACCCCATAGATATTTAATTCAAACCAGTTTTGTGTTCAGAATATAACGATAAATTAATCACGTGCCAAGTGAAGCTTTACATTTGAGATGCATGCTATATGCTGCAAAATTCTGAGAAATCGACTGTTCCGTGTGTAACTATTATTTTGGGATTCTTTCTCAGAATTAACTTTACCTGCCGTGTGTCCTAAAGACAGTGTAAACATTCGAGATGCGAAATTCTATTACACGGATACCATTCTCGATATCCGAGAGCATTTATAAATTTTTAGTAGAATTTATAACATGAATTTTATTGGAAATGAGGTCGTCATAAAAAAAAAAGATTTCTACTCCTCCCCCCTTGCGCTAAAAAATCTGCTGTTGAAGAACCTAAATAGGAAGGAGGGCGGCGAAATTTTTCTCCGCCGCGGCCGTGGGCGGCTGACACCCACGCTACGCAACTGAATATCGTGTGGTCCATTTGAAAAGTATCTGCAATTTTTTTTGCCATTTTATAATAATATCACTATGATCAGTGGAATTATTAAACTGATAACTGATGAATTCCAACAACTTCTCAATTTTCTCGAAATCACTAAAGCTATTTTCGAAGTCTGATACTACTGCCTTAGTTTCTGCTCTCTACCTACTTCTCAGGAATGAAATTGTAGGTAATTTTTTTTCCTATTTTTTTTAGAAAATGTTGAAATTTTTTCTTTTCAATGTCGACTTTCGTAGACGCTGTTTGACTTTGGAATGCTGCCACAGTATTCAAAATTTATGTTAATGATTTATTCTTGCCTTGTAATTCCAGATTTGATGGGCTTAGTTTTCCGGTAAAATCTGCTAAAAATGCTAAATCACATTGCCAGTCTAAATCACACAGTTGCTGATAATCATCACCCCTCTCTTCAAGAAAATTTGTTAACTCGTTGAATAACATGATAGATCGGCATTTGAAAATCACACATGATAAGCGCGGCTCTTGTGCGGGTTCTTGTCCGACTACGGGTCCGAGTTCTTGTGCGGGTGCTGGTTCTGTTGTGTTCGAGTCCTTGGCCGGACCTGTGCCTCCGATCGACTGGACTAATGGCCGCGCTCGACGGGTTGGCCATTCCTGGTGTAGATAATATGTCGTTATTTATTTCAAGTTTAGGTTTATTTTAACCATATTAACAGGATCATCATCTAATATTAAAGAAAATTCAACAAATCTGCGCACACACACTTTTAGCCTTCTAGTTATTTTTCCCGGTTATGTTATTCCTAGAATTTAGATTTCACTTTACTAACAGTTTATCTCATAAATAAAAGGGTTCCATTCACAGTGATTGGTTGAACATAATAATAATATAAAAGGAGCGTTTATTATTATGACTGGTGGCTTATTTATTATTCGATACGTAATGGCAAGCTTAATGCTGAATCACTATTTTAAATTAAATTATAAATACAAAATATATGTTTTGAATATATTGAAGCTTTTTTACCGTTTTCTTTGAGTAGAATTAAAATAAAATTATTAATTACTTCATAAAAAAAAATTATAAACTACTAAAAATTGTATTTTTTCATTAGAAATGAGTGAACGCGTATAAGAAAAAACTTTTTAAAAATACAGTTTTAAGGCTAAAATTATTATCTGTGACAGGCAGTTTTCATAAATTACGTATTCACAAAATAAATTTAAAAAAAACTCTTGTTTTAATTTGACTTCACTAAAATAAAAATTATTTTCGTTTGTTCTTTTTTTTTATTATTTTATATTCATTTGTTGTTATTTTACACATGTCATTTCAACGTATTGTTGTATAACTTTATTGGACGGTATTAATTATTTGAATTATGTTTGGTAACCCTCTATCTGTTGTGTACATTAATAAAATGAAACATGAATTAGTCAAGTTCAGTTTCTGATTTTTTTTAATATTTTGTAATTACTATTCACTTGTATTTCAATGTTGAAAAACGTTTGAACGATTCGGTGATTTTAGATGATTAAAAATAGATGGAATATCTAAAACAATCATGTATATGCCATAGCCACCGTCACTGACCATATCTCTGGCCACCTTGATAAGGGTTCGAAATGTCTATCAGTATTTCTCGACCTGTGTAAAGCATTTGGTACAATATCACACATCAAATTAGAACGCAAATTGTTTAATATAGGTATTAGGAATATTGAATTAGGCCTCCTCTCCAGCTTCTTATCTGACAGATCCCAATGCGTTAAACTTAGAACTACAAAGAGTCAGAATTTACCTATTAGTTACGGTGTCCCACAAGGCAGTGTAATAGGTCCAACGCTCTTCCTATACATTAACGAGTTGTGTAACCTAGATATCGATGCCACTATTGTCAGTCTGTTCTACTATTCCAAGCAAAAGACTGGCCTACCGTATATTCGAAAGCGGAGGTAGGAATTCAAAAGGTTAAATATTGGCTTGACTCGAACACATTAACTCTTAACGAACAGAAAATAAAATACTTACTGTCTAGTCTTACCAATACAACAAAACCAAACCTACACCCACAATTAAAAATACACAAATGTAAAAACTCATCTCTGAACCGGAATTGCAACTGCCCATGCCTGGAACAAGTAAACACTATCAAATATTTAGGATTAACCTTTGATACACATCTATGTAAATTGGAAGCAACATATACTTAACACTACCAACAAAATCCGCAAATCTATATACTTTTTCAAACAAACGCGCAATTTCCTTAACTTTTAAAAACAGTGTATTACTCACTGTGCCAATCACACATCGAATACGGAATTTTAGCTTGGGGTAACACTTATTCTAATGCCCTCGACCCCATCAATAAAGCACAAAAACTAATAATAAAAATAATTCTTAAACTTCCTCTCACTACCAGCACTGATACGATCTTTAAGACTTTCAACGTTATGGACATTAATCAGCTCTACGCAAAACCCATCTTAGTTTATTTACATAAAAACAATAAAATCCTATACAAACCAACACAAAGGATACACAAAACCCGAGCTAAAAATAAAGAACTTCTCCAAACTCCCTTTTCTAAAACCACCTTTGGACAAAAACACTTTAAATACAAAGCTTGCAAACTACACAATATACTACCAGCTACGATTAGACAAACCGAATCAATGACCAAATTCAAATAAGATATAAAGAAATGGATTATAAGTATTGGATGTCACACTACTGCTAACATCTGTAAAATAGATTACAAATAGACAGAATTACCAACTTACTATGTCCTTACCCATATTAAAGAAATTAATATAGTAAAATCCTATATAATATAACTCCCTAAATTGATTTCACAGGGTTTACTACTTTATTCATCTCTTCCTTCATCTATATAATGCTCTCTTTATGGTATTTACCCACACTTTAAATCATCTTTCTATTTTAATTGTATTCAAATCAATATGTATTTAACTATAAATATTCTTATGTTATAAATCAATATTCTTATGTATGATATTCATTTATGTACCTCTACGCCTGTCTCAACACAGGTATACCCTAGTGAGACAGGCGTCGAATAATGTAATGTAAATATACCTTTTATAGATAAATAAATATTTTTTACATAAAGAAGGTCCACTAATTTTAAAATAGAGAACGAGCGATAATATTGCATAATAATGGGTATAGAAACGGCATTTGCAAGTAAAACAGAAAATACAAAGAAAACAAAATAAACAGTGCCAGCGATCGAACCCAGGAGCTCTCCCTTACCGGATTAACACTTTAACCACTGAGCTATTGAGACATAATTATTATTATCGTTCTCTTACCAATATTATTAAAACAAAATGTACAAAGACTGCTAGTGTAAGCTAAAAAGCGCAATACTCATTGAATAAACGAAACAGGCCAACAGATACACTGAATAAATAATTCAGGCCAACACAGTGTTGTTTTTGATATTATTTACATCCATTTATAGCTTATTCTACAGAAGGTACTTCGTCATTGCCCAAGGGCTATTTTAGGGACGCCTTGTATCTACATCTCGACCAAAAATAACTCGCAAGGAAGTAAAAATGACACTTCTTGTTATATTTCACCAATAATATAATCTTTCAAACACGTATTTTTTTAAGTGAAACTTCTTTACCCCATTAGTGATTTTAAATTCAGGTGAAACGGAAATGCGTCTCTAAAATTTATTATTTGGCGTGTCTTCGGTTCTAATATAATGCGGTAAATTCGCGCTTCGGCTCGAGAATCCGATAGCGCAGCGGGCAAGGAGCTCGACAAGTCTCAGCGGCAAGAGAGACAGACATCCAGCGAACGGATGTTGGAATCCTACGAAATCCAAAAAAATCAACGTTTTTTATATTTTGAAGAAACACTTCTTTATGCACGCTTGACTTGGAGAGTAAGCTGGTGAATGCGTAACGAGAGTCTCAGCGGCGAGAGAGACAGACATCCAGCGAACGGATGTTGGAATCCTACGAAATCCAAAAAAATAAACGTCTTTTATTTTTTGAAGAAACACTTCTTTATGCACGCTTGACTTGGAGAGTAAGTTGGTGAATGCGTGACGAGAGAGTTACGAAAAGTGTGATCGGGCGAGGCGAACGGTCGGGCGAGGCGAACGGAAGTTGAGAGAGAGATATAAGTTAGTGAAGTTTTACTTCAGTCGTGTGGTCTTAAGCACACTCTTTTTTTTTTAATTCAATATCCAATCTTCAAACTACTTTAAAATAAACAACCAAAAGAAAAGAAAACGATATCTAGCGACTTTCTATTTTCACTTCTATCGCATATGAATTGCACACTCTGATTTTCAATTCCTTATTTCCATTTAGTATCTCATAATATATCTAAACGCGGAGATTCTGAATGGAAAAAGAGTAAGGAAAATATAAAAATGTTATTCATGCATCTGCAGGACCTTTACATTTCCCATCCAAAGACTTGAGAGAGCGGAACTGATATTATTTCTAGATTTATTCATGCAGTAAGAGAATTCGTTGTCTAATAATTCGTGTATGTATTACTTAAGTATTTCCGTCATTCCTCGCTAAGGGTCGACCAAGACAGGTTTTTCGTTCTCGTCCGAGACCGAGACCGAGACTGAGAATAAATTAAAATCTCGGCCGAGGCCGAGAGCCGAGACCGAGAATAGACGAATGAAAACAAAATTAAAATGCTCTATTTTTGCGTAGTAAAGCAACAATAAAACATTATACCTACTTAGTAAACACATTAAATCGAAATAACACACCCTAACAAACCCTATCCGTGAATCAATTGCCACATTCATCAAAACACATCGATTTGTATGTTCATTGCTGTTTTTGGCAGTTTATTATGAACTAAGTTCTATGAAAAACAGCACGAACATACAAATCAGCGAATCTATGTGTTCTGATAAATGTGGCAACTGAATCTAAAAAATCTTCGTACACTTACCAGCTTTCCAACACGCATAAAATAATACGTAATGATCTTGATATTTACTTAACTGGTTTATGTAGTTATTCTGGCTAGTAATTATAATTAATCACAACACATAAAAGAACTTATTTTTTTCTACTACAAACAAAATTCAAACAAAGTTTCTTTTAACTACAATTGTTTGTTTACACCAAGTGACGAATGTGGACGCGCACGGTAGATTTAAATCCCATTATCCTATACCGTACCTACTTACAACGGTCTCGGTTATGGCCCAGAATCTCGGCAATTTTTCGCCGAGAACCGAGACAGAGTTCTCGGTAGAGTTTGTAGCCGAGAATGCCGAGACCGAGATCTCGTTCGAACCTTATTCCTCGCCCTTCCGCCCTGCGCCGCGCTACGTATTCTGCTCTGTGACTCTGAAAAATATCGTTTTCGCCTAAATTCGCAATATTCGCATTATCACGTTGACAAATATCGCATTTTAATATTTTAATTTAATTTTAAATGCGATGAGCACACACGTCATACACATGTGAGATTGTGTGTTGTGGGCGTGTTGGTGAGGCCGAAATAAAAGATTTTTCTGCTATTTGATTAATATTCCAGAAGAAATTATATGCGTGCTTATTCTTATAAAGTACACTCTCGGACCTATGTACATTAACTAATCCCGCTTGACATTTAATTTCAAATGAATTCGCTTATTTTAAACGTATCCCAAATTAAAACATTGTTTTTGAAAGGAGATCAAAGATTCTTTCTGATTGTAATATTACAAACGGACAAATGCTATTAATAGCATAAAAATATTGAAGCAAACATTGGTAAAAAGACTTCTTTAATTTATACGTGACCAAAAAAACACACCTCAATTATTTATTTTGCGGTTTTCTGTTTTATAGCTCCCTCCCTCAAAATATACGGGAGTATGTGTGTTTTATTTATTTATATTTAGTATTTATTTATTTATTTGCCTGTATTTTAAATATTAGAAATGTATACAATATTTTAAACGTATTCCGTTCAAAACAAGTAAAATATATAAATACGGCTGTAGCCAATCTATAATTGGATAAAACGAATATTTAAATGGGGAGGTCTTGTAAAACATGCTATAAAAATTATTTAAAATTAATAATTGAAACCACTTTAAAAAGAAAATACAAACGATACCAAAAACACATTAACGAAATTTAACATTATTGACATAAAACACAAAAAGATAAACCACATAACAACTCCAGACTAACATTTTTAGTTTATGCCTACTAACTAGTAGTTTGTCCGCAGGGGTAGGCAGAGAGGACGGACCGCCAAACAACTTGATCTTGGCACACACTCCTTGCCTCGTTCACATTCATACTTCGTCTCATACATGCTCTTCTATTATTCCGACTCTTCACATGTATCTGATTCGCTTGGTCGTGCCATGTCTTCCTTGGGCGTCCCCGACTTCTTCTACCATTCACATTTGCGTCATATATTCTCCTTACACTCCTCTCCTCGTTCATTTGCTCTACATGCCTAAACTATCTGAGCGTCCCTTTCTTAATATAACTCATTGGGTACGCTTACATCAGCCTTGCATTCTTCCCGGATCTCCACATTTCTCACACGATCGTACATGGTTTTACCACACATACCTCTCAGGGATTTCATTTTTACAGCATTCAGTCTACTTTCATTCTTCCTCTGTCAGTTCTATGCCTCACTGCTATACATCAGGGTAGGTACCAGCACTCCATTATGGACTTCGCTTCTTTGGACAGTTTTTTGTTGTCGCCAACGGCGTTCAATCTTCCCTTAATAGAGTTGCCTGCATTTATCCTTCTTTCGATATCTCTATCAGCCTTCCCATCTCTCGTAAACATACTTCCCAAGTACACAAACTCATCCACCTGCTACAAATACTCATCATTCACAACTTAGCCCACTCAGTGGGGTGTTTTACCTTGCAAAAGGTCGTGTAGTAGCGATTTTATTTTTATTTTTATTTTTTTTTTTATTAGGTTTGTCAACAGTGATTTACATCAAAGCTTTCACAGATAAAATTACACTGAACATGGTTGATGCTATCACTAATTAAAGACAAACACAGCATTGATAATATAATACTTACATATACATTACATTAATTCACACAAACACATACTATATGTACATTACAAAATAATAATTAACAAGTTTTACAAGGAACAAGTTTTTAGAACAATGAGCTTATAGGTTCATAAGTTTATAGAACAACGTAATAGGGTGCTTTAAGCTTGTTAAGATTTGATTTGAAGTTGGCCAATGTTGACATTGTCAAATTAATCGAATGTTTTTTATAAGCCTCATTGAAATTACGGCACATTCTCGATAAGGCTGAGTCATAACCCAGCTTAGTTCGATATTTTTTAATATTTAAGGGAACATAATTTACCAGTCGTGAACCAATTCTAGGAACATTGAACCTGATTTGATGAAGTAGAAAAGGATAGTTTATTAAACCATTTACAATTTTGAATAGAAAATTTAGATCTGTATTTAGTCTTGTCTGTTCAGGGGTGCGTATATTGTAGAATTTTAGTCTATCAGTGTAGTGAGGAAGTGATCGAGCTCGCCTATCGGAATATGCCAGGTGGTACATAAAATGTTTTTGAACATGCTCTATTCGCTGAATATGAACTTTGTAGGTTGGACTCCATACAGCACTTGCGTACTCCAACACGTTGCGGGTGAAGGAATTGTACAGCGTTATTTTTGATGTGGGATTTTTAAAATGTTTACTGTTTCGTTTGATAAATCCTAGCATTTTCATACATCTAGAAATGATATTGTCGATATGAGGTGTGAAAGTAAGTTTTTTATCAAATAATACGCCTAGGTCCCGAATGGTTGCGACTTCCTGGAGTTTAGTACCGTTGATAAAATATTGAGTCGGAATAGAATTGTGTTTACGCGTAAATGTTATGTGAACACATTTTAAGGAATTCAGAAACATTCTATTGTCGTTGCACCACTTTGAAACTCTGTTAACATCGTTTTGGAGAAGTATTGAGTCTAGTAATGTATGGATAGTTTTGAATATCTTACAATCATCAGCAAACAACAAAATTTCAGAATCCAAAATAACATCGCACAAGTCATTTATAAAAACAAGAAACAAGATTGGGCCCAAATGGGACCCTTGCGGCACTCCAGATGGCACATCTAATCCTCGTGACTCATAGCCATCAAATACTACTCTTTGTATGCGGTCAGTTAGATAGGAGTAAAACCAATTTAGCAAGGTACCATGAACACCCATTTGTTTTAGTTTATGAATTAGTAATTTATGATTTACTTTATCGAAGGCCTTGCTAAAATCTGTGTAGATTGTGTCTATCTGTTGACCTCTATCGACAGCTTCGGTTAAGGTATTGACATAGCAAAGTTAATGAGAGGATGTTGATTTCTGGGAGAGAAAACCATGCTGTTTTGGAGTTATAAGATTTTTGAGATGATAAAAATTTTCGCAAATGAACAGAGAATAGAGATGGGTCTATAGTTTGTGACTTCGTGAAGGTCTTCGCTTTTAGGTATTGGTACAATATTAGCCTGTTTCTATCTTGTTGGAAAAATGGATGAAGATAATGATTTCCTGTAAATGATAGTCAGAGGGAGTGCGAGACTGTGTGCACATTTTTTTATTAGGAGTGGTGGAATTTTGTCGGGGCCAGGGCCCTTGCTTTGGTCGAGGTTAAGCATTTCTATTTTTACATCGTGTACACTAATGTTTACTGTGTGCAGAAAATTGCGAAATTATTTTGAAACCATTGAGAAATTGTTTTGAAAAAAACTAAATTTTGGGACCTTCAATCCAAGATGGCGGCTCGAGCTCGACCCCCCCAAGGTCGAAAACTTTTTTTTTCTTTAAAGTTCCAATCTTAACAACATATATCAAAATCGCTACTACACGACCTTTTGCAAGCTAAAGGCCTTTTTTATCCCCCACTGACTGGGCTAACATTGTTTTCATACTTTCTCTTACTACGTTAGAATATAAGCTAATATGCACAAAGTTACATTTCATTTTATAAATTTAAATATTATTACAGTAAGCTTTACATTTCTTTTTGACGTGAAACTTCTTTACCACCGTTGTGATATGAAACCCGATGAAACGAAAAATAGCGAAACTAAAGAGAGACAAACACATGCATCTGTCTTGCCTGATTTTGATTTTTTTCATATGTGGCAATCTACCTTTATTTATATTTCTTATTTCGTAATTATGGTTTTGCACTTGGTTTTTCATAATTTTACGCACAAAAATTAACATACTAAATGGTAGTCTCATTTTATTGGAATCAGCTGAATTGAAGCTTGAATTCAGCTCCTCTCTCATTTCGCCAACCCTTGCGTATTTGCCTTTCCCCAGTATATGTGCATCTCATAGCGCTGTTTTATACAACTTCTACCTTGTTCAAATTTCCTTCGTTGGCCAAATATAACATCGTAGAGCAGTAATCTAAATGCAGAGTTATAGTTTTATCAGATTATTAGATTAAATGTAAACTTACAGTTTTATAAATGAGCTCTGCAATATTTCCATTTAATTTATTCCATAGTCTTCCAAAAAAACTTACTTTTTTGTTAATTTCATTAGCACATATTCATAATTTACTACCAAAGTTAGTTTTTAATCGAATGTTGCACCTAGGTATTTGATTGAAGTACCTTTTTCAATTTTTTCATAATTCATTGTCAAATTTAACCCCGTTTATGCAGGGGTTGAGCGATGACTTAGCTGAGTGACCAGTGATTACAAATGGAAGATTTTTTTGTTGGGTTAAAAAGAAAAAAAAGTAACCGAAGACTAATATTTTATTTACATTTTTGAATTCAAACAAATCACGAATCACTTATTAATATAATATAATATAATATAATATAATATAATATAATATAATATAATATAATATAATATAATATAATATAATATAATATAATATAATATAATATAATATAATATAATATAATATAATATAATATAATATAATATAATATAATATAATATAATATAATATAATATAATATAATATAATATAATATAATATAATATAATATAATATAATATAATATAATATAATATAATATAATATAATATAATATAATATAATATAATAGCTCCTCTATCCACAAGCAAATGCTTTTAATGGAGGAAAAGTAACACTGTAACATGTTCCATTTTTTAAGATAAATAAAATTATAAATTATAAAAAATAATATAATATAATATAATTACGTTCCTTAACACCCTGTACATCTGAATCTTATTGAAAATGAGATGTAACAAATTTTATGGGGACGCGTAATTTAGAGGCAGATATAACAGAATAAGGCCCGAATGGTTTAAGTAAATTAAAATAATATGAAATTAAACTGAGAAATGATAAATTCATCGAATTTAATCAAAATGATGATCCTAGTTTACTCATAACTATAGGTACACACTCATGTATAACTAGGTGTTCTTGAGGGTTCTGTTAATATTCAGTGATTAATTATGAACAATAGAGCTCATTAAAACTCTAAAACGTCTAGTCGGTAGGTACTTTATCCTCGCGGGCGAATAAAGTGTAATGTGAAGTAATGTACTCGTATGGCAGGAACAATTGACAAAATGTTTATTTTAAGTATTAGTCGTGTAAACACTGGAGATTGTCATTTTGATGTTATAATTAATAACACAACTTATAATTGAGCTCAGTAAGGAATACGAGGTATTTCGTACTGAGTACTGAGTAGTATAAAAGTTGCCAGTTAAATTGTGCTATAGGTTATTTACATAATAATACCGTTTACGGAAATTTGAAATGCTGTAAAGGACAAAACTTTAATTGTTCATGAGTGCGAAAAGAAAGTTTTTAATTTTTCAAAAAAATTATTGTTCTTGTTTTTGTATACCTATAATTTTGATTGTTTTATTATAAAATAAACAATATCAATATATATAATAAAAGAACATTTAAAAAGCCGAACGTTTGTGGTAGCCCTCTATCCCTCATCCATGAAAAAGGTTCCCGTTTTTACCCGATGGGCGTGCTTTTGAAGATATGTGGGCTGGAAGTTTTGCCCTGTAGAAATTTCTAAAACAGTCCAGAACTTTCGAGAGCATTCAAGATAATACCAAAACATTTCAGAACATCCCGGAACATTCTGGAATGTTGTGGAATGTTCAGGAATAGTCTGGAACGTTCGGGAACATACCGGAACATTCCAGATCATTGTTAAACATTCCAGAACACTCTCGAATGTTGTGGAATGTTCTGGAACATTTTGGACAACTCGAAGCCTTTTTTGTATCAATCTCATATCACGCGAAGCCGGTTATCCCAGCTAGTATATAATAGATCTTTAAGGATACTTAAATAAAAAACCATAAAAATGACATGTTTAACTAATTTTTGGATTTATTGTCCTTTCAAGCATTTCAAACTTCCGCTGTCGAATATAAATATATGTAAAATGAAACAATACAACTTTGTATAAACCACTTATAAAATGTGCAAATCCGACCGGTTTCGGAACAAACGTTCCTTCGTCAGGGAAAGCTTATACTAATTTGACAGTTTCGAACAATGTTTTATTATGGTAGGGGTGGAGCCGTTGTTAGTTAATAATGTAGATTGGGTGGGTAGGTATTAGTGTAGAGTGGGTGGGTAGGGGAACAAATCCATGATTGGGCTATATGACAATATTTTTTGTTTGTTGATAATAGATTCATTATTTTTAAGGGATTTTTTTAATTTCCAAAGCTTCTAAGTTATCTAAACGTTTTCCTTTATGAATAATATGAAGAATATTTATCCCTGTGTTTTTTCAAAACTATGGTTATTTTCAATGATATGGTTAGCGAACTCAGAAAAATTATTATTATTAAGACACCTTAAATGTTCTTTGATTCTGATTTCAAAATTACGAGTTGTTTTTCCAATATAAAATGAGGGACAATCATTGCATTTGAGTTTATATATTCCGGAATTAGTCAATTTATGGTCTTTATCTTTAGTATTTAAGTTGTATTGTTTCATTTTATTATAATGGATAACCACAAAGTAATAGCTACATTCAAAAATATAAATATATGTGTACTTCTGATAAATGAAAACAGTGAAATGTGTAACCAGAGGCACGTAAAGTAAATTGCCTATGTAACTGAATGTAACCGTATAAAAGAACTGTCACAAAGTTGAATAAAATATTAGATTAGGATAGTTTAGTGAAGGTTAGTTAGATATATATAAGTTATTTGTTTTTGTAATAACTTTCTTCACATTTCACAACTTTTCTTCGATGTTCGTTTGTCACTGTTCTGGAATCGTCGCAACACTCAATACCCATTGATGTGATAATTAGCCATGTTCAAAATAATGATGATATACAGGGTGTTATGGGATGTACTTGACTTTCTTTCCTGACAAGTTTCAAGTCACTTTGCCGAGTAACCGATCAACCTCTTACCTCACCTCCAACTGTCAAACACCTGCGATGTTTTTATGTTTTTGTAGAAAAAAAACCTCAAAAATGTTACCGGAGACCAAAATTTCATTCACATTTTTTACTCCAAATAATATTAGAAATCACTAATTAAGTCAAGTACGTCCCTTAACACCCTGTATAAGTTGCAACGGATTAAACAACAGACCCCAAAATCGATACGCCATATAATTTCATGACTAGAGATTTATAAAGATATAGTTCTAGTGCTTTAGCAAAGCAATCGCAATAGCAAAGCAATAGTAGTGTTCTAACGCTTGCAACGGGAGCACGTTACCGCGGTATTATATTCGCGCTTGCAACCGTAACCCTTTCATGGCGATAGAAGATCTAATAAACACGCTGAAAAATGAAGTACAAAAGATACAAACAGTCAAGGACTCTAAAACTAAAACCAATATGGAAAAAATTATATTGGATCTCGATAATGAAATAAAATCTACAATACTAATAATGCAAGAACAAATCATACATTTACAAGACAAACTTATTCAAAAAAACGATCAATTGGTGGGAAATATTGAAAAAATTATGAAAACCGCAAAAACACCATCCTACGCCCAAGTAGTATCAACAACTAAAGTTATGCCTCAAGAAGAGAGATTCTCAATCATTATATCTTCAACTAAAAATAATGCAAAAGCCGAAGAAATTGAAAATATAATTAAAAAGGAAATAAAATTAAACAACCTAAAAATAGGAATAAACGGTTTGAGGAAAACAAAAGAAGAAAAAATAATAATATCGTGTCCTAAAAAGGAATATGCAAATATCCTAACTGATGAATTAAAAAAACTAAAAAATGAACTTGTGGTAAATGAAGTACAAAAAAGAAGACCTAAAATAATAATAAAAGGATTAAAATCCAATCTTACTGAGGAAGAAATAGTTTGCGGAATAATTACCCAGAATGAAGGAATTGAAGATGTCTACAAGGAAAGTGAAGACAACAAAATCACATTAATAGCGGAGATAAAGAACACAAACATAAATGAAAAACAGCGCCTATTCACTAACTACATCATAGAAACTAGTGGGAAAATGCGAAAAAATCTTCTAGCACTCGGTAAACTAAATACACAGTTTCAACGAGTAAAAATTGACGACTGCAGCCCTCTGACGCAATGTTTTCATTGCTGTATGTTTATGCATACGGCTAAAAGATGTCTACATCGAACCAACCCTCCAATTTGCCCACACTGCACAGGCGACCACATCCTTTCAAAATGCCCGGAAAGAGAAAATACAACCCCAGCGTGTGTAAACTGCATCAGACAAAACACTAAATATGGAGAAAAAAACCCTACAGACCACACGGCCAACAGTACTTTGTGCAACTATCGAAACAAGATGCTGAAAATTTCGAGAGATCGCATTGACTACGATTAATGATGTATAGTATTATTTACAATTCAAACGATAACCAAAAAAACAATACTTTAAAGAAATACTTTGATAAACTCGCCCGCAAAGGGTTAGTTTTATTACACCGGTATAATATACACCAAATCTATACAATTTATACTAATTTCGCAAAAGTGAGTGTAATCCGAGCGCATCGTTATTGTTGTAAGTTATTTTTAATACTATCGAATACAATTATTATGGGTCAGTTTATCAAACAATTTTCGATAGCTATAAATTTGCGAAACATCCATGTAAATCCCCGCAATTTTTGGAACAAATTATAGAAACACAACAATATCAATGTCAATATTCTATTAAAAATATACCTAATATACTTTCATGTCTAACTCACTATTTGAAGATATAGACTCATCTTTCATTGTTTCAGAAAATATCTGTCTATCCAGTTTCGAATGTAATAACTCACTATCTGAAATAGACCCTCTTAAATCATTAACAATCCTTCACTTAAATATTCGTAGCATCTATAAAAATTTTGATCATTTTACACTAGAATTGAATGAGCTGGCCCTTAAACCTGATTGTATTGTATTGTCTGAAGCCAGAATTAGTCCCAACTCAAGTACTTATAATTTACCGGGATACAAATACTTTGTTACATCTTACAACATTAATCAAAATAGTGGAATAGTTGTTTTTGTAAAATGTATTTATAACGATGTTTCTGTTAATGAAATTTTTATCGAACTTGTTAATTGTCTACATATTAAAATCAATATAAAAAATATTTCTTACGATATAATTGCATTATATAGAACTCACAGCTCAAGCATTAGTAATTTTACCGAAAACCTGAAAACTTTTATAAATACAAACCGGTTTCATAATGCAATTATTGTAGGAGATATTAATATCGACATATCCGATGATTTAGAAAACAACAGTAATAAGGAAAAAAATGAATATATTAACACTTTATCAGAACTCAATTTCAAACCATGTATAAAAAAATATACAAGAGAATGTTTTGGACAAAGGCCATCCTGTATTGACCATATTTGGTGCAATACTAATGAAACAGATAAAATAAAATCTGTTATTTGGAAAAATAATATTACTGACCATCATACATGCATTGTAGCTATTAAAACTGATAAAATAAATAAGAATAATTATTGTCGCTATAACTTACCAAAAATTCTAATTAATTATGAAAAATTACAACAACATCTTGAAAAAGAAAATTGGGAAACTGTACTATCGTCTAACAATACTGATTTATGTTCACGGAATTTTGAATTGACATTGAATAAGCATATCCAATCCTCCTCTTCCATTGTAACAAACTTTCCAAAGACTAAATTTAAAAAATTAAAACCGTGGATTACACAAGGAATTATCATATCAATTAGGCATAAAGAAAAAATTTATAAAGAGCTAAAAAAGTTTCCTGAAAACAATAAACTACGCGAATATTTTAAAAATTTTAGAAATAAATTATGTTACATAATCAGGAAAACAAAAGAAGATTTCTATAAAGATAAAATCAATATTGCTGGTAACAATAATAAAAAGGTGTGGCAAACTATTAATGAAATGATCAATAAAAAACCTAAAAATTCAAATATAAATAAAATCTCAGATATTGATAACACAATTTACAATGTCAACGCAGATCCATTGAAATGTGCAAATATCTTAAACAATTATTTTGGGTCAGTTGGTGAAAAATTAGCAATTAAAATAAAAAACAGAGATAATGATAATTATAATCTACCAACACCTTTCATTCCTTGTAGCACACTAACACAATTTCAACGAACTAACTCTGATGAAATCAAAGATGCTATTAATGAATTAAAAGGAAATTCTTCCCCTGGTTATGACAATATTTCTGTAGAAATACTTAAAAGTAATTCTGACTCACTTTGCAAACCTTTGGCACACATCATAAATAAAAGTTTTGTTAATGGCAACTTTCCCTTAAATTACAAAAAAACTATTATTACCCCAATTTTTAAATCTGGGGACCCCTGTCTAAGCAGTAACTATAGGCCAATTTCTCTTACTTCAAACATTGCAAAAATATTTGAAAAAGTTGTAAAAAAGCAAATATTTAAATTTGTGAAAGAAAATAATATATTAAATGCACATCAATATGGTTTTAGAGAAAATTTGAGCACTCAAGATGCTATCGTTGATTTAACATCTAAAATTTATAAATGTTTAGATAGTAAAAAAAAATGTATTGGAACATTTGTTGACTTAAGAAAAGCATTTGACAGTATATCGCACTCTAACCTTATCTCTAAACTAACGAAAATTGGTATAACTGACAATGCTTTAACTTGGATTGAAAATTATCTATTTAATAGAGAGCAATTTGTTAAATTAAAGGGCCTTATGAGCGATTCTCAGACCACGAATTTTGGCATCCCGCAGGGAACTGTACTGGGGCCAATTCTTTTTATCATTTATGTCAACGATATGTTTAAACTTAACATCAAATCTAAACTCATTTCATATGCAGACGACACAGCAATTCTAACTGAGGGTTTAACTTGGAATGAAACCCAGAAACCAGCAGAATTAGACTTAAACATCCTAAAAAAATGGTTCGACTCAAACTTGCTGTCACTTAATACGGAAAAAACCTTTGTAATACCGTTCACCATTAATAAACATGCATTCCCTGAAAATTTAAAGATAAGTATTATACATTCATACAATTGCAATAGAAACACAAATTTATGTAAACCTGACTGCTCTGTACTCACTGTTAAAACTAATATAAAATACCTCGGTGTAATTATAGATAGCAATTTAAAGTGGAAAATACAAATCAATGCAACAGTAGAAAGATTAAGAAAATTAATGTACATTTTTCTTAGAATACGAAACATTTTAAATTTTAAACTATTAAGAACTATCTATTTCTCACTGATCCAATCTGTATTACAATATGAAATTCTTGGTTGGGGTGGTGCATTCAAAACTTCTCTCATGCCTTTAGAAATCATCCAAAAATTATTAATAAAAATAATTCTAAAAAAACCATATGACTTCCCCACCATAAGATTATTTCAAGAATTTAAAGTCCTTTCACTACACAATATTTATAAAAAAATTACACTTTTACAAATCCACAAAGATTGTTTCAACAATGATAACTCATTATCTATTTCAAACAGCAAAAGACCAAGTATTCTTGGCTCTATAACTATACCGCGTTGTAATACCACTACAGCCCAACATTTTTATAAATATATTGGAGTCAAGTGGTTTAACCAGTTACCCCTTAACTTAAGATTGGAAATTAATTATAAAAAATTCAAAAGTTCTATAAAAACACTAAATCATTAGCATATTACAATAATTCAATTTAATAATACAATAGAATGTCTCTCGACAATTGACTTTGGAAATCCATTTACTTTTATATTCTTTTCTCTTTTCTCTCTTCCTCTTTCTCTTCTTCATCTTTTTTGTACTGTTTTTCTTTTTTTTCTATTCTACTTCATATATCTTGTTTTGAATATGTATATGTATTATATATATGTATATATATAATACATATACATAAAAATATATAAAAATTTATAAAAATATATAAAAATATATATTATAATTCTAAAAAAATATGTTAAATAGTTTTTCACACACGCTGCTCCACCTTTTTTACACGAGCATGCTCTAAAAAAAGGTGAATCACGTTATATAAAAAAATGTATCTGAAAAATGTAATGTCATTATTGTATGTACAAAAAAAAAAAAAAAAATAAATAAATAAATAAATAAAAATCTCTGGTTTAAGTGCTTGTGGGTATGAAATGACATGTGACTGTTTATCTGAAAGATGGCGGGACGAGGCGAAGCTTTCGGAAAATAAGAACGATATTAGCTAGGAATAACTTTAAACATAAATGGTTACCTAATGTTATTTTTTCATATTTTTTTCGTCATGCTGTGATAATGGGGCCCCTTTATTTATATTCATGCATATACATCCGCTAACAGATGCTTTTATTATTCACGCAAGTGAATACTTTTTCTTTGTTGACAGACAACCTGATGGAACAAACTCTGCGAATATAAACCCATCCCCGAGATATTCTTTAATTATTAGAGTCAGTAGCTTAATCTACACAACTAAAATTTATATATACAATTTCATAACTACAATAAACCTTATATTATCTAACAGAATATGTCTTTTAATCATTTGTAGGATTGCCACTTAAATTCATATCTCTCTTCATATTTCTTAATACGTCATTACTGAGATAACCCAAATTTAACCATTACAAAGTTCTTTTATTATATTATTAAGTGTAGGTACATAAAATATACACACTGCATAAGTAGTAATATTAACATATAAGTATAAATATTAAGTACGACACACAAACGAATGATTATTTATATCTAAACCATAACCAAACCATATTGTTTCGCTTCATGCTTTACAGATTATTAAACAGTACCGGGGCACTTAGAATACAGCACTCAATTTATGTGAATAAATTTCGTTATGGAAACGAATATTTTTAAACGCTTAACTTTCTTCTTGTGATTTTTGTTGTTTATAAAGCATTTTTATCAATCTCTCTTCGTTGGTAGAAATCGTATTATTTATTTAAATCTGTCTTCAGAGGACTGAGCGATATTGAAAGCACGTAAATAAAATTTACGTTGGTGAAGTTGCTTGAGGTTTAATATGAAAATATAATCAACTCTGAGGCTTCGCAATCGGCTCTTTGTTTTAACATGGAAATGTTTTTAAAAAGGCACCCATACTAAAGTCCGCCAGAGTAAGCGATAAAATACCTCGTGGCCCAAGGGTTGTGACGCCACGTGGAGTTTATATTCTAAAATAGTTTTTGTTAGTGCGCATGTGGAGGGGGGGGGGGGGGGGGCGGCAGTTAAAAGCTTCGAAATTCACTCTGCACAACCAAAGAATTAGTCATAACAACGCAATGGAAAGGATTACACGGGAGCTTCGTACGTCGCGTCGTCGCGCGTCGTGTAGATCTTGAAATGCTCTAAGAAAAAGCTGAGCAGAAAAATATTAATTATGCCCAGTGACGAACGAAAGTCGTTTTTCACGCAAAAACGTAACGAATGTGTTCAGATACTACACACGCATATTACCCACAGATACCACCCTATTTTTGTAGTGAAGATTGCAATCTTTTGAACACTGGCTTCAGAAGACAAATCTGCCCCTTTTTTTAAGATTTTAAATTAATTGGAAGATATTCCGATGAAATAGCAGCGTCATTGTTCACTACGACACAGATACATGGTCGTGGAAGCGCCCGAATATTTATTCATGGTCGACAACAGTTTACTGTTGAATTATTTTACGGTCCTGGGTTTCCTCCCTTTTACAACTTGGGTCTCTTCAGGGCCTCCTGCGTGGAGTTTATTGTAAAAAAAAGAGTGCAGTTTACACGCGGTAGAAGCGAAACTTTACCAAAACAATCCCAACCAATACTTGAAAAGTGAGGTCATAATCAAAGCGACCAATGAGCGCAGACCTATCGTAATTTCCGTTTCATAACTCAACCAATAGGAGCCTTTAAAAGTGACATCATAATCAAAGTTGCCAATGGGCGCAGTTGCAGGTGCAGAAATCGTCATTTCTGTTTGACAGCGGGGCTATAGAAATTTCAATTAAAAAAACTTGGTCGACAATTCGGGCAATATTGAAATAAAATATTCTTACGGTTATATTTTAAAGACAGTATGTGAACTTCACAAATTCATCGATGGTCTTAAAACAGCATCCGGTATTTTTTTTTGTCCTGGTTAAAAATCATGCAGATTTATGTTGATTGTTAATTTAACTTTTAAGTTAACTTTTTAAAATAGGCTTCGATCTATCAACACTGAACTTTTTCTCATCGTATTTAAAATCCAGAAGCCAATTTGTTTCGATAAATGGACATAATTCAAGAAAATTCCAAGCGCAATCTGGAATTCCTCAAGGGTCTAACCTCGGACCTATGTTGTTTATGTACTAGTAGATGACATCCAAAACTGTATTAGGAACAGAAAAATGTCTACTATTTGCTGATGACCTTAAAATTATGATGGAAATAAGCTGCCAACAAGATTGCTGTAAAATGCAAACTGATCTGGATGCACTCTTTGAATGGTCATTGGCAAACAAATTAGATTTTAACACAAAGAAATGTGTCACAATGTCCTTCACTCGTTATAAAAGCATTATAGTTTACGATTATGAAAAAAGGGCGAAACGTTATCACGTGTTAAATCCCCGAAGGATCTCGACGTCGTTTTTGATCCCGAACTGACATTCTCTTGCCATATATCGCAGCTCACTCAGTCTTGCTACAAACTTCTTGGGTTCATCATCAGGACTTGTAAGCAGTTTGATAACCAAGAAGCTATGCTAGCGTTATTCGATGGCATACTGAGAAGCAAGCTGGAGTACACGCAAGCGATGTTTGGGCACCGTACCACCAGAAGTACATTGATCTGAGAGCAAATACATTGATATGATATGGTGCTATTAAATGAAATTGCAAACCATTTGTATGTAAGTGACTTCTTCATATGCCTTAAAAATATTATTGAAGAGTCACTTGCCTAAATGCTGGTAGGGTAACTAAATTGTTCAGTAATTGTAATCATTCTGTTGTACAATAATAATAAAAAATTAAAAAATAAAATTACTTTTACCACGTTCAAAACGACAATTTATGTATATATTTTCCCCCGATGCGAAGCTTTAGCCGAACGATAATGTCGGCTGGCAAGCTGATGCAGAACGGTTAATATGATAATCATCTAGAATTCTAGAAGGTTTGAATTTCTACCCGCCAGAAGAGAATCGCGGTTACTTTTGGATCCTCTAAGTAGGTACATCGGTTTTTAATTTTAACATAAGATGGAAAACTTTGTTTGTCAGGAGTTATGCTGGATAATAAATCCATTTTTTATTTTATTTTCGTGCTCACTGCTACGATTTTGTTTAATGACCTCACAACAAAACAATGCCGCGAAGTCTTTAATTAAAAAAAAAACTGTTGAAGCTTGTGCGAAGCCTGTTCGTACAGTTAGTAAGTTTTCGCTGTTACTATTCTGATCTCCTGATTTTTTAATGAGTTTTATAGGTCTAACATAAACAGTTGTCGCAAAAGCCTTTCGTTCTGGATAATAAGATTTTTCTTAAATTAAAATTTACATAAGGCTCTTACTCCTAGCTTCGGTCCTATATAAATAAATAAATAACGCGTTTCTGTGTTTATTATGCTTGGAAAATGCAGAGGGCCCCTTGTTCTGGAAATGGCATTTCACCCGGAATCCAAGAATACATAATTAATAAGCGAGCCCGCGTAAATAATTTCGCAGCAACACTCATTGCTAGTTCAATTACAAAAGACAGATGGATAATGAAAGGGTAAAGGTTACTCCGGTCCGCTGGCGCTGGTTTGCCGTCTTTTCTATTATTCTCTTTTTTTCAACTATATCTTTGCGGCTTTCTGTTTTATTACAACCCTCTAATCAGGATTTTTCTGAATGGGATTGGATTGAAGATGGCATTACAAGCCGTGTTTATCTTGAATGAACGAAATGTA
Organism: Limnephilus rhombicus; assembly: GCA_929108145.2. NCBI lineage: Eukaryota > Metazoa > Arthropoda > Insecta > Trichoptera > Limnephilidae > Limnephilus > Limnephilus rhombicus. The sequence goes on from OV815275.1 coordinate 19,542,311, forward strand.
ATGAAAGCTAAGTAAAATTTATTTCATTAAAGGCGATGAAACGCTCATTAATTTGGAGGAAAATGCTGTCTGGAAATATATGTTTAGTTGATTTGAGAAACGTACATAGGTATTCTACCTTTTTAAATATAACACCATGAAGAGTGATTATTAAAATGGCTTGAACATATTTATGTGAATGGTCTTTGAACTACTTTAAGTGGAGAAAAATATAGATTTTCTAGAACAGCATACGAAGATGAGAAAAAAGGTGCGATTGAATGAAATATTTTTAATTAGTTTTTAATAAACTTAAAAACTTTTTCGTTGGTGGTAAAATGGGTGAATATGGCACCGATTTCCTTCAGAAAGGTAAGCTCTGCCAAAATGAATATTTAATCTCTTTAACTGATGTGAAAAACTAGAAATGTAATCACGAAAGTGAGTAATTCATATCAACCCTAAAAAAAGAGAAAATGCCAGATTACCCCAAGCCCTCTGGAACATGGCACCACCAACCTGGGAAATATGGCACCAGTACAAATAATTCAACAAACGCCAATATCGTAATACAATATCTTTTATATCAATAATTATAATCGAAACACCTGAAGTATGTAGGGTGTGGAACTCAATATTTGATGTGGGGTAATACGCCGCGCGCGGCATTGACCCAACAAACAAAGCAGTTACAGCGGCTGGCCGGCAAGCCCACCGAGGCAGCTTGAACTATGTAAGCGATTCCATCATAGTTGATCCGGCGACAATTTGCCCCGCGACAGATGACCCCCGACAGTTGATCCAGCGGACAGTTGATCCCTCAGACGATTGATACACTAAAATATTATCTCTTCAAGTAAGTATGCAGAGAGGATTTACGGCCCTATAACCAAAGTCGATATACATCTGCATCTGCAGTCATCTTGAATGAAAATCCGCCGTAATAATATTTTACTAACAATAATTTCTACTGAGGTGCGGTGTTAACAAATACGACATGCTTATACGCGCAGGCTTAGCAAATATCCGCTAAATGTTCCTCTTGGATATAATAACAACCTTCAACAAACACAAAATATCACAAACAGACCAGTTAGACAAGCATACAAAGAAAACTTAAAAACTCCGACGGTAAATACAAGCTTTGGACAAAGACATTACCAATATCACGCTATAAAAGCATTCAACAGTCTAACACTTGAAAATAAAATTGAGGAAAACAAAAATAAATTCCGACACAAAATTACAAAATGGATTAAAGACCAAAATAGACAATACTACCAAAATATCATAGCATAAAATAACAAAACATATAAGTAACACAAAAAAACTAATATAAAACACAATCACCCACAAACACACAACACGTATTAAAAATATCGTTTTTAACCTTATATAATATTATTTATTCTTAATTTTACGTTAATTCTAAATCTCTAATTTTTAAGTTTAATTTATCTTAATCGTATGTTTTTTATTTACTTTTTCCTTTTTTCACCAATATTATGTATATATATATTTATATGTATTGTGTATAATTTTGTATATGAAATGGAGGCCTCAGCACGGGTAAACCACCCAGTGAGGCCAACATCATTGAATTATGTAAAAAATGTAAATAATATTGCATCAAATAAATAAATAAATATAATCTTTTTTATCCGAATACAACATAAGAAGCCCAACTTCTCTCAACCATCTGAAGCCGGTGAGACTATGGCATCCACAATTTTGGTATGTTGTGAGGCTGAAATTAGTGGGAAGGGGAAGGAGATATGGAAAATTTTCCCGGTTAATCAGATCTAGTTGCCAAACACAGCTATAAAGACATTTCAAGTAATAATTCTAATATCCATGTATATACACGACACAACGGCGTAAAAAACTGTAATATAACTTTTTTTATCCGAATACAACACAAGAGGCCCAACTTCTCCCAACCGTCTGGAGCCAGTGAGACTATGGCATCCCCAATTTTAGTATGTTGTGAGGCTGGAAGTAGTAGGGAGGGGAATGGGGTATGGACAATGTCTATTCAGATCTTTACACCAAAGACGGCTAAAACCATTTCAAGTAATTAGAGTTTTTTTTTTTTTACAGTGAATACCCCACAAGAATCTCAACTGCTCCCGTCTGGAGCCAGTGAGACTATGGCATCCCCAATTGGGGTATGTTGTGAGGCTTAAGGTAGTGGGGAGGGGAAGGAGGTGGGGAAGAGGAAGATTGGGAAGTACCTGGCTATTCAGATCTGGTCACTAAACACGGCTAAAGCCATTTTCAAGCAACGTTTCAATTCTGAATGGTGGTCTTACACCAGGGCGATACTGATAGTATCTTCCACTATGGAACATGCCGCAAATATACTATATATTATTTTTAATGAATTAATTGTGAAATAACACAAATTAATCAAATAAAATTTATTTGCGCATGCCGGGTCCGAACCCGTGACCTCCGGATTGTGAGTCAAGAGTCTTACCCACTGGACTACGGAGGTCGTCAGAGTAAAGTAAATGAAAGATTAATCTGTCGTGTCCACAATTAACAATTTTAATAAAATAAATTAAAAACAAACGTTTATCGGTTTTTGATTTTATATATGTAAAGAAAACCACTTATGAGTGCTTTCCTTAAGATTGTATTCACTGAGTAAGTACTGAGTAAATACTGAGCTAGTTGGTGGCCCACTAGATATCAAACAAATGAATCGAGTTAGGAAAATATAACTGTCAGAATTATTGGATTAACAATTCCTGAAAATATTATCTTATTTTATTTATTATTTATTAAAGAAACCTGGGGTAAAGTTCGGTTTATGGGCGAAATTCCTAAAAAATAAAACTAGTTATTTTTATACTAATTTGGGGTCGGGGAATCCGAATCTGAAAGAATTAGGCGGCGGCAAGCAATATTAACTGAACTACACGACTTTAAAAAATTTTATACACATACAGGAAAATAGCCATTTTGGAAGCATTTTGATTCCTAGAAAATCAAACTAGTTATTTTTATACTAACTATGGGCCGGGGAATCCGAATCTGAAAGAATTAGGCGGCGGCAAGCAATATTAACTGAATTACACGACTTTAAAATTTTCTATACACACACATGAAAATAATCATTTCGGAAGTATTTTGACACACGTAGTACAAAGATCATAGAAAAACAAGATAACATAGATGTTTTTACCACACAAAATTAAGTGTTGCCATTAAGCAGTAATATTAATAAGGTAAAATAACATGTTTATATTTTAAGTACTTATTTTTTATAAATTATAAATTTTACTCACTTTTGTATCACAAACCATGTTACATAAACCCGGCGTAGCTGCTAAACTACTTGAAAACAGGGATGTTTTTTTGCCGTGACGCGAGCAGGCGGTATAAAGGGGCACAAACCATGTTACACAAACCTAGCGTAGCCGTTAACTACTCGAAAACAGGGATGTTTTTTTGCCGTGACGCGAGCAGGCGGTATAAAGGGGCACAAACCATGTTACACAAACCTAGCGTTAGGTTAGGTTAGGTTACGGATTTTTAAGACTACGAATTTTCATACTTTTGGTTTAAGAATACGGCCGTTGAGATGGTCGTAATTCATCAGGTTAATGTGTTATGTGAGGAATTATCGTGTCGGAAATTATTGATATAGGTGATACGAACATGAAGAGTGACCCAAAACCCCGTCACTAAAATATAAACGCAAAAGGGAATCAGTCACGGCTCGAATCGAGCTACCCAGTGTAGTCTAGGTACTTTCGTACGGTGGTTACACAAATCCATTTTTTTTAAACGCACCAGAATTCGAATTGAATTGTTTTGTTTCATTTTTTTCTTTTTTTTGACAGATAGGAGTTTTTTTTTTAAGAAGCGTCATGTGAGACTATAAAAAAAACATTAAATGATATTCTGTGAACTTGTAAAATAAACTATCGTACTGAGATACTTGTATTTTGTTTCTGAGCCCACTAAATTGATACTCGACCCTATCAATTGGCGCCCAACGTGTTTGTCAGATCAATGAGTTTTAACGAATAAATTCAAAGACAAGAGTGGCAACAAACCGAACAAAAGTGGGCTCAAAACACTGAAAATGCCACAAACACGTAGCACAACAGCGGGCAACGCTACCACAGTGGAGAATGAGGATAACAGTCCTCTAGCTCAATCCTCAGCGGATGTACCAAATGAAGAAACCTTTACGACAGACACCCAGACGACACGAATCCTTGAAATGTTAGCAACAAAACTCACTAACATAGCCGTGTGTCAAAGGGAGCCTCGCCTGGAGGCAATATTTTCTGGGAGACTGGAAGAATTTCCACGACTTTTCCTGGAACGTTGCGAAGAGTATTTCCAAATAGCTAACACCTACGAGGAAAACAAAACGAGGGTGGCAACGGCCCAGCTCCGGGACAAAGCGAAGGACTGGGCGAATACTTATAAACACCCAGAATGGTCGATTTTTAAAAGATTTTTCCTTCGGGAATACGAGGGACCAGAAGTGGAACTCCGACTTCAAAACCAGATCTACCATAAAACCCAAGAGAACACGGAATCCTTGGCAGAGTTTATTGCTAATAAACAAAAAATGTTTGCACGACTCCACCCGGCAAAACAATTATCGGAGTTAGATGTATTCGTGCCTGCGTTTTGTAATAGCCAAATGTTACCCCAGTACATACACATATATGCCACCACCATGGAAGAGTGGATGAACCAGGCCATGAGGTTTGAAAATTCTACAGGCAGATATAAGATCCTAGGCCAACGCCAAACAAGAAGCAATTTATCTCCTCGCCGGTCAGCTCAACAATATTCTCCGCGTCACCGTTCATCTCAGCGCAGTTCACCTCAGCGTCAATCACCGCCACGCCGTTCACCGAATCGCCAATCGCCATACCGCCATCCCCCGGCCCAGCGATCCCCAGCTCAACAAAATAGAAGAGATAGAAACTTGGGAAACCGGTACCGCCCGGGAGCTCGTTACTAAAACGGCAACCCGGGCAAAGAAGGAAGAAACCGAAACAAACCGCAGAGTGCCACACGGCAATAGCAGGTTCCTTCCTTCCAAGGGTGAGAGTCACCATAGAGGGGCAAACCTATCAGGCATTGGTAGACTCTGCATCTTCACACTCTATAATAAGAATGGGCATCGCCCAAAGTACCAAATTACAACAATCCTCGATTCCATGCCTCAAGTTGGCGAACAAAAGAAACGTGATGCGAATAAAGGGTATGATATCGATAAAATTCGACATCCAGAATACAACACGGGAATGGAACTTCCTCGTGGGAGAGAACCTAAGGGAGGAAATCATCTTAGGACGCGATTGGCTGTCCAAAGAGGAAGCTTCAATAGACTTCATGCGGAACTGTTTAAATTTCGGAAGCTCAATCAGGACATCCACCCACTTTGTGCCCGTTCGCCAGGGACAAAATAGTAACGATGTCCACGGGCCACTATTAGATCGAGTCCCAGAACAGGAGAAAAAAGGATTCACGGATCTATTATCCGAATATAGTGAAGTATTTTCCCCCTTGACAGGCACAGCGAAAGTTCCACCGCACAGAATCCACCTGAACACTGACAGACCAATCTGCGTTCCACCACATCGCCTTTCGGACGAGAAGAAAAAGGATTTATACAAACAACTGGAAGGGATGCTAGCGGATGGAGTAGTAGAATCCAGCAGATCCCCATACAGTTTCCCAGTAGTAATGGTGGCCAAAAAGGGAAAAGAAGGGCGACGATTCTGCATAGACTACAGAAGGTTGAATCAAGCAACAATAACTGAACCCTCCCCACTGCCAATCATCCACGAAACACTTAAAGACCTGAGCACAGCCAAGGTATTCACAGTACTGGACCTTAAAAGCGGGTACTGGCAAGTGCCGATGGCACCAGAAGACAGAGAAAAGACTGCCTTTACCACACCAGATGGGGGCAGTTACCAGTTCCGAGTAATGCCATTCGGGTTAAAAGGTGCACCCAAGACATTTCAAAGAACCATGAGCCAGCAAGTATTAGCCGGGTTCCTTAGAAAATTTGCCATGGCCTATCTGGATGATATCGTCGTATATTCCGAAAACTTAAAAGACCACTTACGACACCTCCGCCTCATCCTAGAACGATTGGCAGAGTTTGGGTTAAAATGCTCTCCAGAAAAATGTATCATCGCCACAGATGAAATCACATACTTGGGACACACAGTCAGTGCCACGGGCAACAGTCCCCAGAGGCCACACGAAGAAGCCATTAAAAATACACCATCACCTCAAACAAGAAAAGAACTTCGCAGTTTTCTAGGAGTGTGCAACTGGTTGAGGGAATACATACCAAACTTTGCCGAAATATCAGCATCCTTAACAAATCTTACCAGAAATAAGATAAAATTCCAATGGACCGGAGAAGCCGAAGAAGCCATGCAGCAAATAAAAAATGCAATGGCGGGGCCGCTGGAACTCAAGAGACCTGATTTTAGTAGGGAATTCATGCTACAAACGGACGCAAGTAAATTAGGAGCCGCAGCAGTACTCTTCCATAAAAATGAAGATGGTTCACGAGATGTGATATCATACTCGAGCACCCGGTTCTCACCAGCTGAAGAAAGGTACCATAGCAATGAACAGGAAGCACTGGCAGCAATATGGGCTATTAAGAAATACCGGCCTTACCTAGAAGGGAGGCACTTTAAGCTCATCACAGACAACCGAGCTCTAACATGGCTAAACGAGGCAAAGAACGAAAGAGCCAAACTCACAAGATGGGCCCTACTCCTACAAGACCACGACTTTACTGTAGAGCACTGTCCGGGGAAAGCTAATGAGCTCGCCGACGCGCTGTCTAGAAACCCAGGACCAACGCAAATGATACTCGAAACGGTTACCGGAAACACCCGAGAAAGCTATCCGGAAGTCGGCGGAGATAACGGCATAAACCAAATAGACTCAGAAGAGGAGGAAGAGCAACAAACCCTAGCAAGTGCGGTAAAATCAGGACAACCGACAGATCGGGAAACACGGAAAAGAATAGATCGATGGAACACTCTAAACGACAGAGAAATCCTAAACAATGCCATCGATATAAATCACTACACAAGGTATAACGTCCACCAAGGAATACTTTGGAAAAGAGACGAAGGAAAGATGGACCGGCTGTTCGTCCCTCGAAGCACAATTCCAAGAGTTCTGGAAGAATACCACAACTCGGACACCGCAAACCACCCGGGAGCAGCAGAAACAACGAGAGCAATATCAGCACATTACTTCTGGCCAGGAATGAACGAAGAGATCCGCAGACTGGTACGCCAGTGCATGACATGTGCCACATCAAAACGTGGCCCAAATAGACCCGCGGCTCCTCAAGGAGGCACGAAACCAAATAGACCATTTGAAGTGGTCGCCGCCGACGTCATGGGACCGTACCCAAGAACCCTGCAAGGAAACAAATTTATTCTTGTAGTAACAGACTTATTCACAAGATGGGTAGAAGCATTTCCGATTAAGTCTAGTATAGCAAAGACCATAATCCACCAGTTAGAAACTGAAGTATTTCCAAGGTACGGCTACCCGAAACGCATTCTCACGGATAACGGACGACAGTTCATCCACCGCCAATGGTTAGCCGCAATAGAAAGATGGCAATGTAATCATTGGACAACAGCTATATACCACCCACGCTCAAACCCCACGGAAAGGAGAAACCAGGAAATCAAAAAAGGCTTGAGAATTCTCCTCAGAGATTCACCTCACAACAAATGGGATGAGAAACTGTCGGGAGTAATAATGACGACCCGAAACAGAAAGAACGAAGCGACAGGCGTATCACCCAGTCAAGCACTACTGGGATACGATATACCGCGACCAGGAGAGTGGCAAGCTTTCCCAGAAAACGCGAACGAGGCAATCGTTTTACCCCATCAGCGAGAACCAGCAGATGAGGAAATAAGAAGGAATCAAGCAGCGTACCAAGAGAGGTACGCCCCAGCGGTGGAAGCCTTACTTAGATACCAACAAGGAGAAGAGGTGTTAGTAAAGGAACACCAATTATCTGGGTCTCCAGAAGGAAATTTCGCAGGGTTTGCACCTAAATGGAGTGGACCTCACAAAATCCTCATGAAAAGTGGAAGAGGTAATATATACTGGGTAGACAAAAGAGGTAAACCCACTAAAATCCACGCAGATGAATTAAAAAGGGTACCAACAATCCAAGAAGTCCGGGTGGAGGATCAAGATAACGAGGTTTTGACTCAAGAAGACCGGGTGGATTGATACGAACATGAAGAGTGACCCAAAACCCCGTCACTAAAATATAAACGCAAAAGGGAATCAGTCACGGCTCGAATCGAGCTACCCAGTGTAGTCTAGGTACTTTCGTACGGTGGTTACACAAATCCATTTTTTTTAAACGCACCAGAATTCGAATTGAATTGTTTTGTTTCATTTTTTTCTTTTTTTTGACAGATAGGAGTTTTTTTTTTAAGAAGCGTCATGTGAGACTATAAAAAAAACATTAAATGATATTCTGTGAACTTGTAAAATAAACTATCGTACTGAGATACTTGTATTTTGTTTCTGAGCCCACTAAATTGATACTCGACCCTATCAATGGGATAAATATTTTTGAGAGCTGGTAACACTGCCGGCACATGTTTTTGTATATTCCTTGTTTTTCTATGATCTTTGTACTACATGTGTCAAAATACTTCCAAAATGGCTATTTTCCTGTATGTGTATAAAATTTTTTAAAGTCGTGTAGTTCCGTTAATATTGCTTGCCGCCGCCTAATTCTTTCAGATTCGGATTCCCCGACCCCAAATTAGTATAAAAATAACTAGTTTTATTTTTTAGGAATTTCGCCCATAAACCGAACTTTTTCCGAAACCTGAAATAAGGGCTTTAAATGTTGTTTCTTTTGTTTTTATAGGTAAGTGAATCTTTTGTTAACCGATAATATAATTTTTAAGAGTTGTAAATACGTATTGTTAATAAATCTTTTGTTTTTATAGAGAAACGCAATTACGCCTTTGTTTTATTCAAGAATATAAAGAAATCATTATATATATTTAAAGCACGTTGCCTAAAACAATCTGCGGTCTTTAAGATACCATTAAAAAGTATTATGAAATACCGGTACCATAAGCTGATCGTAATTTCGTAATTTATTTTGTAACTATCTTGTTTGGGGATTTTCACTTAAAATATTACTTAGCTTAAAGTGGATGGTTAGGAAACGGACCATACCCGAAGGTTTATCGATGATCCTTATTAATATATGTACGCTAGGGACTCACCACGGAATAAGTAGGTACGCTGTGGTTTTTATGCATAGTTAGTTAGAATGTATCGAATTGTACTAAATACAAAATATCTAACGACGCACTAGCGCCACCAGCAAAAACCATCCCAAACCCATCTGCATATAAAAAATCAGAGTGTGCAATGCAAACGTGGTAGAAGTGAAACCTTCAGAAAACTAAAACAGGCAAGAGTGGGGAGACTGCGAAGCACTTTTTTTATCAATGCGAAGGATGAGTTTTTCCACATTTTTGTCGTCGAATTCCAGTGCACCTTTTCCTATACATCATCTGATTAGTATTTGTGTTTTCTTCTTCAGAGTCGCTAGATGTCATTTCCTTTGCCTGTTTTCGTAAGATTTGATGGTCCGCCGAATGTCTGGCCGATAAGGTTCTTCAGGCACTTTATACCACTAGACTACAGGAGACTCGCGTGGTATCGTGAATTTATCGTAATATTATTATATTGGAACCGAGTACCCGTGAAATAAATAGCTATTTTATTGCTACCTCATTCTCTCACAGGCTAAATCCTTTAGATGTATGTATTTGTCTCTTTTTAGTATCGCTCGCTTCAATTTCATGAATTTCAAATTATAATGGGCTAGAGGAGTTTTCACTTCAAAATCTTCTCACTTATTTATCGTTTATCAAAAACCTAGAAAAAATATTAGTGTTGTACCCGGTGACCGTAAACTTAGCTGCGGAAAACTGAGAAATTTACATCTCATTCTTATCACCATTTTTTTGGCATTTAAAGGGAAAAAAATGAGCCTGCCTACGTTTTGACCCATTTCATCAGTACCTATTTTTTTAAATTTGGCCAAAAAACTCAAGGACTCGATTTAATTGCAAATGAAAGACGTTCCACAAAATCGACTCCAAATGTGACGTATATTCACCAGCTTGCCGTGTTAACACGTTAACACGTTAACACGTTAAACAATAATAAAACGAATTTTGAACTATGGGACCGTTGGGAACTTAAAGAGATACGAAAGCATACGAAATACAAAGCGGAAGGAATGGGGAAAATCACATAATGCCGACTTACCCTATTTTCTTCCTTCGCTTGTCTAAATTTCGCTGGTCCATCACATTAACCACCAAACTTGCGAGCTCACGATGGTTTTTTTTATCTGTTTCGACAAGGTCGAACACGATGACACTGTTTTTAGTCGGCATGTAGGTGCATAATATAGGTAGGGAAAAAAAAGTAGTTGTGGGTAGGAATTACAATTTTGGAAAAAGGTACAAGGATGAATGCTAGGTAGCAACAGGGACATTACTGAGGCCATTATGTATTATTAGGACTACACTGTTAATCTCTTGGTATAAACTTACCTGCATAATGAGAATTAAACGCACGTAAATGTTTTCTGGGTAAAAAGCATAACAAATCCCCCAGAGAGATGGACGGTATTGAGGTCGCAGGCTCCATGACCAGAAGGAGTCTCGTAGAAGTTTTATGGAGCTGTATCCAAAACAGAGTTTATTGCGCTCCGTGAATAATTCACAGCGCTTAACACCTCCAGTGTGCTCCAATCCCTCCAGCATTTTCGTTCCCTCGCTGTCGTTCCCAAACAACACGAGGCAGTAAAGCGTCCTGGCCGATCATAAAACGTATCCCTATCTTATTTGAAAACTTCGGCCTTTTATTTCAAACTCTGTTAATAAATAATAAGCATGAAACAGTCCCAAAATCCTTTTACGTAATCCTGAATTTCAGACCAGACCTGTTATTGTGTGAATGACACAAGGCACACATGACACCTACATTATTATTAAAAAATTTAATTTATTTCTACGATTTTTTTTATTGGTTTTTCAATGGTTTTTTACAATATTTATGAGATTTACGGCTAAGTATTAAGCTTTTAAAACTAATAACATGGTTGCAAGGGAAGTAATATCTAATAAGATAAATAATTTATATAAATAATAGATTTAATAAAGCAATACTTATTTAAAATAGAGATTAACGTTTTAAGCAGGATTAAAAAAAAAAAAACACTGCTTTTTTTATACCAGTAACATATTATAATAACAGAACCAGATGTATTTTCATTTTATTTATTTTCGGAGCATACGTACTTTGCGATTTTCTGTGGGGTGAATTTCATATAATATGTAATTGCTTTTTCTTGTAGTATAGAGATTATCTTTAAAAATATAAAGGGTATCGGGGGGTAAAGTGCATTAACTTCGGGAGGTGATTCTACATGATGGTAGGAGGAAAAAAGATTAACAACTTTTTCCGAAATTTCAACATTTTTTTCCCATACAAAAGACGTACCTACTAAAAATCCTTAGTGTGAGGTACGATCTTACTTGCAGAGAGCCTGCCGGGCGCCCGACTCGATTGTGATTGGCCCGTATCGTAATAGCGGAAAATAATAAATCTGGCCTCACACGCTGGACTAATTTTATGTTTTTTACCTCAAAACTACCCTAAAAGTTGGAATTTTGAAAAAAGTTATGTATATTTTTTACTTGTACTATCATGTAGAATCACCTCCCGAAGTTAATGCACTTTACCCCCGGACACCCTGTATAATATATCGTTTTTGGCGCAAAACAATTTTTTTCAAGAAAAATGTAATAAATTGTTAGAAATTGAGATTGCAGGGTCTAATTTATTTATTTAGGTATTGCTTTGGAACATTTGCTGATAATATTTATAAATTTAGCATTGGGAAGCGCACGCGTTTTAACAATCCAGGTAAAAATGTTCACAGAATGCATACTGCTTAGATTTTGGTATATCTAACACTAGGTAGAGGTGCTAAACAATACGGAAAAATAACGAACAGTTAACAAAAAATAGAAAAAAAAACAGACTTTGTGAGGTGGGTAAAAGAAAACCATGTACATCAACGAAAAAAAATGATAGCCCAGGTTGCCGGTACTGAAACTGAAACTGAAAGATGACATAGGCCCTGAGGGGAATTATTTTCCTCGGGGATACAGGATGTGGAGCTACTGTAAAAAAAATAATATAACCGAAGGGGATGGGGTCGAAAAAGCTCAGTGGTAGAGCATTTAATCTCTACCCGAGAAGCATGCGAATGCAAGTCCAAAAAGGTAAATGTTCAGGAGAGCCAAAAAACTATTTTTCTAATGGTAACTATGGCCTCATAACTCTCCACGCTGATAGATAACAAAAGAAGTACTTAATTACTAAATCAATTAGTTTTGTTTTAAAAGGGAGCAAATAAAACGAAATATTTTAAATGTAAAGCTTTTAAAAATATTGTTTAAAAAAAACACTGACTCGAGTAAAAAAAAAACACGAACTTGAGTCCTTTTGCTTCAAAATGAAGTGGAATATTTTGTTATGACATGTGGTGTATTATGAAAGGATCAATGTTTGAAAGTTGTTTACTTCCATAGAAAGCGTAAAAAATGTATGATTTGAGTCATAATAAGAGAATGGGTACCGCCGCCCCGGAAACCTTTATTGGATAACCAACACCTCTGCCATAGGTCACCCCAAGGGGTTCGCTACGTTTGGTGATTTAGCAGGGGTGCCCGGATTTATGGGACGAGGTTTGTCTAGGTCTTGGAGGCGGAAGACCAGGACACGCTGAACCCCAGATTCCTTCCCACCCTTTAAACCCCTTTCCTTCCCAAACTCTCCTCTCCTTCCTTTCCTTAAAAAAACCTCCACACAGCATCCCCAAAGATGACAGGCTCAGAAGATATTTTTTTCCTCATTGTCTCCTGTGTGGAGCTCACGTAAAAAAAATAAAACATAATACGTAGTATTTGAGTCATAATATTCAAAATGCAACTAAATCATAAAGACGCAAGTCCATGTACATCTTTCTGCTTCTAAGATAGTTGCTGCATCCGTATACATTTTTTAAAATGATATTTTTCTTCATGATAGGACCTGTATCTTTTTGCCACTGATAAACATGATAATTTACTTCAAGTCTAAATTTTAATAGAACTTTAATAAAGTTACGCATTATGCTGAAATTACCCATGCACCAACAACCGAAATTAGTATGTTTACAATTATAAAAGAACCGCAGGCATGTGATGGGTTAGGAACAGATGATCAAAATTAACGAGGGCCATGTTTATTTATTTATTTGATTTTTGACTACCAGCTGGGCACATGTTTATTTTTTTTTTCTTAAATAAAGATGTGTGTATCGAACGTGTCGTAGGAATCAGTGTGCATCGAACGAGTGCGCGAAAGCATATGACAACCCTGGAAATTCAAGAATGGAATTTACGCTCCCATAGAGTACCATGCCGCCAGCACGACAATCTGAGAGCTGCTATTGGCTAGCGGAATAATGTGCATGTGGTGCCCCTTCCAAATGATTTGTCTACAACGCTTTTATGTCCTTTAACTAACTAATCAATTGAAAACATAAATGAAATTGATAGTGAATATATGCAGCAGCCTCATTGGACTGGAAAACACATCTGAATAATGATCAACGCCAAGGAAATGGCTGACTATTTACGTCACCCCCACCATGCGACCAGCCGAGCCGCTATTGGTCAATTCTGAACAAAGGAAAAATCTGAATCGTAAATATTTACGACAGCGAATTCATCTTCCGAAAAATTTGGAGCTCAATTTCAAGAAATTGGGAATAATTTGGATCAAGAAATAAACATCATCACCTAAAAATGAGTATATGCTACAAAAACAACCCAAAAACTGACGTCTATCAGTGATTGTTGCACTTTAAGAAAAATATTTACTGTTTAAAATTGTACCTTATATCACATATGTATACTTGTACCGTTTCTTGTAAACACAATAAAAATGATGTGAGGCTTTGGAATCCTGAGTTCGTAAAATCTTGGCAAAAACTATCACACATAATTTTAACACGGCTGACTTCCAATCGTAGCGACCAGGGAAATTACGTAAAACAAGTACCTTAGAAAAATTAAGGAGGTTCTGTCCCCCAAAAGTCCGACCTGAGTTTGCCCTATAAAAATAGAAGTCAAACCGGTAGGAAGTCAGTTCAAAACTATCAGCCAAGAAGAAACAATACTCAAGATACCAACAGTCTCCAAGTTCAAACCTCTTTTCCAGTGTTTTAATCAGTCTTAGATTCAGTTTACCTCTCCCAGTATCCCAGTAACCTAAAATCCTAAAAACCCCAGTCTCCCACAGTCTCCAAAGTGAAAAATATTTATTTTAATCCAGTACTCAAATCAGTTTTGCCATTATACCTAGAAGCATTTTTTGTCAAAGTAGTAAATTCATTTAAAAGACCAGTGGCGTTCCAAAATCCACTGGCGTACCAAACTCCATTGGCGTGTCATTGTGTCCAGCTCCCTATTATATTTAGTTAAGGGAACGTACCCATACTACGTGACCAACTTTTTGCAATTTTTAATCCCCCCCCCCCCCCCCCGTGACCAAAAACCTAAGCAACCCGCCGCTCATTTGTATGGAGCGTGACATTTTGAAGACCCCCCCCCCCCCTAAACGTGTCACGTAGTATGGGTACGTTCCCTAATGTACAAACGTCTAGTACAATGTGCAAATGTCTAAATTTCCACAACGTTAGGTAAAAATAAACAGAATACTTTACAATGCAGGATGGTAAAATAGTAGATAAAGATTTTAAAGAAATTGAGTGCCGTTTACACGCGGTAAAGTCGAAAGTTTACCAAAACAATCTCAACCAATACTTGAAAATTGAGGTCATAATCTAGCAGCCAATGAACGAAGACCTCGTGTCATTTCCGTTTCACATCTCAACCGTAATCGTAATCAAAGCGGCCAATGAGCGCAGTTTCATGCTTCGCAGATGCAGTAATGCGTCATTTCCGTTTCATCCGAATTCCAAATCACTATTGGGGCTAAAGAAGTTTTCGAAGAAAAAAAAATCGGAGTGTGCACAAAGAGGAGACCGATTAATCTATCTCATTCTCTCGCAGGCTAAATCCGATATACGTATTTATCTCTTTTTAGTGTCGTTTTTCGTTTCATCGAGTTTCAAATCACAATTGTGCTAATCAAAGAGTAGACTGATCATACTATCTCATTCTCTAGTAGGCTAAATCCTATATATGTGTTTTTCTGTTTTTACTGTCGCTTTTTAGTTTCACCGTGTTTCAAATCACAACGGTGCTAATAACTTGAGAAATATTTTAAACATATGTGATATAAAAAATATATACCTTGCACTAGCACAATCCATAATGGAATACGGCATTATTGCCTGGGGCTGTGCCAGTAAAAAATACATGAATACACTGTTTAAAGCTCAGAAAACCCTAATGAAGGTAATACTTAATTTATCAATACTAACACCCACTTCAATCATATTCGAAAAATTCCCAGTGCTGAAAATTCTAAAATTATATTCAAAACAAATACTAACTTTCCTTAACAATAACTTAACCATATTTAACACTTCATAAAATTCTCGCAATACTAGAACAAGCACGCACATTGCACACCAACTACAAATACCAAAAACAAACACATCCTTTGGACAAAAACACTACAGTTGTCAGGCTATCAAACTAAACAATTCTCTTCGTGCACAATATAAAACAACTAATATTATTGAATACAAAAAACAAATAAGGAACTGACTGCAATCCTTTTAACTTCTAATTTATAATTTTGTCGAATTGAAGTCGATTTTATATTTTGATTTTTATTTTTTCTCTTTTTTCATATTAATTATGAACACTCTTTTGTTTTAATATTCACAATTTATAATTTATAATGTACAACTGAAAAATGTCTTCTACAACACAGGTGAACTCCTAGTGTGGATGACAATATATTATACACTTGTAATGTAAATGTACCTAGAATAAATAAATAAATAAATAAAAATTTCACTTCAAAAATTCATTTTATATTATGCTAGATTCTAAAACACTAGGTACTGGAAGAGATAAGCTCATTTTCGAAAAAAAAATAATAGTTTCTTATATAAATTATTTTTTCCTTACGAAATAATTTGTGTAGTATTGAGCTTCTCTGATATATATTTTACTATAAACTATAAAGGGACACACAACGTGATATTCACTCTTCCCCAGCTTCTCAAATGTCGAGACCCCAGAAATTTTCAAATAAGAAATGCTATTACAAGGAAATCTTACAAAAGGAGATTTACTACGATTTCCTTACGAACTGCAGACTGAAGGGACTTCAATTTCGAATGACCTCAAATATCTATAATGGGATATAGGATATGTTCCGAGGAAATGAAATTACAACACTTTTGTGAATACTCTGTCTTCAAACCAAGTCACTGTTTTTTACACTATTCCACCTCTAAACAAGACAAATGTTCAACTTAAAAATTATTACGTTTTCTTTATTATAAACGGCGTTGCCCCAGCTTAAAGCAAAGTTTTTCAAGATCAGATGCACAGAATTTTTTTGTTTTGTTTTAAGTGAGCAAAATTTAATCAAGAGTACTAAAATTCTGCCAAAAGGCGATGTTGGTTGGTTTTCCGAAATCTCATATAAAGTCCTCCTCTTGTTTTGTCTTGATGGTCAAATTGCAAAATTTCGTAAATCATGGAATAAAACCGTAGATTTAAAAAAAAAGCATTAGCCTCAGACATCCTACTTTATGTATTACTAGCTGACCCGGCCACGCGTTAAATCGTTCGTAAAATCCAACCTTTGTAACCACCGCCGTCTTTGAGTTTATCGCGAAGAGACAGACAGATGCCGCGGAGGACTTTAATTTATAATACGTAGAGATGGTGTGAAAGATTATAATAATGTGCATGAAATGCTTGGGGTAACTAACGTACTTAAGTTAATAAGGATTTATACTCTATCCGTCTAAATAACTTTTCAATTACCGCAATGTGCGTGACCATTTTTTTGGAAGATAGAATGGGTATAGTAAGCTATCCGTAAAAGACAGATATATACCTTCGCGGACTTTTTTGTAGATCTATAAAAGAGGAATATCCCACCATGCATTGTTTTGTTATATCACAAAAGGATTAGGCAGCGTTTTCGATGAAAGCTACCAGGCGGCTTGACTTTTTCCGACACTTCTAACAATTATCGTTATGTTTCAACCAATTTACACAAATCCTTGACAAATTATACACCTAAACCTTCCTCAAAAAACACATTGGTGAAAACCGTATGAAAATCAGTTCACTAGTTTTCGAGTTTATCGCGAACAGACAGACAGACAGACGGCGCGGGGGACTTTAATTTATAATATGTAGAGATATAGCTGAACTACCCGTCGTTGCCCGGAAAGAAAAACTCTTTTTCGAAATCAGATTCATGATAATTTTCCTCTCATTTTGAACGCCAAGAGTGCAAAATTTCATCAAGAAGTACGAATATTCTGTGCTGCTTTATGGTGTGGAAAAAGATGATGGTTTAACGAAATCTCTTGTAGAAAGTAACCTTTTTTTTGTTTTGTAGGTGAAGATTTGTGTGAAGAAGTGTGCAATATTTTATTACAAATGTTTACACTGTTCTTACAAAAACCTTTGATCGTTTTTTCACTTCACATAAATTTCAATCGTAATTTATCATTTTTTTATTTAAATAAAGTTAAATTAAATAATGTTATTATTAAGTTCCGCAAATATTTTAGTATTCATTTTAGTTACAGCTGTTTCGGTTCAAAAGCTGACAGTTTGAAAATGGGCACTCTAACTGAATTACTCCTAATGTTAAAAACTGCATACGTTATGATTGTGACATTACAACCAGGCTTATATTATTAAAACAAATGCCGCTGCGAAAGCAGAAATGTTAAAGCTGGTAATTGCATCGTTGTGTAAATTTTGACTTAATAAACCTTTAACTGCTGACGTGGGGCCGCTTAGGCCCAGCAATAATAATAATATCGAAATACTCCCCTCCCCCGCGCGTGACGCATACGCCGTATCCAATAGCTTCGAATTTGGTGACGCCAGAACCGTAAGTTTTAAATTTTAAATTTTGAAAGTTAAATTTCTGTAAGTAAATTCATTTAAAAATTAAACATACACAACTTTACTAAAGTTTTATGTATAAAATTTATTCGAGACCCTATTGAAATCTATAATATAAAAATGAATCGCTAAATTTGTTGGTAAGCGCAAATCTCGAGAGCGGCTGAACCGATTTCGCTAATTCTTTTTTTAGAATATTCCTTGAAGTACGAGGATGGTTCTTACGGAGAGAAAAATTAAGAAAATTGCGTAAAAATTTGGATAATTTCAGAAAACCTAACACGTTTGACAGTTTGCGTGTTTGAGAATGACATTTTGCAAAACAATGATGGAATTAAATCAGGATTCTATTTTTGAAAATCTGTAAGTTGATAAATTTATTTAAAGTAGGTACTCCCCTAACAGTTTGAATCGAATCAAGAATTTTAGATGTTTTAAATAGGTACCTATGT
Organism: Limnephilus rhombicus; assembly: GCA_929108145.2. NCBI lineage: Eukaryota > Metazoa > Arthropoda > Insecta > Trichoptera > Limnephilidae > Limnephilus > Limnephilus rhombicus. Next base: position 19,560,972 of record OV815275.1, read on the forward strand.
TAGGTACCAAATTTAATATACATAAAAAATGGAAATTTGAATAAAAATTGTAAAAGGTGGCACGCGGACTGTTTAAAAACTAATGTACTGGGATTGAATATGTGGAATGCGGGAGGAGGGTTGGCGGGACGAGGGAGCGGGAAAGGGAAGAAGGAAGGCGGGGAAGGTGGAAGGGGAATGCGGGAGGGGAAGGGGACGCGTGAGGGGGGAAGGGAAATCGAAAGGTTGGTTAGCGGGACGGGGGAAGGGGGGGGGGAGTAAAGTGGGGAGAGGGAAGGAGGAGCTGACGGAATGGGAACGCGAGAGGGGAAGAGGACGCAGGAGAAGAAGGGGGGGCGGAAGGGAAACGGGACGAATTGGAAAGGACACTCAGGGAGAAACAATTTCTTTATTAAATGGCATAGCAACGCATGCCGGGACCAGCTAGTATTATAATAAAACTGAGTACATTGTTTTTTATGTAGTTTAATAGATAATACAGACTGGTTTCTGATCTCAAGTGATTTTTGCCAAAAATTGTTACATAATATAATTGTCAAATATAAGTTACTAAACAATAAAAATAAGTATTTTACATTATACATATTACGTTAGAAATATATTTCAATTGGCCAATAAATAATAATTTGGACCTCAAAATTTTCATGGATCTCTAATATACAAACATTTAAAGTAGCGGGCCGCCCAGGCCCCACGTCAGAGAATACGAAAAAAAACACGTCTGCAGTTAAAGGTTAATAAAAAAACTGAATTTAATTCAGCTAATAAGTTAACAAAACATTTATTGATTCTGACGCGGTACGAAGTTCGTCGGGTCACCTGGTCAAATAAAAACTTTTCTTTCGCTCCTTATTTTTAATTCCCCACCTTTGAAATAACTTTAAATACGCAGAGAATTCAATATCGGACAGATTGACAGATAATACAAAACAGAATTTACCTAAAATAATCATGCACGCGATTTTCATGTGTCGTGTTTGAAAAAAAGTAGATAATTGGCGAATGCGGAGAATCCCTCATTCACGCAGCTGGAGGTACACAACCGCAAGACCTGGACACACATAACCAGATAAACTCAGCACCCATTTCAGCCATTTGAAGTCATCTACGGAAGGAGTGTTGGTTGGGCGGCGGTACACACTGACGCCTCCCATATTGAGTTGTTGAATGGCAATAACGGTCACGTTTTTGCTCTCCTGATATTTTTCAACTTTTTTTTTTGAGTCTCGGCTACTTCCGTCTGGAGCCAATGAAAATTGGCATCCCCAATTGAGGTATGTTGTGAGGCTGAAGGTAGCGGAGAGGGGAAGGAGATGGGGAATAAGAAGGTGTGGAAGTACCTGGCTATTCAGATCTGGCCAACAAACAAAAAGCTGAAGCCATTTCAAGCAAAATTGTAATTCTGAATAGTGGTACATATCTATATAAATATACTATATATATATTTTTTAACGAATTCGATTTAATGTCTTACCCCTCGACTACCGAGGCCGTCACTTGATATAAACAGTGTTTAAACGTGGGAATAATTATTATGGTTAATTGGAATAATGATAAATGGGTTGAACCACGAATATAAACCAAAAATTTTCACTCAATCACTTTACGTGATTTGCGGCAACGATAAATTATCTAATTCAAAATTAAGCTCATTCATTTTACATTAATTGACGGGTGCTCTTCCAAATTAGAGTGTAGTATGTAATGAATGCCGTGAGTTAATATTTAGACCCACCATGAATGTCATAATGGGGACGCAATTATTTCCAAATTTACGGTAGATGTCATGTGCCATTAGTTAACTGAAAGAGAGAGCCCCCCAGGCGAATGGCCTAACCCTTAAAAAAAATTATAATAATTCTCACGGGGGGGCTTTTTCACGTTACTGTTCGTATTTAAACATTTTTTACGTTATGGAATTAATGTAATTTGTCATGCTCGAAAGGTTGTTAAAAATATGAGTACGTTTTAGCCACATGAAAGCATTTTTGGGATGGTAATTCACAAGTAAAATCTCGTTCAAAACTAACGTAAATAAAGTGTAATTTGTTTTGTGGTAGTAATAGCTCTAGTTATCGTCGGAATCAATTGAGAGTTAAAATTATCTGTCTTATTAAATGATTTGAAAATGTGACGAACTCTGTGAGAAACTCGACCACGAATTCAGAAGTCACGAGTTGCCTTCAGCCTCACAACATACCCTAATTGGGGATGCCATAGTTCCACTGGCTCCAGACATTCTGGAATCTTGAACGAAATCACTTTTTTAATCAAACCTATCAATATGTTTTGAAACCAATGGTCTTCATCTGGTTTTTCAAAATCAGATAAAGACAGAAATAAGCAATTTTCAAAAAAGGCATTTCATTGATGTGAACTTGGTTTAACTCTAATTGGGGGCTCCAATGAAGCCAGAGTCAAGTGGCATCTCAGAAGCTGGGCGAAATGTACAGGTCGTATCAAATAGTATACAACTGCTAACAAATCGCAATTGCGCCCACTGTTGAATTTGGTAGTCACCTCTGGTCTGAAGCCCCAAAGTTCCTTGACTCTATGATCTTTAAAACACAGGCATCATGGAGGTGCGATTTCCTTATTCTACCGGAATTACAATAGAAGGTGCCCCGAGGAGTCTATTTAAATATTTTTTGCGCCTTCTGCGATATGAACCCTGTGCTTAATGAAGGTAGAGTCTGTCAATTAAGAGTAGAAAATATTAAAAATTGAACTACAAACTTTGTAGGCTGGCAACACCAATTTAACTGTCAAATATTCTTTCAAATCGCAATGACACTGAATGTATAAAACACTGTAAGTCACATTTAAAAAACCTTTTTTTGTTCTTAAAGAAAAAAAAATAATTCGAAGAAGTACTGTTGTTAAGGTATCTTATAAATTTGATTAAATGGTGTTTTATAAAGTGATTTGCTTTCATTTAATATAACATTAATTTGAATTTAACGGTAGGTAAAAAGGAAGAATCATTAATGGCGAGTAGTTACACTACTTTTAGGTCTGAATGAGTTAATATTTTCAGATCTAAAATTAGAGACATGATCTAAAACCCCGTCAACGCTGGGTACTTAAGCTTGTATTAAATAAATGTGAGCAATTTCCATGAGCTTTTTAATTTACTATTATATCGTTGTTCCTCATTATATTAACAAAAATTGCAATGGTGTAATATATGTACCTATATGCAATTTTTTTTTTAAATGTAGATTACACAGCTTTACTTTAACACCATGAGTTAATAATAATAATAATTGGATAATTTATAAAGCGCCGTTTTTGTGAAAAATCCCCTCAAGGGCGCTGTACAATTTATTAGGAATGCTTAGTTTCTAACTAATTTTACTATTTACAAATGGATACAGAAACATACTTACCTGGCAGGTCACTTCCGATAAACACACTTTAATTAGAAAGTTGGAGAAGATACGGCTTTGCACGCGGAGGACATTACAGTTAAGACACTGGACATTGCATGAATAGATAAGTCGCAAAAGTAGAGTTGGTTTTTATTTTAAATTTGTACTAGAGAATTTTAGGACTATTGGAGAATAGTGGCAAAAGTAGAGTTGATATTTATTTTTAAATACTGCAGAATTTAGGACTCTTTAGGGCTGGAGAATTTTCATGAAATGTCCTTCACAAACGCTTATATTTTTTTCTATGTTTTTACAGGTTAGTTATTTACGGTGTCGCGGGCATTGAATGTGAAGATGAAAGATTTTGAGTTTATGGATAGTTTACCTCTGAAAAGGTGAGTTTTAAGTCTAGCTCTAAATTACTCCGCGTCTGTGATCATTCTTAATTCATGTGGCAGTCCATTCCAGGCTTTAGGTCCTGACACTCCGAAAGCGCGCTCACCGAACTTAGTATCTGGTGAGCGCTTTGGTTCATTTAACCTTCCGATAGCTGATGACGCTTCTAACCTCAGGGTTGACTGTCGATAATTGGAATTTCCTGGAATACACAATTCCGATAAGTAAGTCGGAGACATTCCGTTAAGGGACTTAAATACCATCCAGCAGAGCTTAAACTGGATCCTTGCAGGACATTTAAGCCAGTGAAGATTTTATGAGTTTTTTATAGAGTTGTGTGTTTAGTATTGCAATTTAATCAACGGTGGCGCCCTCCTGTGTTTTCTACTCTTATTTGACAGACTGTAGTTAATTATTTGCAAATCCTCTAAACCTAAATGCCATTATTGACTTAGTATTTATGCCAGCCAGCAGCAACAGAAATTAATATCCTTCCCGTCACGGACCCACTTGTCTCGGGTGGTTTTCAGCCGTACAAATTTGGGAAGATTGAATCTCAACCGAATTCCCCACGATTGAATTTCGGATATTACTTCAAGAGGTAGTGGATTCTAATTCAATAACTTAACATTTCCTCTTGTGTCCCCTGGGAACCGTCAAGGCTAGAAGTTGCCAGGTGCATTTCACTCAACTTGATTAATCTGCTGTGACGGAAAATAAAGTTTCTTGGGAACATGTTGTTTTCACTGGACTGGTGTGACGTAACTAGATTAAAAAAATAATTTGTTCATTTTTTCTGTTATACGACACATGTTTTTTTTATTATCTGAACAGAAAGGCCAAAAAATTCAAATAGTACTATAAAATAATAATATTGGATATTATATATTACCATTTGTTATTTCGGCTACTGGCATTATACCTAGGTCTCTGATTCAAAATTTAGGCGTATTAGATTTGTCAAAGAATTTATATATAAAAAGCAAAAATCGGTAATTTTAAATAAATGTAGGATTACAAAAGATTTTTTAAATATTTATATTGAGGGATCAGTAGGATTTATAGGTTCAATTAGGAATTCCACAGAGCCGAACCCTCTGATATGAAAATATCTGGAGTCGGTGAATTATTTTCCCATCTGGTCTCTGGTAGGTTGACATGTTGTTCTTGTATTGTTTTGTAATTATAATACATATAGTGCAATTGCATAACGTGGATTGACCAGATGATCATTTGGGAAGTGTGTGAAAGGGTTTAGTTTTTCCTGTGGGGAAAATTAAACCCGGACATTTAAATCTGGTGCGTTCCTACCAACCTACGCGCAACGTATAATATTCGCATGAATAAGACATAATATTTATTAATTTATATTATTATATAGATTTAAAAGCTTTTACAAACACGTGGTATGAAATATGTTATTTATTTTATTTATTAACAGAAACAAACAACACATTAGATAATTTGGTTAAAAAAAATATTACAATTAATAAGTATATTACATGGTGGGTACCTATTATGTGTTTCATTGTAGTGTCTTATTTATGGTATGCCTCTTAAGTAATTACCGGGTGATGTATGTAGTGGGAAGGTGTGTGTGTGTGTGTGTGTGTGTGTATATGTGTGAGTATGTGTGTATGCATTGAACAAATTATAATATTGACATGATGCTCTTTTTAAATTTGGGCATTGAAAATTAAATAATATGAAGCCAATGCAGAAGAATAGTATTTTTAGATTATTATTATTGAGGCACGTTTTTGTAGTCTTCTTACAAAAAGCTGAACTTCATGGCGGTTAAGAAAACTAGATAGTTTAGTTAATATATTTTTATACATAATATTAATAATACGAAATAATTTAACGGAAAAAATAATTAAGTTTACAAGATACGCAGACAGGGGACTAAAAAATACAAAAGCAAAGTAGAAAATAGAGCATTCTTTAAAGAGGTACATTATTTTCATAATATACATGTCCCTAAGTATTCACTATTTTTTTTTTAATATAAATCTATACATAAATAAAACGGAATTTTACCGAAGAAGCCATTCAAAAAATTAATCACTTAGGTGTAGGTACCCTCATAGAGAGCTAAATTTATGGGTAAGAAACATTCAATATTCTAGAGAATAAACACAAAAATGAACACAGAACTCTAAATACCTTAAATAGGTGGCAGAAGTTAATAAAGGCGACAATGCTTTGCAATTTAAAAAATGGTTTACTTTAAAATGAATTTGAAAAATCAATTTGCCTATATGATCGTTTGAAGTTAATAGTGTACGCTGTGGGATGTGTGGATTTTCAGTTCCGCTGATTTATTACTCTCAATGCAAGAATTTCATACATTATGTAAAATCGGCAATTTAAGGGGGACATAAAACAGAAATGGATATAAACCCTGAAGAAATTAACAGAAAAAAGTGTGGTTTCATTCAAAATTTGTTTTAATTTATACCTACATTCAAAAATGCTGAAAGGCAAATGTATCTAAACAAAATAAGAATGTTAAAAAAATCTTAAATAAATTAGTTTGTAAGACCTTAAATAAATAGACAAACTGAAGTACTTTCGTCAAAAAACACGTGTGCGGATCTTTTTTTAATGATTTTATTTAAACTGAAATAAAAATTCTGAAACTAGCTTTCACAGACAATTTATTGATTTATCTTACTGCATGTTACATGATTTGAAACGTGTGTTGTATAATACAAAATTTTGTTTAAAAATTTAACAAATCTGTCAACGACCTACGTTAAAACCTTATTGTACAAAAAATAAACATGTTTTCTCAAAATTTAAAACATAGCTTTAGTAGATAAAAGAACAGGCTAAAACATACATACCTATTTATAAATTTTCAAATATCGTGACGCCAGAACTCATAATTCAGGGTTGTTAGTGGCACGTATGAACAGATTTTCTGATTAGAGTTAGGATAAAATTGAAACCTAGAATAGTTTAGATTAGTAGTCGATTCGAATTGAAACTGAATTAGAAATTTTCTTCAGAAAACGTTGTGCCAATATCATGATGCCAGAGCTCATAATTCAGGGTTGTTACGTTGTTAGTGGCCCGTACGAATAGATTTTCCGATTTGAGTTAAGATAAAATGGAAATCTATAATTGTTTAGGTTAGTAGCTGATTCGACAAAAGCGTCAGGTTATCACCGAGGCAAGCTTTACTGCTAGCTAAGTTCTCCATCATTGCACTATTATCATATTGCACATTACACATTGACAATCTCCGTGGTCGAGGCGCATGGCTCTCGATTAATTTGTTTCATTTCACAATTTTTATTCATTTAAAACAATATATAGCCTATTTATGGCACGTTTCAGAGATGAAGAAAACTCACAGTATCGCCCTGGTGTAAGCCTGTTGAATAGCCAGGTGCTTCACCATATTCCTTTTCCCCGCGTTCTTCTCCTATATAATTATAAATAACTTAAGCCTCACAATATACCAATGGTGATGACATCGTCTCACTGGTTCCAGGCGGGAGCATTTAGGACTCTTGGGGGTAACTAAAAAAATGGGAGATTTCTAAAAATTGAGGTCATTCGTAACCAGGATGTTTTTTTTTTACATTAACTCCACACAGGAAGCCTTGATTAAAATAATTTTCCTCAGGGCCTATGTCATCTGGGATGCTGTGTGGAGGGTCTTTTTGAGGAGAGGAAGGAATGAATATTGGTCTTGAAGAGACCCATGTTGTAGGAAGGAGGAAACATAGAGGCCGGCAAATCATTCCACAGCCGAGCTGTTGAACATAAGAACGAGTCGAAGAAACGACCCGTTCTCATGTGACAAATGTCAACCGTGTACAAATGTTGGGCACGCGTTTGGCGTGTTTCCCGACTATGCGCCGGTGCCGAAGGGATCAATGATGCTAGTTCCTCGGAGTATCTTCCATTGTAATACCGGTAGAACAAGGATAGCATTCCCACCCGACGCCTGTGCTCTAAAGATTGCAATCCGTCTGTTAAGATGGGAGAATCTATTAAACGGACCGCCCGTTTCTGCACAGAGTCGAGGGTATTTTTCAGGTATTTTGGAGCTCCAGACCAGAGGTGGCTGCCAAATTAACACTAGAAAGACCGGAGCCTTCGTTTTGACGGCAGCCCGAAGTAAAGTGGCGATATAATGGTTAATAATTATTGTATTGGTGTGATTTTTTTTTACATTTCATGATTTATGGTTTAACAACTATGGTGAAAAAAAAACAGGTATGTGTCTTAATTGCTTTTTAAGATATATGGACTTATACCTACAAAGACCGCCGCCGTCAATGTGACGGTTTGGGCCATAATGCTGAGTTCGTTTACAACCTTCTTTACAACAACAATATAACCATTCCTCCTCGTTTATGATAGTACTATTATGTCTGTTTCTTTCTTTCGGTATCGCGTATTATTCATACTCGATCTGTACGTTGATTGGTCACTGTCACATAATTTATAAAAATACCAAAAAAATATTTCTCTAGCCCAAATTTATTTTATGTCTGGTTGGAGAAGGACAGAGTATACGTATACCAGAGTTGATCCAGCTGTGTTAGCTTCCGAAGAACTGACAGAATCATTTATTGGATAACCAACACGTCTGCCATAGGTCATCTCAAGAGCTTTGTCCGGATCTTAGCGGCGGATGCGTCTGCCAAACAACTGCGTGGCAGGCCAGATCCGCAGAGAACGGTTGAGGGTGATCTTTTGACCCCGCCAGCAGGACTCTCAGAACATTGCCTTGCACCACAGTGATGGGGACAGATTCATACGTCGCGCACTCTTGAACACACTGAACCCTAGTTTTCTACCCACCCCTCATACCTCATTTCCTTCCCAGAAACCATTCTTCTTACTTTCCCTGTAGGTACCCTCCACACAGCATTCCAAAAGATGACAAATGCCCTGATGGGAATTATTTTCCTTAAGGCAAGGTTATTAATTATTTTCCTTTGTGTAGTAAATGTAAACGAAAAAGAAAAGAAACCGGAAAATAAAACTTTTGAAAGACGACTGTGCCAAATTAATAAAAAAATATAATAAAAACCAAATGTGTGATAATTGTGAGAAACCCGTTTGTGAAGAGTGCATTCGATTTTATAAAAAAACGTAACAATTCGATATTGTACAAACATAACACATGCTGTACTAAAATTACAGCATTGGGCACTCACATGTTTTTTTCCAGGAAGCCCCTATGAAAAAACCCTCAGGACCTATGTCATCTTTGGGGATGCTGTGTGTATTTATGTGTGCATTGGTGTTTTTAAGGAAAGGAAGGAGAGGAAGTTCTGGGAAGGAAAAAAGTGTGAGAGGTGAATAGGAAAAAAAATTTAAATCTATCCAGGAGTGACGGACGAACGAATCCATCCCTCCCATTGCGGTGCAAGGCGACAGGACGAGAAAGGTCCTGCTGGAGAGGACAAGATAAGGTCTCCCTCAACAAGTGTATACCAACCCGGTCCGCTACGCAGTAGGTGGGCAAACGTATTCGCCACCCACAACCAGACAAACCTCACCCAATGAACCCGGACAACCCTGCTAAGTCACTAAACGTAGCGAACCACTTGGAATGTCATATGGCAGAGATGCTGGTTATCCAATAAATGGTTCCCGGGGCAGCGATACCCATATCCGCCTCCCAATTTGAAAAAAGTGATCAGCCGTCAAAATGACGGCCGTGGTCTTTATAGGTATGGAGCAGTATCCGGTCTTTCTAGTGTTAAACCATGGGGCGCACTTGCGATTTGTACAGTACAGAAGTATCGGCGGGCCCTATACAGGACGCCCAGTTTCTGGGAGGCTAACTTTACTCTGGCTTCGATGGAGCCCCCATACCTGAGCTGGTCACTTAGGGTTACACCAAGTATATCATTGGAGGGCCTGTTCGGAAGATTGCTTCCGTTGAAAGAGACTAGATTTTCATTTCGATCCCTTTTAGACGTAATCAGATAAGATTGGGTCTTTGAAACATTAAATTCAACGAGATTATTTTTACCCCAAGAGAAAACACTCTCGATGTAACCGTCCATTCTTCGCTTCAAAGCCATAAGAGCTGTTGGAGTTTGTGAGCCCTTTGGGAACATGTCAAACAAAAAGCTATCACGAACTCTACTATCATCCGCGTAACAATGAATTGGTGCACATGACAAAAGGTCGTTGATGTGCAACAAAAACAAAGTCGGAGACAGAACCGATCCCTGTGGGACGCCAGCATTTATCGAGTGAGAGGAAGAGGTGAAACCATCGGCTACCGTCTGAATCGACCTCTCCCTCAAGAAGTCGGCAATCCATGTACACAAGGAAGCGGGAAGTCCGTAAAAAGGCAGTTTGTTGACAAGTCCTCGGTTCCAAACCCGGTCAAAGGCCTTGGAAATGTACAGTGCAACCGTTTGGGTCTCACCGAAACGTTCCAGGAATCGCCCCCAAACATGCGTCACATATGCGAGAAGATCACCGCACGAGCGGTTCCGCCGGAATCCGTATTGACGGTCGTTAATAATTTTGTTCTTCTCGAGGTATGTGAGCAGTTTGTCGTTGATCACACGTTCCATCACCTTAGACAGAACTGATGTGATCGCTATGGGGCGGTAGTTGGCCTGGTTGGAGCGGTCACCCTTCTTTGGAATAGGATGGATAACCGCTTTTTTCCAACCAGAGGGCACAGAGCCAGTCCTCAGGGACATTTAAAAAAAATTGGACATGTCAAAATTGGACCTTTTTCTGCAGCGCACCTCTGCAGTACCAGGGCAGGTATTCCGTCAGGCCCACTAGCTTTATTAACATCAAGGCCTCGTAAAACATGGAGCACTTCCCGATGCCGGATCTTCAGCTTTTTCATACAAAAACCGCAGTGAGGAACCGACGTCGGAACAGCACCTTGGTCATCGAGAGTTGAGTTATCCGCAAACATTTTTCCTAATAAGTTAGCCTTTTCGTTGGCGGTTTTGCTAGTGAGCCATTGGAGGACCCACCACTTACCCGCCCTGGTATAGGTAACAGATGGTTACCCCTTCAAGGCTCTTGCAAGGACTCTAATTTTTTTGGTAAAAACGACTCTACATTTGAAAACGAAACTAAACCTCCAATGTCCCTGCATACGTTGTTAATAAGCAGCATGCAAGTGCTTAGCAGGAAATACAGATACAATATGTGTTAGTATGACAAAATATAGACAAGACAGTGGGACAGGTTGGTGAAAGTCCACGAGGTGGCAAGCGCTGGGTGATTGTATCCAGCGTATCCTACAAGCACCTGTTTGGGAGGAAGACACAGTAGATACGTAATAAGGGCATGGCAAACGGTTGGGAGTCCTCTCCAATCGATTGGCAGTCCCAGCAAGAATGCGCATGACGTTCGGTCTAGTCGTGAACCACACTCAGCTTCCGCGCCCCTTAGCCGGTTCCTCGGTGATGCCTCAAAGAAAAGTAAATGGGAGATTGGGGGGAAATACCCGACGACCCTAAGGAATTCAGCGTCGAGTAGCCGGAGGCAAGGCGAAGGAGAGCCGAGGTCGCCCCCCCAAACCTAAAGCCTGCACATGTTGCTGGGGGTGGCGCAATTGATTTTAGAGGGCACCGTGCCATCGTCAACCGACTCCTGTTGATGCAAGGACGAGGTCTAGCGCACCCTCAGAAGGGGAAAAAGAGACATAACAAAATAGATAGATGCAGTTCAGTTCAGCCTTCTGAGCGAAGCAAAGTAGCATTGTGAGACTAAAAAGAAAAAGAGAACAAAGAAACCAAAACAAACTAAAAAAACAAAGTCGAGTATGTTAGTTGTATCAATAGTGTTCCTTGGAATATGAAGCTGGAAAAAAAATAAAATCACACAAAAATGATGGAAAATAATGAAAATAATAAACAGGTATCTCGATAAAACATCGTCTAGCATAGCTTGGTTAAATCTAAAAGAAACCATGTGAAAAGAAATAAAATAGGCATAAAAAAGATAGTCACACAAAAATAAAAGAAATAGGAAAAAAAATTTATACAATAGAATAAGATAAATTACCAAAGATAGATATGATATAACAAAAAAAATGCAGATATAAAGCATAAAACATAAAATTCTTGCAGTAGATGTAATAAAGTAAAGGGAATGTCCGTGGATTCAAGAGCAGATACACCTGGCAACTACATGATTTTACAGCTAGTCAGCGACTCTAAGATCAGGCCATCTCTCAACCCAGACTTTCGTAAATTTCCTCAAACACTCAAAGTTCACCTTATTCGAAACGAGATCCGCGTTCCAAGCTGGTCTCGTAGTAACTTGCAAGCCATCGAGCATTTCCTCTCGGGCATCCGTCAAAATCTCGCAGTGCCACAGAATGTGCTCGGCTGTTTGATCAGTATTACCGCAAGCGCAGTTAGGATGGGGTGATAGAGAGAGACTATGAAGTCTCCCTCTGAACTCCCCATGACCGGACAGAAGTTGGGTCACATGATGATCCCTAGTGATGTACGCCCCTTCCATTCTGAGTTTAACTGACGGGAAGAAGGAGAAAGTCCACCTTCCCGTATTTGACCTATCCCAACGTTCCTGCCATTCTCTCAAAGTTCTTTCTCGCATCTCTCTAAGAAGTCCTGGGAGGGAAACCGCTCCACCTGGTATTAGCTCAATACCATGATGGGTTGCAGTTCTTCCTCTTGTTAGAAGCTTCTTTGTTAACACCTCCCTAATTTCAAGATCGATAGGCAAAACGCCGGCCAAAACTGGCAAAGCGTCCGAAGCGACTGTTCTGTACGCACCCGACAGCGCCAGCAAGGGGACTCGCTGGCCTCTCTTGAGCGCCGAGAGTATGAGTGCATTCTCCAGGCAGTGCTCCCACACAGAGGCCGCATACGAGACTTGCGCCACGTAAGCCCCCCTGTATAGGAGTCGGAGCGCTGGAGAACGCAGTCCCCACTCAGCAGTAGAGATTCTTCTCAATTTCAAAAAGAGGGCCTGGGCCTTACTTGATACGCTTTTAACATGGGTCAAGAATGAGGACGTTCGATCCAAAGTGACGCCTAGGTATTTAGTGTTCTCAACGAATCGGATGTTGGTATCTCCCATTTTGATAGTGGGATTTCTACTTCTATTGAGGTTACCCTTCATCAGGAGTCCCATGGTCTTGTGGGGAGCGAAGGTCAGCCGATTTCTCTTTCCCCATTCTAAAGTCACACTTAAAACCTCTTCAGCTTTACTCTCAACTTCTTTTCTGCTGTTCCCCGAGACCAGATACAATTTGTCATCAGCGTAATCTACCGAGATACATCCTTCAGGCAAGGGCAGCCTGGAGGAATCGTCAAACAAAATGTTCCAAAACTCAGGTCCAAGGATTGAACCCTGAGGACAACCCATGTCAACTATTCGTTCAATCAGATAGTCTCCAAAAGAAAGGATGACCGTTCTGTCGCAGAGGTAATCAGCGCAGATCTTGAACGGATTTTGTGGACATTTCCTATTTTTGAGCTTGACAAGTATCATCGGCCACCACGCATGATCGAAGGCACCAGTGATATCGAGGAAGATTCCTATTACGTACCTCTTTTGGCAAGCCTTCACCCAGTCAAGCGCATACGTGATGGCGTGCTCAGTGGACATACCGGGGACAAAACCGAACTGCTGCTGGCAGGGTGGGGATAAGGTTTGACGTAAACGCTGCCTAATCAGTTTCTCCAGGATCTTCCCCAGGACAGGTAGCAGGGTGATTGGACGGTACGCTTTCACGTCCGACCTTGGTTTATCGTTCCCCTTTGGTATAATCCTAAGCACGCCCCTCTTCCATTCAGAAGGGAAAGTTCCTCTTCTCATGCATGTATCCATCACCTGGAAGAGCTCCTCCTTGGCGTGGATCCATACTTGCTTCGCTATTATTCCATTGAGCCTATCATGCCCTGGTGCCTTCTTAAGACCCACACCCTTGATTATCAGCTCGATTTCCACTTTAGTTACTGCTGTCATCCTAACCTCCTGGGCGAGGTTTCTCGGTGGGAGCCGTGACAGATTTCTAATCTGTTTGTGGTGGTCGCTTTCCCCAATTACTGAATCTACAGGAACTAACTTGCCCAGAAGTGTATTGAGAGTGGATGCCACGTCCACACTTTCAACGTTCATTCCGTCCTTTTCGGTTATTACGCTTGTCAAATACCGGTCAGAGCCTTTTCCCGTTTTATCAATGGCGCTGTGGATATCCCACGGGTTGGCGTTGCCCACTTCTTGTACCCAATTATGCCATGCAGCTCGTTTCGCTGAGAGGATTGCCTGTTTGAAGGCTTTACGGGAGACACTGAGTCGTGACTGAAGGGCGTATGTCTCCTCCTGCGTACACTCGCCGCGTCTGGACACGCTCAGGGCTCGATAGGCTCTCTTATAGGCCCCTTTCAGCGAATTCAGCTCACTCGACCACCACGGCGTCCTGATAACTGTCTTTGTGTTTGATCTTCCCAAAGACTGCTCGGCAGCTGATACCACGGCTGCATTAAAAAAATTCCCCAAATTATCTGGATCTCTAGCTGCTACGTCGTGAAATCCTCTTAAAGTATCACGTAGAGCATCCCCAAAGTTATCCCAATTCGCCCGGGAGGTTTTGAAGTTCCAGGAGGATCTTGGAGCTTCCGTCTTTTTGACACCTACCGTAAAAGTTATTAGCCTGTGATCAGAGGCAATTGCGCTTTCATGAACTGTCCACTTTGATATCTTGGTCGCAACAGATCCAGAGCAAAGAGTTAGATCAATGTTGCTCTCACCAGAAGTGTTCAAGAAAGTGGTGTAGATACTTTGTTCATTTATTATGGATAGACCTTGCGCCGCAATGAGGTCTTCGACGGCGTCTGAGCGCTCCGTCCTATAATTACAGGAATCGAACCACAGTGGTGAGCGAGCGTTAAAGTCTCCTCCAATAACTATGTTACGTCTTTTAAGCGCGTTTAGGGCGCGCGTCAGACTCAAGATATGTGGTCCTACTGGATTACAATATTTAAAGTAAACTGAGATCAAAAAGATCTCAGTTGTCCCAAATTTAATTGATACGCAGGTTTGGTATTCGTTCGACAATCCCGCTAGAAGGAGGGGGCTGATCAATGAAGTATTGACCAGAACACCCGCCCCCGGCGAGGCGCCAATTTCGAGTACCGCACCCGGAAAGTTAACTGGTGTCTTACCTAGCCTGGTGTATTGCTCCTGAATTAGCAAGATGTCGATTTTTAGGTCAGACATGACCCGCAGCGCCTCGATCGTGGCCGCCCGTGACCTCTGCAGGTTGATCTGCCCTCTGGAGAGAAATTTATTAATATCCATAATCGGTCATTCGGACCTGATTTTCTATGGCTGCTTTCTGGGCTGGGCACGATCTGTCACCCGTGGAGTGGTCAGCCGGTTTCTTGAACCTGGTGCACGTAGCACAGACAGCAATCTGTGTTTTCTTGGGGCAATCTTGGTAATCGTGGCCGGCCGCGGCGCAGTGTCGGCAGGTTATGACTTCCTGGGTACAGGCTTTTGATATATGGCCATATTGATGGCATTTAAAGCAACGCGTAGCCCCGAGGTAATCGCGAGCTCTACACGCATTCCATCCAAGAAAACACAGACCGCTGTCAATGAGAATCTTTCTGGCCTCCGGATGGCAGGTAATAACCATATTCATGGTGCCGCTATCTCTTTTTCCAAATAAAGAGACTCTTCTTATCGTGCGAAGGTGGTCTTCTTTTGTGAGATTACACTTACCTAATATGTTGTTATCATATATCTCACTGAAGAGGGGTATGTCGGACTCTGGTTTTCCCTTGGGCACATCATAGATTACTATCTTTGGTAACCTACCTTGAGGAGCGACCATTTTTATACCTTTAGCCGTTAATTTATCTGCTACTTTTTTGATATTGGACAGGCCATTGGGTGAGGTGGTCTGCAAGGCAATACCTGCGCCTCTAATTTTGCGGGTTTTCACCACTTGAAAACCGTCCTTCTTGGGGTCTAGAATCGAGGTCAGGTTTTTTTGCAGTTCTTCAGAAGTCTTTCCCTCAGGTTCGGTTGGGCAGAAGAGCAGGGTTGGTTGAAGTGCTGGTAATTGACGTTCGTAACCATTCATAGTAATGGTTTTGGAGGCAGGAGCCCCCGAGGCAACGCCAGCATAGGATTTTCTTGGAATAGGAATCTGTTCAGAGGGCTTCGTTGGTGTCAGATTATTTAGCATAATTATTTTATCCAATTTCGTTGTTATGCTTTTTTGGGAGGCTAAGACCGCAGACAGTGTTTGCGCTCTCGAAGTCGCCGCTGCGTGAGAAATTGCAAAGTTTAGCAAGCTTTTTTTAATTTCATCTAAAGATCTCGTAACTGTGGCTCTGGCCTCTTTGTTTAATTTATTTTTTCCATCAGAGATAGTCTGCGAAATAATCATCATCTGATCCCATATTGGGTTTAAAGTTTCAGCGTTAACCTCAGTTAGATCATTTTCTTCCGTAAGTAAGGAGTCCTCCTCTCTAACACGTTTCCTATTTGCCTGGTTGGGAGAGGATGCGAGAGGTTTTTCTGGGGCAACAGGTGATTCCTTACGGGTTTGAGTCTCAGTAGTGGGGTCATTTGTAGAGTGAGACTCACTCAGACGCTCACCGTGGATGCTAGTGAACGGGGATTCTGATGCGCGTCCACTCATACCTGTTAGGGTTGGGTCTCGTACACCTAGTGATTTCTCAAAAGCAGTGGTTCTTGGAGAGACATCCCGTGTCGAGCGAAGAGCTCTCCTCAGTTCGAGATTTTCCTTTGCCAAAAGTTTAAATTTAGTATTAACATCACCTGGATATTGTTCATCTTGGTCATCCGAATCGGAAGACGCCATTTTTTATCGCACTGTTACGATAAAACCGTCACGATTAAAAAAAAAATCTATTTAGAAATCAAGAAACTAAAATATTGAAACCAAAATACAAAAAAAAATACAAAAAAGAGGAAGAAGATGACTTTATATGTCATCGGGGAACGTCCCTTAACCTATGTATACACTTAGTATTAAAAAAAACGTTTAAATCAGTCAATTATCTGTTATTGTTAAAAGTGATGAAAAGTCACTTGACGAACTGACGTGTGATGAGATGGATATTTCAAAAAATACACTACCGCGAGATTTAAAACTAAATCATTAGTAACTATGTTATTATGCCACCGAATTTGATGGGATTTTCACTATTAACTAGGGAATTATAAACTATGTATGGATATTGTTGGTTATACGGGAACTTTAACACTCTAAATTGTTTAGTTTCACACTTTAAAAGAATAATGTATGTCGCAAGGTTTGGCCTTTGGGCCAAAACCGGCTATTGTTTTTAAATCACAAATAAACGTTTGTTACGAACTTAAGACACTATTTAACTTTTTTTTTGAGGATAAATTAACCTAAATATATACCTAAAATCTTTATAAACATTGTGATCATAAACTTTACACCTTTGAGGTAAACCTCAGGTAAACGTCACTGCCGCACTTATAATTTAAAATTATTAGTTATTATTGGATATAAAACACTAAAAATACACTAATGTGGGGGGAATAACACCCTACGCACGTATGCGCAACAATATTTGCCTTTCTTTTAACTTTTACCAGATTTTTATTAAATTTAAACGGGTAAGTTATGAAAGCATCCGTACCAACAAAAGTTAGAACTGAACCAAGAAAAAAAAAAGTTAGAACTGAACAACACTTGCTAGTGAGCCGTCAGGTCTGGTAAAAGGTGGCAGTAATTGCGACCTATTGAGCCCGCAAGGGACCAGAATTGCCTGCTGCCATGCGGGCATGCAGCCAGCTTTCTGCTGATCTGCTGGTCATGCTCAAATTTTGACCTACTTATGATTCTCTTGGTTTCCTTTGCCATTTTGTTGTAAGCTGTTCTGTCTTCGGATGTTCTAGATGTGTTGTAGGCTCGGTTAGCCGCGTTTTTTCGTCGCACTGCTTCAGCGCATTGTCGACTGAACCACGGCTTAGAGCCTACACCAGTTTCCTTAACAGTAGATTGGATGAAGCCATCCATCGCGGATGTGATGACTTCACCAATTTCCTGGGCACATCTTGAGGGATCCGAAGTCCAAAAACAGACAGTTGACCACGGAAAAGCATTGAAATGTGCCCGCAGACCGAACCAATCTGCTGACCTATAGTGCCACACTTTTCTCTTCAGCCTCTCGTTTGGTGGTCTGAAGTTTACAAGGATTAATGTCGTCACCAGGCAGTGGTCGGACGATCCTAAAGGCGCTGTGACTTCAATCTTGTAACCGTGTGGCACAGTAGTTAAAAAAAGGTCTTACAGATTGGAACGGTGAGTCTGGACATCAGAAACCCTTGTGGGCTCCTGAACCATTTGCTCCAATCCGTAGCAAAGGGCGAAGGATTCCGCTTGGCGTCCAGCCGAGTCTGTTGATCCTGAGAACTTCAACTAAGGTTCGTTATGAATATTGAAGTCCGCCAGGACCACAAACTCTGCCGTAGGGTAGCGGGGCAAGAGGTCATCGATAGTGTCGCTTAAGTGTTTGAAGAGCTCGTACGTGTCTGATTCGCTAAGGTTCGGTGAGCGGTATAAACACGCGTGGAATCTTACCGTACTGGCAAGATTGACGCGTACCCACATTACGTCGAATCTGGAGTTTTCCAGATTCAACAGTCGCACACAGTTGACGTTAGCTCGACTATAGAGACAGACACCTCCTTTAGGTCTGAACTTGCCTGCGAGGGTGAAGCCCGGGCAGTCCAGATAGGAGGCGCCTACAGGCTCAGCTACCTGTGTTTCACAGGAAAAGTAGATTATTTAGTAGAAAAAAGATGGTGGTGGACAGAGTTTAAATTGGTGTGCAGGCCGCGAATGTTGATGTAATTCACCAACAGTTTTGGCCCGCACCGGGGACGCGTACTCCTCGCCGGTGAAATGACGTTAATTGTTGATGGTTGTATATGCATGATTTTATTTGTAGGGTTATTTAAGTGTGAAATGAGAGGAAGGAAGGTCAGGAAGGGAAAAGGTAAAAGGGTGGGTAGGATGCTGGGGTTCAGAGTTTCCAGGAGTGACGGACGTATGTATCCAACCCACCCACGGCGGTGCAAGGCGATGGGTAGGGAGAGTCCGGCTGGAGAGGTCGCCCAATGCGCCCCAAACGCTATTGCTGGGTCCCCTCCGGTCACGAACCGGCACAACAGCAGCGGCGGGGTTTTTACACTCGTTGATGGGGCGGCCCACCCTCAGTCGTGAGCCTGAGGGTCGGGGCCTGTACTACCGAGCGGCCCGGAAAGCGGTAACCGGTTGTAAAGGGTCTCCCTCAACCAGCATCTCCCAATCCGGCTCGCCACGCAGAAGGTGGGCCGACGCACCCGCCATCAAGACCTAGACAAACATTACCCCAAGAACCCGGGCACTCCTGCTAAGTCACCAAACGTAGCGAACCACTTAGGGTGACCTGTGGCAGAGGTGTTGGTCATCCAATAAATGGTTCCCAGGGCGGCGGTACCCATACCCGCCTACCAAATTATTTAGGTATCTTTAAAAAAATTAAATTGTTTGTCATAAAATTAAATATTTAAAAAATCAGTTTAATATAATCAATAATATGTTTTCCACGCAATCTTTTAATAATTGTTCCTCAAACAAAAGCAAATCTTCTTTCCGTGCAAAGGTCATGCAAACTTTCGAAATCAATTTATACTTTTTTGAGGAAAAGAGTTAATACGGCTAAAATTTTATTTAAAATGATATATTTCCAGTTTTATCTGGTTTTTCCCTCTTAAGTTCGTTAGCTTGTACGAGTTCTAGTAAGCGAGATGTAGATAAATTGGCGGCAAGTGTTATCAGTTATGTTACACTTTTATTTTTTTATTCTGTGTTTTTAATGTACATATTATGTTGGTCGGCAATGAATTTAAATTTGACTATTGGCTATTGTGAATATTCGATCTTATGTTTCCAAAACATGAATCATGAGATTGATATAACGTTTTTTATGTGTTAAAAAATACCGGAACCAATATGACTATAACATTTTTATTTGTGGTTTCGATTGTTAATAAATTAATGTCTCTCATTAGAAGGCTCTCAGCGTGTCTCCCACTGGAAAATAAAGTTACGGTGTAAACTTATTTTCACAAAAAGTTGAACTTTGAAGTTATCAATTTATTTTACTTTGTAGTTATCAATTTATCCACGGATATTAAACATAAAACCGAAGATCTTTAGAGAAGTTAAAGTACTTTCTTGAAAGTCAAACCATATTTTGAAACTTCAAAAGTAAAGATATCAAATTGAGTAGTTCCCACTCCTTTAATTCATTTATAATAATTACTAGCAAAAGTCGCCGACGTTGCCCGGGGTTTCCTATGATTTGAGGTTGTGATTTCTAGTAAGCTGGATGAACCTGGAAATGGTTATTTAAAAAAAAAATCTTTTAGGTAATCGATTCAATTCATCGTTTCATATCTTCCTCTTGTAAATCATGTTGTTACTATTAAGAAATTACAGTTTATCGGTTTTAATAATTAGACTCCGTAGAGATAATTTATTTATTGACTTCTTCTACCATTAGAACCACTCTCTAAACACTCCTGGCAGTAACAAGAACAAAATTTCAAATAAACATGAAACTTACAGTGAAACCAATCCAATAGTTTTTGAGTCCATATTGCACACACTTGCGGACATTGTATTTTATTTACATAGATACATAATATAAATAATATAGCCGAAGTCCCGGTGACAGCAATTAATTCCATAATTTTGAACGTCAAGTGGACAAAACTCCAAGTGATATCAAAATTCTGCTTTAAGGGATGTGTAATGAAAACAGTGACCTTTCTCTTGTTTACAAGGTCAAGTGTGCAAAAACTCATCAATCTCGAAATAAAACTGTAGATTTGTCAAGAACAAGAATAGAGCCACGCCGGCGCACTTCTTTACATACATTGACATTAATAGATAACACAGGACTGCGACTGTTTTTTTTTTCTTTGAAATAAGAGGTAATTCCCATGTATTTTTGGTTGCTGAATTCGGGAAAATTATCAAAAAAATTCCATCACGTAAGGTTTTTCCGGAAAACTCAAAATGCTGTGGGATTGCCTATTTTAAGGCGCAAAACGGAGTTTATTGCCGAAATATATTTTTTTTATTAATTCCAACTTATTATAAGATAATGTTATGTTTCATAGACTGAAACAAATCATTTAGTAACTCATGGCGATAAAATTAGTCAGCGTTGAATCACATATATCGGGTTTTTCCATAGTAAGTATGATGAGAGAATGCCGAAATTCCCAAGTTGCCCACTACCTTCCATGCCCTTTTATTTATTATTTCTGTTCCAACTTTCCTAAGGTGCATTTCAAAAATGACTTCAAGAGGTTGTGTAAATTCTTCTGAGAGTTGTTTCTATATTTGTGGTGAATTTGTAGTGAAAAAACAACAATGAAATATTACTGATTTTGTTAAAAAAGCGTATTTGGTGTAAAGATAGGGGGTCCAGGACAAATCTTGGGCCCCGCATGGAGTTTGTTCAGGGTGTGTTGAAGGACTTAGAATGTGATCAAAAAGTAAAGTTAATTTTTTCGTTTTGGTGTTCCCATGATCTCTGGAGAGAGCCTCGAAACCACAACGATGACTCCTATTTTTGTTTGTGCAATGTGCAAGGGTGTATGTAGTACCAAAAAAAAAAAAAAAAATTGTTTCCCAAACATGGATTCGGCACTCCGCCCAGTCCCTCACGTACCTGGCATTCCTACACCACAAGCACCCCCCAAAGCCTAGACGATTTGCCATCATCAGAAGAAACTTCTAGTGAGGATTTTCAAGTAGGCGACTCCAGTGGACCTCAACAATTTTAATGTAACGTCCCACAAAAGAAAAAGCACAAAACGAAGCTTCGAAACTAAAATAGCAGATTTTATATAGATTTATAATTGTATATAATGTAAATAAAACATTTTATGACTTAAAATTAATTAAATTTGCATATTTTATGTTTTTTTTTCTTTTGAAAATTCTCTACAGAAGTAGTGTAAGGCGGGTTTTGCCTATATTTTAATTTCCACTTTGCGGAAAATTCAGCGTACCAAAATACACATAATTCACCCATTACCATTAAAAAAAAAGTCAATTTGCAGACCTGTGATGCTCCATAGAGAACTTTCAGACATCCCACACAAACGGAAAAGCTCAAAACGGTGTTTTGAGGGAAAAAGATGTAGATATTATAAAGAATTATAAATCCTTATTGTATATACATATTATTTTTATCAAATTGTATTTTAAAAATGTACATAAACCACTAGTCATAGATTTTTTTTTCATTTCAAAATGCATTTTTACCTACATGTAGGTACTGCGGGTTTTGCATAACTTTCATTTTCATTTTGCGGAAAATCCCTACGTGCTGGAGAAAAACTGAGGGCATATTTGGACTCAACGCACCAAAATACATACAATTCACCCATTACGGTGAAAAAAAAAATCAAAAAGTGTCAATTTGCAGGCCTGTGTAATATAACTGATTTCTTTATGCAGAGTTTTTCAAAATTTAGATGAAGAATTTTTTTCTAACATTAAACGTCAAGTGTGAAGAATTTCATCAAAAAGTATCAAAAACTCATTTAAGGCGTAGGAAAAAAGGGTGAGGGTGTTTTTTCGTAATTTCGTGTAATTTCTCATGTATTTCTCGTAATGGAAATTTATTTGGTATTATTTTAATAGACTATATTAACATCATAAGATGCCAATTAATCATTCATTGATTGGTACAATCGTAATTATGTCAATATCAGTAGTTAGATTTTGTGTCTTCTAGGTCATGAAATGGTTGATGTTTCAAAATATATGACAATTTCAGCAGAAGTAATGAAAAATTAAGCTTACTTCGGACGCACACATGGACCCGCCCACTATAGATATCTACTTCTACTCAGGTTTTATTTTTGATAATTCGTTGCACATTTTGAATTATTTAGAATAAGGTTTCTTTTATTTTTATTCTAGATAAAATTATTTTCTAATATTGTTCTTCCTCAATTTCTCGTGAGGCCAAGCAGTTGAAGATTAAACTCTACATTATTCAACATTCATTCCGCGAACAGAACATTTTCGTTTTGAGAACATTTTAAAAAATTCATAAAACATAAATATGTTATATTAAGGACCTCACTAGTAAACGTGTTTTAAAATAAACGTAACTGATGTGCATTTACCATTACTGTAAGGAAAATGGTCGTTTATCAGTTGTGTAAAATTTAAAGCGCATGAAAATTGACAGTTTTTCCAAAGCAAGATTATCCCATAGTCATTTCAATGTAATATCTTTATTACTTTGTCTAAAAGAAAGGAATCTGTTAAAAAAATATGTAAATAAAGATTAAATTAATTAAACGCACCGGTTACCGGCGTCGAAATTTAAAAAAAATCTTTAAAATTTATAGTTCTGCAAATTTCAACAAAAGCACAATCGATAAGATTATACTTTTAAGTATATAAAATGCATTTACTATCTGCTTCGGTCTTCTGAAAACAAACGAAACAAACAAACAAAATTGGCTATCGGAAAAAATATATTTATATTGATATTCATATGTATGAAAAAAATGTTGAATCTGTAGATATAAGATGTAAATTTTAAATTTAAAAAATGTATATGAAACTAAAATATAAGCACCTGTTGACAAGCCAATTCAATTGGCTTAGCAGGACTTGTTTGTTGATTATATTATGTATTATCTATTCTTTCAATAAAATAAAAAAATATATATATATTATTAAGAATTAAAAATAATAGTTGTTATTCTATGTAGGCATCCTTACCGCCACCGTCTAGTCGGTTGAAAACTTACCAATATTTTCTCATCACGAGTTTTCTTTTCTAAAAGAAGAGAATTTTCCTTTTCTTTTGCAAAATCTTCTTTTTACTTCTCCTTTTTCGGTCAGTCTTTTCCTTCCTCTTCCGATAGCATCTATATTTCTTTACTGCTCTTCTCAAAGCAATTTTGATGGGGTGATCCCGTCCGCAAAATTTCATCTTGTCGAGATTCAATCATAGGCGAAGGTTTTACAGCAGCCGGCATTAAACTCGTAGAACTTCGTCAGAAGTTGTTTCAAAAACTTAATTTTATATAAATTTTTTATCAAAATGACTTTTTTTGCAATAGAAAATACTTTCCGTCGGGGCCTGCGTCATCTTTAAGGATGCTATGTGGAGGATCTAAAAGAGAGGAAGAAGAGGAAATTCTCTAAGAAGAAGAAATATAAAAGTTTGAAGGGTGGTTAGGAATCTGGGAGCAGCGTGTCCATGAGTGACGGATGTATAAATCCATCCCTCCAACTGCGGTGCAAGGCAATGGAGCAAGAGAGTCCTGCTGAAAAATTCAAATGATTTCCCTTAACCAGTCTCTCGGCTCGTCAAGCGTCAAGTGGGCTCACGCGCCCGCCTCCAAGACATAAACAAACCTCTCCCCATGAACCGGGTACCCCTTTTCAGTCACCAAATGAAGCGAACCGCTTGGGAAGACCCATGGCAGAGGTCAATTAAATATGTAATCTTAAGAAAAAAAAAACTTTTGCAGAAACCTTTGCTTATAAAAAATTGACAACGTAACCGGTCTTTAAATTGAGCAAAACGTGAATTTGGCTTCATAAAAATTGCAAAGTTTTTTCTGTATAAACTTTGTAGGTCTAAGCAAGAAATTCAAAAGCTCAATTTCTGTCGTTTTCATTTTCATTTTACAATGCGAAAAATATTTTGCCCATCTATTCAATGAGAAAGTTTTCAGAAAAGGGTTGAATTTTTGCAAGAAGCCAGACATAAAATTCTAGTGTGTGACACTTCAAACATTTTATTTAGTTATTTGTAGAAATTTTTACTGTTTGTTCTTTTACACAACGCTGGAAGAAATAAAAAATGTCTCGTTTTTCCTGTACTTAGAACACTCTTATTGGAAATTTAAAAACAACGTCGAGTGACTGAAATTTCTGAAAGGAAAACATTTTAACATATTATATTTTTAAATGTTTTAACAGCAAACTGTTTAATACAAGCTAGATGGAAATAACACATCAATCAAGCACTTGTAACCCACCTTCGAGGTTTATTAACCCTATATGAAAATAAATTGTAATAAACAATAATTTAATTTTTAAATACTCTTTAGATATTTATTATTATTAAAAAAATCTATAAAATTATAAGTGTGCAGTTCACACGCGGTAGAAGTGAAACCTTCAGAAAACTTAAGTAGACAATAGTAGGGAGGCTACGAAGCACCGCACAAGGAGGAGACCGATAGGATACGAAGCACCGCACAAAGGTGAGACCGATTATTCTATCTCATTCCCTCGCAGACTAAATCCTGTAGATGTATGTGTATTTCTCTTTTTGGGTCGCTTTTTCGTTTCATCGAGTTTCAAATCAATCAATCAATCAATCTGTGCTATAAAGTTTAAATTTAAAAAAAAACTGTTTTATACATATACCTTCCAAAGTAAGCTCCATTTTTTCTGAACGATATAATATAACATCTTAAGTTCAATAAATAACCTAAAACCTGCAGCAAATCTCGCATGTGGTACCCTTAAAATGATAAAATAGGCTCGACGCAAGTTCGTCTGGAAAGATATCGAATCTGATTTGAATAGAGAATTAATTAATCTATTTAAAAAAAAAAAGAAAATTGTCGTTTGATTTTTATTTACCCTTCGAAATAATTTCTCGAATGAAATAGTTTGTACACATTAAACAATATTTGAAATAAAATTAGAAATGATTTACGTTAAGGTTTTAGGAAAAAACCTTTCTACTTACCTTTCAAAGTAGCCTCCTTTTTTTAAACCGAAAAAAACACTTTACGCTCATAAACAACCTTAAATGGGCGCGCGGCGAGAATCCAATAAAAGCAAATGATCAATTCATTGGCTAATTTATCTGACTCTTAGGCTCTGGTACTAGTAAACACGCGCATTAATTAACCCAATTCAAATTGCATTTGCCACACTAACTCCCTGGTAATACCCCCGTGACGTCAACGTTCAAGATTTCTAAAGTGATTTATTTCATTCTAGCTTGTATGGGACGGCACACAGTACAGCGCAGCGCCGCGATTGTCAGTGTATATCTTGTGTTCAGTTAGAAATTTGTCTGAACATCGAATCCCGCTGCTGTTTCGAAAAATGTCAATATTTTTCTATTTCTAGTTTCAACCTAACTCATAGTAGGTGCAATAAGTAAATGAAACAAGTCGAAGCGGAGATAGGCAGTTTGTTTAATTAGATTAGTTTACTTTCTATAGAAATTCTACTAAGACCTGTTTATATTTTGTGATTGATACGATAAATAAGTCAACAACATCCTCATGACCTTTTCCCAAATTCTGCAACGGTGAACGGGAGTATACAATTGTGATTCCGTATTGGAGTTGTCACAGTAAACCGGTAGATATTGCCTCGACGTTGGTTTGCGAGGTATATGGAAAGAAAATAAATATACTAGTTAAGGGCTCATTGGAGGACCCACCACTTACCCGCCCTGGCATAGGTAACAGATGGTTACCCCTTCAAGGCTCTTGCAAGGACTCTAATTTTTTTGGTAAAAACGACTCTACATTTGAAAACGAAACTAGGCCTCCAATGTCCCTGCATACGTTGTTAGTAAGCAGTATGCAAGTGCTTAACGGGAAATAGAGATACAATATGTGTTTGTACGACAAAATATAGATAAGACAATGGGACAGGTTGGTGAAAGTCCACAAGATGGCAAGCGCTGGGTGATTGTTTCCAGCGTATCCTACAAACACCTGTTTGGGAGGAAGACACAGTACATAAATAATAAGGGCAAGGCAAATGGCTGGGAGTCCTCTTCAATCGATTGGCAGTCCCAGCATGAATGCTGGGACAGCCAATCGATTGATTATTGAATTTATGATTTTAATTGTGTAGTCAATTATTGAATTTATGATTTTAATTGTGTAGGCATTGGCCCAAGCACTCATTTTTAAAAGAATTTGTTAATAAGCTAATAACGCCAGGGTTTTAAAATATCAAACCTAGTTGACATTACAATAGTATTCATTTCCTTTACCAAAACGTCAGAGAACGTACAACTAAATGTTTTCTACTTTTGTCTTATGTTTTGGTAAACAATTTCGATATAATAGGACTTACCGATACTTGAGACTGAGCTGAAGTCAGTGTGTACAACCAGGAGCTATGTATTGTTATGGGTTGCCCATATACCTATCTATCGTGCGAACATCACGAAGCCAGATCGTGTCAGGAAGCCTATCACGCGTGTCTTGCAGCCAATGAACAGGCCCTAAACATTTTTACTACCATATAAGGTCATGTATTTAGGACATTTGCACGCGTCCACGGCATGCAAACCAGCACCCGTTCCCTTCGGACCAATAAGAGAGGCATTGCCCATATATGGGGTTTGCCGTCTCCCTCTACGGGAGACGCAAGGGAAACAGGAAACAAGCACGGCAGTTCCAAGCAGGCACCGGAAGCGAGCGGTTCTTCCCGACCGGGACGTGTTGGGCGACGGTAGTTCCCACTCGTAACATTAAAGTCAGCGTCGGCTCGGATTGCTGGACCCCTTACGAGCCACCATGCGCCACCAGCCCTGTGCCATGGCCCCACTCCTGCCCGTGCTACGCCTTCGCCACCCGCTCGTAACAATGTGAGCGTCGGCCAGGATTGCTGAACTCCAGGAAACCCCTGACGCTCCTGCTGCGCACCAGCCCTGTGCCATGGCCCTACTCCTGCCCGTGCTGCGCCTTCGCCACCCGCTCGTAACAATGTGAGTGTCGGCCAGGATTGCTGAACTCCAGGAAACCCCTGACGCTCCTGCTGCGCACCAGCCCTGTGCCATGGCCCTACTCCTGCCCGTGCTGCGCCTTCGCCACCCGCTCGTAACAATGTGAGCGTCGGCCAGGATTTCTGAACTCCAGGAAACCCCTGACGCTCCTGCTGCGCACCAGCCCTGTTCCATGGCCCTACTCCTGCCCGTGCTGCGCCTTCACCACCCGCTCTAACAATGTGAGCGTCGGCCAGGATTGCTGAACTCCAGGAAACCCCTGACGCTCCTGCTGCGCACCAGCCCTGTGCCATGGCCCTACTCCTGCCCGTGCTGCGCCTTCGCCACCCGCTCGTAACAATGTGAGCGTCGGCCAGGATTTCTGAACTCCAGGAAACCCCTGACGCTCCTGCTGCGCACCAGCCCTGTGCCATGGCCCTACTCATGCCCGCTCCAGCGCCTGCTGCCCGCTGCTTCGCCGCTGTTCACACGTGAGCCTTCATAATACCCCCCCCCCCCTCTAGTTATTCGTGAGCCATTTAGATTCTCAGCCCAAATCACCCCTTCCTAGGCACCCGCCAGTCAGGACTTAAACTGAGCTATTGTCTTGCATTACCTTGCTTATTGTCAATAAACCTGTCTATACCAACTACCTGTTTCACTGGACATTTTGCCTGTAGAGAGACCGTACCCCCCAATACTAAGTTCTCATACCCAGCAGCTGCCGTCGGCACCCCTGTAACACTGGCACCCAACATGTAATACGTAACAGTATATATTAGCTATTAACATGTTTACGTGTTTTCAGGAAAGACAAAGATGGTGGTAGTGGTTGCCTTTTAGCTGTTAAAAGTAAACTTAAAGCTGAACACATGCCTGCTCTGGAGGCTTGCGGAGGAAGACATGGGTAAAAATTTCAATCGGTTTTTGAAGTAAAACTACTTTACGCACGCTTGACTTGTAGAGTAAGCTGGTGAATGCGTGACGAGAGCGGTCGGGCCTTTACGCACGGTTGACTTGGGTAGTAAGCTAGTGAATGCGTGACGAGAACGTTATGAAAAGTGTGATGGGGCGCGGCGAACGGTCGGGCGAGGCGAACGGAAGTTGAGAGGGAGATATAAGTTAGTGAAGTTTTACTGCAGTCGTGTGGTCTAAAGCATACTCGTTTTTTTATAGATGGACGAACATTCCCGGGTTACGAATAACCTGACAATATTTGAAAACCTCCTACCACCACAACTCTAAGCGGAAAATGTTGCTTGCATCGTGATGGAGGACTTAGCAAACTCGGCCACTGACCGGTCATATGTAAGTAATATTGAGCTAACAAATAGACAACTTAGCTGAAGAAGTTAAGTTATCTATTTGTTTTATTATCAACTAGCAGACCCGGCCGAACGTTGCTGTGGCTAACGAAACACAACGCCATTACCCAACACACCCCCCGCTTGCCAGCTGCCCGCTGCCCGCTGCCTGAATTGAATATTTGAATTTCTCGACTTTTCTCTACTATAATAAGCATGTTTTTATACATATAAACCTTCCTCTTGAATCACTCTATCTATTGGTGAAAACCGCATGAATATCCGTTGCGTAGTTTAAAAGATCTACCTTTGCACAACATTATTCGATGCCTGTCTCACTGGGGTATACCTGTGTTGAGACAGGCGTAGAGGTACATAAATGAATATCAGACATAAGAATATTTATTTAAAACATAAGAATATTTAAGGTAAAATACATACTGATTTATACAATAAAAATAGAAAGATGATTTAAAGTGTGGGTAAATACCATAAAGAGAGCATTATATAGATGAAGGAAGAGATGAATAAAGTGGTAAATCCTGTCAAATCTATTTAGGGAGTTATATTATACATATAGGATTTTACTATTTTAATTTATTTAATATGGGTAAGGACATACGTAAGTTGGTAATTCTGTCTATTTGTAATCTATTTTACAGTATCTATTTGTAATCTATTTTACAATAACCATATCTGTCACTTTTTAAGTATTAAGTTTAGAAGTGAAATGAAGACATGAATTTATTTAGATATATTATATTATCTATATATTATATTATATTATCTTTTAAAAGCTCTTCGTTACTTGCCTCCAAGTAGGTAAATGGTATGTATTTAGAGGACCTTGCTATCAACCGTAAGTGGGCATTATGTTGGTTTAGTGGTCCCGTTCAAACCCCGCTTCAACTGAAGTGCAAATGTTGAAAAAGGCGATGATTAATGAACCTAAAGCGTCAACACTGTCTATCTTTATTTACCGAATGAAGCAAAAAATCATTATCTGCTTTTTTAAGCTTTTTGTATGTGCAATGTTTTTTGAACATCCCTAAAACCTGATCTTAAAGATAACTCTGAAATTTGCTGAATGAGCAAAATATCTGGGATCAGACAAATTTGGCAAAATTTTATGAAGGCCATTGTATTGTAACAAATTAATTGTCTAAAATCAGACAAACTACATTTTAAAGATTTCTGTACGTCTCTCAGTTCTACTTATATTAAGTAGGTAGGTATATTTTATTCCTTCTACTATCAGTTGTATGCAAAGATATTGAAATATAAGAGATGTACTATCCGCAGTTTTTCCTGGGTGGGACTGCGCTTCCTGGTGTCTCCGATATTGTTTATCATTAACAAATAAACTAAATGAGCGAACTATTAACGAATAAACTAAATGAACAAATTCTTTCCGTATTCAAACTATATTGTAACCAACACTAATGCACACCTTCAAACAATCAACTAAATGAACAAATTCACTTCGTATACAAACTACTCCGATTAGATAGTAGTCCGCCGACAGTCGCGCGGACCTCATAGCATATCTCTTTTGTATTTCAATATCTTTGGTTGTATGCTTCACCGACATAATATTACGGTTTTGGTATCGTACATCCATTGTGGACCACTAAGCTCGCTTCTATTTGCTTCTGGCAGTGAGATTGTTATGTTTTATGTTTGTAATGACATATTGTTATGTGCGTGTGTTATATTTTAAAGGGAAAAGTAACGTTGAGCCTTGGTCGGGCTCGGGTGTATTCTGCCAGTCAACTTTGATTTCTTCTCAGGAAATCTTGGACGCCAAACCCAGTCTAATGTCTGGGTATGTCAACTAGCGGAGATCACGGTACTCAATTCTCAGAGTGTGGGTCATGGTTTTATAACATTCCTGAAAAGGCTGCACAAGGAATTCTACATAATAAAACACAGAGTAGAGTTGACAATCGGTACACTGTATTGAAATTATAAAATATAATAAAACAAATTGGATGGACTCACCCCGGGACCAATGTCGTAATCTATGCTATTCCTAGCTACACTAATCAAGTTTTACTGCCGCCGTTCTCCCGATGTCGCGTGAACCAACACCACCTCCTGGTGGCAAGGGAGGTCCCAACCTCTGCGGCCCAGCATGTGCCTGCGACCTCCACGGCGGTCGCACGGAAGGGATGATGGACCTGGACCCTCAGAGAATGGGAGGAGTACCCAAACACTCCTCCAAATTGTATAGGAAGGCTCGACAGCAATCGAGGCTGAGTATCGTTCAACCCTGCGGTAATCTCGGGTTTGTTCCGTAAATAAACCCCCGGTGGGAATTCGATGTTTGCCCTGCATTCAATGACAGGCGCGGCGGGTAATTATTTACACCGATCTCTCGGATAAAGAGGTACTTTAAACATAACAATCGAACACCGCCATTAACTCGTGTTCACTTTTGGGGACCCGCGCGAAAACTCACATTTTACGTGAATAATCTTCGAAATTAATATATTTTCTTTTTTAAAAAAACACAACGTGTTTCCTTCCCCCGGATGCAGATGCCCAAAACTTGGATTTCAATCACATCGTATTTAAAACTTAATAATTAAGTGACCGTTGTTTTCACGGCGTACCGCACATTCCGCCGTCAAAACCAGCGTACGGAAACGGAAAAAAACAAACGCCGCCTACCGACGCGTTGAACGAAACTCCCCAGCTTTGCCAACCTAACCAATAAAAATGCATTTAAAAAATAGTACCTAACTTACGATTAATACAATCGCTTCATAACATTACCCCCCTTCCCACAAAAATGTTTGCCCTCAAACAAAACTACCAAAAATCTAAACATGCCCTGAACTATCTACGTTGGTCCCAAGGAGTACCTGGTAATAAAATAAAAAGAAACAAACAGTAAATGTGAAATGCAAAATACAATTATCAGAAATGAAAAAGAAAAGAAAAATCCTTAAATAATACTCTTATGACGAATGAGTGCATCGTAATCCCAATCGCGCCTATCCTGTGTGTAGGCCGGATAGTAGGTTTACGATGCAACCATTCTCGAACTTAAAAACTAGTAAACCAATATAACCTAAGAACAACTTCTTGTAAGATGATACGTGAATGGACAACAAGCACCCTCAGCACTGGGAAAAAAAAAATCTGGGTGGTTGTAATATTCACTCTTACCGAGCACTACCATTGACGTATCATCTGGAACAGAACACATAAACTAACTTAAAAGATAAGTCTTAAAATTAAAAAAACATACATTTTTATGATTAAATCACTCCTCCAAATACGTCAAGTTAAATTCTATGCATTAGGCATCACTGTTCCAAACACTATCACTGAATTTATATAGCCTCTCTTAGGCCGAAAATATTTGATGGGTTTACCATCTACACTTCACTGAATTTATATCTTTTAGGATAAAAACTAACCCTCTTTTGGAAGAGTATTCCTAACTAACCTCCTATTCTGGTCCTTGGGTGAATAATATTTAACCAACAACAATTATACATTGTAAAGGTAATTTTAATAGTGTACAACCACCGCATCAGATGGTGCCAAATTATTTTTAATAGTATACAACCAACGCATCGGGTGGTGCCAAATAATTTTTAATAGTATACAACCAACGCATCGGGTGGTGCCAAATAATTTTTAATAGTATACAACCAACTGTTTTAGAAGGTGTCATTTGTTAATAAGATGTGCAGCTATAATTTAGTGCAAGTATACGTCCAACTCTATAGAAGGCGTAATCGGTAAGTAAAGAACAAATTTTATGGTTTTCACTGTAAACCGTTGTTCAACCATATAGTACATAATAACAATGTTATAAGTCTTCTCAGGACAATAATAACAGAATACATCCAAAATCTTATACAAATATAATTGATTCTACTTCCTATGTTGGCTTAAAATGTGGAAGGATATGTGATACCATATCGTCCCACATTATAAGATCTCAAAAAAAAATCTTATAAACAAGGTGGACATTACAAAACATTTTCTGTAACTAATAAAAACAAAATTAAAACGCTTTTCCAAAAGCTGAGGCTTAGCTGACGCAGCCTATGTTTATAGAGTAAAACAATATTTTGACTATTTACCAATAAAACAGAAGAAGAGCGAGAAAAAAAAATACTTTGAATTTTAGCAATTACTTGCGTAACTTGACAAAATAAGGTCTAATAGTGTCAATGCACTGACGGTGAATAACAATAATTCTTCATTTAAAATCACTTAGAAAACAAAGAGATACAATCCCTGCGTCTCTGTGTTTTCTATGTAATCTGGAACAACAAATAATGACATTATCAAAAGCATGAACATAACTAAAAAAAAAAAAGGTATGCCTGAAACTCGCAGAGATAGTGTGCGGATATGCCCGCGTATTTCAGGATACAAGACTTACAACTAATAATCCTAACTTAATCATCTGTTCAGCCGACATCCGAATTTGCGTCTGTTTTAGCGTTAATACTATGACAATTTATACATACACTTGCAGATATATAGTTTTAAATACATTCTCAACTCGAGCATTAGCACCAGAGTTGAGGATTTTATTGTAAGAAACAAACCATCATCATTACCAATGTCAAACTTACAAAACACCCCCCGTGAAGTAATTACCCCATATCCGTAGAAATGAGCCTATGACAGGACTAATGACTGTCTGAACGCATGGAATCTCCATCTCGGTTGATCAGGCCGGATGAAGTTCTGTGCATTGTAAAAAAAATAAGAGAAAAAGAATAGTATAAAATTCCTCAAATCCAACAGTCCCCGAGAAAGATGGCCAGACTTTCTAAGGTACTGAAGAGGAGGGACTACATAGGTATGTTGTCCAATTTGACGATATCCTTTACATGAAAGTCGCCAGACACTTTACCATTCAAGTCTGCCAAGGTATACACTAAGTCCGATTTTTTTTTTATTTTATTATTACATTTTGCACGAATCGTGGGGACAATTTTTGAGAAAAGTAATTTAACGCGTTAGACTGAACAAAGTTTCGTCTCCACACGACGTCACCAACTTGATAAGTGACGTTTTTCCTACGCAAATTGTAGTGGTTAGCCCCCTTTTTGTATGCCTTGAGTAGAGCATCTGAAACTTGTTCATACACGTTTGCCAAACCTTGCAGCTTTTGTGCATATGTGGAAGGCGAAGCTTCCTTTTGCGCGTCGCTATCCCTATCATGAATAGGGTTACGGTGCAAATCCCCATCAAGTATCTGCTCACGGCCGTGCATTAGGAAATACGGTGTGAAGTTTGTCGCGCAATTGACAGTGTTATTCATCGCGGACTGAACCTGAGGCAAAAATTTTGACCAGTTACGATGGTCTGATTCGACCAAAATTGATAAAGCAGTACCTAATGTCTGGTTATACCTCTCAACCACGTTGTTCTGTGGGGTATACAGAGAGTTGTAAAACGGAGGTGGTATATTGTAACTTTGTAGTAGTTCTTTAAACTCCCGTGAGATGAACTGGCGACCGTTATCGCACACTATCGTACGAGGCACCCCGTGAACCAGGAAAACGTTCTCTTCCAAATTTTTAACTATGCTTTTCGCGGAGCCGTTGCGCAGCGGAAATAACCAAGTGAATTTGGAAAAAACGTCAACGCATGTCAATATTACCGTAAAGCCGGAGTAACTCCGAGGTAAAGGACCTACTAAATCTAAAGACAGCATTTGCATAGGTCTAGTGACACGTTTAGGGTTTGAGGATATTCCATTAGGAGGTGCCGTGCTTATCTTATGGGCTTTACAAGTTTGGCAACGATTTACAAATTCCTTGACATCTTTATACATGTTCGGCCAGTAATACCTAAGTTGAAGCTTTTTATAGGTTTTGAAGACCCCTGGGTGACAGGCGCGCGCGGAGTCATGGGAGTCTGAAATAATATTTTTCCTATTCTCTTGAGGAATTACCCGTTTCCATGCGGTGTCCTCGCATAAGTCCAACTGGGTTTTTGTGTGACGATACAACTCGTTGTCTTTAATTTGGAAGTTCTGAAATCGTTGAGGGAATTCCTGACAACCTTTCCAAGCATTTAGATACCATTTATCAGTGGTATCACTAAGGTTAGATCCCGATATAAGAGCTACATCCATACGCGAAAGGACGTCCGGTACAATATGTTGAGTTCCCTTACGGTGAACAACATCAAAGGAAAATTGCGATAACCGTGAGCTCCATCGTGCAAGACGGCCACTAGGATTAGATAACGAACCTAACCACTTTAAACTTGAATGATCAGTAACAACTGTGAAATGCGCTCCTTCAATGTAAGGTCTAAAGTGCGTTACTGAATCCAATACTGCTAATAGTTCACGCTCTGTAATTCCGTAGTTGCGTTCGTGAGTATTTAAACACCTTGAATAATATGCAATCGGGTGCTCCAGCCCATCAATGGTCTGAATTAAAACTCCGCCAATTCCACCGGAGCTGGCGTCGCAGTGTATCGCGAAAGGTTTTGAGAAATCCGGGCAACTTAAAACCGGAGCTGATGTCAATGCTTTTTTCAACACGTTAAAAGCCGTCTCGGCCTCTGGAGACCAAGCAAAGTTGCTGATTCCTTTTTTCGAACCAGTGAGTCTTGTAAGAGGGGCGGCAATGCTCGAGAAACCCTTTATGAATCTTCTGAAGTAACCACATAATCCAATGAATTGCTCTCACCTCATTGATTTGACCTTTTTGTTGAGGTACGCGAACTTTTGAGAACAGTTCCGGCGCGATCCGAAACTGTTTCCAGAAGTTCACCCCCAATACGAAATTAGGTGTTAACGTTGGAATGACGTAAAAGATAACTTCTCTTGTGGTTGAATTGTACGTCACCGGCAAAGTTAAATACCCTAAAACAGGCTGGCTGGTACCGTCTGCTGTCGTAACGCTAAAATCTGTTTTTACTAATTCTACTCCTAACTCTAAAAAAATCTTATAACTATCCCCCCCTAAACAAGACAAGGAAGCACCACTGTCTAGCAGTGCTTTAAAATTATTATTTAGAATAAAAATGTCGGCATAAGGACGCTCATCCTCTGTACTAACCTTCTCCTGTGGCAGTGCGTCCACCGCTTGAGGAGACGGGCTAGAAAGGAATTGTTGCACTAGGCGGAGCCAACGCTTCCACTCCCTCTTTCTTTGTGCACAAGAAGGGGCGCGGTAAGATTGACTCGTTTCTAGTTTTTTGGATCATTGGTATGTTTCTTATTGTTAATACTACTAACATGCGGTTTCTTATTGTCGCTATCTTTTTTCCAACAATTTGTTAATGAATGACCTTTGATCTTGCAATAAGTACAAACAAGAGATTTATTTTGTTGATTTGTTATATCCTGTTTAGCAAAATTATTCGTATTATTCCCCATAGGTCTTGAATTCCTAGAAGGGTTAAAATTATTATTATTGTTATTATTATTGAATGACCTGTAATTGTTTGTATTAGTGAAAGGCTTATTGTAACTATTGGGGAACGAGTTAAATTTTTTAAAGTTACTGGGCTTATTTTGAGTGTCAACTAATTTTGGAATTGCTGTGGATGTTGAGGCTTCAGTGTACGACTCGAGTTTAGCAGCGCACCTCGTAAGTTCCTCAAACGAACAAAAGTCTCTGGATGACAGCAAATTAGCATACATAGGCAACAATGCTTTCATGGCTACCCGCAAAAGTTTAACCTCAGGAATTTTGCAATCCAATTTATTGTTAAGCGCTTTAAGTCTCAAAGTGAATTCCAAAACTGACATTCCCTTTGGCTGTTTATAATTTAGAATCTCATTTTCCAGATCTAATTGTCTATCCTGTCCCTCGAATTGTTTTATTAATAAGCTGGATAAGTCATCCCATTCTAAGTCTGGACTATAAATTGACCTATACCATAGAAGTGCTAACCCGTCTAAAATTTCACTGAAAGATTTAACTAAGTCTTTGTGTGAAATGTTGCGTGTCCTACAACGCTCTTCGACCAAAAGCAGAAAATCTCTCACGCAGCTTTTACCATCGTACTTGAAATCCCAATTTGTAAGCCCCCGCGATGATGAGTCTTTATAAATAACCTTGGTATGTTTAATAACCGTGACCTTCTCCTCTGTTTCATTGTCAGAATCTAGATCCGAATCACTTTCCTCCCTAACCACATCTAATGATTTCTTCATAGTTTTGTTAAAGGCGCGCGCTTGCGAACGCAACGCTTGGGCAGTGCCCTCCGGTTCGATGGATCGTGAAGTTAATTCCTTTATAAGTTCATCCTTGGATGCATTATTTACATTTGGAATCGGAGTAGACATTGTAACGGTA
Organism: Limnephilus rhombicus; assembly: GCA_929108145.2. Lineage (NCBI taxonomy): Eukaryota > Metazoa > Arthropoda > Insecta > Trichoptera > Limnephilidae > Limnephilus > Limnephilus rhombicus. The sequence goes on from OV815275.1 coordinate 19,598,135, forward strand.
ATGTTATAAGCTTGACACGAAAGCAGAATTGGAAAGAAAGAGAAGAAAATAAAATAAAATTACTTTATTCTTTGTTTTTGATGTTGTTGTTATTGTTATTACTGTTAATGAACGTTGTAGTTGTACGTTGTTGTTGTTATTGCTATATTATTTAATTTTTTTTTAAATGTGTATGTTGCCCATTTAAATGAATATTTTTTTTTAGTTTAATTAAATCAATATGTAAGTAGCTCATTTAAATATAAAAATTTTTGTCCATTTAAATTGATATGTAAGTAGCTCATTTAAATATAAAAAATTTTGTCCATTTAAATTAATATGTAAGCAGCTCATTTAAATAAAATTTAAAACGTCAGTTAGACATTAGTAAATAAACAATTTACAAGTATAATTTATAGTAGGTTTTGACAAAACCTTATACAAATTTCCCACTCGAAGCAAAAATGAATTACCCGCATTGTCATTAAAATCTCAATAAATATCTTAAATATTTGAATAATCTTTAATAATCATCCTCCATTCCTATTTAAACACATAATAAATTGATTTGTCTTCGGCTATCAGGTATTTTGACATGTAAACACAACATAAGCCGAAGTCATAGATAAAATGTAACGAGAAACCGTCATAGACAATCCGAGGTATTCTTAGAACAGCTAGCACTGATTAGTTCCGAAAAGAAAAAAAATATATAGAGCTCTACCTAGCACATTGTCCATAGTCTATGACCGATTTCTATGCATTCAAACAATAACAATGAAAATGACAATCGATTTTAGGTTATAGGAGGTAGGTATTTCTTTACGAATTCACGCCGGTAATAGTGCCAGCGAATTGAAATAATGAGATTTGTTGTCATTTCCAAACACCGTCACTGCAATCATATGTTATGACAGCGACCAAGTTTAATAATAACAAACGAAATTAAGACCTCCACTGAACAGATGAATAATAATTTTTTTTGGGCTCTTTACATTACAGGGCGAAGAAAACATTTTCAGGAATGCTATAAATCGTGACCAGACAGCGTATGGAGCGCCATATTGTTATGTTTTATGTTTGTAATGACATATTGTTATGTGCGTGTGTTATATTTTAAAGGGAAAAGTAACGTTGAGCCTTGGTCGGGCTCGGGTGTATTCTGCCAGTCAACTTTGATTTCTTCTCAGGAAATCTTGGACGCCAAACCCAGTCTAATGTCTGGGTATGTCAACTAGCGGAGATCACGGTACTCAATTCTCAGAGTGTGGGTCATGGTTTTATAACATTCCTGAAAAGGCTGCACAAGGAATTCTACATAATAAAACACAGAGTAGAGTTGACAATCGGTACACTGTATTGAAATTATAAAATATAATAAAACAAATTGGATGGACTCACCCCGGGACCAATGTCGTAATCTATGCTATTCCTAGCTACACTAATCAAGTTTTACTGCCGCCGTTCTCCCGATGTCGCGTGAACCAACACCACCTCCTGGTGGCAAGGGAGGTCCCAACCTCTGCGGCCCAGCATGTGCCTGCGACCTCCACGGCGGTCGCACGGAAGGGATGATGGACCTGGACCCTCAGAGAATGGGAGGAGTACCCAAACACTCCTCCAAATTGTATAGGAAGGCTCGACAGCAATCGAGGCTGAGTATCGTTCAACCCTGCGGTAATCTCGGGTTTGTTCCGTAAATAAACCCCGGGTGGGAATTCGATGTTTGCCCTGCATTCAATGACAGGCGCGGCGGGTAATTATTTACACCGATCTCTCGGATAAAGAGGTACTTTAAACATAACAATCGAACACCGCCATTAACTCGTGTTCACTTTTGGGGACCCGCGCGAAAACTCACATTTTACGTGAATAATCTTCGAAATTAATATATTTTCTTTTTTAAAAAAACACAACGTGTTTCCTTCCCCCGGATGCAGATGCCCAAAACTTGGATTTCAATCACATCGTATTTAAAACTTAATAATTAAGTGACCGTTGTTTTCACGGCGTACCGCACATTCCGCCGTCAAAACCAGCGTACGGAAACGGAAAAAAACAAACGCCGCCTACCGACGCGTTGAACGAAACTCCCCAGCTTTGCCAACCTAACCAATAAAAATGCATTTAAAAAATAGTACCTAACTTACGATTAATACAATCGCTTCATAACAAGATGAAAACACTAAATTATTTGAATCTTTAATTTGACGGTAGAGTAGTTTCACCATTATAAGATCCTCAGGTTTCGATCAGAATATGGCCTTTTGGACAAGATTTTAACATCATCTGCTGCCCGCTAACGTCCAGCCAATGACGTGCCTCGAATGGATACTCACACACTTTTGCGTGTGGTGACACGACCTCCGTAAAAATATTAGTGAAGGATCTTATAATGGTGAAACTTAACTAATCTTTACACTAGAGACAGTTTTTTGAAAAGTTTATATCCAATTTCAATAAATTTCTTTACATCAAAAGTGAACATATTTTTCACTCACAATCAATTCAAACATGGAAACAAATAACAAGTGTGAATCGTTTAAATAGACTATTATTTTTACTTTAGTTTCACTTGAAATTACCACCTAGGCACTTTAGGACAACGCGACCATCATTATCAGACATAATAATTTCAGTCTGTTATTTGCGTAATTCCTGGGTGAAATTATTTTTCGTTCAATGAACCCTAATTTGCTCTGAATTTATGTCTTAAAATTGTAACTAATTGTTTAGTAGGTGATCAGAAAATACCTATGTTCAGAAAAATATTTTATTTTAAATAATTGATAAAAAAAATGACTTTTAAATTGTGTATCATTTGTTGTAATTTTTGACAAATTTCGTGATTTTTAAAGTATTGCTAATCGTGTTCAATCTAAAGGTGAAGTTTTGATAGTCCCTCAAAATTGTCAAAAAATATATGTGTATGTAATTATAACAATATGTATATTAAAACAAATATAAAACTTATATCCACTGAACGTTATTAGTTTCTTAATCTACATATACATTACGTACATTTATATACATTACATACGGGAGAAGAGGGAGACGGGTGTTACACAAGGATTTTATTCAATTATATGGGTTTTTAATATTTGTTGCTTTGTCGTCTTTGACTTTTGAATTAATAATCCAAATAATTAGAAATTGAACAGTCACCTGGATGGACAGGGTTACAAACGAAGATGTTATGGTTCGGATGAATAAAGAAAAGGAAGTAATTAAAACTATAAAAATCCGAAAACTTCAGTATCTTGGACATGTGATGAGACATCCAGAGAAGTATGAGATCCTGCATCTCATAATGCAGGGAAAGATTGCCGGAAGACGGGGCCCTGGAAGAAGGAGAACCTCATGGTTGAAAAACCTGAGACAGTGGTATGGCCAGTCTACCGTGGAGCTGTTCCGGGCTGCAGTAAACAAAGTCCGCATAGCCAACATGATAGCCAACGTCCGTTGAACGGACAGGGCACAAGAAGAAGAAGAAACAGTCACCACAAATTGTTAGTATCAAAAAAAATCGCGTGCAAAATTGAGTTTACACGCGGTGGAAGCGAAATTTTATCAAAACAATCTCAACCAATACTTGAAAAGTGAGGTCATAATCAAAGCGATCACATCTGTTTCATATCTCAACCAATAGGAGCCTTTAAAAGTGACATCGTAATCAAAGCACAGTTAAATCATCATTTCTTTCTGAAATCCAAGTCACAGCGGGGCTAAAGAAGTTTAACTTCAAATGTATGATTAAGCATGTGATTAAGTTGTATAGAAAATTTACAATATTTATTTTTGAACTGCAATGATCCTGTGGCAAATATTTTATAAATACTCTCAGCTTTACTATTTTATAAATCGTACACTTGAAGTAAGTGCGGAGAGAAAACGATCACTTTTTTCACGGGTCTGCCCAAGTCATGAAACATATTCCTGGTGAACGTTAAAAATTGAGTTTTTTAACACAACTTCAATAAATCGCCCTTATCAAATATAACTTATAAACCCATTTTGCGATAGAGCTTTCTACCACCATTAAATATTATAGGGTATTATTTTCTGAGAAGACACCTCAGAATAATAGATGGCAGATATTTCTGAAAAGGGTCTATAAAAATCTCACGAAATTGTTTCTAGGAATATGACGCGCGGGACGATTTCATATCAGAAGATTTGTGTCTGTGATGGATGGCTTAATTTTTCAATCAATATGATGGGGACTCCGTGAGCCAGAGATAAGATAGATAGCAAGGTGTGCATTTTGTAAAGCTGCCATACATCGCCAAGTGTTTTGCTATATTTGGTGACTTAGCAGGGGTGCCCGGGTTCACGGGGTGAGGTTTGTCTAGGTCTTGGCGGCGTACTACGTGGCGAATGAGATATGGGAGAGACTGGTTGAGGGAGTCCTTTTAACCTCTGCCGCCGGATCCTCTTGAACCATCTCCTCGTATCTCTCTTCACACACCGCCCAATGAGAGAGATGGATTCTTACATCCAACACTCCTGGACGCATTGACCCCACATTCTTACCCACCCCTCATACCATTTTCTTTCCCAGAACTTCCTCTCCTTCCTTTCCTAAAAAAAAAAACCCAAACAGCATCCCCAAAGATGACAGGCCCTGAGGGGAATTATTTTCCTCAGGCTTCCTGTGAGAAGCTAATGTAAAAAATGTCAGAGTGTATAATTCACACGCGCTAGAAGTGAAACTAGAAAGTCGCTAGTTGTCGCTTTCTTTTCTTTTGCTAGTTTTTAAAAAGTGGTTTGAAGATTGAAAATTGATTAAACAAAATAAAAAAAGTGTTTTTTTTATTTAATTTTTTTTATTTCGTATTGGAACCTCCGTTCGCTTGATGTCTGTCTCTCTGGCCGCTGAGACTTGTCAGGCACCTTGCCCACTGCGCTATTGAAGGCAAATTTCATAAGAACCGAGTCTTTTTGTAGAACTGAGTTGTGAAAAAAATTCGTTTCATCCGAATTTCAAATGAAGGCTGCCAAAAAAGTTTCACTTAAAAAAAAAATTATTAAAAAAAAATCGAGTGCAGTTTACACGCGGTAGAAGCGAAACTTTACCAAAATAATCTCAACCAATACTTGAAAAGTGAGGTCATAATCAAAGCGACCGATGAGCGCAGACCTCGCGTAATTTCCGTTTCATATCTCAACCAATAGGAACCTTTAAAAGTAAAAATCATAATTAAAGCGACCAATGAGCGCAGTTGATGTGTCGCAGGTGCTGTAATCGTTATTTCCGTTTCATCCGAAATTCTAATCACAGCGGGGCTAAAGAAGTTTCACTTCAAAAATATTATTAAAAAAAAATCATTAACTATTCACGAATCCCTTTTGGATATGTCAAAAATATGACAATTATTATTAGCAGTGCACCGGTTACCGTTTCAAGAATCAGAACATGGCAAAGCTGTTACGAGGCTCTGTCCGACTGTCTATGTCCGATTGTTCTGTGCACGGTATGTACCGTAATTAGTGTGGACTATGAAAGCTATTTTCTAACTTAGGTATCTACGCAAAAAATCTATTATTTCGACGAACACTGAACACTTTTCTACTTGATGATCGGTTCACGAAAGATTTTTGATATTTAGAAATGTTTCATTCATTTCATAAGTGAGGATGAAATGAGCTTACTTAAAACCGAATGTTGCGTGCGTCTTCAAGATAATTTGACGGCCGGCTGTGGTCGAGGGGTAAGGCTCTTGACTAACAATCCAAAGGTCGCAGGATCAAATCCCGGCGTGCGCAAGTAAATTTTATTTGGTTAATTTTTGTTATTTCATAATTAATTCATTTAAAAAATAATATATAGTATACATGAGACAAGTTCCAGGGTGAAAGACACTCTTAATATTGCCCTGGTGAATTGAATTGACTTGAATTTCAGAATTAAAATGTTGCTTGAAATAGCTTTAGCCGTGTTTGGCGACAAGATCTGAATAGCCAGGTATTTCCTCACCTTCCTCTCCCCCATCTCTTTCCTCTCCCCAACATACCCCGATTGGGGATGCCATAGTCTCACTGAACCAGACGAGAGCAGCTGGGACTCTTGCGAGGTATTCACATAAAACTAAAATAAATTACAAGTATGCAGTTCACACGCAGTAGAGTTGAAACCTTCAGAAAACTAAAGTAGACAAGGGTGGGGAGATTACGAAGCACTGCACAAAGAGGAGACAGACCGATTATTTTTTCTCATTCTCTAGCAGGCTAAATCCTACTGATGTACTCGTTTTTTTAGTGTCCCTTTTACGTTTCAACTTTAAAAAATTGATAGTCATCAAAAAGTTGGCGTAAATTGTGCAAATTTCATGTCGTACAGTGTACAGTATCACCATGGCACCTTCATCATCTAAACTTATTTTGCATTTCTTAATGTTGTTGTACCAACGTCCAAAATAAAAAAGACTGTCGTGAAAGAAAAGAATTGTGAGATTCGAGGGTGGTTGTTATCAAGAAATTTCATAAGAAGAGTTCAACTGCATTGCACCCAGATGAAATATGGAAGTGTATGAAGATCCCGAAATCTATAAAAACTAATTAACAATTAACGTGAAAATGAATCACCTTTTTCATTAAAGATCTAGGAAGAAATTTCTTTTTCCAGCTCTAGCCCCGCTCTTTTGGTCTGGTGTACCGGCACTTAGAGCTTCCGGAAATCTGGTTAATTGAAATAGACAGACATCTAACCTAACCCGTGCACCACCGCCGCGCCGCCTGGTTGCGGTTACTCTATGTCTAAATTAATTACTAAACACTTACCTACTGAAGGCAAAACAATTTAGATGGCTTTATCGATGTGAACCGTTTTTTTGAGTTTTCAAACTATTTTGAGAATGGAGAGGTGTTAATGACGAAATTGAATATAGCGGGCGCGAATAGACGACGTGGTGGTATCAGGATGTGATTAAAAAACCCGCATAAAGTCACTTCACGAGTTTGAATATTTGTTTACAATATGAGCGGGGTAAAAAAAATGAGCCATGCCGAATGTCAACAGATTTTTCTAACATTGAGAGGAAAAAATCCCAGTTATATGATGTGGTAACTTTTCCTGAAGATGCCTGGGCTGAAAGTTTCGCCCTCTAGAAATTTCTAGAACAATCCAGAACATTCAAGGGTATTCGAAAGCATTCCACAACATTCCAGAACATCCCTGAATATTCTGGAATGTTGTGGAATGTTTGGGATAGAGAATCGGGAACATCATTGTGGAGCATTCCAGAACACTCTCGAATGTTGTGGAATGTTCTGGAACATTGTGGACCATTCGAAACATTTTTGAATGGGTGGGGTTACCCTTGGTAGGGGTATATAAAGCAAGATCCGTCGTGGATTCGAACGTCAGTTCAATCTCATGTCAACTCCCTGAGCGATGCCGGGTACCCAACTAAAATAATTAAAAAATTAAATCGTATAAACCAAAATTCCTTCATTGTAAATTATATGAATTAATCATCGCTACTGCGGTGGAATCGCCTTGAGAGCATTCCGGCCGCTATATGAATGGCTCTTTTTTGTTGTTCCTTCTTATCTTCTCCAACTTTTATATCTATTCTTATTTTTAACTTAATGAGTAAAACCTCAAATTGTAATATTTTAATTAAATGAATGCAATATGTGCGAAACTCAAACGAAAATCTGAAAATAGAAAAATCAAAAAAGATACGGTCACATCTAGTTCGAGTCCTATATGTGACTGAATCTTTTTCTGTTTTCAGATTTTCGATTCAGTTTCGCTAATGTTGTCCTCATTAAATTAAAACTTTCGTATTTTTTGTAAGAATAATATATGATCCAGATATTTAATCTGTAGGGTCACAAGTAGTTATTTTCTTCTTGCGAGATAAGTAGAATATTTGCATTACTGACTTTTTAATTGTACAACAAGTTATGTGAGTTTGCATATGTCGTCCATCGCTTTAATCGAGGGTACCAACAGCACCATGTCATCGGCTACTTGACCTTGTTACTACCTTGTCCGCAGATTTGGAAACCAATGCGTAAATCGCTGAGTTCTTGTTGAAGGTCACTCCAATTCAAAATTGAATTCAATTTGGGAGGCGGGTATGGGTAACGTTGTCTCGGGAACCATTTATTAGAAAACCAAATCCCCTGCCATATATCACCCCAAGTGGTTCGATATGGCCGGTGACTCCATTCTTTCTCTAAAAAGACCCTCTACACTACATCTCCAAATATGACATAGTAGGCCCAGAGGAATTTATTTTTCCTGTGTGTAGCTGATGAAAAAAAAAATGTTTACATATAATGTTAAAAGAGTATGCATGTGCGAATGTGAAGGAAGCAAGAAGCATGTGCCAAAACAGATTTTTGGGGTCGTCTGCCACCGATCTTCTCAGAGAAACGGCAAAAAAGGGATGTATTATGCCATACCCTTTTACATGGACTATTTTCTCGATATTTCAATAGTATTTATCAATAAATTATTTAAGAAATAATTAACTAGCTGGTTCCCGGCATGCGTTGCTATGCCATTTAATAAATAAATTGTTTCCCTGCATTTCCTTTCCCATTCGTCCCGTTCCTCTTCCGCCTCCCCTTCCTCTCCCGCGTCCAATTCCCCTCTCGCGTTCCCACTCCGAATCCTCCACCTTCTCTCTCCCCCTCCACTCACCCCCTTCCCCCGTCCCGCGAACCCCCCTCCCGAGTTCCCTTCCCCCCTCCCAGGTTCCTCTCCCCCATCCCGTATTCGCCTCCCCCTCCCGTGAATTCCCCTCCCGAGTTGCCCTCCCCCTCCCGAGTTCATCTACCCCCACACGCATTCCATACATTCATTCCCGGTACATTCAGTTTTCAAACAGCTCGTGTGCCACCTATTGCAATTTTTTTATACAAATTTCGTAATGCCAGAGTTCGTATATGTTGTTATTCTGATGTACGTATGAGCTATATTATTGTAAAGTTTCATTAAAATCCATTCAGTGGGTTTTGCGTGAAACAGAAGAAAGTAACAAACACACATCCATACATTCGCCTTTATAATATTAGTAATATTATATTTCATCCAACTCATTATTTTTTACTTCACTTCATTACCTAATCTAACCGTCATGTCTTTTAACAGCCAGGTTAAACAACGAGAGTTAAGAAAGCTTCACAAATAATCACCCACAATTGGCACACAAATTCTGGCTTCGTCGATGTTCATACAAAATGCATACCATTCCATTATTTCGACACTCGGTACGACCCGAACCAAAAATTTGGCTCACTCGATCTTTTTACGTCTCACTCAGTCTCTGACTCCTATTTCCATCCACTTTCTCGTCTAAAAATATTTACCTGAACCCGGAACCTATTTTAGCATTTATTATTAATTTTGAGCTGAAACGTCAGCGCCGTTTCCTTTGAAAATTCATGGGAATAAATCGGTTAAAGCAAATTAAAGCCGCTTAACCACGTGTAAGAAAAATGGTCCTACTTTGTGTTTTCCTTAAATGTCAGTTAAAGGAGTTAAAAAAAAAGATTATTTGAAATTTTTTTGAAGGGAAGATGTAAATTCGAATATAAGATGGAGCGCGCTTATACATATTTTAAAATGTGAATAATGTTTGTACTCGTCATTAATCAGCGTAAGCGACTGTTGTGAAAACATTTTAAAAAATTCGAGTGCAATTAACACGCGGTAGAAGCGAAACTTTACCAAAACAATCCCAAACTATGAAGAACAAGGAGCCTTGAAAAGTGAGGACACAATCAAAGTGCAGTGAGCAGGTCAATGAACGCAAACCTCGCGTCGTTTCCGTTTTATATCTCAAACAATAGGCGGCTTGATAGGAGTTTAATGCTTAGGAGATGATGTACCCGTCATTTCCGTTTCATCCGAATTCCGGGCTAAAGAAGTTTCACTAAAAAAAAAAACATAAAGCACGTCTTTTTAAAAATATAGCAAAAAATTCTCGACGTTCGAAAATAGCACTTAAATAAACGCTGAAATTTTTCATACCGAAAACATGTTATATAACAAAACCTAATTTTGCAATTTCTTTCTATCGCCATTTTTACATGGTGTTAAGGGACGTACTTGACTTACTTTATCCGGTGATTCCTGACATTATTTTTGGAGTAAAAAATGTTCCCAAATGAAATTTTCGACAAATCCTCCGTCGACATTTCTGAAGTTTTTTTTAAAACTAATATCATAAAAATTCAGTAGGTATTGAACAGTTAGGGACGGGGTGGGGGATTGGTTGTTTACTTGGATGACTGACCAGTGATGTCATATGAAAGAAAACCTTTTTTTATCAAGAAAAAGTCATCAGAGGCCAAAATTTAATTACATTTTTACTCCAAATAATCGAAATTTTGCACACTTGACCTTTGAGTCTGATTTCGAAAAACTTTGCTTAAAACTCGGGTAACGCCGGGGACATTGGCTAGTTTGACATAATTACTTATTCAACTCGGCATCTAAATAGAGATTATTTTCAGAAATGACTGTTCAAGGGAAATATGTTATACGTCGATACAAATGCGGAATTCGGAATACAAAGTTTAAAAACATGTACGACAATGTGTGTTGTCTAAGAACTTGAAGCGCACCTTTCTCGCTTCTATATCGCTTGAAAACTTTGAAATGTGAAGATATTTTACTTTTTTCGCGAATATGAATTTTTTTGGATTCTTTGGTAAACATTGTTGGAAAAAATCTTTCGAACGTTTTACGTCGTGATGGAGAATGCATAAATAAAGAAGGAAATGAACGACGTCATATTTACTTTCACCAATTTTCTCATCAGTACACCATTGTCATAGAAGTATTATAAGTGGTGTGACGATGATTTTTATTGATTTTAATGATTTACGATTTATGGCAACTGTTACCTACATAGTTAACACAACATGAAAACATTTTTAAAAAGTCTCGTATGCTAAGGTCATGAAAGAATTACCGATGAAAAGCGTTTTTTCTCGCCTAATATTCAAATACATCTCGTGGTCCAAAGGTTGTAGCGCCACGTGGAATGTATGTACTAAAAATAAACCATTTTCCTTAGCTTATTAGTGCACTTACGTTATCTAGCGGGGAAGGGCTTATGCATCACTGTGAGCAACCAAAGAATCCGCAACGGTAAGGGTTAAGTTAATCGTGCGTCGTCGTGTAGATCGTAAGGTGCTTCAAAAAGCAGGCTGAACAGAAACAAATAAATAATGCCCATTGGCGAACGAAAAACGTTTTCACGTAAATCAGAAATGTTAATTTAGACACTACCAACCCTATTTTTAATGAGATAAAAAAGTAGTCATTAAATTATCAATTTATTACTGTAAGAAGTCATCACATATACAAAAATACTCGAAGAAACGTATGTGAACGTGCATTGCGTAAGGAAGTACATTTTATTTGATAAATTTTGGCTTTTTCACAATATTTTTATTAAAAATATAATCTCTACATATTTTAAATTAAAGTCCTCCGCCGCGTCTGTCTGCCTGTCTGTTTGTAATAAACTCAAAAACTTCTGAACGGATTTTCATGCAGTTTTCACCAATAGATAGAGTGATTTATTAGGTTTAAGTTTATAATTTTACAAAGTTTTGTGTAAATTGGTTGAAATATGTAATAGGTAAAGGAGAATATCTGTATGTGGTGGACGAGCGGACTGGCAAGCGGGCGGTGTGGATTTGATTTGTATGTAAAGGAAGGTCACTGTCTACCTTTGATATCGAAAACTCCGTGTAGAGCCCGGGCATTGCCGGGGACTTCAGCTAGTATAATAATAAAATACCTATATTTGTGTACCAGAGGGAATGATACCTTCCAGAGGGAATGATACCTTCAGCATCACCCTGATAAAATACCACCATTCTGAATTAAATCATTGCTTTTGTGATCCGGTCTGAGGTACTTTCCTGAATTCCCGTACTTGCCGTAACTTTTGTCGTATGGGGAATCCGAATTAACGTAAATTAAAATATATTTACTTTGGAATTTCGCGAACAGATTTCACATAGGGAAGCATTAATAATTGTGATAAGAAGTCGAATAAACCAGTAGTTTGAATAAACTTCTTTCGCGAGGTTTCATCCTTTCATGAAGATACCTTATAATTATAATAATATAATTATAATAATACCCCTAAGACATAAAACTAATAAAAAATCCAATTGAATACAAATCAAGAATAAAAATTTGGCTTAAAGAGGTCAATGAGAAAACCCTAGCGAAGACGCTAAAAACGACATAGAAGACAAATGAACTATATTTAAATAACTTTAGTCCTCCTCGGCACAGGACCCCCTAGTGAGGAGGACTAAGAAATACAATATTTTGTACTTAATTTCACATTTCATTTTGTATGTAAAATTTTTGTATATAGTCGCTATAATAAAAAAAAATAAAAAAATAAAAAAATTACAATATCAAATCATTGAAAATACAATATAATTAATTAAATGAAGACAATATTAGCGAAACTCAATCGAAAATCTGGAGACAGAAAAATCAGAAAAAGATATTTGCACCACTGGGACACGAACCCAGGACCTTCTGTTTCGTCCTAGGGGTTCCAATATCTTTTTCTGGTTTTTCTGTCTCCAGATTTTCGATTGAGTTTCGCTAATATTGTCTTCATTTAATTAAATATTACAATTTGAGGTTTACTCATAAAGTTAAAAATAAAAATAAAAAACAATATAATTATTTCATAATAACATTTGGAAGATTTCGTAGTGCCGCTCTTGCAAAATATTATCTCGCTGGCGTACTAATAAATTATATACAAGGTGTAACAGCGCGACCCGAATTTGAACTAGCGATTTCCGAGCATATTTGTAGATAGTAACAAAGTAGATGTCATTTTGCTGTCTGATGATATTTAAAAAAAAATAAAAATAATACAAATATTGTCAAAATGATGTCCTTTTAATATTCCAAATATGCTCAGGAATCACATAATAAATTCCTTCGGGTACTGTTGTTACACCTTGTATATTGGCAAATAACTAAGATTTATGACAACCAGTGACGTACAACCTAAGATTTGTGTACAGCTAGTATTTAACTATTGAGACATAAACCAGCGCAGCGGCTTAAATCTAAGCCTTATGGCTAGTAACTTACAATCAAGCTTTTCTAAAACTATTGAATTAAAATGAATGTCATATATACTTGTGGCGAAGTGGGTCTTATTAAACTTAAACAATATCGTATTGTATAACTTACAACTATACCTTGAAAATAATAATAACAATATTTGTATGATTTCTGCAGCACCATTTTTGGGAAAACTCACCTCAAATTTATAATAAATTAGCTGGTACCCGGCATGCGTTTCTATGCCATTTAAAAATGAAATTGTTTCTCCCTGCGTGTCCTTTCCCATTAAGCCAGTTCTCCTTCCGCCTCTCCCCTTCCTCTCCTGCCTTCCCTTCCCCTGACGCGTTCACACTTCGCCTCTTCCACCTTCCCTCTCTCCACTCCTCTACCCCCCTTCCCTTGTCCCTCCCTAATTTCCCTCACCCCTCCAAGGTGCCCCTCCCCCCCTCCCGCGAACCCCCTACCCGAGTTCCCCTCCCCCATTTCTCCTCCCGCGAACCCCCTACCCTAGTTCCCCCCTCCCCATTCCCCCTCCCGAATATCATACATTTATTCCCGGAACAATCAGTTATCAAACAGCTCGCATGCCACCTATTGCATTTTTTTATACAAATTTCGTAATGCTAGCTCACCAGTGGTTTTATACAAACCTTGTCCTGACAACAAATACAAAAAAAAAGAATTATCCAATTTGGTGCAGTCGTTCGGAAGTTATGAGCGTACATAAATTTCGGCGATTCATTTTTATTATAGAAAGACTAGCGAGTAGCTCAAAGAAAGAAAGTGTTTGTTTTAATTTCATTTATTGAGGTGAGTGTACAAGAATAAACCAGAAGGTTTCCAACGCGCGAGCAGGCCACAGCCGTCCGGGTGAAGAGCATCGATTTACAAATTTACCCCACGTCATCCCCTACCCCCCTACCGCTAGTATGTCTCCTTTGCAAGCCATCTCTCTGCCGCTCCTTCGTCCCCACTCTTCCCCAGCGGGTCCTTTTCCATGCGTCCCCGTTCCCTTGCCCTCCCGCGTTTTTTTTTGCTTTCTGTTTTCACCTGCTCCCCTTTACCGGATTCCCTTCCCTCTCATTTCTCAAACAACTCGAGTCCTGCTTTAACTTGATCATTTGGCATATCATTTTGATTTGTAGGATGATGCTTAAGAACATATTTATAAATCTAATGATTTGAGAGGAAATTTGATTTTGATTTATTACATAATAGAAAATTAGAATTTTATTCAGATCTAAAATTGTAAAATTTATGTCTGAAAATTCTAAAACTAGTATTACCTACGTTCTGAAATTTAGACTTAACATAATATAGAAACATAAACCACGAAAAACTGCGAAAGACTTTTAGCTTGTTGAATATTTGAAAATGCTTATATTAAATATTATTTTGTGTTCCCAATAAATTTGTCTCGGGAAGTCTAAAATCGTTGCAGTTTCTCGTGGAAAATCACGTGTCTGCTGTCTGAAGTACTAGTTACATTCTGGTTACTTTAGACCATAGGGAAGAGGAGCAGATGGGGAATAGAATGAAACAGGGAAGGGAAGGAGAGGGGTAGAGGAAGGAAAAGAGATTTGGCAGAAGAAGCATTGCTGCTCAGAAAACCATTTCAAGCAATATTTCGATTCTGAATGGTGGTCCTTCACCAGGGTGTTTAGTGATCCAATCTGATTAGCCAGGTATTTTCCAAACCTCCTCCTCTTCATCTCCATTTCTTTTAGCCTCACTATTTGCTCCACTTAGGAATTCCGTAGACCTACTTACTAATAATTGATGATTAATACAAAAAAAAAACTGTTTTTGACAGTATCCAATATACTGCTCATGATACTATAACAAAAGGGCATAATCTCTTACTTATACCTTTGGCTAGAACAGCTTTGGCCAAAGAAATTTTAGATACTTTGCAATAAAGCTATAAAATGCACTTCTACTGGCCATAAAACAGAACACAAATAGTTTGAAATATTAATAGCTAAGACGGATCCAAACATCAACCATTTTATTAAAACCTATTTTTGAGCATTTCTTTCCAACGGCACAATGATTTTCTTTTATTTTAAATTAAATGTTATTGTTGATATTTTTACATTTGTGGTAAACTGCTAATATTAATTAGCGCCTGCTCTCAACACATGAGTTTCTAGTGAGATAGACACAGCACATCACAGAATTTAATTTAATTAATAAAGTAGAATTACACAATTAAAAAAAATGATAAAGGTTAAAAAAATTCTAAAAATGTTCAGTTCACTCGCGGTAGAAGTGAAACCTTCAGAAAACTAAAGTAGACAAGAGTTGGGAGATTATTAAGATTATTCTATATCATTCTTTTGTAGGCTAAATCCTATAGATGTATGTGTTTGTCTCTTTTTAGTGTCGCTTTTTCATTTCACCGAGTTTCAAATCACAACGGTGCTAAAGAAGTTTTCACTTCAAAAAATCATATGCGCAGTTCACACATGGTAGAAGTGAAACCTTCACCCAGAAAACCTCAACCAATAGGAGCCTTGAAAAGTGAGCTTATAATCAAAGCGGCCAATGCGGTAAAGTTTCATTCTCCGCTGGCTAAATCCTATACATGAATGCATGTGTTCGTCTCTTTTTATTGTCATTTCGGTTTCATCGAGTTTTAAATTACAACGATGCTAATGAAGTTTCATTTCACTTTTGTGCCGTATATACAAAACAAGGGTGATACTTGCAGTATCTACCACTGCAGAACACATGACTGAATGACACACGCGTATCAGTTATAGTTCAGTGTTTCCTCACGTTATCTTTATGGCCATATAATATGATGTATGGTTAGGTTAAAATTAATAATAAGCTGGAATTTGGCTCGTTATTACCTACCACGTTATACTAAACACTGTTTTGTTAGGAAAAGCTCCCGTGAGTAAATATACAAAGTAAATACACAAAAACAATTAATATACAAAGTAAATATAAAAAATATATTATAGTGTGTATATAGCCTTTAGAGCTAAATGAACTTGTTTTAAAATACCGAATACATTTTAATTATTTCATACTACAATCACATTAAATGAAAGTAAATTCTGAAAAATTACATTAATGTGTAACCTTTCTAAAGTTCACCGTAAATTTGAAAATGCTCAATTCTCGTTAAAAGCAGTGCCAACATTGATGATGCTAGATGTAATGGGTTTAGTGCCAACAGCCTTAATAACCTGCGAAAATATTTTATGAAAACCCGTAATATGCAAATTTTCCAATAACTTTTATCGCTTACCATTAATTTATTGTGTAGTTATAGGGGGGTCTCATATTTATTTATTTATAAATTACATGGTAACACATTAAAACATTTTCATATATATGATACATTACATCACCATACTAGGCGGCTGCCTGTTTCATGGTGACCAATGGAATATAGTTACTTTGTGGTGTCAAGTGTGAACAAATGGATTAAATATACATGTTGAAAATTGGAAAAATTATAGTAGAAAGTTTATAATGAGAATAATTTTTTTAAGTAAACTAGAAAATAGAAAAGAAAAGAGTAAAGTGATGCACAAGATTATAAGATCATATTGGAAAACATAATTCTTATTTATAGTTTTATATGTGTGCATGTGTGCATACATGTGCAAATACATGTACACATACATACACCCTGACTTACTTATATGTATCTATACGCCTACACAAGCATTCGTATACATGACATACATACATACGCATATACATACATTTATGTATACGTACAAATTAACACACATACGAGTATATATAGACAGTTGTTCTATCTGTCACATTCACTCATCAAAAAGTCCCTAATGGCCTTCCTGAAGGTGTGATATTGGTCTACTGTCTATCAATCTATTTATTAGGTTATACCTAGTTTTGAACCTTGTTTATATGACAAATAAAATCAATGGGCTTTGTTCATTCTGACAATTATTTAATTATCCATTTGAAGAAAAAAATGCCTCAATTATTTTTATCAGTGCACCGACGGTAATCATTCTATAAACCTGAACATAGTAAAGCCATTATCAAGTCATTAATCGTTATTGCATTATTCATGGGTCTCCATTTACATGGTTTTAAATTTAAATTTACTTTATTATCAAATAATAAAGTACCTACCTAAATCGATTTATTAAATAACTAGCTAGTACCCGGCATGCGTTGCAATGCCATTAAAATAAATAAATTGATTCTCCCTGCATGTCATTTCCCGTGCGTCCCCGTTCCCTTCCACCTTCCCGCCTTCCCCCTCCCTCGTCTCTTCCCTCTCCGCGAACTCCACCTTCCCCCTTTCTTTCCTCCCTGCAGCTAAAATATATGAAATACACACATTTTCACTTTTACAAATTTAATTAATGTTACTCGCTGATAATATTGCTTTCGATTGGTGAAACAATTTTTAAAATCGGTTTAGTGGTTTAGGCGTGAACAAAGAAACACACGCACTTTCGCGTTATAATATTAGTATGAATTTTATTATTAAGTTCGGCAAATATCGGTGTTCAAAGTTGTTATTTGATAAAGGCTTTGAACGCCGAAATAGCTATCACAAAAATGAAAACTAAAAAAACACTTGCACAATGTAGTGTACGTGAATATGTATGTATGTAGTTTTAATGCCTCTTAACGTTCTCGTATGTCGTTAGTATAGGTAACTATACTTAGTTTTAAGGTGTCGCAACAGAGGTCAGTGTTTGTAGTGTATGCGAGAGACAACTATCACCCGTTCGGATCTAACATGCGAACTGTTACGAACATAGCTGATCATATCCGATCTATAGATGGGCACCTTTAGTGACCACTTCCCCTACTCCAGATTATCACGGCACATCAGTTAGAACGGACTTAAGTCCAGTCAGATATTTGATGTAAATAAGACGATAATAAACAAGACTAAAGACTAAACGAACCGTAAGTAATTTTTGAAATTCCCGATTTTGAGAGTTGTATTTTTCAATATCTATGGACCTTCATTGACAGTCATTCAGAGAAAGTCCAAAGAATTCCTGGATGAGTCAATGCTCCAAAATATTACAGAAAAATGGCCTGGATGAAAGCGATACCCAGAACCGAAGAAGATATAGCCTGAGAACGAGAATAGCCGACCCCAACAGCCTGCCTAGGTAATGAGTTGGGACAGTGCAAGGAAGAAGAAGAATAATTTTATTTTTCTTCATTTTAGTCTTCGGGTATTTTACCCCAAATATTCAGATAACATTCTTTGAGGCTTCACTGAGTAGTTGGCTAAGGGACACGGAAGCTAAGTGTAGTTTATGGTCAGACCGAAAGCCATTAACATTTTTTGTTGGTACTTGCCAACTGATTTGAGATTTATTGTATTTCTTATGTTCTCTATTTTATGCAGGTGCTTGCAGGTTTTTTACAGATGCAATGCCGCGTCATCGAGTCTCACGAATGAGTTTTTCTTTTGCCTTGTTTAATTTATCTTTGTCTTACTAACCTATTTTTTTGCATTTTGTTTTTCCTGTTAAGCACTTGCATACTGCTTACTAACAACGTATGCATGGACACTGGAGGTCTAGATTCGTTCAAAATAAATAAATGTAGCTTCGTTTAATCAAAAAATTAGAATCTTGCGAGAGCCTTGAAGGAGTAACCATCAGTTACTTATACCAGGGCGGGTAAGAGGTGGATTACCTCCACTGTACACTACAAGTAACTTATTAAAAACACGATTAATTTTGATTTACTATTAATTTTGAAAACGTTGTTCAATTTTAAAAACAGCTATTCGACCTGTCTACCAGCATACCACAAATGTTCCTATAAGAAAAGGCCTATCCAATTGTTGTAGAACGGCAAGTAGTGTATGTTAGTATTTATGGTTCATACATCATGTTTTACGTTTAAATTTTCTCAAATCAGTAATACTAATACTCAGTCATTAATAGACTGATTTCAAATTATGTTTGTTGATAAAACGTCATCCATAATACGTATTTTTTTTTAAATGTGTATTATTATATATCTCGAACAATGCAATATTGCTAGAATTCACAATAGTATATTCCGAAAGAGCATATAAGACAATGAAGTTAGTTTATGGATTGAGACAATCGAGTTCAAGTTTGACATGCTAATACGATATTTGCACGAAACCCTTCTACGCCGCTTTTACCTGTTTTATAAACAAACTGAAAATAGGTCGTAAAATATCTGAATTCAGTAATTAAGAATAATAATTGGTATTTATCACGATTTTAAAAGTATTTAGACATATCAGAAATTACGGGTCAATCATAATTCATTTTCGCTAAATGTTCTTTCCCATTTTTGTCAGAATATTTTACTACGAGTAAATATGTGGTTTTGTCAGAGATTTAATACGCTTGTCAAAATGTTATATATGTTAAAGACAAATGGAAGTACTCAACTCGACAAATGAAAATGATTTATTTTTCCCCGGTGCAATCTTCAATTACTTATGGCATTACAGGATGGGGTAGTGCGCTTAATGCATTTATTAAGACATTAAATATTTAATATTCGCAAATTATTCAAACTGCAAACTATGATATATGAATTTAAAAGGAATTCGATAAAAATTAAAATAGAATTAGCAAAAGAACCAACAATGTATCTACGCCCCCAAACCTATATCAAATTAATGTAAACACATACAGGAATTTTATTGATCAAAAAATAAATTCAAATGAAAATAAAAATAAAAATATCGTTTTTTCGAAGAAAACTTCTTCAGAGAGGTTTTCTTTAATGGAAAGACAAATAACTTTGTTTACATCACTTTTATTTGTATACAATCTACATGTTTCGTGAACGATGTTCACATCATCAGGATCAAACGGATACTAAACTTAAAAATTAAACATAGATCACATATAGGATGAAGGGGTAGGAGGAAGGGGAAGGGGTAAGATTGAGGGGACAATAGGGATTTCAAAGTCATTAGCAGGGAAAGACCGGTTAAGTGGGAAAAGGTTCAAAGGAGGGTTTATAAAAATTTGTTGCTTATTAATTATGTCTGCTTTATTATTTACGTTTTTCCTAATTTCTAAAATCTCTAAATTATTTATCTGTGATGCCTTATAACCCGTATGAAATATTTTAAGTCCATGGTTTTTGTCAAAATTATGATATTTTCTTATTAAACGATCTGCGAACTGCCATTTAATGCCCTGAGATGTTCTTTAACCCTTACTTCAAAGTTTCTATTTGTTCTACCTATATAAAAGTAATTACAGTCTTTACAATTTAATTTATAAACGCCCGATTTTTTTGTTTTAATGTCGCTATCTTTGTTGTTAAGGATGAACTTTTTAAATTTATTATTTGTATAAAATGCTGGTTGTATAGTACCGGGAATATTTTTACTAATAATAAGTTAATAAAATATTACATACAATCTTCAAACCACTTAAAAAAAAAACAAAAAAAAGAAGAGAAAGCGACATCTAGCGACATCTAACGACTTTCCGGTTTCGCTTCTAGCGCGTGTGAATTATATACTCTGAATTTCTTTTAGTCACTTATTTATTTGTTCATTGTTATATATAATAATATTACAAAATTATGGATAAAATTATGTTACATTCCAATAATTGTAAAAGTATCATTAAACAGTGCTGTTAAAAACATATTCTTCATTTATAATATACAAAAAGTTTTCACGACTAAATTTGGTTTAACTTTCCAAACGACAAAAACCAACGATTGCAAGTATTTTAAATTTCAGAATGATAAAAAACGATAGCATTTATTGGTTTTGCTTTGGAGTTTTTAAATTTTCACCTGCGGCGCTTTGTTTTTTACGTCATATAATTGTTTAATTAAAAAGGCAATAAAGGGAGTAAAAAATATCAAAAACAAAGGAGTCAGAATATCAAAAACAAAGGATCCACACTGCCAGCAGCCAGAAACAAGAAAGGCTTTTAAATGATCCTGTTATATCCGGCTCCGACTTGCTAAGTGCCCGTCTTCCAGTCAAGAGGCAGCCAAGAATAATATTTTTTAACGTGCCCCGTGAGCTCACAGATGAGAACTTCTTAGAGACGGCCCTCTCCGGAATCTCTGATGGTGATGACTTTAAAGAGTGTGCATCCAAGTGTAAATTAAGTCATATGGCTGGAGCTCGAACAGGACCGTCTTGCCACAGGGTGTACTCGGTGCTCGCTAACATTCGTCATGCGTTGGTGCAACAAGGACGTGTATTTGTGGACTGGACCGTTTGCGGTGTGCGTGACTTTGTAGGACTTACAGTGTGTCTGAATTCCCAAATGATTGGACACTCACACAAGTATTGCAAAGATACAAAGAGATGCTCCCACTGCGGTGTAGAAGGACACGCACGTGAGGCCTGCCCCGCTGCTGCTACAGCACCCAGTTGTGCCACATGCGCACGTTTCGGAAAGCCTGCAGCTTCCCGTGCCCACCCTACCGGAGATAAGGGTTGCCCGGCCTATAAAGCAGCATTATTGAAGGACCTTTCCACCATCGACTATGGCGTCTAAGCATACCGAAATGATGATGTTGATGCATTAAATATATTATATCAAAATGTGAGGGGTATTCGAACAAAGACTGTAAGTGTACGCAATAATATTTTAATCAATTATTATGACATTATTTGTTTTTCTGAAACATGGCTGAACTCAACAGTATTTAGTGAAGAACTGTTTGATGACAGATATGTAATATTTAGAAGAGATCGTGAGTCAACCAAATCTTTGTCTAAAGAAGGTGGCGGAGTTCTAGCCGCCGTTTCTAAAAAACTTCTTGTGTCAAGAAAAACTGAGTGGGAGAGTGACAATGAAGATTTGTGGCTTGTAATTAAGTCTCGTTCCAACTCGCTCATCTTTATATGCATCCTCTATATTCCTCCTAGTGTAACCGTTGATCATTATTGTAATCAGATTGAAAAATTACAGGATCTGTATTTAAAGTACTCAATTCCCAATTCGCAGTTTATTTTTATTGGTGATTTTAATTTACCCGAAATCAAATGGTTATCTGACAATTCATTAAAAAATAATTTACTTTCCCCTTCCAATTATAAAAGCATGAAAGCACACAGTCTTGTCAACCTCTCATCAATTTGCAATTTGTATCAATTCAAGTATGTACTAGATAGAAATAAAAATTTATTGGATCTAGTTTTTTCTGATAAAGTTAACATTGATATACATATAGCACCAGTATTAACCAAATTGGATCAATATCACCCGTCATTTGAAATTATAGTGAAACAAAATAAAGATAAATTCTTAGAAATTAATAGAAGTGATTCAAAATACAACTCCAGGAAGGGAAACTTTGATGAATATGGACAGGATCTATTGTCTGTTATTTGGATAACTATTTTTAAAAATAAAAATGTGAATTGCATGGTAATCGTATTTTATGAAAAATTGTGGGAAATAATTGACAAATATTTTAAAAAATATGGAACTAAAACAAAAAATCAATTTCCTATCTGGTTTAATCAGCAATTGATTGCACTTCTTAAAAAAAAACTAAGTAAGACTTTAGGTAAAAAAAAACATGTTAACGAGTCAGATTATAGAGAATTCTCTTATTTAAGGAAACTTACAAAAAAATACAAAGCAAATGTTATAAATCATACATCAACTCTGTCGAAAGTGGTCTGCAAGATAACATAAAGGTGTTCTGGTCATACTCAAAATCATTACGAAATACTAATTGTATTCCTAAAGTAATGCATCTTGACGATATTTCCGCAAATGACGGTGAACACATAGCAAACATATTCTCTAAATATTTTTCATCCGTTTATACCAAGTCGGAAACATCTTCTAATGATTCAATGCCAAACATAACTGAACACAATCAAAGCTATTTGGGTAAAACACATATTAGTGCAGATGAAATAAAATGTTTTTTGAATAAAATAGATTCCAATAAGGGTCCAGGTCCTGATAATATTCCTCCTTTCTTTGTCAGTTGCTGTGCAGACTCTTTATGTTTACCGCTTTTTATCATTTTTAATGCACCCCTAACACGGGAACTTTGGAAAGAAGCACATGTGGTACCAGTATTAAAATTGGGTGACCAATGTTTAATAAAAAATTATAAGGCAATCAGTATACCATCCTGTTTTTCTAAGGTTTTTAATCTCTGATATAAAAAAATATTTTTTCACATTTTAAGCCCCTTCTCTGCACTAGGCAACATGGGTTTGTTCCTCAAAGATCAATCAACTCAAATCTTTTGGAATTTTGTAATTATTTGTGTAATTCTTCTAATGAAAGATTACAAGTAGATACTGATTTCCAAAAAGCTTTTGATAAAGTTAACCACTCCATCTAACTAAAAAAACTTGAACAAATGGGAACACATGGAGACATATTTCGCTGGGTGAAATCATATTTGTATAACAGAACTCAATTAGTTCTTATTAATGGATACATCTCATCCCCTATAGTTGTAACTTCTGGTGTACCACAGGGTTCAAATCTAGGCCCCCTGCTTTTTCTTATATTCATAAACGACCTTGGCTCGAAATTAAACTGTGATTATGCTTTTTTCGCCGATGATCTTCAAATTTTTCGTAAAATTAAATCTGTTTCCGATCATCAACTGCTTCAAAATTACCTCGACACACTCATAACTGGTGTACTGTCAATGATATGCACTTAAATGTTGATAAATGTTACATTTTAAATTTCACTAGAAATAGAATTATAAAGGAGTTTTCTTATGTTATCAATAATATAATTCGCAAAAAAGTGTCTTCAATGGATCTAGGAATCACTCTTGATTCTAAATTTATATTTGATGTACATATTAACGACATTAAGTGCAAATCATTAAAAATGATGGTATTTATTCACAGAATATGTAAACCTTTCAAAGATCCTCAATCAATTCTTACTCTTTACAATGCCTTAATTAAACTTGAATATGGAAGCACTATCTGGAATCCACAGTACTGCAAATATGAAAACATTGTAGAATCAATAAAAAAAAAAACTTAATGTTATCCTTCAAATGTGGACTACATGACCATCTCAGATCATACGACGTACGTCGTGATTACTTCAAGATTGATACACTTAAAACTAGAAGGCAATTGACTGATCTAATATTATGTTTACATAAAATTATTCACGGCCACCTTGATACTACATTATGTCTTAGCAGTATTGAAATAAATGTCCCCAATTCCCATTTTTTAAGACGCCATAACATTTTTCACATGAATACATTTAAAAATAATATCGCATACCATAGCCCTCTCACCCAGATGTGTCGACTATATAACAAGAGTGTGCTGAAGTGGATATTTTCGTTGATAAATTGTACGGATTCAAAAAAAAATTCTGGTGTTGTTAAAAAAAAACTAACTAATTATATTGTGTGAATTGTCTCTCTATGCATGCCTCGCGTATTTCATCTCTTACCACTCTTCGCGTCTCTTACCACTCATTGTAATGTGTTACTCGAGTGACCTTGTATATTATTCTGTATTTTTATTTGTGATGTTTTTGTTTTTGTAATTGTGTGTATCTGTAATTAATTTTATGTAATTGCAGATTTTTATAATTGTGAAATAACTGAGTTTTATAACTGGATAGTTCTCACGTAAGTACTGTGATGAATTGCATTGATCAACAGTGAAAATTAGGAAATATCGTAGCTTCCCACTTTAATTTAAAAAGAAAATATCAATTACTTATAAAACGGACACGTCTACGACATCTATCGGATTAGAGTAAAGTGAATTCATATTTACGGTAGGGATCTATAATTAGACAAAGTGAGACGAGTATTGATGAAAGGATCACAGATGGTATCAACAAATAATCAGAAACAGGGACCCCCCAATATACTTAGCCCGTGATATATTGACAGCCAATTGAATTGCAGCAAAAGCGATTAAAAACCAATTCAGCCTATCAACGGGAAGAGGGCCGAGCCCATTTTTAGAACAAAGGAACGACCTTTGGACTTAGCAATTAAGAATGTAATTAATGAGTTTGACGTTCCCACCAAACCGAGAGGTGAATAAACTCCATGGGAAGAAATAATCTGTTCAGGGACAAAAGAACGATGACCCCAAGAAATGTTTTGGTTAACCGGTACATTCCAGGGATCAGAAACCCTAGTTCTCGAACGCATTAAAGCATATCAGGTGCGGAAAAAAGGATACACGTAAACAACGTCGGAAAAGTTTAAGTGAAAAATTGCATAGCAAGTGACGAAAACGTGTTGTAAGGTGTTAGGGAGATTTCCATCTATAACACGATTGTTTGTGACGACCGGAGATGATCGATTCGAGGGAAAACGTGCTAAAGGAAATGGAAATGTTGAAAAAACAATGGAAAATTATTGTTATCAATTCTAGACGGAGCTAGGATATTACGATGAAAGATTTAGGGAGGAAACGTCAAAAAAAATGAGAGTTTTAAAGAATAGGCGAGGGTATATTTCAGATGTCTAGAGCAGTAACAAGTGTTAGAGAAGAAAATAGAGTGCAGTACGGAGGGGAGTGGAAAATGCTGAAAACATTGCGATAGAAAAACTCAGGAAAAGGAGTCATTTTACGTAATTAAAATGGAGTTTATAGAGTAACATAGTACGCGATTGCAGATAAAGATGAGGCATTACAATGGTTGCCGATTTCAGATGTATTTTGTTGTGATAAACAAGGAATATTCGAACATGAAAATTGTTTAGATAAGGACGATTAGCCGTTAAAAAGGTAATAAAAATTATCATGGGTCTTATGAAATATTTACGTTAAAGAATCCTCATAAAAGTTAACGACACTGAAATAAAAAAGGATTTATTGCCAGGTGGGTACAGGAGTTAATGTATACAACTGTCAAGGCATATGGTTTATGGGATTTTGCGTAAGAACGGGACAAAATTTGGGGGACGATCTCTATGAAGCAATAAAAATGACAGGAATTTAAGGGCCGAAGTGGGGGTATCTCCTATAAAAATGTTAAAAATGATATATTTATTAATAACAAATAGAAAATGAAATTTTCCAAGAGGCAGCAAACATCAAAAAACGATATGGTTATATCAGGGAAGTACAGGGAAGTGAGGGGAAAGGAGATACGACAGAGAAAAACAAAAGAAATCTTAGATTAACAGTGAATAAAATAAATACGGCTTGAAATATAAAAATCTATAGAGATATGAACAATAGCGTAAGAATAAATAAGGAAATTCATGGAAAGAGTGTCGTGAATAAAAGAAAATTCGAGAAAAAATGGAAAATTCAAATATACCACGTAAATAGAGAAAATTCGGTTTTAAATGGAAAGGTTCATATAGAATACAGAAAAACTCGAGGAAAAATAATAAAATAAAAATGAACAATTTGCGAGAAAGACTTCGACATGAAGATATCTCTGATAGGCGAATTTGGGGACAGATTTGGAACATATGGTAGATGCCGTACGCACGGACATGTTACGGAATAGATGAAAATAGAACTTTAAAATTATTAAAATCAAGCTAATTTTGTATGAACGCCAGGACAAAGGAAGTTGGGCCATTAAACATGGATCTTACTAAATCCGGATCTTGTAAGTATGGAAGTACGAGACAGAATTTAATGTATCAAACGCGGAAGGTACTAAGAGACCGCATTCGACAATAATGGAGAGGTTTCAAGAAATTACGAGTTGATAGTAATTAGATTGGTTTATTATAGGAGATTCAGATACGATCTTTTGGACCTGAGAGGGGTATAAAAGTCTAGACAAATGCCAGTTGAGGACAGTCTACGGTCGTGGTCGAAAAGTTTGTAACTTCGCGGAACGTGACGAAACGGTGGGTGATTTAAATTTGAAAAATTCTAAGTGATAATTATTTTGATACTTAGAAAAATTTCACATTCTAGTCAGTGATCTACAAAAAAAAAAATACTTTGCAGTTAGAATCAGTGGAAATTAAAAATAAAGCCAACGCATTAATTACTTGTGAAAAATAAAAGTGCTCGTGATAAATACAATTTGTTTTAGTGGAAAATTCGGATTTTATAATCACTTAATATCGTAATTTTAAACTTAGAAATTTCGCGTTTAATATTAGTGCAATAAATAACTGAAGTGATGTGATAATTTAGTGTGAAAAAGTTATAATTAAATACGTGTGTTCAATCTAAGTGAAAGTGTTCTAACAAATAATAAATATTTAAATTAATCATCTTAAATAATAATATTAAAACAAAATAATATTTTATTAATACATAAAAGTTCGGAGGGATAAAAATTTAATTTAACAACAATTTACCATCTCTAAATTAATCGTGAAGTAACTATCATTTAAAGTGTTAGCTAACCAACGAGTTTTGAGATAAAATACAGTTTAGAACGATAGAGTTCATGCATCATTTTAATTAATTAGATTAAATGAAAAAAAAAAAAATGAAGTCAAAAAGATTTAATTAGATTTAGGAAAATAAAAATTAATTTAGGAAAATTGCAGCAAGGTTTACTGTGTATTTCCCGGTCGGAAAAACCTTGGTAGGGGTAAGTCTTTTCCGTTATAAAATTTTACAGATTCCAAGGAGAAGGCGGAATGCAGCAAACATTGGTATTTGGATTAATTATTTGACCAAGATATTACTCGCTTAATATGTGATATGTAACTATATTAAAATATTATAAGTATAATAAATATATTTTATATATTTATAAATGTATGTATATAAACATATATATATGTAATGTTTGTTCCCAAGAAAAATTTTAATCAAAAAGGAAAACACTTATATAAAAAGAGGAAAAGGGTATCGATTCCTACCTCTGAATTCATCAATAACTATTAAAAGTAGTTATGTGTGATAAATTTACAAATCAATATTTTATATTTAATGTTATGTATGTATTAATATAATTTCAGAAAATCCAGAGCATTTGAAATAAGTTATGATATTAGAAATTACTTCAACCATAAAATAATTATACATATCAATATTATAAATTATTTATTGAAACAAAGTATATATAAATGAATAAATATGTATACGTAATCGGGTATCAGACTAGACAATTGCGCTAAGTACATCATTATCAAACAAAGAAAATTTTAGAGTCATCTCACACGTCTCCGGAATGTCTAAAGTAAACATACCTCATACGCTTGAATCTAGGTCACGAGGCCGTAGAGAATGTTTACAAAGCTCAAATTGTTTACAAAATAATTCGGTCACTGGGACACTAGTTCGAATACAGTAAAAAGAAAAAAAAAATGACCTTGATTAGTGGATATCGTACTTAGGTATTAACTTCTAGGAACGGGATAAAATTATTATATTGCGCAATTATTAGGAACAAAAGAAAAAAAAATTAAACACTATTTTTAATCTGAACGTAAAGAGGTATCTACAGACCTAAGCAATTGAAAATTAACAGATTTATTATAGCAGTTCAAAAAGGTGTGTTGAAGATTTACATGAAACATTTGATAAATCACGGGATAGTTCAAAAAGGTGTATTGAAGGCTTAGATGAAACATTTGATAAATCACGGGATAGCTTAATAAGGGGTAATGAAGGCTTAGATGAAGCAGTTGAAAAATCACGGGATAGCTTAATAAGGGGTAATGAAGGCTTAGATGAAGCAGTTGAAAAATCACGGGATAGCTTAATAAGGGGTAATGAGGATTTACATGATTCAATTGAGAATCACGGGATAGCAAGAGTTTATCAAAAGTTGAACATTGGAGGGGAGGGAAAGAAAAAAAAAAATACAGTTCAACCAATAGAAGGCAGTGGTCGCTTCTATAACAAAATCAAACCATAGAGATGGCGGATCTCTCAAACAAAACCGTCAACAACACCAAACAAAAGCTTGGAGTTATGGCGAATCTCCAGAACACATCGCCAGATAAGATCTTATTGTACTAGTATGTATTTATATTTCACACTATTCTTATGTATCTATTCGGTATCAATCTGAGGATTGTGCAGAATCCGATGGGCGAGATCCGAGCTCGGGATGCGTTGCAAGTAGTTTCGTATTGCGAGTTATAAACCTTCCCAAAACGTA
Organism: Limnephilus rhombicus; assembly: GCA_929108145.2. NCBI lineage: Eukaryota > Metazoa > Arthropoda > Insecta > Trichoptera > Limnephilidae > Limnephilus > Limnephilus rhombicus. The sequence continues at coordinate 19,627,208 of OV815275.1, forward strand.
TGTTTACATATATATCTTTTTATGTACTGTTCATTGAATGAAACGAACTCACTTACAATTAGTGCTTTAGGCCTGTCGGGTCACTCTCGTCTCATTTCTTGAACGTGGAGGGAGGATTCACGACCCGTAACTCCACACAAACCCGTGAGTATATGATTGCATATAGGACGAAACCGGTTCGCCCTAAGTAAATAGTAAACTTTGGAGGAGTAGGAATTTGGAGGTATCTGGGCTCGGGGGAAGACCTGAAGGCAGTGCATGATGGCGAAGGAAGGTTCATTGGGACGCGATAACTTAGGTATCAATCAATTGAACCGTGCCAAAAGACTGTGCGAATTTTGGGAGGACTCCTGATCACCCTGCTTACTTGATGGAGGCAGGAGCCAAATTTTGCCAGAAAAAGGGTTATTCTGAGTTCGTCAAATATGCAATTAACTAATTACATTAACCTACTAAATCCATCTTTATATGTACCTTATAGGAGCTGGATCAAAACGGAGGGGCGCCCAGCAAATACGAGATACAATCATAATCAAATTTACTAACATTTAACCATTCGAGTTATATTTAATTATCTGTTCAATTAGTCATGTGTAGTTTCGATTAGTATTGCTTATTCATGAATTCATTAGGATGTAGGGAATCATAATAAACGTCAAAGGGAAGTTAGTTCATTTAGAGAAATTACTTAAGGTTAAATTTGCAAGAGAGAGACCAATACAGTTTGAAATTCAACACTCTGTTTAGAATCAAGAGGGTTACCACAAAATTTAAAGTAATTAAAGTCCTATATCATAAATCAAAAAATTACACAACGTTTGATGGAGTTTAATTACAACCTAAATACGAAAATATTTACGTTCAAAGTCGTAAATAACGTATTTATTAGTTAAGTACATATATCGCTAAAGGTATGTAGTACAAGGGAGCCTTAAGTAGCTTTCTGTAGTTATCAGAGGAAATAAGGGTCCAAATTTATAAAGGCTTGTGTGACGTAGGGGAGGAATTTTCCATCCCTACCACACATATGCAAAGCCTTAAGAATTTAAATATCGATCAGAGCCAAGAGAAAAGACGAAATATTACGACTGGTGCCAAGTGCCCAGGAGTAAATAAAATACAGACAAATATAAGAGAGTAGAAAAAGAGATACATCACAGTACAAACATCTGTAAAACCCAGTATAAATAAATAAACTGGTAGTTCTATTAAAAACTAAATTTCCTCTAAAATTACAAGATTTGTAACTAGGAACATACCTACCCACTTAATGATAAATGTACTTTTTATGTAGGTGTACCTTATTTTCAAATGAAACAGATTTTAGATTACATTTAATTAGTGATGCAACGAATACGAATACGAATATTCGTATTCGCCGAATAGTAGACATTTGCCGAATATTCGTATTCGGCGAATAAATATTTACGAATACGAATACTATAAAAAAAACTTTTGTACGCATCTCCGTATAATTATACCGTGTGTCACGCACCTCTGTATCCGATCGCTATAGTCGCAATGACAAGATGCGATGGGGAATTCAGGGAAATTCCCTATTGCAATGCCACAAACTTACCTGTGCCGGCGGTGGTATCGCTGGTGGTGAACAAATATATCATAGAAATGTCAAAATGTCCATGTATTAATTGTAGTTCCAATTTTTGCCACCGGCAAAGATAAGTTTGTGGTACTGTACTATGAACCTTGAATTTTTTCATTTAATACGCGTTATTTTTCTTAGTAGTTTCAGTATTTGACAGTCGAAAGCACAGGTCAAGTGTGCAAGTATATTGTAAATTATATAATTGTAATTATGTGTGTTAGCTGCGAAGTAAAAGGAACTAAATTCAAATCAAATGTCCTCTCGTAAACGTGCTTTTTTCAACGGCTGGCCACATCCAAACAGAAAAAAATAATCGCCTGTCTCCAGGGAATCTACAGATGTTGTGTTTTCTCCATAAAAAATTGACGGTTGTAAATTTTAATTATTAGTATAATAAAATAAACAGAAAAAAGTTAAATAAATGAGTGTGAATTGCCTCTGCCAAGTTATTCGTATTCGTATTCGCCGGATTGTAGGTTTGATATTCGTATTCGTATTCGTAAAAGTAGTATTCGTTGCATCACTACATTTAATAAATACACAATTTGTCAAAATTAACTTCAATTCTCTCAATTCTCAATGACAATTCTTTTTCAAAATTTCTTCGGGCAGGTTATTAACAAACGAATTTCAAAAAATAATCTTTACTGAACCAATAAAACGACCACCATCCTGACAGAACGTATAAACAAATTTACAGACAGACGAAATGCAAGCAGGTTCGCTACACCCAGTCAAAAATATGAACCCGAACAGTGTAAATGAAATTTTCTCTATTTATAGAACCGGAATATTGGCATTTTTAAATTCCCATTACCGGTTCAATGACAGTGAAAAATCAATTAGTGTATCGCTAAGTAATTTATCGGCGTGAAATTCCAGTGAAAAAAACGTGTGACAATTGACACGATTATGGGCGTAGCCCATCCTTCAAATACCCCGCCATATGAGCATTATTATTTGTGAATCACTCACCCATCTCTGCTAAATCATAATATGCCATTTGTGCCTGACTCGAGTGTCATGAATGCTTTAAAAATAATCCTTATCAGAGTTCTATTTATTATGTACCGAATACGAAGTGAAAATTCTAAAAAAAGCTCCTGTTACCAAGTTCTGAATCTTCCTTCCAATTCCAAGATGGCACGCCAGCGTTAACTGTAATATTTCATATGGTCGTACTAAGAATTTTGAGATGAATGGTGTGCTCACCTTTAATTGGAAATGGAATTTAATGCCATGATTATAATTTGATGTATTAGAATTTGATATATTTAATAATTATAATTTGATGTAGGTATATGTCGAGCCAATAAATAAAATAAATATAATATATGTTTCATTCACATATTTTTCTGGGGAAAAGTTCATATTTATTGTTTTTACAAATTTTCATCATACATACATTTTTTTTTTAAAGTAAAAGTTCTATAAGCCCCGTTGTGATTTGGAATTCGGATGAAACGGAAATGACGCACATGGCACCTGCGAAGCATCAAACTCCTATCAAGGTTTCTATTGGTTGAGATATAAAACGGAAATGACGCCAGCTCTGCGCTTATTGGCCGCTTTGATTATGACCTCACTTTTCTAGGCTCCTTGGTTCTTCATTGGTTGAAATTGTTTTGGTATAGTTTCGCTTCTACCGCGTGTTAACTGTACTCGATTTTTTTTTGTTAGTTGTTTTTGGGGTGTTATGCCGTGTTGCGCTACCTCCTTCTTTATCCAACGTTTCGGACAACGTTAGTGCAACATGGCATAACACCCCAAAAACAACTAACGAAAATACTTTTGGCCGTGAAAATCTAAAAACATATCATACTAATTTTGGTTGTTTGTGATTTGAATGATTCCTGCGTGAAATTATTCACATTCAATATTATACTTTTCATTTTCGAAAATTGGAACTGACTGTGGAAACAGTTATTCAGACGAGCGATAAAATATGTAGGTAAAATCATTTTGTTTCAATTAATCTAATATATAAAACTGATTGCCTCTGTGGGATCGTGGTTTGTGGGTTTGTGACAGGCGTAGTGGATTTGATTTGCATACCAATCTACAGTTTTATTCCAAGGTTGTTGAAACCAGACAAGAGAAAGTTCACAGTCTATATGATATTCGGAAAAACCACTCCCATTCCTTTTTCCACCTCCTTAAGACAGTGTGTTGATACTTTTTGCGAAATTTTGCACACCTGACTATCAAAATAAGAGAAAGAGTTTACATGAGATTTTGAAAAATTCCCTCATCTGCTTGTTCAGATCCATAAAGCAGAATTTTGATATTACTCGATGAAATTTTATTCACTTCACGTTCAAAATTGAAAAAAAATTGTTGTCTACTTCTGATTTTGAAAAACTTTTCGTAAAGCGCGAGCGCGAATTTCCAAAACCTATACCGGTTCAGTTGCTTTACGTTTTCAAAATCAAAATTTAAATATTTAGAAATAAAATTATTAATTTTTAATATACACAATGGAAAGATTATTTTATCTAGATTTTAGAACAATTTTTGTTTTTGCAAAGTGATAAAAAAATATCAAATATAATATTAAAATTTAATAATATTAAAAATTAAACATTTAAAAATAAAATTATTAATTTCTAATATACATATCAGAAAGATTATTTTATCTAGATTTTAGAACAGTTTTTGTTTTTGCAGTGTGATAAAAAATAACCAATATAGAGGTATATTTAAAATGTAAATTGTCGCTACCGCGACTGAATCGGTATAGGTTTTGGAAATACGCAGCCCGGGCAGCACCGGTAACTTCGGCTATATTTATATTATCTATCTACATATATACATAAAATACAATGTCTATAAGTGTATGCCCTGCGATAAAAGTATGGATCGATTTCGCTGAAAATTTCTCAGTTTGTTCTTATTATGGAAGGAGTGTTAGAGAGTGGTTTGAATGGTGGAAGAAGTGCGAGGACGCCCGGGGAAGACTTAACGCATTATCTCTACTATGAAATGAGATACGGAGTCAAATGAAATAGTAACAGCTCCAAACCATTCAAAATCTCGAGCAACGCCAGGTACACGTCAGTATATTATAAAGAAAGTTGACAGTACTTGTTGAAGAAACGCGTTCATCCTGAGACAAATATTTAATAAATACTATCGGCTTTATAAATTCTACAATTATAATATAGTTATTTGAATCCGAAATAAGAAAAATAACTTAATTATCGTGGTTAGATTGTAGGCAAACCAAAACGAACCTCTGCCATGTAAATGCCCAAACATGCGAAAAATGCACCAATCATTACATGGTATAAAATGAAGTCGCTCAAAATGTATGTGCGCGTTAATCTTTTAAACTACGCAACGGATTTTCATACGGTTTTCACCAATAGATAGAGTGATTGAAGAGGAATGTTTATATGTATAATACATGCAAATTATATTAGAGAAAAGCCGAGAAATTCAAAGAAAACATATTTTTGTGCGATTTTAAACGGCTGGCGGGCCGTGCTAAGTCACTTTTGAAATTGAGTAAGTAGGTATTTGATTTGAATTGTAAGTAAAATAAGTAAGTAGGTATTTGATTTGAATTATTTTATTTGATGAAGTCGCTCAAAATATATGTGCGCATAGATCTTTTAAACTACGCAACGGATATTCGTGCGGTTTTCACCAATAGATAGAGTGATTCAAGAGGAAGGTTTGTATGTATAAAAACATGCTTATTATAGTAAAGAAAATTCGAGAAATTCAAATATTCAAATCAGGCAGCGGGCAGCTGGCAAGCGGGTGGTGTGGATTTTATAAAAGTAGGGTAATGACGTTGTGTTTCGTTAGCCACAGCAACCTATGGCCGGTTCTGCTAGTGTATATATATATGGTAGTTTTTTGTAATCGATATCAACTTTAAGGTGATCCAATAATCCAGGAAAAAATCGAAATCGGAATCTTTTTGGGCAGGATTTAAAAATACTTGAGAAAAAACTTTTGGCAAGGTTGGAAAAGGTATTTGAGAGTTGTTTTTTTATTGATTTCGTAAAGGCTTGTAAAAAACATTAACTTCTTTCTTACGCATTTTTTTATTGTAATAACAAGAAGATTTAAAATCGATTTCACGGAACCAAGCGACGCAGAGTCTAGGGACGTCTAATCCCCATCGCGGATGGGCCGGAACTGATACAAAATGGGTGTGACAAGTCCATAGTTATTACGTCGATGGCATAAGGTTCACTTTAATAATTCGTCCAGTGCCGGCCATCTTGATTGATGTCGAAAATTTTATTTTGTGAAGTTCAGGCATAAATATCAAGTTTTATTGCGATTATTATAAGAAAAACTGAATTTGCCACATTATAAAAAGAGAATTTGCACTTGAAAGTGCTTTTCATGGACCTAATACTTTATTGTGTTCTACTCGAAGTATTTAATTGAAGCATCTATAATACTTCTAAGCGATCAAATTTTCAAAACAAAAATACATGATTTTGTATGATTTTGCATTATTTCGCATTGCTTCATTTTAAGTGATCAAACAACAAAGAAAATATATGAAATGAACTGAGATCCGAATTAGGGAAGTTTTACCATTTTCAAAATTTTGGTTACGAAAATATTTCGAACTGTATCTACAACACCTTTGCATAATCAATTAGAACAAATACAACATCGCTTCCTAAAATTGATGTTCGGTGAACAATACCATATTATGAAAGGCGGTAATACAAAAAAATGTATTCATTTTATAATATGTTCCCCAGACACAGTAAGGTAGATTACCAATTATTAACGATGTAGAATTCTGGAAGTCACAAAAACTGTGATCCTCGACTACCCTACTAGGCGTAAAGAAGCATACATGTTTATTATTGATCAATCAAAAAATGTGTATGGAGAACAAAGAACATAAAATTTCTTAAATATTCAACGCATTTCCTGAAGACATCACAAAAAATGTTTACATGTATTATAAAAATATATTAACTCTGTTGTAACTCAGTTTCCGGTTTATGAATTCTAATTTTTTGCTTTGAATTTTTTGGGAGACATCATTTAGAAAATTTATTTATTAACAGGCTTACTAAAAAAAACTTTTCACGGCCGATAACCTGTGTTATTGCAATAACATAAATAAACCCCGTGTACACTAAAACACGTTTTATTACCAATAACCTTTCTTACGTGATCACGCTGTTAAAATGTATTGAAGATCTGACAACGTTGTATATGGTTTTAATTTACAAGGAAACAATGTTGTTTTAATTCTTCTCTGCAAGGGGCATTATTGGCGCACCTGTGCATTAGTTCTCAATGGCCCGCGACAACTCGCGTGACAAAACAGCTCGGTGTGTTTATGGCGGGATATCGAAAATTTTGTTAGTACCTAAATGTTGTGATTTTACTTAATAATTTCTATTGTAGTGACGAATTTACTCTACTGGCAGATCTTTATTTTAAGAGAATTTCTTAAAAGTGATAATTTTTTATAATATTAATATCTAATACATGTGTTCGTAAACGTATCAAAGAAATTAACGTCTTAAGAGATGCAAGAAATCTGTTTTAAATGTCGGTATTATTTCTAAGTTATTTTTTTCGCAATAAAAAACACTTTCAATTTTTTTATTATTTTTTTGTTGTATGCACGACTAAAAAGTGAGGTGATAGTTTCCTTTCAAATTTATTACATAAAAGGACTGTGTTTTTTAAATTTTGTTTTTTTTTAAATTTCTCTACATTTTGGTCAAAAATGTTGTGGGAGGAAATTTTTTTCTGAGTTTGAATCTTAAAATATGGCAATTTTTGAAAACTAAGGTGTATTTCAAATACACATATCTAAAAGGTAATTTTATCTAGTTTTCATAAATGGTGTTTGTTTTTACGACACCTTCAAAAATAAGAAATATATAGAACTTTTTTTGTTATTAGTTTTTGGGGTATTATGCCGTGTTGCGCTACCTCCTTCTTTAGCCAACGTTTCGGACAGCGTTGGAATGTCCATCATCAGGGCAGATGTGTTGAACACTGATGTGTTCTGCCCTGATGATGGACACTGCAATGCTGTCCGAAACGTTGGCCAAAGAAGGAGGTAGCGCAACACGGCATAATACCCCAAAAACTAATAACAAAAATACTTTTGGCAGTGAAAATCTAAAATCGTACCAATATATAGAACATTCAAAATACTTTTGAAAAATTCCAAATATTGTTCAGACATCATTAATAAAACAGTGATAAACTGCCCTCTCAGGCTGTGTAAACCACGTGTATTTTTTTCCATGAACAATTTTTTAATTAGTAATGTTTTCACATCCGCGGCCGTTTGTCAATTGAATAAAATTTTCACTGGGTTTTTTAGTAAGGCTGTTAGTGTTAGTTTGGAGAATTTAGTTCCTATCTGCCTATTATAATAAAATAATATATATTTTTGGATGTAGCTATTACTTTGTGGTTATCCATTATAGAAAAATGCAACAATATAACTTTGTAAAAACCACTTATATAGTGTGCAAATCCGACCGGTTTCGGAACAAACGTTCCTTCGTCAGGGAAAGCTTATACTAATTTGACAGTTTCGAACAATGTTTTATTATGGTAGGGGGTGGCGCCGTTGTTAGTTAATAATGTAGATTGGATAATAGTTTTATAATTTTTGAAATCAGAATCAAAGAACATTTAAGGTGTCTTAATAATAATAATTTTTCTGAGTTCGCTAACCATATCATTGAAAATAACCATAGTTTTGAAAAAAATACAGGGATAAATATTCTTCATATTAATCATAAAGGAAAACGTTTAGATAACTTAGAAGCTTTGGAAATTAAAAAATCCCTTAAAAATAATGAATCTATTATCAACAAACAAAAAATATTGTCATATAGCCCAATCATGGATTTGTTCCCCTACCCACCCACTCTACACTAATACCTACCCACCCAATCTACATTATTAACTAACAACGGCCCCACCCCTACCATAATAAAACATTGTTCGAAACTGTCAAATTAGTATAAGCTTTCCCTGACGAAGGAACGTTTGTTCCGAAACCGGTCGGATTTGCACACTATATAAGTGGTTTTTACAAAGTTATATTGTTGCATTTTTCTAAAATAATATATACTTTTAACAGAAAATTATTTTTATTTTTCCATTTTCAAAATTGAAACAGATTTGTTGAGAATTACCATCGGTACTAATTACAGAATTGCGCCGTAGATTTTTCAGGGGGTGTGACGTAGGTATCAAATCACTTCAAAACGTTATTTTGTTCCCATCGACAGAAACTAAATGCACATAAATAAGACTGAGTATTTCCTTTAGTATGATACAAATTTGTTACTCAGTGACAGTGGTTTATAAAAACTACTTGACCAGGAAACCATACAAAAAAATGTTAAATTTTGTAATTTTTTTTTTTAATATTCAATTAATGAAAACAATATTAACAACATCCAATTAAAAATGCGAAACAAAAAAAAAATCAGAAAAAGATACGGTCACATCTAGGAATCGAACTCAGGACCTTTGCCTTACCGAGGCGGAGCTCTCCCACTGAGCTAATGTGACCCTATCTGACTCCGTTATATTTAACTGTATCATACTTCGACTAAGAACTACCAACATTATCTTGCAAGATTCAAGATTCAACTAAATGGATACCTATAGAGTGTCTTGGATAAATTTATCTATTTTTATTTAATATATTTATTTTTTTATTGTTCCGGTAGGTATCACGTTTACAAAACAATTTATAACCTCGCTAGGACAAGCCTGTGTTGAGATATATAAGAAACATCAAAAATAAAAATAAATACCTTTTTTTATTTTTTCTGATAAAATTACTATCTAAAAATATTTTTAAAAAAGATCTCAGAAGTATTTTGTCAAATGTGAATGTTTATTTTTACATACATTTAACATAATCTCTTCACTAGGAGTTCAGTTATCTTGTAGAAGACTTTGAGTTACCTTATCTTTTAGCCTCTCAAAACATGTAGTTTGTGATTTTTCGAAAGATTTTATTTTTTATGTTTGTTATACTTTCCTCAAATTTCTTTTCCCTACCATCTCAGTGATCCGCGCTTCTGACGGATGTAAACACTTAAGCATGTTGGTGGTATGATGTAAGTCGGTCTGGTGCTATGAACGTGGGAGAAACAGAACCGGTAGAACAGAACTCAGCGAGGGTCGAGGGCGTCCTCTGACAACCACTCCAAACAATCCCAACCAAAGAGGGACATGCGCAATGAAACCAATGATGAAAAAATGTTCACAACTGGTAATCATAAAGGTAATACATTTTTTCAACTTACTAATAAGTTAATCATGTGTTCTCATTTTTCAGGCGGGTATGGGAACCGTTCGTTGGATACCCAGCACCACTGCCTCGGCAAGGTACGGCCAGTGACTTAGCGGGGATACCCGGATTAATGGGGTGAGGTTTGTCTAGGTCTTGGCGGAAGACGCTTCCGGCCACCAGCTGCGTGACGGGCCAGATCGGGAGAGGCCAGTTGAGGGAAACCCTTTGTTATATTTTTGACCCTCCACCAGGGATGGATCCATACATCTGTCACTCCCGGACGCGCTGACACCCAGATCCCCACTCAGTCCACCCAGCATTAATACCTTTTTTCTTTCATAACATCCTTTCCTCCCTATCCTAAAAAAGCTTTTTTCACTCAGACTCTGGTATTCACAAAGATAATACTATGTTAATAAGAGAAAAAGAGAAAAAAATTAACGCGAACGTCTAATGTTCTCAGAATTACTAGTAATAAAGTTTTTTGTTATTTTCAATTGCCTTTGTAATTAGGATTGCTCAATGCGTTTTGGATCTGCAATGTTATCTTTTTATACGTTTTGTATTTGGATTGCGTAGGACTTCCTTCACTTGCCATCCAGGAATAAACGGTTATGGCTATTGTTATTAAATTGGAAGATAACGGTCCGTAAAGATTTTATTGCCGGCTTATAAAAGCGACAAATTTCGCCGACCATGAGGAAATTCTCTGGAAATCGGATTATTTTCACAGATGTGTCTTTGGGAGCAAACATTATTTTAGTGCATCCCAACAAATGTGTTTTAATTGAACATCGAACGCTTTGAAGATGTAAACAGGTTTGAAATGTTTGATATTTTTAACTTTGTGTGGTAAATATTTAAACATGATTCGATTCAATTATTATAAGCAATAATTATCAGCCTGAAACACTCATCAACATTGAAAAATCTTCCGAGAAAAGATACTTGCCGCCAACGGGACTTGAACCCGTGTCCTTCTGATTGCCGGTCAGCTGCTCTTGACCACTGAGCTATGGGGACTTATCAAATACCCCAAAATGTAGTCATAATTTGTCTCGACGCCACCTAGCGAGGGATTTAACACTTACAATGTCTCTCTCGCAAAAATAAAGTTGGTTGTTTTCAGGTGAAAAAATATAATAAGCAGTAATTGTTGAATGAAACACTAGTATATATTGAATTATTTGGCGGGTATTTGATAATCCCCCATAGCTCAGTGGTCAAGAGCAGCTGACCGGCAATCAGAAGGACACGGGTTCAAGTCCCGTTGGCCTCAAGTATCTTTTCTCGGAAGATTTTTCAATGTCGATGAGTGTTTCAGGCTGATAATTATTGCTTATAATGATTGTTACCCTTTGTGCTTTGCATAAAAATCTTGTCTAAACGTTAGTTTATAAATTAAAAATAATAATGATTCGATTCCATGTGTCAAATTGTGTTGATGACATATAGAGTGTCAGTAATAAAATTAGTACCAACTTACCTTCGTTTCTATTTTACTTTACTGAACTTTGATATAAAAATACCATTAATTCAAAAAGTATGGTTTGCCACTTTTCATGGCATATTTTTTCGATTTTTCCTTGATTCCAATTTGGACTTGGATTTCGTATGAAACGGAAATGACGATTACTGCACCTTGGTCGCTTATAGGTCTACGCTCATTGGTCGCTTTGATTATGACCTCACTTTTCAAGTATTGGTTGAGTTCATTGGCAAAGTTTCGCTTTTACCGCGTGTAAACTGCACTCGATTTTTTTTTAATTCTTACCGTTTTTTTTATGTCCAACTTTTTGTCTATTTTCTTTCTAGACAAATGATAGTTTTTATTTATAAAAAAACTACCATTGGTGAAGTGTTCCACAATATGATCAATTTCAGGAAATGTTTAAGCGTTCGGTTTGGAAATTTCCCGTCTTCATTAAAAAAATTATACATCCTGATTTTAATATGGAGACATATAACTGCTTACAGCGTAAGAGATGCATTTAATGCACCTGAATTTGACAGTTTGTTGTTTGGGTATATTTTAGATAAGCCAAAAAATGTAAACAAAACAGAAATTCTCTTATCCTTTTGCCCTTAACAAATTGGAACTTCTCACTTGACCGACTGCCGACCCTTGGCTTAGTTGATAATCTCAAAATATAAATTTAAATTCGAGCACGAATTTAACAAATACAAAATGAAAGATTTGTAAGAAAAAGATTTAAAAAATTTCGGTTCGCAGAATGTTAATAATTAAGAAGAGATTTTTTTACCTAAGCTCCACACAGGAGGTCCCGAGGAAGATAATTCCTCTCGGGGCCTATGTTATCTTTGCGGAGGCTGTGTGGAGGGTATCTTTAGGAAAGGAAGGAGTGAAAGTTCTGAAATAAAATGGGTATGAGGGGTGGGTATGAATCTGATAGTCAACGTGTCCAGGAGTGACGGACGTATGAATCCATCCCTCCCACTGCGGTGCGCAGGCGATATTCCGAGAGAGTACGGCTGTAGAGGTCAAAGGGACTCCCTCAACCATTCTCTCTCGATCCGGCATGCCATACAGCTGGAAGGCAGACGCATCCGCCGCCAAGACCCGGACAAGCCTCACCACATGCATCCGGGCACCCCTGCTAAGTCACTAAATGTAGCGAATCACTTGGGGTGACCTATGGCAGAGGTGTTGGTTATCCAATAAATGGTTCCCGGGCGGCGGTATCCATACCTGCCCCCCAAATTAATAGATACTAGATCTCTTGTCAAACTGAGAAACTACCGAGTTGAGTATCGAAGATCCCAACGTGCAGGAACCTTAAATCCAAGCATGAAAATAAATCCAAGAAACGTTTTAAAATATTTCTTCAATTTTGTCACATTTTGGCCAGCGGGCACTAGCGAGTGTTTGCAATTGGCCAAAACCCTCCAGTGGTTATGAAATAAATATTTCCATAAACTGAACTGTGATTAATTTTAGGGTTATTATGCCGTGTTTCACTTCCTCCGTCTTTAGCCAACGTTCGGACAGCGTTATAGTATCACGGAAGACGTGTAAACTATGGTGAAGTATGACTTTATTTATGATATAACTTAGTCATTACGTTTGATTTGTTTAAATAAATAAAATTTAAAAAATAGGAACGACGACGGGGCTAAGCCTTATTGTTCTTGGTATCGGGTATTTGACGGTTACACTAAAACTAAACGTCGAAAAGCACATTAATTTCCACGATTATTACTGAAATACCGTCCATAAGAAGATTTAAGCATCGGCCACACATAGCGTTAAAAGCCCGAGCACTTGTATGTTTACCGCGAGCGCTTATGTGTTGTATCGACACACTACGCTATAAAAGATTTCTTCGTATGGTAGGAGAGGAAGTCAGTTGAATTAGGGAGCTGGTGTGAAATATAATTTCTTTGTGTTGGATCTGTCAACATGACGCATGTTTATGCAGCTCCGCGATAGGCCACTTGCATCACATTTTTTTTTTAAATTTCCGGTTTAGGCAAATATTCTAAGACATTCTGTATTTTTTTTAATCGTATTTTTGAAACCCTGGGGATTTTTTTAAAATTTCAATCCAAAAAATCAGACCATTTTTTATAAACCGGAAAGACGAGACATAATTTTATAGGTGCGAAAAAAGATAATTACATAGCCGAAAATCATTTAAAAAAAGAACGTTTTCCACACGATTGGCACAGGAGAATAACGAGGCATACCAAAAATATTACATCTCACAAATATTTTCTTCCGTGATCCATCTTATTGATCATAAATCATTATAATGTACAACGTCTAGTTTACTAAAACCAATGTAATATACTTGTACTTGTAAATTATAATAATAATAAGAAAATTTTAACATTTGATTTTGATTTTGATAAAATCAGCACCATAACCATTATACCTTTAAAACACGTACCGATATCTAAAATGTACGGGGTTCTCTTGATAAGATCTGTCAAAAAGTCAAACCAAATGATAAGTTCGCAGAGAACAAACAATAAATCTAGTGAACGAATTCAAAAATTCGCCTGAAATCAAAGTGATGCCATATAAAAAAAAATCAAGGTGGAATTTTACAAAATTAATAGGAACATTTTCGGAGACGGGACATTTTCATGTAGTGACGTCGTGAGCCCAAATAATGGATTTATTTATTTAAAAATAAAAATAAACTGTACATTTCTAAAAAAATTTACTAACATTTTCGTAATCTTAGTAAAAAGATCTATCCACACGATTTTTTTTAAATCGTTATGAAATCCATGCAGGTGGCCTATTAAAATGACCCTCTCTCCTGTTTACGGCGGAGAGGGGATCGCATAACTTTTTGAATGTGGCAGAGAACTGGCAGTGGCTGTGAGCAGCAGTTATGTCGTATAACGCTGAGCCTAGAGCACATCATCTGCTTAGGTGTGGCGGATCTGTATGGAATTGTGCAACGAGCGATATTGTACGTGCGATGATATTTTATCTTTTATAGCTAAGTTTGTCAATATGTTTGGGACGGCTCCATGACGCCCACAACACCGTATAGCCTCTGCATACATAAATACACACTTCACCCCAATATACACTTCTGACCTGATGATGACAATGATACACATATCCGAAACGTTGGCTAAATAATAGTAAGTGGGAAGCGCAATACGGCAGAATAACCCAAGAATGTATCACGATTAAGCAACATACTTATATGGATTCAGAAATACCTACAGCATCTAAAATTTATCTGGAAAACCGGAGAATTTGCCTGATTTCTTTGCAGAATCTGTAATGTTTTTGTTTGGAGGGATAAGAAAGTTATTGTTTTTATTTTTATAAATCAAAATCGTTCATCCTTCTTCTGAATCCCCTCAGCTTGGCCATCCTCTCTGAGGGTGGCACGACCCCTAGAGAGGCGGTGACACAACAAGCGGACGAGTGAAGTAGAAAAGTAACTAGCCGTTCGATTGCCCTGTATGCAGTACTTATGGCAATTGATGACATTTTTACGAAGAATCAAAACATTATAATATATACGTATTTCGTTCCCCGAGCGGACGAATTGGCCGGAAGGGTGATTCAAGTTTTCCCTCGATGATATAAATAGGTAGGTTATTTAAAAATTTCGTGCGTTCGTGAAAGCAGGCATTGTAAGTTCTTACTTAAGCGTCGATGACACAGAGCGAGTTTAAAAGCTACTATCTGGGAAATTCACTATCTGTTAGTAAACTCGCTCAGTGTCATCGTGTTACTTGCTAACTAGCAGATTGTTGACAATCTACGAAAAAGGGTGAAAGGTCGTCAACTTTACTCGCTACACGCTTGCTCGTGATTGGTTTATTTATGTTTTTTAAGATGGCTGCCAATAAACAGCTGATTTCGACTGCCAAACATCACATAATTAGTTCACGCAGGCGTCGTTATTCTTATTACTGGCGCTAGCAGCGACCTCAGTTTCCTACGCTACTGAGCGAGTGGACAGTTTTGTGCATCATCATGACAATCTCACTCGCCGATTTACCCGCTTTTAAACTTAGTAGATAGTAGCTTGTAAACTCGCTCTGTGTCATCGAGCCTTTACATTTAAAAATTTTACGGAATTAGTTTGAAAGATAGAGACAATAAAGGATTCGATGAATCGAATCTTGATGATTTGGTAATTTTTTGAAGAAAATTTAGCAGTCTATGAAGGGATGGGAGTATTTTGACGGCCTCCGTGATCGAGGGGAAAGACTTTAGCCTAGCAATCCGGAGGTCGTGGGTTCGAACCACTTCATTAAGGTTAAACGTATCGTACGTTATAATCTACGCATTCACAGTTGGCGCCAATTAAATTATTTTAGGTTTTTAACACTTTTTACATGTTATGTTTAAAATATTGAGGGAAATTAATTGTTTGCGCCCGTACATATTCAATATGAACTAGAATAAATAGTTTTGTCCATAAACAAACCCAAATCTTTTAAAAAATCTCAATCCAATATTGTATTTGTTAGCCATTCTTGAAAGATTTGAATTTGTTTGTGGACTATTTATTTATATTCATATTAAATATGTACGGGCGCAAACAATTAAATCGTCTTAATATTTTAAAAAATACTCGTAGGTTCAAAAGTGTTTAAAACCTAAAATAATTTAATTGGCGCCATCTATGAATGCGTCGATTATAACGTACGTTACGTTTAACCTTAATAATTAAATTAATTAATTTGAGGTACATTTGCAAGACACTTGAGTTAAAAATACTCTTAGATTGGCCTCAGCGAAAAACCACCATTCAGAATTGAAACATTGCATTTTTCAACTTCGAGGATGCTGGGTGGAATCTCCTTTACGGAAAGAAAAGAGAGGAAGTTCTGGGAAAGGAAAAACTATGAGGGTTGGAAAGGAATCCCGCTAAGGCGATAGATCGTGAGAGTCCGGCTGGAGAAGTGCAAAGGACTCCCTCAACCAGTCTATCCGGAGTAGGAGGGCAGATGCATCCGCCGCGAAACCTAGACAAACCTCGGTTTGTGAACCCGGGCACCAAACGTGGCGAACCACATAGGGTGGAGGTAGCACTGATAGAGGTGACCCGCCAACTCAAATAATGAAATGGCTTTAGCCGTGTTTGGTGGCCGGTTCTGAATGAACAAGTAACTTCCTTCTCTTCTTCATATGTTTCCCCACAAGCCTCACAATATATCCCAATCGGGGAGTTGTTGAAATTTAGAAAGAAAATCCTGCTCTTTTACATAATGTACGTTTGTACGAAGGGTAGCTTGGTTGATTGTTGACATCCAGCGTTGCTCCAATAGCTATCTCTTATTATTAGGTGGAACGTGGACATGTTCTTTATTGTCTATTTTACGTAAAATACAAAGGATCTTGATCAAAGTTACGACAGCTGCAGATATCCTGTTAGTACCATCAAGTATTAGTTATCAGCAGCATGCAAACATACGTTTATATTACCTTTATACATATATATGTGTGTATTTGCTAAGTTAACTGTTTAGATATCAATGTTTCCAAATGTCATACTATGACATTCACCAGAAATAAACATGTTATTAAGTACTCTTATTCACTCAATGATGAACCTGTCATCTCGAAAACGGAATGTAAAGATCTTGGTGATTACCTTGATAGCAAACTTATATTTAATAAGCACATCGACTCAATCGTTCACAGGTCATAAAAATGCTTGGATTTGTTCCTCGCGTAAGCAAAGTGTTCAATAACCCGCGTATAGTAATAATGTTATATTTTGCATTAGTCAGAAGTACACTGGAATATGCTTCGCCAATTTGGAACCCGCAATGCAAAGTATACATAGATAGCATAGAACATATTCAAAACAAATTTATAAAATATCTTACCTTCAAATTCAACAAAAACTTTGAATGCACATTTCAAACTTTGCAACAAAGGCGAGCAATAGCTGATGTGACATTTATACACAAAATTTCAAATAATAACATTGACTGTACCGAACTTCTTTCCCTAGTTAATTTTAACATACCTAAGACGTACACGCCATACGGAACCATTCCACACGCTTAATTACAAGACAAATGCAGCATCTAAGTCGCCAACCAATCGTGCTCTTCATATATGTTCAATATTATTGGTCTAAATTGTAACATCGACATTTTTTCCGATTCCCTGCCCAAATTTAAAAAGACCATCATGTCAATAATATAATTTGTTCAATGCGCATACATAAATACATACATACACACACCCTCACACCCACACACCCTCACACACACACACACACACACACACCCTCACCTTCCAACTACATACATCACCCGGTAATTACTTAATACGCATACTAAAAATAATACACTACAATGAAACACATAATAGGTACCCACCATGCAATATACTTATTAATTGTAATTTTTTTTAAACAAAGTATCTAATGTACTGTTTGTTTCTGTTAATAAATATAATAAAATTTGTACTTATATTTGGTTTTTCTGTACCTTTGTTGATCAGAAGGCTTCGATCATCATGGTCATAAAAAAAACATGAACCTGTATCAACCTGTTGTTTTAGTTTACTCTTGTTGATCCGATATAAATTAACCAATCAGGGGCTTCGTTTATGAAAATTAAATATATACCTTTGACGGTGAATATTTATGTATAATCAAAATGAGGCAAAATTTTAAACCACACAGATATCAATTTGGAGGCAGGTATGTGTACCGCCGCCCTGGAAACCATTTATTGGATAACCAATACCTCTGCCAAAGGTCACCCCAAGTGGTTTGATACGTTTGGTGACTTAGCAGGAGTGCCCGGGTTTATACAACAACTGCGTGGCGGGCCGAATCGAATAGTTCTGTTTTGACCCATTTGTAAAGTGCCTATGGTCTGGCATTTTAATATAGACAATTATTAGAATTTTGGAAGAGGTTATGTTTACCGCTCCCCGGGAACCATTTATTGGATAACCAACACATCTGCCAAAGGTCACATTATATAATTTAAGGTCTTAAATAAATTAAATATTAAATTCATTTAAAAAGTGCTCAACTAATATGGTCAACAGACTTTTCACGAAACTGTTTATTTTCTTTCTTCAAATTTGTGGACTCATAGAACAACATCTTGTGGACGAAGCTTCCTTCTGTTTTTAATATTATAAAAGAAAGGTTTGTATACGAAGGCAGTCCGTAAAATAAGGTCTCCAAGGTACTGCGGTCGCAAGGAATAATTTTACGCGCAATCCTGCAACACTGGCGTGTAGCCTGATTTCCTCTTGCCAAATTCCCACTACGTTGCAACCTCTGTGACGCTTAGTCTCGGCGTGGCAGCTATTCGCGATGAATCTTTCACTCGCCGCGCCTGCCAGGTGCGAGTTACGCTCTGTAATTCGTTTTTAAACTTTGCTTTGGCGAATCTGAATCTGAAAGGGTCGTGTAGTGTATTCGGATCTCGTCCCCAGTCACAATTGAGTCCAAGAATTCTTCGCCATCATTGTCGTAGCACTCAAGGAAGTTGTTGTTTGTGATCTTCGGTAGCATTTTGGAACCCACCTTGAGCACACTTTATGGTCTCCCAATTTTTTTGTCAAAATCTTTTCAGTGGTGCGGTCTTTCTGACATCAGCAATCATATCACAGAGCTCCCGAACCATCACCCGTCGATTTGCAATCATTGTTTTTTCCACTTTAGCAATTTTTTCGTCTAAAACCGATGGCCGTCCGGCACGCTTTTAAATTCTCTGCATCATTTACGCGTGTTTTCGCACTGATACACTGTTTTCCGTACACTTCGAGTAGCTGAGAACGAATTCCTACCGGGGTTTTGTTCTTCGCACAAAAAACTAATTATAGAGCCTAATTCACACCTGGCGGGTGCGGCGAGCGGAAACTTCATCGCGAACGGCTGCCACGTCGAGACTAAGTGTCGCAGAGAGTGCAACTTTGTGGGGATTTGGCGTAGGGAAACCAAGCTACACGCCAGTTTTCCCGGATCGCTCGTAATTTTTTTCCTTGCGATCGCAGCACCTTGGAAATCTTATTTTACGGACAGCCCTCGTAATTTACACGATTGACATAACAAGGTGTCCTTTATTTAACATCAAGTTTATAGGCATACAATAAAATGCCGAGATAAAAAATAATAACCGAGATATAAATATTACAATAACATGGAGTACACATAAAACTAACACGAAACAAGTGCAGTAACAAATATAAAACATTTTTCAATATCAATTTTGATAACAATATGGTTAATAAGTTGAAATACTTTCAATACCCCGTGGTGTCAATATAGTGGGTTATTTGTTGATCAATAAAAATGCTATTTTTCTTCTTAATCGGAAACGTAAAACTGTGCTAAAATCACCAAATATGTGGTAGCAGAACCCGCCATCTGCAAAAATGTTTATCAAATCATTAGATTATTCGTGCAAATAGTGACATTATTTTATACACCGTGTTCCATGTTTATAGAACGAAACTTTAAATAAAATGGCCACTCTCACATGCTAACCAAGTGGAAAGATATAATAATTGTTTATAAGAACGCGTCGTAAGCCACACATAAGTAAGAAATTTATAATAAATTCTTTATTTAGGCACTAATGAAAAAAGGATAAAATTTTCGAAGTCCGCCTCACGGTTATTAAAGAATATCGATTTTTATGTAAATAATTAGATTTATCTTGATTTTTTTTTAAACATTACATATTACATATTACAATGATCTTTGGCTGTCCAACTAGAAATTTTACCCGTTTTAGGACAGTCAGAATGAGCAGATTTATTACATTAAATATTGTTGTGTCTATTACATTGACTTTTACTTAGATACTAGCTGGGTTACCCGGCTTCGCTCAGGAAAACATTCGAGAGTGTTCTGGAATGTTTCACTTTGATGTTCCCGATTCCCTATTCTCGAACATTCCACAATTTTCCAGAAGGTTCCGGGATGTTCTGGAACGTTGTGAAAAGCTCTCAAATACTCTGACTGGGGTGTCCGGCATCGCTCATGGAGTTGATGTGAGATTGAAATGACATTCAAATCCACGACGGATCTTGCTTTACATACCCCATATGGGTAGCCCCATACAAAAAATGGTTCCGGAATGTTCCATAATGATCTGGGCTGTTCCGGTATGTTCCTGAACGTTCCATCCTCTTCCCGAACGTTCCAGAATAATCCGAGATGTTCTGGAATGTGGTGGAATGCTCAAGAATACTCTGGAATTTTTTGAACTGTTCTAGAAATTTCAACGGAGCGAAACTTCCAGCTCATATATCTTTAAAAGCACGCCCTTCAGGTAAGAACGGGAACTTTCTTCATGGAGGGCTACCACACAATATAACTCCCGTTATCGTACCGGGACTCGTCTTTAAGTTTTAGCGGCATGCAAATTGTTTTTTTAATAATGTAATTATCCAAACATCTAGAACTTTCCAGAACCTTCTAGACTCACTGACACTCTCCGCCACTCATTTCTGAAAGCTTCTTGAATTTTCTCCTTCCATAACATCCTAGTGCATAAGGGAACCTTCCAGAACTATCTAGAACCTTCTAGACTCACCGAAATACTCCAAGAACTTTCTAGAGCTTTATCGAACCATCTAGAACTCAGGAACTTTGTTGACTCACTGACGTACTCCCCCACTCCTTCCCGAACTTTCTACAGCTTTATCGAAATTTTTAGAACTTTTCGGAACCTTCTAGACTCACCGAAGTACTTTGCCACTCCTGATAGATTTTTCTACAGCTTTATCCAACCTTGTAGAACTTTTCGTAGAACTTCTAGACTCACCGACATACTCCGCCACTCCTCCCAGAACTTTGTACAGCTTTACTGAACCTTGTAGAACTTTCCGGAACCTTCTAAACTCACTGACGTAACTCCTTCCAGAACTTTCTATAGCTTTATCGAACCTTATGGAACTTTATAGAACCTTCTAGACCTACCGACATATTCCGTCATGCCTTCCAGAACTTTATACAGCTTTATTATTACTTTGTAGTCTCACCGACGTACTACGCCACTCCTTCCAGAACTTCAGCTTCTACAGCTTTATAGAACCTTCTAGAATTTTTTGGGACCTTCTAGACACACCGACACACTCTTCCACTCCTATCAGAACTTTCTACAGCTTTACGGAACCTTCTAGAACTTCTACAGTTTTATCGAACCTTCTAGAACATTCCGGAAACTTCCAAACCCACCGACATATTCCACTATTCCTTTCAGAACTGTGTACAGCTTTATCAAACCTTCTAGAATTTTCCGGAACCTTCTAGACTCACCGACCTACTCCGCCACTCCTTCCAGAACCTTTTCCAGCTTTATCGAAACTTCTCGAACTTCATACAGCATACATTTGTGGAATCTTCTAGAATTTTCCGGATCCTTCTACACATACCGACACACTTTCTACAGTCTTTTGGAACCTTCTAGAACTTTTTACAGCTTTAAAAAACCTTCTTGAACTTTCCGGAACTTTCTAGACTCACCTACATAATCCACCACACCTTTCAGAACTTTCTATAGCTTTATCGAACCTTCTAGACTAACGGACATACTCCGCCACTCCTTCCAGAACTTTGTACAGCCCTATCGAACCTTCTAAAACTTCCTAAAGCTTTATCAAACCTTCCAGAACTTTCAGGAACCATCTAGACTCATCGACATACTCCGCCACTACTTCCTGAATTTCAGCCCTATAGAACCTCCTAGAACTTCCACAGCTTTATGGAACTTTCTCGAATTTTCTGGAACCTTCTAGACATACCGACACACTCCTCCACTCCTTTCAGAACTTTGTATAGCTCTATCGAAACTTCTAGAACTTCGCAATCTTCTAGACTTAACGTAATTTATTTCTGAAAACTTCTAGAACTTTCTCCATCCACAATTTTCTAAGCATTTGTGAATCATCAGATCCTTCTAGACTCACCGACTTACTCCGCCACTCCTTCCAGAACTTTGCACGGCTTTATCGAACCTTCTAGAACTTCCTACAGCTTTGCGGAATCTTCTAGAATTTTCCGGAACCTTCTAGACACAC
Source organism: Limnephilus rhombicus (assembly GCA_929108145.2). Lineage (NCBI taxonomy): Eukaryota > Metazoa > Arthropoda > Insecta > Trichoptera > Limnephilidae > Limnephilus > Limnephilus rhombicus. The sequence continues at coordinate 19,649,597 of OV815275.1, forward strand.
CGATACACTCCTCGACTCCTTTCAGAACTTTCTACAGCCTTATGGAACCTTCTAGAACTTTGTAAAGCTTTATCGAACGTTCTAGAAGTTCCGGAATCTTTTAGACTCACCGCCTATTATTACCGCCTATTAAAACTTCTATAACTTTCTCCTCCCACAATTTTCTAAAGCATTCGTGAACAATCAGAACCTTCTAAACTCACCGACATACTCCGCCACTCCTTCCAGAGCTTTGTACAGCCCTATCGAACCTTCTAGGACTTCATACGGCTTTATCGAACCTTCTAGAATTTTCCGGAACCTTCTAGACACACCGACACACTCCTCCACTCCTTTCAGAACTTTCTACAGCTTTATCGAACCTTCTTGAACTTTCCGGAACCCACCATTTCTTCCAGAACATTCCAGAGTCTTATCGAATTTTCTAGAAGTTTCCGGAATCTTCCAGACTCTTCTTGAAGTTTCTAGAGTCTTCTTAGAACTTTAGCCCTTTAGGTAAAAACGAATACCCTTATTCTCTAGGGGGGATAGAGATCTACCATAACATATAACTCTCTTGATCGTACCGGCACTCGTTTCTGAGTTTTTGCGTTCCGCACGTTTTTTTGGACTTTCTTTTATAATATATATTGATTACACTTGGTGGTGTAATATCTAAGTAATAAAATTTATTGAGAATAATGATTAGGTACCTATTTATGTCGTAGGAGTCGAAAAAATGCGCATTTTATATTTTAATTTGTTTGACGTCATAATTTATAATCTATACTACATTTCATAGTCAACCAATGCTGTCAATTACAGAAAATTATTGTTGGCCTATAAAAACAATAATTTTGCCATTTTATTAAGTGAATGTATCTAAATATATACAAAAATGAACGATTATTTCTTTGTTCCTTATGCGCTTCTAGACCATTCATCCAACTGCGATGAAACTTTGGTGATTTGATTTGTGCATGCCCGCTTTGGTTTCTTTAAGTAGTAGTAAGCTCTGACGTTCTGAAAATTTCTATCAAAAAATTCCCAAAAGACGGCGCGCAGAGTTATTTGAAAAATGTGTGTATTTCATGTATTTGAGCGGCAGGGAGAGAAGGAGGGTGTGGGATAGGAATCCGGGAGGGGGTTGAAGGGAAAGGTGGTTCGCAGGACGGGTGGGAGCAGAAGACGAGAGGAGGGGGGAAGGGTAGGTGGAAGGATAACGGGGAGGAATGCGAAATTTCACGCTGGGAGAATCAATTTAATTACTTAAGTGGTATTGCAACGCATCCTGGGAACTCGTTATTTATTTATAGAAATTAATAAACATAAAAATAAACATGATAAATAATTTTTGGCCCTCAAAAGTGCACTTTGTATAAAATACGTACCATAAACAGTAGAGAGTTGTCTATGGGGAAGAGTCCTAAGACGACAAATTTTGGCTGACGCTCAAGCATGTAGGTTGAAAACAGGTGGAGCTGCAAAGCACATTAAAGCTAGTTTCACACGACACCTATACTCTCATTATATACCATGTCTCTCGCTATACATTACATGGAAATGGCATTCGCTGTTGGGGTACTTTGTAAGGCTGAAGTTAGTGGGAAGGGGAAAGAGAAAGCAAACTAGGCTAAAGACATTTCAAGCAATGTTTCAATTCTGAATGGTGGTCTTACACCAGGGCGATACTGAGAGTACCGTACACATATTATATTATGAGAGAGTAGTTCTCGAGTGAGACCATTATTCGTTATTCCACAATATGATAGTATCATCATCAAACATACTAATTACAATATTCTGTGCGTGGTTGTTTGTCTCTGAGATATCTGGATCAATGAACTCAAATTTACTTTGAATTTAAGTGTCATTTTCTAAATCGGAATCAGTGGCCTTAAGAATTCAGATAAGCGATCAAGTACCTACCCACATAATATATAGAATATTATTTTATTAATTGTGCGGAAAGCCAATTAAAAATCTCCGAATTCTCGATTCTTGATAAATCAGGTCCAATTTTTTAAATAATATTTTATGGTAGGTGCCTTATCACTTGTCTGATTTTTCAAACAATAAATTACAAATTTAAATATAAAGCAAATTTGAGTTCATTGAACCAGAATTCAAACAACCGACAATGGTATGTTTGACTTAAAAAAGTGGAACTGATTTTTCACGGGTCTGCACTAGTAAACAAAAGAATGATCTACTAGACCATCGGTTTCATAGGTTTTTACATAGTTACAAATAAGGTTATAAAAAGACTTACTTTATCTCTGATATGTTTGTTTGGTTCCGTTATCACCATTTTATTGACAATGGCGGCTGTTTTTTCTGCCTGAAAAGAGTACCATTGTCACATAAGAATAAGGTAAAATTGGAGGAAGAGAAATTCTTCTAAGATTCATTCTACTGTTGAATTTGGCAGCCACCTCTGGTCTGCAAGTGGTGGTTGCCAAATATTTTAAAAACTTTTGTCTCTGAGCAGAAACGGACGGCAGTCAGTTTAATAGATTCCCGTGTCTTATCAAATGGATTGCAATCTGTAAAGCACAGGCGGCAGGTGGGAATGCTGTCCATGTTCTACCGCTATTTCAATAGAAGATGCTCCAAGGAACTAGCCATTGTCACTGATCCTATTGGCACAGGTGCATAGTGGGGAAACGCGCCGAATGCGAGACTAACAATTGTACACGATTGACAAATGCCACATGAGAACGGGTGTTTCTACGACTCGTTCATCACTTCAAAAGCACGGCTGTAGAATGATTTGAAGCTTCTGTGTTTCTTCTCTCCTACAACATGAGTCTCTTCAATATTAACTACTTCCTCTCCTCAAAAACGCCCTTAACACAGCATCCCCATTGTTATCGTAGGCCCTGAGTTAACGAAGCGAAAATCCAGGCTCTATCAATGGTGTTGTGAACTAGATGGCATTTCTCACGACAGCCGATTGCCACTCAAGTTTCCACCAATCTTCTGGGATGAGAGCTATGCGGAGGAATAGGTAATTGGCAGGCATGGCTGCAAGGTCGCTGTGGTCGTGAAATCTCATATGCATAGTATTTTTTTAATTTCTATGAGGGTTGCTGTCTCTCTTACCACAGAAATTATGAAAATTTGAATGTAATTTAAAATTTGATCAAACAAAAAGTGTGCAAATAACCCAGCAATTCACTTACTAAATCCTTACATTCTGAACATTTTTTGATTGTCGTAAAACAAAAGTTAATATACACAAAGATCCACAAGATGGAAGATACCAATAGGGGGTAAGTCAAAGGTTGCATTGTGACTCGTTGTTTCCAGCCCAATGATGCAAATAATAGAAACAGATTGAAAACGATTTTCGCAAATGAGGACATGAAGATAATCAGAAGCTTCATTGAATAGGCGCCATTGACACTCCCAACATAGTCACACGTCTTGTCATAAGCCTTCCAGAATATAGTTAACCTTTGAAGAACTATTGAATCCCTTTCACGCGTTTCCAATTGCCTCAAAGTCTCCGTTTGACGTGTCCTAGTTTTGTTAGCGTGTATGTTACAGTCCTTTGCTTTTCCTTCCGGTGTTATCTTCTTCTTAAAGATAAGCGCTAGTTCCGCGTTAATAATCTGCAAACTGCTATTGGCTACCATCACTAAGTTAGAAAACTTTAAGATGATCATAGTCGAAAGGATGCCAGGAAAATAGTCGACGTTCATTAACATTATGTTAATTATTATTTTGTTTGCTTCATTTTCCCCTATCCAAGCCAAATAATCCAGCAGACAAATGGAAAAATAAAACATGAATTTTGTTACCAGTGCACAAATAACTCTGCTTTTATTTTGGCATAATGAATATCAACTCCGGAAATATTAAAAATTTCAACAATTGTGTCCAAATACTTCATATTGTTACCGTGACGGGCTGCATCAGAAAATGTTGTAAAGTAAAGACATGAGACTGAAGTGAAACTGATAAAAAGCTTGATCTTACTTGAATACTTTAGGGGAAGGAAGGGTTCGGTAAAGTTTTCATAAACCATCCCTTTAAACAACACTATATAACTACAGAAAACGAAATTGAATAATGAAGCCAACATTAGAAACGTAACGACTTTGGTTTTCCAGGCTTCATTTTCGCGAAAGTATTTAAACGGCAATCCCAAAAGCTGTCCAAGCAACATTACTGGAGTTAGAGCGCTGTCGATTGAGTTTGCTTTTAAGAATTTGTTCTTCATTCGTTTAGTTCGCGATATTCTTATTTCATTGGTTGATGCTACTCTTAGAGCCATTGCAGTATTTGGTATATCGCCTCCACCAAGCCCAGCCATGTCTTTCGGGGATTAACAATATAGAATATCTGCGCACCAATGATCCCTATGCTTTTTGTAGAGCAATGTCTATGAAATCAATTACCTGATTGAATTCTATAAATATTCTGATGAGAATAAAAGAAAATGACTCCAATAACATAATTGCTTCATATGTTTAGTATCAATTCATTCAATCTCCGTAATTGCAGGATATGTTGCAGTGGTGGAAATTAGTTTTAATTCTGGCCTGAATGTTTTGGGTTCAAATCCATAATCCGTATTTTGTGGTTTTCCCACTCCGCAAATTCATACTCGAAATTCAGTCATAAAAATGCCACTAAATAGTATCGGACTAATTTCGATTGTGGGTCAGAATTAATTGACTAAATCCGGTTTAATGAACTCGGATTTTATTTTTTTTCCTTTTTTTTACGGTGTGTGATTTTTATTAGGTTGTAACAATAGAAACATTATGCTAATTTCAAACTCAAACACCATCGCACAGTAAAGCCAAATCAGCGAATTGTCTTGAAATATAATATATCTTGATTTGTATTAAAATTAAGTGTCATTTTCAAAATAGGAACTGATTATATCAACAATTCATTTCAATACCTACCTGGAATAAAAATCATTTTTATTTATAATAATTAAATAATTGTTTCTAGAATTCATGCAAGCGACAAAACATATAATATTTTATTAAGATAATTTCAATCATAAGGTAGTGATCTAATTTTGGTTATGTCCCTCTCACGTATACTTGAGGATACTTCCCAATACATGAGGTATAAAATAATTCATTCATTTCAATTAATATTTTAAAATTGTGTTTAGGCAAGACAAGATTAAACATTGAATAGATCAGTGAGCAGTTAGTTCAACTGTGACTAGTTTACCATTTTTTTGGCAAATAGAACACTGCCATTTCCTTTGAATATGAATAAAAAAGGGGTGTTAAAATTAGTAACTGAATTAGTGCAGTCACTGACACCTGTAGTTTTTTTTACCTACTTTGATTAAGTTTTAGTCGGCAATGCAGATTACTGCTGCCCGGATAGATGGGGCTAACCTCTTTTGTTTTTGAAACTATGGTTTATATAAAATCAGCAAGTTTTTTTTATATAGAAGGCTGGTTCCCTCTCTCATTTTTATTGCCCATCGTACAACTCAAACGAGGCTTCTTTAGCATTTATAAACAAACGGGGAACAGGCCTCGAAAGTAGTTTTTACAGGCTTTATAAAATTGTAGCAGAGTGTTTTAAATGAAGAAAATTACCGTTACACAAATGTTAACACAGAAATCACATTTTTTTTCAAAATTTTAAATATTCAGGTATTGCTAATTCTTCTCGTCGTCGTATGAAAGATAATTTCTAGCCTTTAATAAAAATCTTCTCAGTAGTGGCCGATTTGGAATCCCGTGTGGGTCCCACCCGGGAGTCACGAGTTCAATTTCTCGGCTGGCTCCATCACGACACAAGCAACATTTTCCGCTTACAGTGGTTTTAGTAGGAGATTTTCAAATATTATTGGTTGGAGAACGAGAGAGTTTATTAGGTTGCCAAGTATACCGGTCGATTGAACTATGTACAACCTCCTAGGACCCTATCCTCAGAGCACGTTTTGCAAGTCCTAACAAATCAGTGCCCCCTCGTGTACAGTCTCGCCGGGACAGGAGTGTCCCTGGCTGGGGTGGTATAATCGTGTCGTATCATACAGTATCTTCAAATTTGCGAACTCATCGAACAACAGCTTGTGACCGAAGCGCCGTTCTGTTTTTAATATTATAAAATGGAAGGATTGGATCGTACACATGATTGACATGACAAATGGTGCCCTTTATTTAACATCAAGTTTACAGGTATACAAAAAAAGAATCCGGAGAGAATCCGGTGGAACGAAGTAGGAGGAGTTCGTGGGAGGGGGAGGTTCGCAGGAGTGGCAGCAGAACAGAAGAGGGGGAAGCCGGCAAATGCTGGGGGAACGTGGAAGGGGAAGGGGACGAGAAGGGGAATGGAAATGGGAAGGGTAGATGGAAGGGGAACGGGGACAAACGGGGGAAAGGACACGGAGGGAGAAATAATTTTATTTAAGTGGCATTGCAACGCATGCTCGCAAGTTATTTATAAAAAAAAATAACACAAAATTAATTTTTCTACTAAATTTTCTATGTAAAAAAAAAAAAATAATTACTAAATTTTCTATGTAAAAAAAAAAAATTTGTAAAAAATTTCAGTAAAAAATTACGCGGTCCATCCTCTCTGCTTACCCTTCTATAATTACGGTCGTCACTCTCAGTAAAAAAAAACACGCGTTTTTTTTTACTTAAAATAAATTTTCAATGTAAAAAAAAATATCACAGAAAAAGATAGAGCAACGAAGCGCGTAGGTGATAGCTTTTGTAAGGTGATTTATGCACAACAATCCCTAACGCGGTTCAGTCACTAGCGCGACTGAAATGCGGTAGTGTTTGTAAGGCGAAACGCGGCTCAGTCGCTAGAGTGACTCAACCGCGTTAGGGATTGGAAAAACGCCTCCGGGCAGCTGAGACTGTAGTGCCAGATGACACAAAAAATACATACCTTATACTCGTATACCTCAATACATCTGGAGATCTCCAAAGAATTCACACCACTGTGAATTCTTGTGAAACTAGAAAGTCGTTAGATGTCGCTTTCTTTTCATTTGCCTGTTTATTTTAAAGTGGTTTGAAGATTGGATATTGATTGGCCAAAATAATGTTTTTTGAAGTGAATCTTCTTTCAACCAAAGATATTGAAATACAGAATAGATATGCTATGGTGTCCGCGCAACTGTCGCCGGACTACGCGCTAATTAGCGTAGTTTTCATACAAAAAGAATTTGTTCATTTCGTTGATTTTTTGAAAGTGTGCATTAATATTGGTTAACAATATATTTTGAATAAGGAAAGAATTCGTTCATTTAGTTTAACGTTCGTTTGGTTTATTCGTTAATTACTTGTTCTTTTAGTTTATTTGTTAATTGGTAAACAATATCGGCGACACCCGGAAGCGCAGACCCACATAGTAAAAACAGCAGATAGCACATCTACTTATATTTCAATATCTTTGGTTACAACTCAGTTCTACACAAATATTCGGTTCTAATATAATGCTGTAAACTCGCACCTCGGCGCGTGCCTTCTATAGCGTAATTGTCAAGGTGAACGTAGTTGTCAAGGTGAAGAACGGGGGTTCGAATCCTACGAAATCCAAAAAAAATACAATTTTTTTTTGTGAAATCAATATCCCATCTTCAAACCACTTAAAAAACAAGTATAAGAAAAGAAAGCGACATCTAGCGACTTTCTAGTTTCAATTCTACTGCGTGTGAATTACATACTCTAATTTTTTTTTGGATATCGTAGGACTCGAACCTCCGTTAGCTGGATTTCGCTGGCCGCTGAGATTTGTGGTGCGCTATACCGCTGCGCCACCGGGAGCTCGCGCGGAATTATGAATTTACCGCATTATATTAGAACCGAGGACCGAATAAATTTTGGTGACGCATTTGCGTTTCATCCAAATTTCATAACGGGGCTAAAGAAGTTTCACTTCAAAAAATACACAATTTGTTCTGGAATTATACTACGCACAGATTTAAAAAAAAATACTTTTTCGTTCAAAATTTCCAAACTTCGGCAAGATTGTTATACTATGCAAATCATTCCCAAAAACTTTTTACTGAATTTGAAATGAAACCCTTGTGTTAAAATTTGCTAATGAAGTTTTCAGTGTTTTACTTTGAACCGCTCAAATAAAAGGTCTTCTCGTTTTACATACCAAAATCTTAGCCCCTATGATGCCATCGCCAACGGTTCTTTCCGAGAAAGTAAAGTTTACAGATTTTTTTACGAATACAAGTTGAAGGACGATGTGCATGCATCGAAATTTAAAAAAAAAGCATCGTGTGCTATTCACACGTGGTACAAAGTAGACAAGAGTGGGGAGGCTACGAAGCACTGCACAAAGAGAAGACCGATTATTCTCTCGCAGGCTAAAACCTATAGATGTATGTGTTCGTCTCTTTTTAGTGTCGCTTTTTCGTTTCCGTTTCCGTTTTCATTTCCGTTTCACTCGAATTTCAAGTCACTAGCGGCGCAAAAGAAGTTTCTCTTCAAAAACTACTTTACATCATATTTAATTCGATTAAATACCTCATTCCAGTGCAGAGATAATGCTTTGAATCTTCCTTGGTCGGGCGTCTTCGGCTTTTTCAACCATTTACTACTCTATGCCATGTTGTTACCGTTAAAAAACATGCTATATTGGCTTTAATTCAACCTCCGTTTCTTATTTCGGTGCAAAGATAAAACTTTAAGTCTTCCTCGGGTATCACTAACTTTTTCACCTTTCACCACTCTATACCATATTACTACTTTACATAAACTACATTGTATCAATTTTAATTGAACTCCATATCTCATTCCAATGCAGAGAGAATACATTTAGTCTCGAAATCGATCCGGTAGTTTTCGAGTCTGAAGGGCACACCCATACGTTCATTGCCTTTTAATTACGTAGATAGAACATACAATTATAGCTGATTTTTTTATCGAAATAAGACGTAGACAGTAATTTTCCTCCAATTTTGAAAATTTTCATCGAGTTGTTACAATAGTTGCTTTAAAGCGTTTCAGGGATGGGAAAACTGAATAGGGGTAATATTTCAAAATTTCATATAAACAGTGATGTTTCTCTTATTTTGTAGGTCAAATATTATATATTTTTAGAACATATTTGCCACTTTGCGCCACGACCCTTGGGCCTCGAGATATATATAAATCTTTTGTGACGACCAAACGATTTGACCTTAACATGTGAAACTTTTGAAAAATGTTTTGAACATATTATAAACGTTAAGATATTTTGATTAGTTCAAAATTGGTGAAGATAGACTTAACTTCATCCTCGTAAAAAATAATGGAAAATATTTCACAAATATCTCATAATCCTGGAATGTTTAATTCTCATATTATTTTTAATGCGATTTTCCGCCGTACTTAATTTGGTCATTTGAAATGTGGAAACGAATTTTCATCTGGCAATTAGAAGATATTTGGACGAAAAAATGGCTTCGTTCGTTCATGATATTTTTTTCAGTTTGCAGTATTGCTTAATCTCACATAACTGAAGAATTTTCAATGAGTGAAATATTTTATTACAATTTTAGGAGGAAAATACACTATTAATATAACTATTTAGCGACACTGGAATAACTTCGCTTAACACATTGATAACCTTTCAAATATCTAAAACTAACACCCATTTTCATTTGTATTGGTTATTAGGAACTCGAAGTCGAACCTTGAAGAACGGAAGCGATCCTTAATAAATATTTATCAGGAAGGTAAATACTGTGAAATATTCATTATCAATATTATAAATTAAAATTAAATGTGCTTGCAATTTCTCAGAAATCAGCAGATGTTTTATAATTTTCACATGAAGAATTCTATTTTAAGAAATATAAAATGAGATATGATATTTATTCATTTTACTAAAGTATGTTTATTTGTGGTGCTTTTAATAGTAATAAAATAGTTCGAATGTATTGCGCAACAATTTACTTTAAAATAAAAATATATTTGATAAATTCGGAGAACAGCAATGGTCTAATGGTGTTAAATGTCAATGTAATTTTTTTATTGGTCAATGACATAAATATCTTAACATTGTTACATATAATTAAAAAAAATGTTTTTTTATAATTAATTTTTTTTTATGCTTTATATACGCTCGACGTGAGATTGAAAAAGAAGCTTACTTTCTAATACAAGTACAAGATCTCTTATTACTTATTACGTTTACCCTGTTCGAAATTTCATTCTAGATTATGTATGAATATAATATTGTGGGTTTTACATTTATCTGCATTAAAAAAGGCGATTTTCAAGACATTTTAAACAGTATAGATTAACCAGGCCATCCTAGAGCTCCATACGGCAATTTTGGGCACACCTCCGTACAAACTGTTTGTCATCCGCATATAGGTACAGCTGAGAGTTACAGATAGTTTTATTAACATCATTCATAAAAATATTAAATAAAAGAGGGCCAAGGTGAGATCATTGAAGAACTCGGGGAGGTTACATTACATTTAATTTAGATATGGGTCTGTAATTTTCAATATTGTGCTTATCTCCTTTTTGAATAAAGGCACAACATATGAACTTTTCCATTCCTGCGGAAAAATGCCAGAAGACAATAAAGATTTAAATTATTATTTTTTTTTTTTTTTTTACAGTGAATACCGCATAAGAATCTCAACTACTCCCGTCTGGATCCAGTGAGACTATGGCATCCCCAATTGGGGTATGTTGTGAGGCTGAAGGTAGTGGGGAGGGGAAAGAGGTGGGGAAGAGGAAGGTTGAGAAGTACCTGGCTATTCAGATCTGGTCACCAAACACGGCTAAAGCCGACTTGACTTAGTGGACAAAATAAAACACTAGCGCAATTCTTTAAAAATGCCATGCCCACTGCCTTTAGTAGGGTCTAATGATTTAAGATATTCACAAACTTTTTTTCTTCTTTTTTTACATTAGCTCCACAAAAGAGGCCCTGAGAAAAATGAGGATTGGAAATGTAAATTGAATAAGTTTCTTATATCTTTCCCAACCGATACACGAAGCTAAGAAACATATTATTAGGTATTTCAGATATTTTTTTGCCCAGAATTAAAAAAGTTCAAAAGCGTTTGGGATCGGTATTGATAATTAATATTATACGCTATGAGCCGTAATCTTACCTCACTAGGTACAAGTCTTAGCTGTAAATCACTGGTTATTATTATAAATGTTAGTTGAAAGCCCGTTATATTAATTACATAATGTTTATATTTGTATGGCTCCATTCTTAATATCTCCAGTGGCTCCTATCATTCTTAGTGGCTCTATCTAAGTACTCGTACGTTAAGATGAAGCCATACTAAATAATGCAAAATCATACAAAATCACATGTTTTTGTTTTGAAAATTTGATAGCTTAGAAGTATTATAGATGCTTCAATTAAATACTGTGTGTAGAACGTACCTTGGCCCTTAAAAATATTGTTCATTTTTCTTTCTTTAAGTCTTTTAAAAAGCCTTTAAAAAAATAAAGTATAAGGTCTATAAAAAACACTTTCAAGTCCAAACTCTCCTATTTATAAACCCCTTTTCGGATTTGGTTTTATTATATAATATATAAAATAAAATATGCGTTTTCTCGTTGATATTTTTGACATCAATCAATACGGCCCGCACTCTACGAATTTATATTCTTGAAGTGACCCTTATGGCATGGCAACAAGAACCATGCACTGGGCAACACCTATTTCAGATCAGTCACGCCCCAACTGGCGCGGAAGACAGTCATGTGACTCCACGTCGCTTAGTTTCGTGAAATCAATTTAAAATTTCAGTTTTCTTACAATAAACAATGCGCAAAACAGGAATTCATATTTTTTACGGGCCTTTACAAAATCAACCTGTAAAAAAAAATCTCCAATACCTTTTCCAACCTTTCCAAAAGCTTTTTCTCAAGTATTTTTAAACTCCTCCCATAAAGGGCGTGAATTCCGATTTTTTCCTGAACTAGTGGATCGCCTTAATACATTGAAATTAAGTATTTAGAGATTGGTTTCGCCGGAGTTCAGTTATGTAAGATTAATGTATTTCATAAATGCCAGCGTATTAACTACAGCGCAGAAAATTATATTTCATAGCAGGTCACGTAGCATGCATTTCTTGGAATTATACAATAATCAGCCTTTCCTCATAGCAGAATACTTAATGGAAGTTTTCTAGAAAGACGATAACAGTTCAACCTCGTACGTCTTCCGTATGAAACGCGTTGAAAATATCTAACACCTTAATTGAAAAATAATATTGTTAAGTTTTATCATAAAAAGTTAAGAATATTTAAACCAGAGAATCGGTACTTATATGATTGCCAATTCAATACAAGCGCAGAATAACAGATATTGTTATAGTACTTCCACACGAAAGTCAACCTTTTAATGCCGAACATAGTTCGGTGTAGGAAGGTTGGCCGATCGTGTGGTGGCTGCAGCCAACCCTCCAGCTCCGAATTACGAACTCCAAAATGGCGGACATCGAACAGCTGATTCGGCGCCCTATCTTATCAGTTGCTTTGAATGGTGCAGGTGGTGCTTCGGTTTCCATAATATTTATTTCGATTCTTAAAGCTAAAAAAATAATAATTTCAAACTATTTTTATACAACTCTTCCGTAATAATATTGCGCAAACTGATCTGTTGAGCATCTTTTAATCAGTCATCGCCGATCGCATCCAACTCAAACTTTCAACGCACGAACTACCCCTCCACACAATCGTCCAAACGTTTGAAGCTGGAGTCGGCCGTAGTATGGCCGTACCATTGAGTGGAGGAGGATATTTGAAGGAAGGAGTGTGTTAGGGGTCAAAATAAGGACACGTGTACAATATTTTTATTGTTAAAATAAACTTTTTTTCCACACGGGATATCGCTAGTGAGTTATGTAGTTACGGTTAAACACGTATAAACCTTACTTATACAGACCAAATAAATAAAAGTAGCTAATACTACAATACATAAATACTTAAACACGTAAACACCTCAGCACAGGTTCTCCTAGTAAGGTGTTCACGAAACATACAAAATTACCCATCTACAGTTTCACCTTCTCAAACCTACCTTACACCCAACATTATAAAATTGTAAAAATTGCAATGTGTAAAAATGTTTTCAAAATATATTATGTAAAAATGTATATAATTAGGTAAATACTGTAATATTTAGAAATATATAAAAATAAAATACCGGTTTGGATGGAAATTTAGATTTTTTTTTTTAGGTCTGGTGTGCAAACCATTCACAACTTGCTGTGGTTCCAACCTGACGGTGCCACGCTGCATACTGTCAGGGTTTTGTTTTCCCTATATTTTCCTCCAAAACTGGACCGATTTTAATTTTTTTTATATTAACTGTTCTAGAAAAAAATATTCTATTTATGTATATTATAAATAAATTGTTTAATTTGTCTGAGCGTCTATTGATGGTGTTCAAAGCAGGTGATTTTAACGATTTTTTCGGGTTCTAACTCCTATAAGGAGTAACTTATCAAAAAAATCAGAATGCGCAATTCACACGCGGTAGAAGTGAAACCTTCAGAAACCTAAAATGAATAAGAGAACAACTACGAAGGACTTTTTATGAACGTGGAGATATTTTTGACGTCGAATTCCAGTGCACCTTTTCCTTTACATTTCGTCATCCTTTTAGTGTTTGTGTTTTCTTCTTCGGAGTCGCTAGATGTCACTTTCTTTTGTGTTTTCTTTGGCGGTACATTTTAGGGTGGTTGAAGATTGGATATTGATTTTACAAAAACAAAAAATATTTTTTTATGGATTTCATAGGATTCGATCCTTGGTCAGCTGAATGTCTGACCGCTAAGGATCGTCAGGCGCTTTGTACCATTAGACCAAAGAAGATTGTATGGGACCGTGGATTTATCATAATATGTTGGAACCGAGTACCCGTGAAATAAATAAATATTTTAATGCGTTCTCTCGCAGGCTAAATCCTATAGATATATGTATTTGTCTCTTTTTAGTGTCGCTTCCGTTTCATCGAGTTTCAAATCAAAACGGTGCTAAAGAAGTTTTCACTCCAAAAAGCAAAACGTACTATCACGCTAGTATTGATATAAATTTTTAAAAAATATTTGCACTATTGTTTTAATCCAAATAGGAAATTAGGGAATACGTCCGGATGGACAAAACCTTGCGCGTCGACCAGTTTTCTCTTAGCGCAGTAAAGACTTCAATAAAATTGACCACTATTTAACAACGGCAATATTAAAAATAGCAGACTATTTTTAATATTGCCGTTGTTAATATTGTTATTATATAATGCCATAATTATAAATAATGCCATAATTACAAAAAAAATCGAGTGCAGTTTACACGCGGTAGAAGTGAAACTTAACCAAAACAATCTCAATCAATTCGTGAAAGCGATGTCATAATCAAAGCGACCAATGACCGCAGACCTCGCGTAATTTCCGTTTCATATCTCAACCAATAAGAGCCTTTAAATGTGACATAATATTCAAAGCGGCCAATGAGCGCAGTTGATGCATCGCAGGTGCAGTAATCGTCATTTCCGTTCCATCCGAAATCCAAATCACAGCGGTACTATGGAAGTTTCACTTAAAAAATTACCCCTAATTTGCAAAGAAAATTTAATTTGAATTGAATTAAAATTAACATTAACATTTGTTTAATCATCAAATGTACGTAGGGCATAGCCATAGCACACTCAATATTCAAGTAATTAACACAAGATCGGGCCTGTTCTATCGGATATAGACTAAACACACGAAGCGTTTTCATTTACGATACTAATATTTCATTTTTAATTGTTAGTTTGCATGAACTCTATATCTTACTATGTTTTAAGTAATGGACTTACTTTTTGCAATTTTTACCCATTTTTGCAATTTTAACCCCCCCCCCCCCCCCCCTCCTATTTTGTATCCGAAGTTATACAAACGTTATCGTGATTGCATAAAACGGAATAATTCTTTACACTAATATAACTAAAACATCACTGCATAAGTTTTAACAGGGTCTGTTCCTCGATTCAAGAGTGGAATTTTTTTATAAATGTCGGAAAAGTTGTTCAACTAAACCTTCCGCTTGCAGCTCGCGTAATGATACTTACAGAAGTCAAGCAATGGGATGAGAGAGACCCTTCAAAGAAACTGAAGTTCAGCAGAAACGTCGATGTTCTCTAATAAAAATACCCCTGCAAAAAAACTTAAATACGAGTCTTTAAAAATCCTGTCATCCTTTTGTTATTTTATTAATTATTACACAACAAAGCGGAAAACATGCAACGCAATGTGGCCCCACATCCCACATCCTGTCATCTCAATATAAATACACTATTTATGTGTACGTATATTATGTAGGCGTGTGTATTGTGTACATAATATGTTATATTCGTCAATTATTATTAATCCCTAAGCCGATGTTAAACTAATTAACCCGATAAACTCTAGTGACGGCTTGAAGCATAAATATTTACTTGAAGCAAAACAAACAACTCTATTATCTACATAATCATATTGCAAACTCCGCTAAACGTTCATTATGTAAAATTCACTTTGTCATGGAAAGTGTCGATGAGAAAACGAATAATTTCAAAGATGGTGAGCATAATGTTTGAAAAATGTTTAAAATATTACAGCAAGTTAATGTTCAAAGAAAACTTAGCTCCGAAAAATGCGAATATCAATCCAAAAGATTAGATTACAATGCAATTTTCTATTACGTATAAAATACGAATACTTCTAAAGACCTTATGAAATAAAACTTGTTGCATTGATGCTCTGACGGCCTCTAGGGTCAAGGGGTAAATCCTAGCAATCCGAAAGTTTCGAGTTCAAATCCCGGTGTGTGCAATTTGATTAATTTGTGTTATTTCACAATTAACTCGTTTAAAATAATGTACGCGACACTATCCAGAGTGCAAGATACTATCAGTAGCGACCTGGTGTAAGAACACCATTCGGAATTGAAACGCTGCTTGAAATGGCTTTAGCCATGTTTGGTTACCTGATCTAATAGCCAGGTATTTCTCAGCCTTCCTCTTTCATATCTCCTTCCCCCACTACCTTCAGCCTCACAACATACCCCGATTGGGGATGCCGTAGTATCACTGACTCCAAACGCTTGGGAGCAGTTGGGACTCGCATATGGATGTTCAAATAAAATAAAAAACACTTTTTGCACCATTTAGCATTTTTACTTTATTTTATTATTTCTTAAGGTATATCTAATCATCTTTTTCATGTGAAAAATGTACCCTTTATCTTCTTCGTTTACTCACTCTGTAGGTACCACCTCATTAATTAATTTCAATCACATAAAATTAAATTTAACACCACCTATTGTGAAATAATCTGATATTATTTAAGACCCTTGTGTCAGAAAAGTAAATCACATATATTATTAGTTACTACCCCATAAAAGGAAGTACGTAGTGATTAATACATAAAGTAAAGCTTATAGCTTAAAAATGGTACGTTTATTATTTTTTTGGCATGCAACTGTAAAAGTGATATTAAAGAAAAGCTCGATTTGTCGGTACACTGAAACTGAAAATGAGACGTACTATTGTCCAATGATCCATTTAAGTTAACCTTGTCACCAGAAAAGGGTGACGCCAGTTTTATGGTCAGTAAAAGCATTATTGTAAGTGGCGTCGTATAAAGTGTCTAGTACCATCTATTAGTGATGAGCATTCATACTCGAGACATCCTTATCGAAATAATCGACTTCTTAGGACGGGTTGTCTTAAAAAAATGTAACTATTCATCAAATATTTGAAGTTAATGTTCGCATACTTTGTGATTTCCATACAAATTCTGTTATTATATCATTGTAGGCCAGTTGCTTCATTAAAGTGAAATAACCACAGAACTTGAATAGAACTTTCATAGAACGTGAAAATTAACTTCGAATTGTTCAAATTTTATTAAACAACCCATCCTTAAACGATGTTCCGATTTTCAAAAAATGATTTTTTCGAAAATAATTCGGAAAATCATTTTCTGCTCTCCCAAGCCTTCTCGCATCTATCTTTGGGCAAAGGGCTCCATCAAATAATATAAAATATTGCCGTTATTATTCAGTGTTTCCAATTCGACTCTAACCCAACCGAAGATGGCAGTATCGTTAGAAGTTAGCCCATATCCAATGCTCGTGACCTCTGTTTCTTTATTCCAACCAAAACGCCTTCCGATGACATCGAAGTATTATGTTAGTTATGTTCAATGAGTATGCACAGTTTTTTTTAAGAGTTTTAATTTTCCTTGTATATTTGTTACATTAAATTTTCTATTTTTTATTTATTTATTTATTTATTGTTTGTTTGTAAATATTACATAATACAATATAATGAACTTAAAATGTCCAACTAGGCAATTGCCCGTTTTAGGACATTACAATATGATAATGTTTTTACATGTAAATTATAGTAAATTATAGTAAGTTATAGTGTTGACTATTCTGTTGGTAAAATAATACATATGTATATTCATATTCTAGAATGTTTTCAGTTATACCATGACATTTTTTACTATTGTTTAGCTGACGTAATAAACTAAAGTAATATTAATAGATAAAACAAGAAAAATGAATTTGAAAATGAAAATGAATGAAGAAATTCTGTTGGTAAAATAATACATGTATATATATATATTCATAAAACTAGTATACTTTCAGTTATACCACGACATTTTTTTTACTATTGTTTAGTTGACATAATAAACTAAAGAAATGTTAATAGATAAACAAGAAAAATGAAAAATAAAAACTGAAAGTAAAGAAGGAACTTTTCCTTTAAGGAAAAATATCACGCAGAATTGAGCAATTTTCGAACTTACTTTATGTAAAAATACAGTTACTTTAATGCTAATATAATACCAATATAAATTAAAATGTAAAGAAAAACAAAAATTACAATTCAATTAATGTTGTTTAGCATATTCTCGCATTCAGCTCTCCCCAAGACCAGAAGCCAATTATTTACCTGCATACGCAGAATGTTAGTACTCTTTGCCTTCCATGCATCAGGTATGAGATTGAGCAATTTAGGGCCTAAGTATGAGAATTGTCTCTGTGCTAAAGATAAGGAAGTGGAGGACGGAACTATTGGGTTTTTTTTGCATGTCTTGTATTATGACAGTGGTTTACGGAAGCATATTGGTGCCTCTGTTTTTGAGTATGTACTATGATTTTCCTCGTGTATAATTGTCTTACATCAAGAACACGAAATTCTGCGAACAATGAGTCGCTGGGGTACCTGAAAGGTTTTTTCAGTATGACTCTTATAAGCGATTTCTGGGATTTAGCTAAGGGATCGAGTATAGTTTTAGCATAACCGCCCCAACCTAAGGAAGCATAGTCTAATATGGAATTACACATTGCAAAGTAAATTCGTTTCAAATCATTTACGCATAGAATATTTCTTATTGCTATAAACAGATGTGTAAGTTTCCTGACCTTTGTGGAAGTAAATGCTATATATTTGTCCCATCTCAGAAATTTATCAATGATAATTCCTGGGTATCTTATATTGTCCACACATTCTAAGGTGTTGCATTTACATGTAATAATGTCGTTGCAATGGTGTATTCTAATGTTAAGGATTTCTTGTGGTTGACCCGCTTGAGTACTGAAGCAGATGAATTTCGTACCTATTTATTTCGTATTTATTTTAATTTACTACCGGTTTCGATACATCAGTACCGTTGTAATGTAACCATGTAAAGTTGACTCTTCCCACCGTTCTTCCCCACCCCCAAAATCACCCCTCCCTCTATCTCCACCGCATTAAATCTAATCATTTTGACACGGATGTGTCGGAACCGAAAACTCTTCAAAACAAAATGTCTTGAATTTGTTTCATAGTTAATGCTCAAGAGATACAAAAAAGTATGCACAGTTTTATGGATACATACTGTGTGGTTTTGAGAATAAGGTTGGTTCCTACTTTTATCCAGTTACTTTCCCCAACCAACGCTTTGTCGGAAAACTGTTAAAAATTAGGAAAAATTGTAAAATTTATAGGTTGCATTTAAACATTGGAAGAAAATTGTGCAAGTTGGAGTGTTTTTGTTTTGGACCAACAAGAAGGACTCGGACTATCATGGAAGAGGGAAGTTGTTCCTGTTGATGGTGCATGTAATGTCGGATTTTAAAACTTATTCGTAACTACTTAAGTAACACATTACATGAAGATCTGATACATGAAAAATGTATGTAGGTTTTTTTTATGTGAGTACCCGCACATGAGTCTCCCATGGAAGAAATAAACAATTTTTTTGGATAGAAATAGGATAGAAATCCTAAACTGAAAAGTCGCGTTTTTAATAAATATTTTAGATAAGTAAAGATTTTTAGCGGTATAAATTAAAAATATGATCTTAGCAAAAAATAACATTCGTCTACTTTTTGAAGAGTTAGTTATTGATTCCTTTTCAGAAAAAATAAAAATAAATTAAAGTATTTATCTAAATAATAAAAAAAACAAAGTTTATAGCAGTACGTAGTTTACAGCCTACATAATTTAGCAAACGAATATACATTGACATTGACATTATTAACAAAATATTTTGAACATAATTTTAAGCATTTCACAATACCTCGTGTTTATCTTTATCTACACTCTTGATGTGACTGTTCATTTGTACATGTTTTTTTATATAACGCTTATACGGATACTTATATATTTATATTTTCTATTAATATAACCATGTATCCGCTGACAAACTTATAGAAGTAGTTCAAGCAGACTTGAATGAAAAATAAAGGGAAAAATAATAATTGGTTTTTCTTTTAATACTTTAAACTTTATGGGTAAAATCTCAAATTATAATATTTAATTAAATGAAGACAATATTAGCGAAACTCAATCGAAAATCTGAGACAGAAAAATCAGAAAAGATATTGGCTCTCATGTATTGGTTTCATAGTGCTTTTTCACACAAACGAAGTTGCCATGTAAGCAAAGGGTCCTGAGTTCAAGTCCAAGCGGAGCCAATATCTTTTCTGATTTTGCTGTCTCAGATTTTCGATTGAGTTTCGCTAATATTGTCTTCATTTAATTAAATATAATAATTGGCTGTATAAAAAAACACCAAAATTTTTTCATATCAAAATATTATTTCTGACAATTTTACATACTTTTTAAAAAATATATCCTACTGTAAACCATTGTAAGAAATTTAAGAATTTTATGAATGAAACCATGGTTTAAGACTAACCCTTTTAAAAAAAAATCTTATCAAATAACTAATTTAAAAACATTAAATGAAATCAAATGAGAAATAAATAACGCGACTTCCAGATTCGTAGCCAAGTATCGAAACCACTCGTCCACAGAAGGCCGTAGATTGCGTTCAAAATAGTTTTCTTTTAGTCAAAGTTCATCGCAAGAATTAAAACGAAAAAATGTTTCGATTACATATTTCAAACGCTATTTTCGAGTATGCCCAACTCTAGCATCTAGCACCTACCATACCAGAGGAACTCATCCCTTTTTGTGTACATATCCATTAGGAGCTGTCGCGTGCCAAGCAGGTACCCGTTAACTCATTACCGGGAACGGCCTCGGCTGTGAAAAGAGAATGTCAGGCGCTGTGCAAGGACAACCGATGACAAACGAACTAAAAACGTAATTATTTGGGAATTTGTTAATTGGGTGCCATTTCTTTTCTTTGACATATCATCATAATTATTGAGTACACTGCACATGTTAATTTGGAATCGGTGACAATAGACAATCGAAATAATGTTTAACGATACCTAAGTACATCATTTCAAGACAGAAACAAGTATAGATACTCCTACAAAGCTAAGTGAAATTGAGATTTTCTAGTTTGGATAATCATTTTCATCAAATTGAAAACATAACTCCACAACGCCAAAGGTTACAAAAAATATGTACATTTGTAGCTGTATTTTTTTACACTAATTCTGTACGGAGGCTGTGTGAATTTCCCTCATGGCCATACATCATATTTGGAAATGTCGTGTAGAGGGTTTTTTAAGGAGAGAAAGTTCTGGGAAGGAAAAAATATATGAGGGGTAGGAAGGAATCTGGAAGTCCCTTTGCGGTGTAAGGCGTTGGGTCCGTAGGCGTTTGAGTCTGGATGGAGCAACCGAGTACCTGGACAAATGGACAAATATCACCCCATGAACCTGAGAAATGCTTGCAAACGTCGCAAACGGGAACTGCTTGCAAACGCAAACGAACCCCTAGCCAACGTTTCGGACAGCGTTTCAGTGCACATCATCATGGCAGATGTGATGTTTGCTAAAGAAAGAACAAACGTAACACGGCCTTTTGCCATGGCCCCCAAAAAAATCACGAAAATGCTTTTTTATATCTTTAATATAAAAATGATTCGCTAAATGTGTTGGTAAGCGCAAATCTCGAGAGCAGCTGAACCGATTTCGCTAATTCTTTTTTTAGAATATTCCTTGAAGTACGAGGATGGTTCTTACGGAGAAAACTTAAAAAAATTGCGCTAAAAATTGGATAATTTCATAAAACATGAGCACGTTTGACAGTTCGCGTATTTGAGAATGACATTTTGTAAAACATTGATTGTTCAATCAGGATTCTATTTTTGAAAAAATTTAATAAATTTATTTAAAGTACCTAGGTACTCCCATAATAGTTTGAATTGAATCAAGAATTTTAGATATTTTAAATAGGTACCTATGTTAGGTAATTACCAAATTTAATATACATGAAAAATGGAAATTTGAATAAACATTGTAAAAGGTGGGACACGGGCTGTTTAATAACTGAATGTACTGGGATTGAATATATGGAAGCGGGAGGATGGTTGACGGGGCGAGAGAGTGGGAAAAGGAAGAGGGAAGGCGGGGAAGGTGGAAGGGGAACGCGGGAGGGGAAGGGGACGTGTGAGGGGGGAGGGGGGTTCGTGGGACGTGGGAAGGGGGGGGAGTGGAGTGGGGAGAGGGAAGGTGGAGAAGACGGAGTAGGAACGCGAGAGGGTAAGAGGACGCAGGAGAAGAAGGGGAGGCGGAAGGGGAACGGGAAGAACGGGAAAGGACACACAGGGAGAAACAATTTCTTTATTAAATGGCATAGCAACGCATGCCGGGACCAGCTAGTTAATTATAAAAAGATTCGGTCACATCTAGAGATCGGACTCAGGACCTCAGCCTTGCTGGGTCTTTTACTGAGCTAAATCGATCCTATCAACTTCGGGCATAGTTGCCTGTTTTATACTTTCGACCTTGAGAAACATTAACATTATTAAAAAAAAAAGTCTAAATAAATTTTTTCGTTTGAGAGTGTTTTACATTACCTTTAGTGATTAAATATAGAAAATGTACATATTTAAAGCAGCGTAAAAATTACATTTTTTGTTATACAAATCTTGCTAAATCCATTTACGTACAGTTTGTTAATACACTCCTGATTTTAATAGCAAATTCGCATTATTCAGAACTTTTAAAAAATTATAAGAACACGAAAACCTGCAACGTTTCTCACGTTTTCCCGTAAGTGGCTATTATGTTTCCGTTTTGCAGCGTTTAAGACGAAAAACGAGACTATGGAGAAGACGGTGAAGTGTGAAATTCAGAAACATTTCCCTGAATCGTTTATTGTAGATATGCGTTTATGTACTTCTATATAATACAATACACAAGGGTGAGCAAATAGCATATACTTTGGCAGCCAGCTAAAATGGGAATAAAGAAAACAATCGAATAATATCGTTTCGTATAGCGAAAGTTCGCGCAGGACTCTTTCACTACTTCCTAATTTCCTAAATAATTTATTTATATCTGACTATCTCCGTGGTTGAGTGATTACGATCATAAGAATCTAAAAGTCCAGGGTTCTATACCCGGCGTGCTCAAGTAAATAGTACGAAATTAATTTATGGCATTTACAATTTTGAAGTAAAACATCTTTTCGCACGCTTGACTTGGGGAGTAAGTTGGTGGATGCGTGAGGAGAGCGAAAGTGTGATCGGGCGAGGCGAACGGTCGGGCCTTTAGGCAGGCTTGACTTGGGGAGTAAACTGGTGAATGCGTGACGAGAACGTTATGAAAAGTGTGATCGGGCGAGGCGAACGGAAGTTGAGAGGTAGATATAAGTTAGTGAAGTTTTACTTCGTCTTATGGTCTAAACTATAGACCATACGAAGTAATTAAATTAATATAAATATGTACTTAGTGGATATATTTGCTGTGTTAGAGTAGCAGTAAATCACTAGCACCTTGGCCATCCAGAATCGAAACATTGAAATGGCTTTAGCCGTTTTGATCTGAATAGCCAGACACTTTCCAATCTTTTCCTTTTTCCTTTCACCTTTCCTCCCCACTGCCTTCCGCCGCACAACATACTATATATTGGGGATGCCATAGTCTTATTGGCTACAGACGATTGGATCTCTTGTACGGTATTCACATAAAACATTCATTTATTTTTTGTAGTGAAACTTCTATAGCCCTGTTGTGATTTGGAATTCGGATGAAATGGAAATGACGCATTACAGCATATTCCGAGAATCAAACTTCTGTCAAGGCTCCTATTGGTTGAGATATAAAACGGAAATGACGTTAGGTCTGCGCTCATTGTCCGCTTTGATTACGACCTCACTTTTCAAGGCTCCTTGGTTGAGATTATTTTGGTAAAGTTTCGCTTCTACCGCGTATTAACTGCTCTCGATTTTTTAGTATTTTTATGTATTGTTCCTAACTAAATCCTTCTTTCTTTTAAATAAAATTTCAGAGTGGCAGTGGAGTTACGACATTTCAAAATTCATCATCGACATCGGGTTAAAAACTCAAACGCAAAGGGAGCGGTGAACTGAAAGGAACAAAATGTACATCCCCGGACATGCAAAAAAAACCCCTGCAATGCAGCGGAAAACATCAGGCCAGCCTAATGAATGCAGGCCATACTCGATAATCGATATTGTCTATACCGTGTGTCTTTTCAGCATGTGTTTGCACCAAACATGTTGCATGACGTGTGTTAATTGAGGCTTAAGCTATTATTGAATGAAAGGGAACGTGTAGCTTTTTTAACGGACCAGCGAGTACCCGCTTGGGTTGAATGCCACCCAAATAAAGAAAATGCTTGTGTTTTAATTCTGTTTCTTGAAATGCTTTTGGATGCACAATATTTTAGAAGTGAAAACTTCTTTAGCACCGTTGTGAATTGAAACTTGATAAAACGTAAACGAGCGACACTAAATAGAGACAAACACATACATCTATACGATTTAGCCTGCAAGAGAATGAGATATATTTGCTGGGGTAGACTAATCCGCCCTCTTTGTGTTGCTTCGTAGAATAAATTGTAACATAATTTTTAAACTTGGTAACGATATTATAATAAATAAACCCAATTACAATTATTATCCTACTCCTAATATTCTGCATTCGTCTCATTATTTCGATGTTCAGTTTTCTAAAGGTTTTAAAGTTTTCTACCGCGTGTGAACTGCACAGTGCACACATGTTTTTTTAAAGTGAACATTGTGATTTAAAGTTAACACCATTGTGATTTGAAACTCGTTGAAACGGAAGCGAGCGACGCTAAAAAGAGTCAAACACTTATATCTAAGGGATTTAGCCTGCGAGAGATTGAGATAGCAATAAAATATGTATTTATTTTCCGGGTACTCGGTTCCAATATAATACGATAAATCCACGGTCCCACGCAAGTCTCCTTTGGACTAGTGGTATAAAGCGCCTGACGAACCTTAGCGGCCAGATATTCAGCGGACTGAAGAAGAAAACACAAATACTATGACCAACATATACCCGCCTACCAAATACATTTATAATTTGGTAGGCGGGTATGGGTACCGCCACCCTGAGAACCATTTATTGTATGACCAACACCTCTGCCACAGGTCAACCCAAGTGGTTCGCTACGTTTGGTGACTTAGCAGGGGTGCCCGGGTTCTTGGAGAAATGTTTGTCCAGGTCTTGATGGCGGGTGCGTCGGCCTACCTTCTGCCTGGCGGGCCGGATTGGGAGATGCTGGTTGAGGGAGACCTTTTACAACCGGCTACCGCTGTCCGGGCCGCTCGGTAGTACAGGGGCCCGACCCTCAGGCTCACGACTGAGGGTGGGCTGCCCCATCAACGAGTGTAAAACCCCGCAGTAGCGTTTGTGGCGCATTGGGCACCCTCTCCAGCCGGACTCTCCCTGCCCATCGCCTTTTCCTATTAAGCACTTGCATACTGCTTACTAACAACGTATGCAAGGACACTGGAGCTTTTATTTACTTTTCTTGATGACAACTTCTGTTTTATCGCAATTAAAACTCCTCCACCTCTTGACTTGGAACTTGATCTCACGTTTCTGTCGCAACGAAATATTTTGTAATTAGTAAGACCGAGGTCAGTCGACTTGATATCAGAGTTTATCCAGGTTTCGGTAAGTATAATAATGTCATGATGATGAGAAGGTAGAGCTGCTCGTAGGTCATCGAGTTTGGATCGCAGTCCGCGGACGTTTTGGTAATAAATTTTTAAAGTTCTGGTTCGATTGTTAGGAGGAATTGCTTGGATATTTTTGTAATTGGCTAGTTTTTTGGCAGATTTGGTACAATTCTGGGAGTAGAGTTTATGTATTTTATGGTGACATCTTCACCATTTTCTTTTCGTATCTCCAGTTGAACCCTCAGATATTTTAGAAATTTTTGTTGAGCCGGGGTTAAGTCGGGGTAAATTCTGACATTGTTCCTAAGAAGACCTCGTTTGCTGAGAATATTTCTCGATTGTTTTGAGTTTTCCAGTTCGATTTGTATTGGTCTAGGCTTGCTATTTGATAACTTTCCAATTCAATAAATTTTTTTAATATTTTCATTTGCTGAGTTGTCGATTTCACTGATTATACTGGTGACAGCTGCCTGGTCATCCAAGATTCTGCTGACTTCTGTCGTCTTAATACTTTCAGGCACATTGCAAATAATAATATTTTTGGAGCGCACTTGTTGCTCATTCATTTCCGAAATCGCCTCACAAACACCGAAGTTATTTTGAGAAGAATTTGCTCTTATATTCTTGTATGCGCGCAATTCACCTTCTAAGCCAGCAGTTTTGGATGCTACAGCTGAAGACATGCTACTTATGGCGTTTAAAATTTCACATGCAATTGGAGAAATTTTAGAAATTTGATCCTTATTAAATTTGTTGGCTGGATCAAATAGTACCTTATTTAAGGCATTGACTGCTACTTCTGCTTTGGAGATGAAATTTTGCACATCCATTGTGAAACGTTGAAATATTTGGAACTATTCACTGCTTGACAATGTTTGGTTATGTTGATTTAGCCCTATTTTTGGTTATGTTGATTTAGTTATGTTGATGGTAGCCCCGCTATCCTACGGCAGAGTTTGTGGTCCTGGGGGACTTCAATGTTTATAACGAACCTTGGTTGAAGTTCTCAGGATCAACAGACTCGGCTGGACGCCAAGCGGAATCCTTTGCCCTTTGCTACGGATTCGATCAAATGGTTCAGGAGCCCACACGGGTTCCTGATGTCCAGACTCACCGTTCCAATATGTTAGACCTATTTTTAACTACTGTGCCACACGGTTACAAGATTGAAGTCACAGCGCCTTTAGGATCGTCCGACCACTGCCTGGTGACAACATCAATCCCTGTAAACTTCAGACCACCAAACGAGAGGTTGAAGAGAAAAGTGTGGCACTATAGGTCAGCAGATTGGTTCGGTCTGCGGGCACATTTTAATGCTTTCCCGTGGTCAGCTGTCTGTTTTCGGTCTTCGGATCCCTGAAGATGTGCCCAGGATATTGGTGAAGTCATCATATCCGCGATGGATGGCTTCATCCAATCTACTGTTAAGGAAACTGGTGTAGGCTCAAAGCCGTGGTTCAGTCGACAATGCGCTGAAGCAGTGCGACGAAAAAACGCGGCTTACCGAGCCTACAACACATCTAGAACATCCGAAGACAGAACAGCTTACAACAAAATGGCAAAGGAAACCAAGAGAATCATAAATAGGTCAAAATTCGAGCACGATCAGCAGATCAGCAGAAAACTGACTGCATGCCCGCATGGCAGCAGGCAATTCTGGTCGCTTGCGAACTCAATAGGTCGCAATTTCTGCAAATCCAGTCTGCCACCTCTTACCAGACCTGACGGCTCACTAGCAAACACCGCCACCGAAAATGCTAACTTATTAGGTAAAATGTTTGCAGATAACTAAACCCTCGATGACCAAGGTGCTGTCCCGACGTCAGTTCCTCACTGCGGTTTTCGTATGAAAAAGCTGAGGATCCGGCATCGGGAAATACTCCGTGTTTTACGAGAGCTTGATGTTAATAAAGCTAGTGGGCCTGACGGAATACCTGCCCTGGTACTGCAGAGGTGCGCTGCAGAAATATCTCCAATTTCGACGAAGTTTTTTAAAATGTCCCTGAAGACTGGCTCTGTGCCTTCTGGTTGGAAAAAAACGGTTACCAATCCTATTCCAAAAAAAGGTGACCACTCCAACCCGGTCAACTACCGCCCCATAGCGATCACATCAGTTCTGTCTAAGGTGATGGAACGTGTGATCAACGACAAACTGCTCACATACCTCGAGAAGAACAAAATTATTAACGACCGTCAATACGGATTCCGGCGGAACCGCACGTGCGGTGATCTTCTCGCGTATGTGACGCATGTTTGGGGGCGATGCCTGGAACGTTTCGGTGAGACCCAAACGGTTGCACTGGACATTTCCAAGACCTTTGACCGGGTTTGGCACCGAGGACTTGTCAATAAACTGCCTTCTTACGGACTTCCCGCATCCTTGTGTACGTGGATTGCCGACTTCTTGAGGGATAAGTCAATTCAGACGGTAGCCGATGGTTTCACCTCTTCCTCACACTCGATAAATGCTGGCGTTCCACAGGGATTGGTTCTGTCTCTGGCTTTGTTTTTGTTGCACATCAACGACCTTTTGTCATGTGCACCAATTCATTGTTACGCGGATGACAGTACAGTTCATGATAGCTTTTTACTTGAAAAGCCCCCAAAGGGCTCACAAACTCCAACAGCTCGTAGGGCTTTGAAGCAAAGAATGGACGGTTACCTCGAGAGTGTTTTCTCTTGGGGTAAAAATAATCTAGTTGAATTTAATGTTTCAAAGACCCAATCTTGTCTGATTACGCCTAAAAGGGATCAAAATTAAAATCTAGTCTCTTTCAACGGAAGCAATCTTCCGAACAGGCCCTCCATTGATATGCTTGGTGTAACCGTAAGTGACCAGCTCAGGTATGGAGGCTCCATCAAAGCCAGAGTAAGTTAGCCTCCCAAAAACTGGGCATACTGTATAGTACTCAACTGCTAACCCCGTACAAATCACAACTGCGCCCCACGGTTGAATTTGCAGCCACCTCTGGTCTGGAGCTCCAAAATACCTGAAAAATACCCTCGACTCTGTGCAGAAACGGGCGGTCCGTTTGGTAGTTTCTCCCATCTTAACAGACGGATTGCAGTCTTTCGAGCACAGGCGTCGGGTGGGAATGCTATCCTTGTTCTACCGGTATCACAATGGAAGATGCTCCGAGGAACTAGCAACATTGATCCCTTCGACACCGGTGCGTAGTCGGGAAATAAGCCAAACGCGTGCCCAACATTTGAACACGGTTGACATTTGTCACATGAGAACTTCTTGTATTCAACAAGACCCTCCACACAGCATCCCAGGTGACATAGGCCCTGAGAGAAATTATTTTCCTCAGGGCCTCCTGTGTGGAGTTAATGTAAAAAAAAAATGTACATGAAAAAATTCACATGGTTCGACGACAAAAATATGGAAAAAATCATCCTTCACATTGTTTAAAAAATGATCTTGGTAGTCTCCCCGCTTTTGCCTACTTTAGTTTTCTGAAGGTTTCACTTCTACCGCGTGCGAATTGCACACTCTAATTTATGTTTTTCCGTCTAATGCGTGTACAAATAAATCAGAAGGTTTTCCGACGCATGAGCATGCCACATACAGCTGTCGACATGAGCATGGATTTTCCTTTTTTCTCGTTCCCCTTCCACTTACCCCGCCTTCCCCCTTCCTGCGTTCTCCCATCCCGCAACCCTTCTCGAGTTCAGTTCAAGCCTCCATTTTGGTCGCAGCGACGCAACAATCTCCACAGTTAATTTAATAGAAAACCGGTAAAAATCGATCATCAACCAATTATTTCGGGTACACCGCTTAGGGGACCTCTCCCCTGCCCCATTAAACCATTTTGTGTAAATTATCAGTGAAAAATAAGTGATTTATAATCAACTTTCTAAAAAATTTAACGTCTATTTGACGTTTATTATTAAAATCTCTTCTGTGTTAAAAAGATAAAAATCATAGTATAATCAATTAAATATTAGTTCTATCGTGTACGGGGACAACATCCCCGTCACAAAAAACCTTTTCCTGTCTAGTTTTTAGCTTTAAAAGTGATACTTTATCAACTTTTGTATAATAACAATATTTAGTTTCAAAGCGACGTAAAGTGACTGAAGTTTAGTTTTATAGGCGAAAGTGACGTTTCAGTGAAGTTACAGAAGTGTAGATTCTTAACATAGATATAGTGAATAGTAATACAAGTGTTAACTCAGTTAAAACACCTATAAAGGCCATAATTTTAGACAAAAAGCTTTAAAGGGTCAAGTTTAAACCTTGTGGGACACTATTTTTTTTAAATATACTTTTTAGTACGTGAATTTGTTACCGTTCCGGGATATATATACATCATTAAACGCGTTTTGAAAAATCCAACCGTTCAGTGAAAAGACACTTCGAATCGATAGCGGAACAAAAAAGTTATTAGAATATATAAATTTCAAGTGACGGTAGGATTTTAAAATAATTTATGATAAATCAACAAAAGACGATTCACCGCGGGGTTTTTCATCAATCCTATCTGTAAATACAATCCGTGGGAATATTTGTAAATTTCAAACTGTTAACATACTCTAAATTTTGTACTGCATCAAGCTAACGAAAAAAAAGTCGTCTTCTTTTTCTTTTTTTTTTGTAAATTAAGTAGGGAAAAATGTCGTCGGACTCCGACGACGAGGACTCCACTCAGCAAGGGCCTTTACAACCTATTGTAGCCAGTGACAGATCAGCGTCGCCTTATAGCAGCGTACATGGAAGCAGGATGGCTGAATCATCCTCGGCCTACCGCTCATTAACCAAAAAGGATGATCCTAGAGCTGCCACTCAATTCTCCTCTGAAGTACCATTGAGAAAATCCCCGAATCAGGCAAATAGGAAGAGATTGAGGGAAGAAGATTCACTACCAAATTTTATCGCAAACGAGGCTGCTGCGCAATCTAGTGATACTCTCGATCATATTTGGTCTCACCTGACTTTGATATCTCAAACGATCACTGCTGGTAAAAATAAAATGAACAAAGAGGACCGATCAATTATTTTGGATTCAATCGAACATATCAAAAAAAGTCTCTCCAACTTTGCTATTTCCCACGCAGCTGCTACTTCCCGGGCGCAGACACTCGCACAGATAGCTGAAACCCAACAAGGCTTCGAAGAAAAACTGGACAAGATAATAGCGAATAGCGCCAACCAACCAGGGCCACTGGCAAATAACCCGAAAAAAAAAACCTACGCGAGTGCAGCTTCAGGTGCCCCCCCGTCGAAGTCGATCCTTATGAATGGTATGGAGAGACCTACCCCCATTCTCCAACCGACGGTCCTCTTTTACCCAACGATTCCCGAGGGCTGCACATCCGAAGACCTGCAGAAAAAACTAACAACGGTCCTGAATCCCAAGAAGGATGGTTTTCAGGTTGTACGAACAAGGAAAATCAAGGGAGGAGGGTTTGCCATTCAAACCACCACCCCAGTAGGCATCACAAATATTAAAAAGGTAGAAGACAAGCTCACTGCCAAGGGGATCAAAATGATTAACCCGCAAGGACGCCTTCCAAAAATAGTCCTATATGACGTCCCGAAGGGAGAGGCTTCACAGGATCCATCACTGTTTGAGGAGATTTTTGAAAACAATCTCGCAGGTAAGTGCTCTCTCACTAAGGAGGATCATCTCAGGACAATGCGGAGAGTGTCCTTCTTTGGCAAGAGGGACCAGGGTACGATGCACATGATCCTAACTTGCCACCCCGAGGCAAGAAAAGTGCTGATTGACAATGGTTTATGCTTTCTTGGGTGGAACGCTTGCCGCACTCGCGACTATTTGGGAGCTACTAGGTGCTTCAAGTGCCAACAGTACGGCCACATAAGCAAATCATGCACGCAAGAATCGACCACCTGCCGTCACTGCGCTGAAACCGGCCATGACATTGATGTTTGCCCCAAGAAAGCACAGGCCGCTGTCTGTGCCACTTGCACGCGTTTTAAAAAACCAGCGAATCACCCAACAGGAGACAGAACGTGCCCAGCCCATAAAGCTGCTTTGGAAACGCAGATTCGCATGACTGACTATGGGTTCTAACGCTTTTCTCTCTATAGGTCAGATCAACCTGCAGAGGTCCCGACTGGCCACGCTCGAGGCGTTGCGGGTCATGACTGACCAAAACATTGACATATTACTCATTCAGGAGCAATACACCCGGTTAGGTAGAACGCCAATAAGCTATCCGGGTGCGGTACTCGAAATTGGCACAGCACCGGGGGCGGGTGTTCTGGTCAACACTTCGTTGATCAGCCCCCTCCTTCTGGTGGGACTGTCAAACGAGTACCAAACCTGTGTCTCTCTAAATTTCGGAAACACTGAGATCATATTGATCTCAGTCTATTTTAAGTACGGGAACCCAGTGGGACCTCATATCTTGAGCCTGACGCGCGCACTAAACGCGCTTAAAGGACGTAACGTAGTTATAGGAGGAGACTTTAACGCTCGCTCACCATTGTGGTTTGATACTTTTAGTAACCGGACGGAACGCTCAGACGCCGTCGAAGACCTTATTGCGGCGCAAGGTCTATCTCTGATTAACGAGCCAGGGAACATTTCTACTTTCTCTAATACACATGGTGAGAGCAACATTGATCTTACTCTTTGCTCTGGATCAGTTGCGGCCAAGATATCTAAATGGAAGGTTCACGAATGCGCTATTGCCTCCGATCACAGGCTAATAACTTTCACGGTGGGTGTCAAAAAGACGGAAGCCCCAAGATCCTCCTGGAACTTCAAAACCACCAGGGCGAACTGGGATAACTTTGGGGAAGCTCTACATGATACTTTAAGGGGATTTCATGATGTAGCAGCAAGAGATCCGGGTAATTTGGGGAACTTTTTTAATGCAGCCGTGGTATCAGCTGCCGAGCGGTCCTTGGGAAGATCAAACCCAAAGACGGTTATTAGGACGCCGTGGTGGTCGAATGAGCTGACTTCACTGAAAGGGGCCTACAAGAGAGCCTATCGAGCCCTGGGCGTATCCAGACGTGGCGGGTGTACGCAGGAGGAGACACACGCCCTCCAGTCACGACTCAGTGGCTCCCGTAGAGCTTTCAAACAGGCCGTCCTCTCAGCGAAACGAGCTGCATGGCATAATTGGGTACAAGAAGTGGGTAACGCCAACCCGTGGGATATCCACAGCGCCATTGAAAAAACGGGAAAAGGCTCTGACCGGTATTTAACTAGCGTAATAACCGAAAAGGACGGAAGGAACGTTGAAAGTGTGGACGTGGCATCCACTCTCAATACACTTCTGGGTAAGTTAGTTCCTGTAGATTCAGTAATTGGGGAAAGCGACCACCACAAACAGATTAGAAATCTGTCACGGCTCCTACCGAGAAACCTCGCCCAGGAGGTAAGGATGACACCAGTAACTAAAGCAGAAATTGAGCTGATAATCAAGGGTTTGGGTCTTAAGAAGGCACCAGGGTATGATAGGCTCAATGGAATAATAGCGAAGCAAGTATGGATCCACGCCAAGGAGGAGCTCTTCCAAGTGATGGATACATGCATGAGAAGAGGTACTTTCCCTTCTGAATGGAAGAGGGGCGTGCTTAGGATTATACCAAAGGGGAACGATAAACCAAGGTCGGACGTGAAGGCGTACCGTCCAATCACCCTGCTACCTGTCCTGGGGAAGATTCTGGAGAAACTGATTAGGCAGCGTTTACGTCAAACGTTATCCCCACCCTGCGAGCGGCAGTTTGGTTTTGTCCCCGGTATGTCCACTGAGCACGCCATCACGTATGCGCTTGACTGGGTGAAGGCTTGCCAAAAGAGGTACGTAATTGGAATTTTCCTCGATATCACTGGTGCCTTCGATCATGCGTGGTGGCCGATGATACTAGTCAAGCTCAAAAATAGGAAATGTCCACAAAATCTGTTCAAGATCTGCGCTGATTACCTCTGCGACAGAACGGTCATCCTTTCTTTTGGAGACTACCTGATTGAACGAATAGTTGACATGGGTTGTCCTCAGGGTTCAATCCTTGGACCTGAGTTTTGGAACATTTTGTTTGACGATTCCTCCAGGCTGCCCTTGCCTGAAGGATGTATCTCGGTGGATTACGCTGATGACAAATTGTATCTGGTCTCGGGGAACAGCAGAAAGGAAGTTGAGAGTAAAGCTGAAGAGGTTTTAAGTGTGACTTTAGAATGGGGAAAGAGAAATCGGCTGACCTTCGCTCCCCACAAGACCATGGGACTCCTGATGAAGGGTAACCTCAATAGAAGTAGAAATCCCACCATCAAAATGGGAGATACCAACATCCGATTTGTTGAGAACACTAAATACTTAGGCGTCACTTTGGATCGAACGTCCTCATTCTTGACCCATGTTAAAAGCGTATCAAGTAAGGCCCAGGCCCTCTTTTTGAAATTGAGAAGAATCTCTACTGCTGAGTGGGGACTGCGCTCTCCAGCGCTCCGTCTCCTATACAGGGGGGCTTACGTGGCGCAAGTCTCGTATGCGGCCTCTGTGTGGGAGCACCGCCTGGAGAATGCACTCATACTCTCGGCGCTCAAGAGAGGCCAGCGAGTCCCCTTGCTGGCGCTTTCGGGTGCGTACAGAACAGTTGCTTCGGACGCTTTGCCAGTTTTGGCCGGCGTTTTGCCTATCGATCTTGAAATTAGGGAGGTGTTAACAAAGAAGCTTCTAACGAGAGGAAGAACTGCCACCCATCATGGTATTGAGCTAATACCAGGTGGAGCGGTTTCCCTCCCAGGACTTCTTAGAGAGATGCGAGAAAGAACTTTGAGAGAATGGCAGGAACGTTGGGATAGGTCAAATACGGGAAGGTGGACTTTCTCCTTCTTCCCGTCAGTTAAACTCAGAATGGAAGGGGCGTACATCACTAAGGATCATCATATGACCCAACTTCTGTCCGGTCATGGGGAGTTCAGAGGGAGACTTCATAGTCTCTCTCTATCACCCCATCCTAACTGCGCTTGCGGTAATACTGATCAAACAGCTGAGCACATTCTGTGGCACTGCGAGATTTTGACAGATGCCCGAGAGGAAATGCTCGATGGCTTGCAAGTTACTACGAGACCAGCTTGGAACGCGGATCTCGTTTCGAATAAGGTGAACTTTGAGTGTTTGAGGAAATTTACGAAAGTCTGGGTAGAGAGATGGCCTGATCTTAGAGTCGCTGACTAGCTGTAAAATCATGTAGGTACCAGGTGTATCTGCTCTTGAATCCACGGACATTCC
The DNA here is from genome assembly GCA_929108145.2 of Limnephilus rhombicus. Taxonomy (NCBI): domain Eukaryota; kingdom Metazoa; phylum Arthropoda; class Insecta; order Trichoptera; family Limnephilidae; genus Limnephilus; species Limnephilus rhombicus. Next base: position 19,684,116 of record OV815275.1, read on the forward strand.
CTTTACTTTATTACATCTACTGCTAGAATTTTATGTCTTATGCTTTATATCTGTTTATATATTTTTTTTTTGTTATAATATCATCTCTATCTTAGGTACCTTTTTCTTATTCTATTGTATACATTTTGTTCCTTTTTCTTTTATTTTTCTGTGACTTACCTCTTTTTTGCTTATTTTATTTCTTTTCACATGGTTTATTTTAGATTTCACTAAGCTGAGCTACACGATGTTCTATCGAGATACCTGTTTATTGTTTTCATTATTTTTCATCAATTTTTTGTGATCTTCTTTTTTTTCCAGCTTCATATTCCAAGGAACACTATTGATTCAACTAACATACTCGACTTTGTTTTTTTTTTAAATTTTGTTTTGGTTTCTTTGTTCTCTTTTTGTTTTTAGTCTCACAATGCTACTTCGCTTCGTTCAGAAGGCTGAACTGAACTGCATCTATTTATTTTGTTATGTTTCTTTTTCCCCTTCTGGGGGTGCGTTAGACCTCGTCCTTGCATCAACAGGAGTCGGTCGACGATGGCACGGTGTCCTCTAAAATTAATTGCGCCACCCCCAGCAACATGTGCAGGCTTTAGGTTTGGGGGGGGCGACCTCGGCTCTCCTTCGCCTTGCCTCCGGCTACTCGACGCTGAATTCCTTAGGGTCGTCGGGTATTTCCCCCCAATCTCCCATTTACTTTTCTTTGAGGCATCACCGAGGAACCGGCTAAGGGGCGCGGAAGCTGAGTGTGGTTCACGACTAGACCGAATGTCATGCGCATTCTTGCTGGGACTGCCAATCGATTGAAGAGGACTCCCAACCGTTTGCCATTCCCTTATTACTTATCTACTGTGTCTTCTTCCCAAACAGGTGCTTGTAGGATACGCTGGATACAATCACCCAGCGCTTGCCACCTCGTGAACTTTCACCAACCTGTCTCATTGTCTTGCCTATATTTTATCATACTAACACCTATTGTATCTGTATTTCCCGCTAAGCACTTGCATACTGCTTACTAACAACGTATGCAGGGACATTGGAGGTCTAGTTTCGTTATCAAATGTAGAGTCGTTTTCACCAAAAAAATTAGAGTCCTTGCAAGAGCCTTGAAGGGGTAACCATCTGTTACCTATACCAGGGCGGGTAAGTGGTGGGTCCTCCAATGCCAACCCTTCTCCTGCGTTGCCCTCTCCCCTCCCGCGTTCCCCCTTTCACCTTCTTTCCTCCCTTGTTCCCTTCCGAGAACTTCTTTACCCCCCCTCTCCTTCTTTACCCTCCCTCTCAGATTCGCCACACCCTCCCGCCTTCTCTCCCAGCGTCTAAACTATATGATATACTCACAATTCTCAAACTACCCGCGGGCTATCTATACTAATTTTTATACAAAGTTTATAATGCCAGAAGTACCTGGAAGTACCTGGCTATTTAGATATATTATTAATATGCCAGAGGTCGCAATAATACAAATAAAATTTTAAAACTCACCTTAAAAATTATACTGAAAACTTCGTTTAAATGGTAATTTAAATGTGATATAAATAAACTGAATGATATAAAAAAAGCAATACAATAACACCCCCCCATACACACAAGCCTTGCTTAATTATGGGGGTACATCAAATATATCTACTATGTAATTAAATACTGCATAAAATTTATTTGTAATTTATGTACCTTCTAAAAAAAAATAATAAAAAAATAAAAAATAAAAAAAATTAAAAATAAAAAATTAAATTAAATTAAATTTAAAAAAATCTTTTCGGGAATGCGCAACGACTCACCATAGTTTCATCTCAACAGGATGAACGGTATAGGAAATAATTTCATAACGCCGGAGCTCATAATTATATTTAGAAACCTTCTTGGGGATGCGCATAACAATTCAAAAAAGTTTCATCGTGATCGGATGAATGGTTTGGGAACAAACAAAGAAACATTATTTTTTATATATTAAGATGAAATTCTTCAGTTAACCAAAGCCTTCAAGAAGCCACTACTGTTAATTGTCGCGAACCTAAGCTATTGTATGAAATGGGAATTTGTTACTTTATTACACACTAGCAGACCTAGCCACCCGTTGCTGTGGCTAACGAAACACAACGTCACGCCATTACCCAACCTTTATAACCAACGCCATCTCTTAAATCAAATTCACACCGCCCGCATGCAGCACACTGCCCGCTGCCCGCTTCCAGCCCGCTCCCTTTATTTATATATTTCAACCAATTTACACAAAACCTTGACAAAATATACATCTAAAAACCTTCCTCATAAATGACTCCATCTATTAGTGAAAACCGCATGAAAATTCGTTGCGTAGTTAAAAGATCTAAGCGCACAGACAGCGGGAGTGACTTCATTTTATACTATGTAAAGATACGACAAGCTTCTGCACGTCATCGGTGTCAACAGAAAAATTGTATTTTTTTCGCTCGAATAATCGCATCCCCTCAATATTCTGTAGGTTAGCTTCATATTCCAATGAGTTAATTTTTACCTAAATTCTCACTTATATTTCATTCAGGTATCGGATCAGATATATCATTGCCTCTGAAAGTCACACTTTAGGTCGTCTGCCAAGTACTTACCCCCATAAAAAAGTTAACAAAATACATTTTTTTCATAACTGTCAACTTTTGCTGTTAGTTTTGCTTAGGTAACTCATTGGTTATTTTCCCGAAAATGTCGCTGGAAGTGGTCTTTTCGGGAAGAACTCTGCAGAACACGTTTTTCCTCCTTATTTTATTTGCTGTTAACGTCCAGCACTCATTTGGTTCATTTAACTTATTCGTAAAAACTAAACTTACCTGTACACAAAAACAGCGTGATTGAAAAAAAAATACCACAAACAGTCTTGGCACTTTTCGTAGGATTATGTACTGAATACTGAATATGTGAAAGAAATTATTTTATATTTTCCAAGATTATGTTTAGTTACTTTTATATCAATTTATTTGTTTCTTGGTCGGTTTTTCTGCTCGTTCCTCTTTTACCTTGAATTTTTTTCATACAATTAAAGAAACACGTTTTTAATTTCAACTTGGTGTAGCCATTCCTTTTTATTTTCATATATTTTAATTAATAAAATGTAGAATTTTTTTGTACAGCTTATTCATTTCCCCTACGCTAGAAGAAACTGTCTCGAGTCTCTTTTAGAAAAAAAAATATTTAAAGCATAGTTATTTCAGCCTACCGTATTAATTTTGTTAGGAAATAATGAAAAATATTACAAAATAATTCCACCCTGGGCGTTTCTAACTTTGTCCATTTGCACATTTCAGCTACTCTTTTTCGTATTTTTATTGGTGGATGTTGTGTATGATTAGCAAGTACATGCTCAGGGGAATGCTAGGCGGCCTATTGTTTACAGAGATCTAAAATAAAATAAATACACTCTACACTAATACCTACCCACCCAATCTACATTATTAACTAACAACGGCTTCACCCCTACCCTAATAAAACATTGTTCTAAACTGTCAAATTAGTATAAGCTTTCCCTGACGAAGGAACGTTTGTTCCGAAACCGGTCGGATTCGCACATTTTATAAGTGGTTTATACAAAGTTGCATTGTTTCATTTTATTATTATGGATAACCACAAAGTAATAGCTACATTCAAAAATATAAAATAAATATATAATTTTTTTAACCATGCCTTTGGCAAGGCAGCCATAAACAAGAAAATAATATTTCTGCTATATTCGCAAATTCACTTTATGGTGTCATTTTAATTAAATGAAAACAAATCACTTTGTATACATCATTTATTTGATCAAAATTGTCAACATTTTTGGAAACCAACGGTTTCCACCGTACTTATCATTATCGTACGTATCACTTTCAAGATGAAATTAAAATAAATGAAAAATATTTCTTTTTTTAGAACCACAGTATATTTTATTTACGCCGACCGGTTTCAGAACGGCCGTTTCTTCCTCAGGGCAAACATGTATGAAATATTGATTCCTGCTAAGTCACTACTATTTACTACTTATTTTAAGTGAATATTTTGATACCTCACAAGAGTCCCAGCAGCTCCCGTCTGGAACCAGTGAGACTATGGCATCTCCATTTAGGGTATGTTGTGAGGCTGGGGGTAGTGGGGAGGGGAATGAGATGGGTAAGAGTAAGGTGGAGAAGTACCTGGCAGTAAATAAAATTTATTTGCCCACTCCGTGATTCGATCCCGCAACCTTCGGATTGCGAGTCAAGATCCCTAACCCTCGACCTCGGAAGTCGTTGATTTTTTATATGCGTATTTTGTATTTTGAATGTATTTTGTATGATTTGGATATAATTTTTAAAAGGAAGATGGAATAAAGAAAAAACACAGTTGGAATGAATACCAACGCTGCGGACAGAAAGGTTAGAGAGAGGTTTGTGGTTGAAGCATTAAGTAATGTGTTGTGGAAATGATGTAACAAGAGTCTTCTAGATTAATGGGTAGCAAATGGAGAGAATGTGTGTGGATTTGTTATGTGAAAAACTGCTATATATTTTATGAAATGAAAATGACAAAGGTCAACAACTATGATTTTTCACAAGTGTTAAACCCAATACACACAGAAATATTCACGAGCAACTCGAGTATTGTACGCTCATCGTGCGAGTCGCTAGTGGGTCTTACCATACTATTTTGTTAGGATTTGTACAAAACGCGACGCGTCGACTACGGGTTTACGGCTTGCTACTGATCGTGCTGGTCGCACGTTATGCGATTCGCGATTCGCGTGTGAATCTAATGTAGCAATATATTGGTATATTTATTATATACTACGCGAGTTGCGTATGAAACGAATGTACCAATCTATTGGCAGAACATTATGTATTCTTGTTTGGAAGTGGAAAAAATCTGTGATTGTTTATACATAGTTCTAATTATCATAAGTAAGTAAGAAGAAAAAACGTGAATTTAAATTTGAAAAATAAATCAGAGGATGCAATTCGCAGGCGGTAGAAGTGAAACCTTTAGAAAACTAAAGTGGACAAGTGTGAGGAAACCACGAAGCACTTTTTTTATAAATGTGAAGTATGATTTTTTTCCATATTTTTATCGTCGAATTCCAATGTACCTTTTCCAATATATTTGGTCATCTTATTAGTATTTGTGTTTTCTTCTTCGGAGTCGCCAGATGTCGCTTTATTTTGTGTTTTCTTTGCCTGTTTATTATGGAGTGGTTTGAAGATTGGTTTTTTTTTTAAATTGGATTTTGTTAGATTCGATCCTTGGTCCGCTGAATGTCTGGCCGCTAAGGTTGGCCAGACGCTTTATACTAGTACTGTATTAAAATATAACTAGCCGTTGGAAACAATAGTTATATTATTTCAACGTCCAACGCTGTTGAAAATAATTAGCGCCAACAGTTGAAATATAATACCTACATGCGAATATTATTCTACGCAGTCAACGATTCAACTGCCTAATAAATAAAAAGGGTTAAGAGTTTGCACTTCGTGAATAGCATTACTCGATATTTCAAATGGTATTTTGGTAATGTGCGTACCTACTGCACGTTTTTTTTTCCCATCCAATACGGCCGATACGCAGCGCCATGGAACAATCAAATTTATCAACGACAAGCAAAAAAATAACCTTTTGATAATTGTCAATGTCGGTCGCCTAACAGCTATGTTTTGTCCCTATTGTTTTCAACGGTGTTGGAATGATAAGTCAAAAGGGTCAAGAGATCACACTTCGTGAACGATATTATACCCAATTACACAAGGTCTTTTGGTAATGTACATACCTACTGCACGTTTTTTTTCCCGTCCAATACGGCCGATACGTAGCGCCAAGCAACAAGCGAATTTATCAGTGACAAGCAAAATATATCTTCAACGTCAACATTTCAACAGGTTAATATTTTCAACACCGAAACCAACGTCTTTCAACAGTTTCAACTTTCAACGTTATTATAGGATTATTATTACGTGTGTGGGGCGTGGGGCATAGAGATAATAATAATTAATAATACATCAATGATTCGGGGAACCACCCGTTAAAGGGGATTCCTTAATACGATTTTGATATATTTTTTGTTTGTTTTTTTGTTAGTATCGTGTCGATCTCCTATTATAGTTGCGTCAACGTCGACGTTATTTTCAACAGTTGAAAATTGCCAACGATAACGACGTTGGCGTTGGATAGAATTATCGTCAACGCCCAGTACTACTTTATACCACTAGACTAAAGGAGGCTTGCTAGGGACCGTAGGTTTATCGTATTATGTTGCAACCGAATATCCGTGAAATGAATAAATATTTTATTGCTTCTCATTCTCTCGCAAGCTAAATCCTTTAGATGTTTGTGTTGTCTCTTTTTGGTGTCGCTCGCTTCCGTGTCATCGAGTTTCAAATTACAGCGGTGCTAAAGAAGTTTTTACTTAATATTCAATTTGTTAAGATTTTCATGTAGTTCCTTGGCGGTGATATACATCTTACAGTTAATATTTTTGTCGTTTGTGAAGTGAAACTTCTATAGCACGCTGTGATTTGGATTTCGGATGAAAGGAAATGACGATTACTGTACCTGCGACACATCAACTGCGCTCATCAGCCGCTTTGAAAATGATGTCACTTTTAAAGGATCCTATTGGTTGAGATATGAAACGGAAATTACGCGAGGTCTGCGCTCATTGGTCGCTTTGATTATGACCTCACTTTTCAAGTATTGGTTGAGATTGTTTTGGTATAGTTCTACCGCGTGTAAACTGCACTCGATTTTTTTTAGATGCATTTGTATGCTTGTAATAAAGACAAGGAAGAACATTTCCTTTATCGCTAGAGTCGCTTGACATCGTAATAACTTCACGGCTGCATATAAATAATTCATCAAGTACAATTAATATATTTATCTAGCGGCGTGTAGCATATCAGCAGGTGTTAGGCGAATTCTGGTTATTTGGCAGTTGCGTAACTTGTAAATATCTCTGTGTGCAATGGATCTCGGGGACTTTCGGCGCGCTTCTTTCGGTGCCTTTGTGAAGGCGTGGTGCGAAGTCTGCATCCTTTTTCATTACAAGATTAGGGTGGGCTTTCGTGATTCTACAACAGGTGGTTGCGGTTCAAAGGGTAGTTGTTCAAATTACAACCCAACCGGAATAACGAACAAGGGTGAAGCCGGATCTTTAACCCCTGCCATCTGAAGAGGATTTGTGGTATCAAGAGAGAGAGTTAAGCGCTGGAGTCTACTTAAAATATTACTAAGGGTTACGTCGGACGTTGAAGTCGTTGACTTGGAATAAAAATTATGATTTATCGATTTTTCGGAAATATCCATATTTTATTTGACAAACCTACGGTCTCAGCCTGGTATTGACTATCCGTAATTGATAAACAGACCAGCCGGTATTGACTATCCGTAATTGATAAACAGACCGTGAAAAATCCAATTATTCCTCATACATTGCCAAGCATTTGATTGAAATCGGCCACTACTTTGGAATAGAGAACTCCGGTCCAATTTTTTTTAATGAATAATGACCTTCTAACTTAAATAACTGCATTTTTATTTTTATTTTTAAAGTTAGTTTTAATATTTAAAATAATTGTCAAAATTTTAATTTTTCAAGACCCCCGAAAACCACCGTATGTAAAGTGAATCGTGTGACGTCATCACTCCTGAAAAATTAGTATAGAATCGGGCAATCAGCTGATCAACTGCCGCCATTTTGAATTCCGTTGTTCGAAGTATTCTCATTAGAAGAAGCATTACTATTTATTTTGTGCGGTAGTTTTAGAATATTTTCAATAATAGACATAAACTAATAAGAAATACCTTTGCTTTTGAAACATTATTTGGGCCTAAATAATATTTCAATAAACACAACAACTAAATCTCTATAAACAGTATGTAAATAAACGAATAAATTAATACGATGGCTTGTGTCATATCATAGATTCCCATACAATGATTTTACGGTGACGTCACGACACGTCGAATAGTGCCGTCACCACTAAAATTTCAAAAATGCCAACTTGACGGCGTATTTTTACGACCCGATTAAAAATGGACTTTTTAATATTTTTTTAAAAACTCTGCGTTTAATATTATTAAATAAAACTTACATTTTCAGAATCAGCGTTTATTGGTCTATATGAACATATTTTTTTAAAGCCATAATATTTTTCACTGGAGTTCCTTATTGTTCTTGAAGTCCTAGAAAGTCCTAAAGCACGCGTGATTACGGAGGCAATTGAAATTTACAAAAATCCAGTTAATATTAATGAAGATGATGGGACTTAGCTCAACAGTTCTCGATATCCGGTAATTAACGACTACACCAACACTAAACTCTTTAAAATTATACGGTAATACCAGGGCGGGTTATTTCACAGAATTTGAACAATTCTTTCAATTTTAAAGATAATTTTCGAGTTCTGTGAAAGTTCTATTCACGTTTCGTTAATATTTCAATTGTGTGAAATAACTGGCCAATAATGATAAAATAACAGGACTTGAAAATTTACCAATTTTAACCGTTCAAATTCTGTGAAACAACCCGTTAAAATTGTTGGAGTTGGTAACACGGTATCGCATCTACGTACATAAGCCCGTAAGCACCGTTATCTTCAATTACACATATGCCCTGATGATGGTTTCTGTAATGCTATCCGTAACGTTCGCTAAAGAAGTAGAAGAAGGTAGCGCAACACGGCATAATAACCCAAAAATAAATCACTAGTAACAATAAATCGATGATACCTTTGGCCGTGATGAGTGGAGGAAGACTCTTGAGGAGGCCAAGACCCACCAGGGGTTGTAGAGCCAAGAGTGATGATGGTGATGATAGTTTTCAACTAGCTTAGTTTTCAACTAGCTAGTCTTAGGGAACGTACCCATACTACGTGACCCGTTTAGGGAGGGGGTGGGGGGATTTTCAAAACACCACGCTTGGTCACAATGGGGGGCGGGGGGCTTAGGTTTTTATCACGTAGTCAATCTAGAAATCTTTTTATATTTTTTCGACTAACTTTTTAATATTTTCTTCACTTGTAATTACAGATATGCATGCACTCTTGCCGTCACGCAGCAAGCGCCGTATTAATAAAGATAAATATAAGCCAAATAATTTTTTAGTCTTTGTTAGCAAGAAAACTGTAGGGGGGGTCTTGGAATATAATACACGTGGACACCGAGGGGGGTGGGGGGGGGGTTAAAAATTGCAAAAAGGGGGTCACACAGTATGGGTATGTTTCCTTATGTGTAATTTAAGTCCCTGTATTTAGTTACTACCACTAATAATGATAATAATAAAAACATTTATTTGTAAATACATTTTTACAAAGTTATACATCTTTCAATTAAATTTTAATCAACAGCGAAGTTCACACTATAGTGGGGAGGCTACAAATCACCGCACAAAGAGGAGGCCGATTAGTCTATCACATTCTCCCGCAGGCTAAATCCTATAGATGAATGTGTTTGTCTCTTTTCAGTGTCGCTTTTTCGTTTCATCGAGTTTCAAATGACAATGGTTCTAAAGAAGTTTTCACTTCAAAAAAGAAATTTCCATATAGCTAGAGGCTAAGGTCGGGCAACCAATGCTGAAGCAATTAGCAAATTAATAAACTGGATTTATTGGTTAGACTCCTATTCCCGGTGAATAAATGATGGAGTGGAAGTTTGCTTTTCAATCACCAAATTAATATTTTGACATTTTTGAGGGACGACCCTTCCAAGGATTACAGTTACAATATTTGCGTATCGTGGGCGTATAATCAGAGAGCAAACAATGATGAAATGGTTTCTTTCTTCGACTTAATTTGTACTGAATGATCCTCTAACTCTTTGTGTATTCTGGTCTCCTATTCCTTACGGGTCGATCCCGCGCAGAGAAAAGGTCACGTATTTAATGATTTGCAGTTATTGCCTTGTATTGCTTTACTAATGGTAGAAATCTGTATTAAAATTCTTAAGCGGTTGGCTTGGACGACTTCCAATTTAATTCGAGTGGAAATGAATACTGAATCTAATTCGTTACAACGACTAAAACATAACACTTAATCAGAAGTTTACTGGATTGCGCTTCCACAATATGGAATCTTCAATATATGGTACATAAATTTATTAGAAGTACATCAAATATTTTATTTTTTTTAAATTTTATAAGAAGTGTTTAAAAAATATTTATAATTAATATGTCAACTTTACAAAAAAGACGTTCATTGTCAGATCCATTGTTTCTTCATAATCTGCTAAATAATAAAATAAATACTTTTTAATGTAGCTATAACTTTGCGGTTATCCATTATAGATAAATGAAACAATTTAACTTTGTTTGAATCACTTACATCCGTATACATTTGCCCTGGAGAAGGAACGTTCGTTCTGAAACCGGTCGGATTTACTCAAATATAAAAGCGGTTCAAACAAAGTTAAATTGTTTCATTTATATTTAATAAAATAAATGTTTAGCGAATTGCTATACGTCCTAGGTTGAAATGATCTAATGAGGCATATCATGCTTGCCAACAACACTACGAAATATACTTCAATTAGACATTTTTCATGATTTTTAGCTAATACATAAAAATAATTTGTTAAATTTTTGGCGTGAAATAAATTGTTTAAAACTGCTTACTCCTAATTTTTTAAAGATATTACATGGACAAATGTAAAAGTTACTTTTATTATATATAAGTTAACATACCTTATCACTTGTAACATTCTACGCATGGGAAAAGAAATAACATTAAAATCTAAAAATGAAATGTACAGTGTAACATTTATAGTAGCGGCCTCCAAACAATATATATTTTTTAATTTGCAAGTATATTAAGGACTCTAAACAAATAAACAAATGATTTACGTTATTTAGCAGTCATAATTATTTTCGTTTTTTTTTTTAGTAGCTAATACCAAAATCTTTGGCTAAATAAATCTTCATTTACATTTTCGATAAAAGTGAATAGGTATCAAATGTAAAAAATGAATAGGTGAAAATAAATCGAAATCGTAATCGTTGTATCCTGAAAACGGCGTCGTTAAAGATATATATGTATTTTCAAGAATTTAGTATTAATTTTTCAGGGTTCTTGAAATGTAAAAATACCCTCAAATAAACTGGGCTAATACGAAAAAGACTAAGCCCACGTAATAGGTAAACACAAAAACACAACAAAGGGTATTTGACCGTAAGGAAAAAAATTACATAGCGAACGAAAAGCTAAGGTGATATTTATTGGGATTGGCTTGCATTACTGACCGCCAAATATACGCGGCAATATCAGTGCTGGTTTGTAATAATATTATATTGTGTTCATATTTACGTATAAATCCACAATGTGATACTAAACAATTCTGTGTGTTTTGATTTATTCAATCCTCTAAATGTAGTGTTTTTTTTGTCTTGTATGGTGTGTGAAAGTCTTTATTGTATTGTAGTTTGTCTATAAAGTAAGTTAATAGTAAAACATTAAAAACTTTGAAAACTAAAATTCAAATGAAAATGGAAATAATAAAAAAATGGATAATTCTTTGATTAACACTCACCATATCTAATTCCATTCAGACTTTCAAGATTCTATTTTCATTCAGTTTCCATTTTTGGTATTTATTAATCACTTCAAGATTTGTTTCATTGCTCTATTGTGAATTATTTTCAGTTTTTTAAGCTACCTTCATTTCTAAGATAGAGAATATTAAAACAGAAATCTTGGTATGGTTTTATAATTTATTTATTTTTAAAGAAAGACAAACATTCCCGGGTTACGAATAACCCAACAATGTTTGAAAATCTCCTACTACCACCACAGAAAGCCGAAAATGTTGCTTGTGTTGTGACGGAGGACTTAGCCAGCCAAGGAATCGAACACGCGACGCTCGGGTGGGACCCAAGCGCTATTGTCCACTCAACCACTGACCGGTCAATCTTAGTCAAATTAGTAAAATTGATTTTTTTTAATCGAAATTTTTCCATATTCTCCCAGAGAAAGACTCCTTCCTAGACATTTTTCATATTAGTGAGTGGATCAGTGACGATTAGCTCACTCCACATTTTATCGCAAATAATAGACAGTAAATTCTTCTTCACTATTCTCCCTTATTTTATTTATAGATTATCAATAATCACCCTAGTGGTATGTACGCAAAACGGTGTTATTATGTAGAGTAGATATGTAACAACGCAGGAACAAAAATAATAACAGTCCATAACACGGTAACCCATCAATGGGTGGAAATAATAGCATAATGACATGGACGCTTTCTCTAAGGGAAAGGGGAAAATGAAACCTACTTATTATTTTTATTCTTACGTATTTTTATTTTGTATTTATTTATTTTATTTTGCAGAAACAAACAGTACATAATTACATAGTATAAAATAGTTCCAAAGTTATAAAAATTAACGCAATAATTGGTACCAATGACATGTCGCTCTTATATACTTATGTTTTTATATGATAAATTATACATTTTACCTAAATTAAGATAGTAAATTATTGAAGGAGAGGGGTGTGTGTGAGTGTTTGTATGTGTGTGTATGTGTGTGGATGTATGTGTTATGTGTGCGAATTCAGTGTGCTAGAAATGTTTTTCTTAAATAGGGGGAGGGAATCAAAAAAAATATCGGTATTTGTGGTTTTTTTAATTGAGTTGAATCTTCGAAGGATGCGGGAAATGGGGGAGTTGGCTGCAGCGTTCGTATTCAGTGTGCTAGAAATGTTTTTCTTAAATAGGGGGAGGGAATCAAAAAAAATATCGGTATTTGTGGTTTTTTTAATTGAGTTGAAACTTCGAAGGATGCGGGAAATGGGGGAGTTGGCTGCAGCGTTCGTATTCAGTGTGCTAGAAATGTTTTTCTTAAATAGAGGGAGGGAATCAAAAAATATATCGGTATTTGTGGTTTTTTTAATTGAGTTGAATCTTCGAAGGATGCGGGAAATGGGGGAGTTGGCCGCAGCGTTCGTATACTGGTTGTGTAAAAAAGGTTGGTGTGGCGAGTTCTTTTAGATGGGATGTTAAAATTTATTTGGGATAGAAGTTCTTGGCAGTCTATTTCGTTATGTATTATTTTATGGAGAAATGTCATGTCAGCTACCGTTCGCCTGGATTTCAGGGATTGGAGAGTGCAGATGTAATTATTGTTGTATTTATAACCGAGATACTTAATAAATTTATTTTTTATGCGCTCTATATTATTGACATATTGGGTGTATTTGGTATTCCAGACAGGCGATGCAAATTCCAGTGTACTTCTGAGTGGTGAGGAGTAAAGCATTACTAGAGTATGTGGATTTTTAAATAATTTACTCAGACCTAGTATGAAACCCAACATTTTGTAAGATCTATCAGTGATTGAATCAATGTGCGTATTAAATATAAGTTTACTGTCTAAATAGACTCCAAGGTCCTTACATTCATTTTTTGAGATCACGGGTTCATCTCAGAGTGAATATGGAAAGTTAATTATATTATTATTTTTATTGTTAAACTAATGTTTAAAACAAGATTTTCATGCATAGCACAAAGGGTAACAATTATTATAAGCAATAATTATCAGCCTGAAACACTCATCCACATTGAAAAATCTTTCTCGGAAGATTTTTCAATGTTTTTTTTTTATTTTTTATTATAGCGACTATATAAAAAAAATGTACGTACAAAATGCAATGTGAAATTAAGAAAAAAATATTGTTTTTCTTAGTCCTCCTCACTAGAGGGTCCTGTGCCGAGGCGGACTAAAGTTATTTAAATATAGTTAATTTGTCTTCTATGTCGTTTTTAGCGTCTTCGCTAGGGTTTTCTCATTGACCTCTTTAACCCATATTTTTATTCTTGATTTGTATTCAATTGGATTTTTTATTAGTTTTATGTCTTGGGGAAGGATGTTATGGAGTTTTGTTGCAAAGTATGTATAGTTTCTTTGTCCAAATGTGGTTTTATAACTTGGAATATTTTTTATATAATTTTTATTCAATCTAGTGTTATGCATACACGGTCTAGTAGAGGATTAATTATTTTTGAAGAGCTTCAATAATATATTTTTGGCATATATTTGTTGTACATTTGGTACGTCAAAGTTATTGAAAATGTGGATGAGTGTTTCAGGCTGATAATTATTGCTTATAACTATATTTAATTATATGCTTGTTTCTAGTAAAGGACATAGTGTGGCATTTAGAAACATTGAGGTCTAAGTAGCTAGCTGTGCAATAGTTGCAGAGCCTATCTAAGTCACTTTGTAGCTCTTTGCAGTCGGATAGAGAGCGAACCGTTTTATAAATTTTCATATCATCTGCAAACATTAAAAATTTAGAGTGTTGGAAACATGAGCCTATGTCATTTAAGTATTTATTAAAGAAGAGCGGACCAAGGTGGGAACCCTGACGGATTGATACGTTGATTATTTTGGATAAAACTCCATTTATTGAGATAACTTGAGTACGATTGCTAATGTACGATTTAATCTATCTAAACAAGTCACCGTGTACTCCAAGACGAGTGAGTTTATTTAACATAATCGAGTGGATAACGCGGTCAAAGGCCTTTGAGAAGTCGGTGTACATAACATCGACCTGCACCCTTTCGTCCATATTGCTCTGCAAATAGTTGACAAATAGGGCAAGGTTAGATATTGTAGACCGATTTTTCATGAATCCGTGTTGGTTCTGTGAAATTGTCGTAGTGATAGTCGGGTAAAGTTGGTCGTAAATGATTTTTTCAAGAATTTTATTTAAGATGGGAAGTTGAGAGATAGGTCTGTATTTTGTAATGTCATGTTTGTTACCCTTTTTAAAAATGGGAGTTATTGCGGCAGACTTCCACTTAATAATAATATTTAATAATATTTGGATGATTTATATAGCGCCGTTTTTGTGAAAAATCACCTCAAGGGGAATCACTTATGGGGAAACGTTCCTTCACTTAATGATTTTTTGAAAATTGCACTGACTGGAGGAGTGATATACAATTACCAGGCAAACTATCTAAACCAGGTCCTTTGTTAATGTCAATGGATGAAAGATATTTAGGGGTTCTCTTCACGTATGCGAATACCTGTGTGTATGTATGTGCGCATATGCGTGTATGTGTGTATGTACATATATGTGTGTATATATGTACATATATGTAAATGTATGTGTGTGTAAGTTTTTGTATATATATATATATATATATATGTACCCGCCTCGGAACAGACTTAGTCTAGTGAGGCGCGCTACTAACTTGTTTGTATAAGATATTATTATTACAATAAGCGACCGGGTTGCCGGCATTGAATAAAAAAAAAATATTACATCTGTCAAAAAGTCAAAACAAATGATAAGTTCGCAGAGAACAAACAATAAATCTAGTGAACATTAAATGTCAAATTACAAATTGTCAATTTCAAAAATTCGCCTGAAATCAAATTGATGCCATAAAAAAAAATCAGTATGGAATTTTACAAAATTAATAGGAACATTTTCGGAGACGGGAAATTTTCATGTAGTGACGTCACGAGCCCAAATAATGAATTTATTTATTTAAAAATAAAAATAAAACTGTACATTTGTAAAAAAATTTACTAACATTTTCGTAATCTTAGTAAAAAAATCTATCCACACGATTTTTTCCAAGTCAAGTTATCGGGGTGGTTGTTGTTGGTGTGCTTCTTCACAGAGAAGTAGTGGTAAGTGATTGGTGATTCTCTTTTCCTGGCATACCTTATTTTTTCCTACACATACTCCACCCAATTCCACAAAATTTCGTTTCGTTTTTAGTATTTACAGTGAATATTGCAAGTGCACCTGAAGCTGTACTTAGTAAACAATTTTGTACGCAACAGACGTCATATGCTCGATAGATGCTTCCGTGCGATCTAAGGTTATGTTAAAGGAGATTGTTTGATGATTTGATTCGGTCTCTGTATATTGATGGTGGAAATGAAAGCGAAGGTAACATTTTCAGAACAGGAATGTTTAAATTTCTAATTCCATAAAAACCTCACACCGTTTAATTCTCAAAACTATGTTTTTTGATATGTTATTGTCCTTAAGTTAGTCTTATATGTTTACTATTTTTTGAGATGTTATTATCTTTAAGTTAGTTATATCTTATGGTTATCTATAAGTTAGTGTTATGTCTCTAATTCTGCGTGCGATTTGTTTCGAGTATTTTTGTGAAGTGAGAACTTATGTGAACATGGCAGTCGGTCGACATACATTAGTTTATATACCGACTGCAACCTCAAATTAGTGTACATTAATTATTATACCACAATGGGCCTGAAAATGTTTACATCGTAAACAGTGTGTAAAACAGTGTGTCAAACACGCCTGACAAGCCGTGTACTGACGGCCTCGGGTCATGTATTGACGGCCTCGAGCTGTCGAGTAACAATCCGAACGTCGTGGGTTCAAATCTTGACGAGAATTGCGTTTGAAAGAGCATAGTTGTGCATTTGAACAGTTGATCAGCAGGACTGAGAACAACGGCCGTAACTCTGTGTTGTTCGAGTCAACTCAAATGATTGCGAGCAATCACGAAAAAATCAAACAATTTTTATAAATATTTTCAAATTTTAAAAAAGTTGCCAAGACTGAGCGCCAATTTCATTACCTACGTTTATCCCGAAAAGGTCCATACTTTGAGATCCATTTTATTGTTATTGTCCCTCACCGAGGAGAGCCGAATATTGCGTCGTTTTACGACCTAAGTTATACAGCTGGCCTGATTTTATGTAATGCCCAATAAGCGGGGCGCTTTTAATTATATCCAGATAAGGGAGATTTATAAAATTGCCTGTTTGCAGTAAAATAGTAATCTTTCCACTGGGAAATCTCCGCCAATATTACTCGGTATTAAATATTACTGTTACTAACAACTGTGAATCTCTGTGGTTACATTAACTTTGTGAATACCTAAATGCAGAAGAGTCCTAACTGCTCCCTACTGTGTGGAGCCAGTAGGATAATAGCGTCCCCAGGTTTGGGGTATATCGTAAGGTTGGGAAGTACCTGACTATTCATTCGGTCTGGTCACCAAGGCCACGATTACCCGGCTGTTGATCTGGTCACCGAGCGAGCCGTTCAAGCACCGTTTCAATTATTGAATGGTTGTGTTTCACCAGAAGAGTTATTCTCTTTCTTTTGTGGGATCGTTATTTATTTATTTATGCCTATTTAGGCTTTCACATATATATATATATATTGTATTTTGTCGGCTGAAAGAAAAAAAAACTATTTTAGATTTTATATATATATATATATATATATATATATATATATATATATATATATATTACAATATTAATGAAATTATACTCGTAAATAGTGCAAGAAACGACTGTTTAAATCACTTGCACAAAAATAAATATAAAGTAAAAATATTGTTGAATTTGAACCACGTATGTAGGTACAAAATATTAAAAATCTAAAATATTTTTTTTTTCTTTCAGTCGACAAAATACTGTTAATGTGTTAGTCAATTTAAATAGCTTCATCAAAATATTTCCCTATTTGATGAAAAAACTTCAATAAGGTATGCTTGTGTATTAAAACTGATGTACTAAATATATCAACTTGAGTATTTGTTTCCAAGCTGTTGAATCCGTCGTAAAGGAGTGTAATATTGGGATGTGGACTTAGAATTGCTACAATAATATGGTAGGTACTGTCTTGTGACTGACCTGCCTGGAGTATGAATAGAGATTACGTATAATGGATCAGGGGTACGAAACATTGAATTAATGGTCTCCTGTCAGATTTGTGTGATTTATTTGATTTTTCTATGTACAACGCACATGAAATGAAATAATAATTGTGCATACTTGCAGGAATTCATGTTTAAAACAATCTAAACTAAAATATGTAACAGTAAATAAGTAAAAATTACACAAATCTGACAGGAGATCACGTCCGTTATCTCGATAACGATCCCACAAAAGATAGAGAATAACTCTTCAGGGCGATTTTGACTACCTAATACAATTAATACCGGAGTTTGTCGGTCTTTCCGTAAAAATACTAAATAGCATTAAAAATTTATTTTCTACACCAATCTCTCATATTTATAATATATAATATAATTATTAAAATATAATATCTTGTATTTTTGAATGTAGCTATTACTTTGTGGTTATCCATTATAGAAAAATGAAACAATATAACTTTGTATAAACCACTTATATGATGTGCAAATCCGACCGGTTTCGGAACAAACGTTCCTTCGTCAGGGAAAGCTTGAAAATAACCACAGTTTTGAAAAAAACACAGGGATAAATATTCTTCATATTAATCATAAAGGAAAACGTTTAGATAACTTAGAAGCTTTGGAAATTAAAAAAATCCCTTAAAAATAATGAATCTATTTGTGATGACCGTGGCCGGTTTATACATTACTTCTGGACTCCTTGTGGTGGATCCAGAATTCTCTTGATGGTGATATCAGTGGGATTGCAATAATAATACGTGGGTAGACTATTACTGTTTATTCCGAGGTCGTACAGAGGTGCTTCGTAGGAAGCCTAAATGCAAAGAGAGGACGAATAGACAACATTCACGCCATTTATACGTTCCGCATGCTGTCTCACTCATACACGCATGTCTCTTTCATACTGCAAGACATACGTTCACTACATCCCTCCACACTTAAATCTGAAGACAGTTACACAACATGATGCGGATAATTATTTACAATACATACAATATTCCAATATTTACAATGTAAGTAATTCATTTGTCTCATGTTGAGTCGAGAGCTGAGTCCTGTCTTCATTGACTCATCTGTGTGTCCGTGGTCGTAGTCGGTCCTTCCAATTTCCTGACGTGGAAGCCACTGGATCACTGGAGCTGGAAGGAGAAGGAGAAACACCCATTAGTCTGTCATCCGGCACAAAGCTGGAGACATCGTAATCGTCATACGACAGTCTCCTCGTCTCAGACGCGATATAAGGATTGCTGAGTTTCTTTTTCCATGATACACACAATTTAGACAACTGATCAAAATGCCTTTTCCAATACATAAGTTTACCATTTAAATTTACCTCAATTATATAAAGTTTTTTTCCTAATTGTTTATGTACTTTCCCTGGTACCCATTTATCATTGTTTTGGTCTCTGAAATCTCTAACCATTACTTTTTGATTAATCGAAAAACCCCTCGAATCTTTATTATTTCTCTTATAATAATATTTCTGATTTTCCTGACATTTAGAGATTTTAATTTTAGTTTCTTTCTTAATTATATTATCCTTATCTCTCCCCCCTTTCGGTACAAAACTGTTTAAGTTAGACCTTAGTTTCCTTCCAAACATTACAACTGCAGGTTCTAAGCCAGTTGTACAGTGTGGTGCATTTCTGTAATCAATTAAAAAATTTCCTAATTTTTCCTCATAACCTGACTGAAACTTATTTCTTATCATCATTTTTTTTTTAAATTTTACACGTTCGAACCGCGTTTTCTGCTAAACCGTTTGATTGTGGATGATTTACCGGAGTAGTTAAATGTTTGATGTTATTCAAACAATATATTAATTCAAACAATATATTAACAATTTCAATAAAAACACATATCGTTCTAGCCAGAGATATAACACGTGCGTGTACACAGTGCCTCACTGCAAAACCAGACTGGCCCAAAGACACATTACCTACATTGCCCCAAAACTATTCAATTCCATACCCCACTCCATCAGCAAGGATCAAAATCTGAACGTACTTAAAAAAAATGTTAAAATCTGGGTAAAAAATAATTTGGAACTGAATATGTTTTTTCTGTAATTCAATCAGCTTCTAAAATGTGGAGTCTTTCTGAATATTTAGAATAAAAACAGGAAATATATATATATATATATATATATATATATATACTCGTATGTACATGTGTATTTAAGTATGGGTGTAAATGTGTGTTTATCTTAGATATATTTTTAAATTTTTATACTCGTATGAAGTCAATCATGTTGAACACTGTTGACACTATGCATATATATTTTAATTTGTGTGTTTATCTTACATATATTTTTAAATTTTTAAACTCCTACGAAGTCATTCATGTTGATCACTGTAGACTCTATGCTTATATATATATTTTTTATTTTTTTATAATTTTATTTTAACTACCACTGTTATCCACATAATATAATACCCACACACAGGCTTCGCCTTTGTGGGATTTTTTTTTGTTACTTACATTTTTTGTTATTATGTATTTACCCATATGTAAATGTACCAAAAAAACTTTGCTAATAAAAAAAAAAAATAAATAAATAAATAAAAAAATTCATCTCACAAAACTCTTTGAAGTCCGCTGACATGAAAGCGGCTCCATTATCTGACACTATTGTCTGTACACTCCCGAAATAAGTAAATAAACCCTTTAATATTTTAATAGTGTTATACGAATTGGGAGAATTTACCTCTACACAGTCTAACCATTTTGAGGTTGAGTCAATAATCACAAGAAAATATTTATTTGCAACTGGGCCCGCATAATCAATATGCACCCTACTCCATATTTCTTCAGTTATAGGCCACGGAGTCAATTCGCTCTTTGGTTGAGAAGGTTGAACCTCTGAACAAATTTCGCATCCTCTCGCTAAAAATTCAATATTTCCATCTATCCCTGGCCACCCAAATATACCTCTGGCTAAACCTTTCATCTTTGCTACACCCAGATGAGATCTATGCAATAAGTTTAAAAAATTTTCTCTTAAAATTACTGGAATTATTAGCCTATGATTCCAGAAAAAACAATCATCAATTATGGATAATTCATTCCGTTTAATCCAGTAAAACCATTTTGAATCATCCTTGTTAATTTTATTTGGTCACCTAGTTCTGAGATAATGTTTAATTTCCAATAAAATTTTATCTGTACTTGATTCCGATTTAATTTCCTCGACATCTATAGGTAAATCTCTGTTATTTTTGAATAAACTTAGAATTTGAGTATCAAAGTCATTCTCTACGTGAACTGGTTCCTCGACAGGAACGCGAGACAAATAATCCGAACAGTTCAATGCCGATTTCACGTACTGTACTTTATAATTGAACGACGAAAGAATTACACCATAACGTTGAAGTCTGTTACACGCTAATACTGGGATACCTTTCTTATCACCAAAAATTCTACATAACGGTTCATTATCTATTTCTAAAATGAATTCCCTTCCATAAATATACTCAAAAAATTTTTTCAACGCAAACACAATAGCTGTTGCTTCTAAATCCAAAATTGAATATTTCTTTTCTGCTTCAGTTAATTTTCGAGAAACAAAAGAAATCGGTCTCTGTAAATTATTATCGTAACAATGTAAAAGTGTCGCCCCCAACCCTTTTGTTGAGGCATCTGTCACAATCTTCAATGTTACATCCGGATCATAATGAGCTAGCACTCTATCATCACATAAAATTGACTTAATTTTATTAAAAGCTTCCAAGCAATTTTGATTAAAATCAAAATGTGTATTTTTCCTCAATAAATTATGTAACGGATCTAATAGTACTGACATATTAGGTACAAATGACCTGTAAAAGTTCACTAACCCCAAAAAACTTCGTAATTCAGTAATGTATTTAGGTTGCGATACTTTACTAATAGCGATAGTTTTGTCTTTCAATGGTTTAATTCCTTCTTTTGAAATTTCAAACCCTAGAAAAGTTACTGATGACGCCTTAAAAATACACTTGTGAATATTTACGCTAAATCCACAATCTTTTAATCTATTTAACACTGCTGTTAAATTCTTTTTATGTTCTTCTTTCGAATCTCCTGTTACCACAATATCATCTAAAAATACAGCTGTTTTTTTTCAAACCTTGCAAGCACGAAGCTATCGTTTTACAAAAAATAGCCGGCGCGCTATTAATCCCAAACACTAATCTCGTGAATTTAAACAATCCTAAATGAGTAGATATAGTTGTGAATTCTTGACTTTCCTCATCTAGTTCTAATTGTAGGTACGCTTGCCGCAAGTCAATCTTGGAAAAAAATATTCCACCCGCCATTTGAGAAAACAACCATTCTATCCGTGGCATGGGATATTTATCTACCACTAGCTGTGGATTTATTGTTGCCTTATAATCACCGCAAATCCTTATTTCCCCATTACTTTTTACTATGGGAACGATTGGTGATGCAAACTTACTATAATTTACCGGAACTAAAATACCTTCCGATTGCAAACGGCCCAATTCCGATTCAACCTTTGCTATTAAAGCAAACGGTATATTTCTCGGATTGCAGAATTTCGGTTCCGCATTCTCTTTTAATTTCAAATGCACTTTATATTTATTGAATCTACCCAGTTTCTCCGAAAAAACCTCCGGGAATTTTCGAATTAATTTATCTACTACACTACTATTATTTTCAACCATATTGTGAGAAAAATTTTCACTTCCCTCCTGGGATAAAGTAGATTGTAACCCCGTAAATCCAATATTAAATTTTTTAATGAAATCACGCCCCAGAACAGTAGTTGTTCCATGTTTTACTACACAAAATTCTTACATTTCCCTACAACCGTTAAAATCAACTGTTAATAAGATACAACCCAATAAATTCAACTTACAGTTAGCGTAACCCGTTAAGGTTAAATCCTTTGATTTTAAATCCAACTGTTTGAAATGTTTAACATAATCTTTGTCTGTTAAAATCGAAACTGCCGCTCCTGTGTCCAATAACCCGTTTAGTTCCACATTATTCACTAATATTTTGCACAATATTGGTTCACAATATACTGAGTTTATCCGAAACATTTTTTTATGTTCCTGCGTATTAACAAACACTGAAGAAATATTTTTATTATTTAAACCGCGACATATTTTACTAACATGCCCTTTTCCTCTGCATTTATAACAAAACACGTCTTTCAATTTACAATTTACTGATTCGTGATAACTACCACAATGTTTACATTTCGTTCGGTCTGCTGATTTCGCTCTGAACGATGTAACATTCTTGTCCGTAGGTCTTGAAAAATGTTTATCCGTCGAATTTTGTTTTTGTGACAAATTGTTCAGTCTATTTTTAAAAACAATATCTACACTTTCCGTTTTAATTTGCTTATTAATTACCTCAAACGAATCCATGGCAATAGCACATTCTATAACCTTTTTTAATGAAAAGTTTTCAGCCTCTACATATAATTTCTCCTTAATACGCCCCACTCGAAGACCGATGACAAAAACATCTTTTAAATTATATTCAAGTCTGTCTTCAAATTTGCAAAATCTAACGAGATTTCTTAACCGTGCTATAAAATCATTAACAGATTCTGTACTTTTTTGTTTCGTAGCAAAAAAAATTTCGCGCTCCTTGAACACATTTCTTTTGATACCTACATGATTCTCTAGTAATAACAATAAATTTTCGACCGTAAAATCTGTAATTTTTTTAGGAAAACACAAATCAATCAATAAATCTATTGTCTCTGTGTGTAAATGAGATATTAAAACCGCTCTCTTTTTCTCTACCGAATTTAATTTGTCATCATTGACAAGGATGAACTGTTCGTATTGCAACACGAATGTCTCCAGTTTATCCCTCAAATGACAAAACCTGGGCAGTTCCCCCCCTTCCATCTTCACACAGATGCAATCAATAGAAAAACAGAAAATTAACAAACAGCACTCAACTCACGACTCTGTTGACTTGATGCTGCTCCGATCTCGTCCTTCTGCGGACCGTCTCCTGGCTCCTGAACCCTGGTCGTCTTTCTAATGCGCCTTCCGTGAGGTCTGCACATGTCCAGCTCTTCTCTTGAAGATCCGGACTTCCGTATACCCGCCTTACGAGAATACTCCTCCAGGTTCTCGGCACTGACTGACCCTATCCAGCGCCTTGATGTTCCTCGGATGCCGATTCTGCTGCTCTTGCTCTTCCCGTGATCTGGCCTGTTTCCTGCCCGATCACCTGTTGACCACTGTAGCCTCAATCTCGGGATGTTGCCAAATGATTTTGGCTGCTGCGTAAATCCGTTATAGGCTGCCAAATGTGATTGCTGCTGCCTAAATTTAGTCCTTTATCGACTGCGCCAAATGTGATGACCGTGGCCGGTTTATACATTACTTCTGGACTCCTTGTGGTGGATCCAGAATTCTCTTGATGGTGATATCAGTGGGATTGCAATAATAATACGTGGGTAGACTATTACTGTTTATTCCGAGGTCGTACAGAGGTGCTTCGTAGGAAGCCTAAATGCAAAGAGAGGACGAATAGACAACATTCACGCCTTTTATACGTTCCGCATGCTGTCTCACTCATACACGCATGTCTCTTTCATACTGCAAGACATACGTTCACTACACTATTATCAACAAACAAAAAATATTGTCATATAGCCCAATCATGGATTTGTTCCCCTACCCACCCACTCTACACTAATACCTACCCACCCAATCTACATTATTAACTAACAACGGCTCCACCCCTACCACAATAAAACATTGTTCTAAACTGTCAAATTAGTATAAGCTTTCCCTGACGAAGGAATGTTTGTTCCGAAACCGGTCGGATTTGCACATCATATAAGTGGTTTATACAAAGTTATATTGTTTCATTTTTCTATAATATCTTGGTTTGAAATCCACTTTTTTAAGTGAAACTCCTTTAGCCCCGTTAGTGATTTGAAATTCCCGCGTTACGAATAACCCAACAATATTTGAAAATCTCCTACTATTACCACAGTAAGCGGAAAATGTTGTTTATATCGTGATGGAGGACTTGGCCAGCCGAGGAATCGAATATGGGACGCCTGCGCATGGGCGGGACCCAAACGCGATGCTAACTCATCCACTGACCAGTCTTTAATTATGTACCTTTAACCAACCGGTTTCGGTTCGACCTGAACCTTCATCAGGGGAATATAAAACATATTATTTTTTCTCTAGCACCACATTTCGAGTGAGTCTATCCGCTTCTTTCACTGGCTCTAAGATTTATTGTTTTGAAAAGCAACATTTTTCGTCTGTCTTTGGAATAACTCACCCGCAGTCCAATGCGTACGATAAAGTGGACCACTATACAAGCAAGAACCTCTTTACTCTGATTTACTGATGTGATCAGTGGCTGAGTTGGTATCGCGTTTGGGCCTCATGCAGGCGTCGTGTGTTCCTCCATCATCATGTTTGAATTCGGCTGCATTTTCAATATTGTTTGTATGTAACACAAACATCGCTTAAAACGTACGGACTATTTTTTGTTTACATTAGTTCTACACAAGTGGCCCTGAGGTAAAAAAATCCCCTCAGGGCATATGTTATCTTTGAGGAGGGTCTGTTACTCTGTTTAGGGAAAGGAAGGACAGAAAGTTCTGGGAAGGACAAAGGTATGGGGAGTTGGTAGGAATCTAGGGGGTCAATCTGTCTACGAGTGATGGACGTATGAATCCATCGAAGCAATGCAATGAGTCGAAAGAGTCCGGCTGGGGAAATCTAAGGCTCTCCCGATCCGGCCTGCCACGCAATTGGTGAGACCGCCACCGAGACCGGACAAACCTCACCCCTACGAACCCGGGCACCCCTGCTAAGTTACCAAGCATAGCGACCATCTTGGGGTGGCCTACAGCAGGGATGTTGGTTATCCAATAAATGATTCCCGGAGGGGCGGTACCCATACCCTCCTCCCAAATTAAATTTTATGATGTATTATCACTTTGAAATAATGCATAAGTTAATGCATAATTAAGCCCACAGACTCTTGGTTTTGTTTTGAGAGCTGCAAAAGATTTCAATGATTTAGACACATTTATTATGTTATATAAAACCCTTGTCAGATGCCAACTTGAATATAACTCAACGTTATGGTCTCCCTTTTACAACATTCATTCAGACAACATTGAAAAGATTCAACGGAAGTTTCTAAGGTTTATAAACTATAAATTGCATATTCCTATACTAAACATTGATTACAATTATCTCCTGGATAAAACGTCTCTATTGAAACTTTCAGAAAGAAGAATAAGCACAGATTTAATATTATTACATAAAATACTGCATTACAAAATTGAGTGTTCTGAATTACTTCAATTTATCAATATTCATGTTTCCCAAAAATCATGTCGACATTTATTACCCTTCTACTTCAATAACACCAGGACACTAGCTTATCAAAATTCTCCGTTTCTATATTATAATATTAATAAATATTCTAATCTAGGTGATATATTTCATCTTAAAACTAATCAGTATAAACGTTGTATATTCTATCACTTTTATTCTTCTAGGCACAAATAGATTTACATAATTTCTTCAATTTTTGTTTATAATGAATATGAGACTTCTTATCATTTTTACATAATATGTATTTTTATTTTATTATTTGTTTTGTTGTTACACTGTTTTGTGTATTTTCTTTTCTCATTGTATTATATTTTCTTCATTGTTTGTTACTCAACTTATAAATTATAATGTAAAAGCCCATCAGGGCGTGTAATAAATAAATAAATAAATTTTTAAAGAAAATTCTGGTAAATATTGAATGTAAACAACTTTAGTTAGTGGAGCCGTTGTGAATACTGTGATATCGACATTTCAAACAACTTGATTAAATAAAATAATGTAATTAGGAATCTCTTCCGAAATACGGTAACAATATAATCTGCGGAAAACATTGTTTGGCGGTAATATCTACAGAATCGTTAATGAGATTTGTTGTTTGTTGGAAAATTGTTTTGTATCGGAATTATCTTCAGTTTTCATCAAAGATTATAATCTTATTACATAAGATATACAGATTCGCTTTTTACTTAACACGAGTTGTTCTGTAAGTGGTTAGCCGTATCGAAAGAGGCTTAAATTCGATCATTCCGACTTTTGATAAAATAATTAATTCTTAAATAATTATCCTAAATAATTCTTTATTTAGGATACAAATACAAATTAGCCTGACAAAATTTAATTGTTCCAAGTACCAGTAATTAAACGATGATGTACCTCGGTATGAGTTTGGGTGGAAATCTGGAGGTTTGTGTGTCCAGGAGTAACGAACGTATGAATCCATCCTTTCAAGGCTAGAGAAGTCTAAAAATATAGGTCTCTTCCTCAACCAGTCTTTCTCGATCCGGCTCACTACGCAATATGCGGGCAGACGCATCCGCCGCCAATACCTGGACATCCCTCACCCCCTGAACCCGAGTACCTCTGTTAATCACCAAACCACTTGGGGTGACCTGAAGCATAGGAGTTAGTTATCCAGTACATTGTTCCCGAGGTGGCGGTATGTATTAATTTATATGTATTAATTAACATACACAAGGTAGCGCAAATTCATCACCGAATCGGAAGATGCCATAATTTTTGCAAATGGCGGCAAATGTCAGTTCTGCTTTGATATTTGTGAAGTAAACAGGTACAAAATACACGTCAAGACATGGATCGCTATACACCTCAGTCCTCACGAACACCTAATCTCTCGTTTTGATGGTTTGCACTGGCCGGAAAAATCGCCGGATTTAACTGTTGCAGACTTCTTTTTGAGGGTTTTTCACGAGTCCATGACAACAAGCCTCAAACTATTGAAGCCCTCAAACAAAATATCCGTCAAGAATGCGAAAACCTATCGCCGGAAGTTCTGAAAAGAGCGAATGAAAAGGCCCGTTTGGTCATCAATTCTGGCGGCGAACATTTGCCGATATCATTTTCTCGACTTATTGAAAAAAAAATAATACTTCACATAAACACAATCCAAAATTTTTCATCCTTTAAAAAAATTACGGCCAAAGAACATCAGATTACAACTTTTGCGCCACCTAGTATATCTTATATCCGTGACGCCATTATTTAGTTTGTAATTAATTTATTTAATCGTAATTATTTTTTTATTTAATTGTGAAACGTAGTATTTTGGCAAGATGGAACGACGCTTTATTTGGCGGGCCTGGTGACTCGTCGGCTCTATCCGCCCGGGCGGTCGCCTGAACCATGTGCGGTGTATTTGCTACTATTCCCACTAAATTTGGCAAAGGATGTGTTCTAAATGACGGTGAAATTTTATTTGTTTTTATTTTAATAATGATAAAAAATAAAAATTATTATAAAAATAAAAAATTTTGTCTCATTTTCACATCCTTCAATAAAAATGTCAATGTTCACTAAGGGTGTGTTCGTTCGATCGTACGTTTGTTCATCCTTCGGTAAATAAATTAAATTCAATAAATTAAGTTAAATAAAATAAATATATATACATATAAAATTTTCGTATTAAAATGTTCTGTCTTAATATAAAACCATTCGAGAACAATATTTCAACTAAGATTATCTTTTAACTAATCGGCTGTAGCTAGTCCTCCCAGTTTTGCATATTACGGGAGAATTATTTAGATTTTCACTTTACCAGCCTAATACATTCATTATTCACCTGTCGAACTCTGAATCGATTGATGAAAACTCGTGTTGAGAGAAAGCCCAGCCGAAATATTATCATGGTTAAATTTTGGGTTATTATGACGTGTTGCGCTTTCTCCTTCTTTAGTAAATATTTCGAACAGCATTATATTAACCTCAACGTAATCTTATATATAAAAATGAATCGCTTAATGTGTTGCTAAGCGCAAATCTCGAGAGCAGCTGAACCGATTTCGCTAATTCTTTTTTAAGAATATTCCTTGAAATACGAGGATGGTTCTTACAGAGAAAAAAATTAAGAAAATTGCGCAGAAAATAGGATAATTTCATAAAACCTAACGACTATCGCACGTTTGACAGTTCGCGTGTTTGAGATTGACATTTTGGAAAACAATGATTGTTAAATCAGGATTCTATGTTTGAAAATCTTTAAGTTGATAAATTTATTTAAAGTAGGTACTCCCCTAATAGTTTGAATCGAATCAAGAATTTTAGATATTTTAAATGGTACCTATGTTAGGTACCAAATTTAATATACATGAAAAATGGAAATTTAAATTGTAAAAGGTGGCATGCGGGCTGTTTAAAAACTAAATGTACTGGGATTGAATATATGGAAAGCGGGAGGAGGGTTGACAGGACGAGGGTGCAGGAAAGGGAAGAGGGAAGGCGGGGAAGGTGGAAGGGGAACCAGGGAGGGGGAGGGGAACCTGGAAGGGGGGAGGGGTCATGGGAGGGGGGTTCGCGGGATGGGGGAAGGTTGGGGAGTGGAGTGGGGAGAGGGAAGGTGGAGGTGACGGAGTGGGAACGCGAGAGGGGAAGAGGACGCAGGAGAAGAAGGGGAGGCGGAAGGGGAACGGGACGAATGGGAAAGGACACCCGGGGAGAAAAAATTTCTTTATTAAATGGCATAGCAACGCAAGTGGTGAGTTTTAAGCTTTGCTCTGAATTCTGTTCTGTCTTAACCTAACCTAACCTTAATCATTCTTAAATCGTGTGGCAGTTTTGTCCAAGCTTTACTTCCTGACACTGAGAACGCATGCAAAAGAGGGAAGACCCAGACTGAGGTGGGAAGACAAGGTGAGAGGGGAGGCAGCACAGCTTCTCCAGGTAACAAACTGGAAGTCAGCCGCTGAGGACAGGAGGAGATGGAGGCGAATGTTGCGGGAGGCCAAAGCTCGATAGGGGCTGTGGGGTGACCGGCCAACTCAGAATGAAACCATCTCAGAACCACCTCCGAAAGGTCATTAAGAGTGATGATAAAAAAATATTTAAAAAATGGTTAAATACGTTAAGTTAGGTTGGGGTTACCGGCTATTTTAAAATTATTTTTTCAAAGCTTTTAATGACCTTTCTGAGGTGTTTCCTAATTGGTTTCATTCTGAGTTGGAATGGAACCGCGCTGTAGCGCCATCGGAGAGATAGAGAGAGTATGTTGAAGACAGACAACCTATTTTAGATGTCCAGTTCTTTCAGCAAAGGATAAATTGGTGCACCTGGCTGTTCAGCTATCCAACTGTCCGTGGAAACCTGAAAATTCTTCATCATCATCACGATATCTAAGGATACTTCGGAATAATCTTTTATAAGATAATATTACGTGAATAAAAAATATATATACTTTAGTTTGACAGATTTTAGTTTACGACGACAAATTCTCGTACCGAGGTTTTATTTATGTTTTTTAGTCGTAAATTCGAAAGTGTACAGTTTTCGGCGTACATTAAAAATGTAATTACTCAAATTCACCCCAAATGGGAAATGGAAAAAGGAAACGGATACAGTCATTAGAGTCTTTGTTGAAAGCAACGCTGCACCCACTTAACCTTAGCGTCGTCGGTCAAAACAAGAGCCAAGCTACCGTGGAGAGAATATGACGAATATTTACATCTATAGAACGGGGATGCAAAAAGTACCTACTAAAATGAAAAGAAAACTATCTTTCGTCGTGTCAGCATCGCGTGTGGGTTCTACTGCAAGCATGATAGAAAAAAAAATCACATACATAGAATTGTGATTAGATCAATATTGAAATGAAATAGGTGAGCCAATTAACATATTAACATCATTTGTTATTAATGGCATAGAAAAACCAATTAATGAAATATTATGTTCTATGAATTTTGATTGAATCCAACTGAACAAAATATTATTATTAACTTTATTTTTAGGTTAACTAATTGCTAATCTTATGGACATTATATTATGAAACAATTAAGCAAAATCTATCATCGTTAGTTAGTTCCTCACCAAAGATATTGAAATATAATTCCTCGCACAATTATTGATGTTCTACGAAATCGGTTTAAAAGAAGTCATTTTAAACATCGCACTAAATAGAAGTCGGGTAAGAATGAATAAAATCACGTAAATAACGGTCTCAAACACGAAAAAATTAACGGAAAGACAAAAAATATTGTGCACTTTAATAAGCAGAATAAACACACAAACCTTTCTTTCTTTCAGCGGCGTTGCAACGCATGCCGGGTATTCACTTTATTATAAATAAGTTTATTTATAAAATACATAATATATAGACATTTACATAGAATAGACTTGAATCCCCTTACTGGTGGCTGTCGGTTTCATGGCGAACAATGGAATAGTGTTAATTATTTCATTTACATTTATTACTACTTGTACTTTATTAAAAATATTATTTCATTTATTTAACAAAAACCAATGATAATTATATGTATTGTATCATAAGTGGTATATTCCCATAGTGCTTTGGATGTCTATGGGTCATTCGGGTCACATGGTCTCGTTTTATGAGATGTGCCGAAAGAAACCGAAGGTAGGTCTGCTCTGTCATTATATCTCAACAAAACCTAGTTCAGTTACAAGCAAAAAAACAACTTAAAATTACTATATGGATCTGAAGGCCTACTTCCAATTAAAGGGCTTCTCTGGTACATTAATTACACAGGTCTGCGACTGTTTTTTTTTTTCTTTGAAATAAGAGGTAATTTCCATGAATTCGGAAAAATTATCATAAAAATTCCATCACGTAAGGTTTTTAAACTCAAAATACTGTGGAATTGCCTGTCTTAAGGCGCAAAACGGGGCTTATTGCCGAAATGCATTATAAGATTATGTTATGTTTTATAGACTGAAACAAAACATTTAGTAACACATGACGATAAAATTAGTCAGCGTTGAATCGTATAAATCGGGATTTTCCATAGTAAGTATGATGAGAGAATGCCGAAATTCCCAAGTTGTCCACTCCCTTCCATTTATTTATTTCTGTTCCAAAAAAATTATGTTAATATTTCTGTTAAAAATGACTTCAAGAGGTTGTATAAATTCTTTTGAGAGTTTTTGCTATATTTGTGGTGAATTTGTAGTGAAAAAACAACAAAGAAATATTACTGATTTTGTTAAAAAAAACCGTATTTTGCGTATTTGGTGTGAAGGTAGG
The DNA here is from genome assembly GCA_929108145.2 of Limnephilus rhombicus. NCBI lineage: Eukaryota > Metazoa > Arthropoda > Insecta > Trichoptera > Limnephilidae > Limnephilus > Limnephilus rhombicus. Next base: position 19,715,802 of record OV815275.1, read on the forward strand.
GGACCAGGACAAAGCTTGGGCCCCGCATGGAGTTTGTTCAGGGTATGTTAAAGTACTAATAATGTGGTCAAAAGGTAAAGTTAAATCTTTTCCTTTTGCTGTTCCTATGATCTGGAGAGAGCCTTGAAACCATAACGATGACTGCTACTTTTGTTCGTGCAATGTGCAAGTATATTGAAAGGCAAGATAGAGGGTCGCCGAGGACCTGGTAGGAGACAAATGTCTTGGCTGCGTAATATACGAGAGTGGACCGGCATTAGAAGTGTGGAAGAGCTGTTCCGGGCAGCGCAAGAAAGAGAGACATTCTTAAGAGTGATCGCCAACGTCGGGGGGACCTGATACGGCACACAAAGAAGAAGAAGAATGTGCAAGGGTGTAGTACCAAAAATAAAAAATAAATTTGTTACCCACACATGGATTCGGCACTCCGCCCAGTCCCTCACGGACCTGGCATTCCTACACCACAAGCACCCCAAAGCCTAGACGATTTGCCATCATCAGAAAGTGAATCAGAAGAAAGTTCTATTGGCGAGTTTCAAGTAGGCGACTCCAGTGGACCTCAACAATTTTAATATAACGTCCCACAAAAGAAAAAGCACAAAACGAAGCTTTATAATTGTATATAATGTAAATAAAATATTTTATGACTTAAAATGAATTAAATTTGTATAATTTTATGATTTATTTTTTCTTTTGAACATTCCCTACAGTAAGGCGGGTTTTGTCTTTATTTTAATTTCCACTTTGCGGAAAATCCTTACGTGATGGGTCGAAATCAAAGATATTCAAATACAGAAGAGATATGCTATGGTGTCCGCGCAACTGTCGCCGGACTACGCTACTAATTAGCGTAGTTTTCATACAAAAAGAATTTGTTCATTTCGTTGATTTTTTGAAAATGTGCATTAATATTGGTTAACAATATATTTTGAATAAGGAAAGAATTCGTTCATTTAGTTTAACGTTCGTTTGGTTTATTTGTTAATTATTTGTTCTTTTAGTTTATTTTTTAATTGGTAAACAATATCGGCGACACCCGAAAGCGCAGACCCACATAGTAAAAACAGCAGATAGCACATCTACTTGTATTTCAATATCTTTGGTCAAAATGATACCTTTGATTTATAACATATTTAATGAAAACATTAATTTTAAAAATAATGAGGAACCCTGCCGTAAACTGACAAAAAAGTGGTTAATAAATAAACAACACATTTATCTATCCTAAATCTTATATTAGGTATTAATATTGTTACACTGTGTTATGTGTGTTATGTAATAATATTAAATGGTAGAACCTACAGATAAGCTGATCTGTCACAGCTTTGTAGGACTACCCGTATCTTATATTGTATTACTTAGATGTAATTGTATTCAATTTAAATAAATAATAAATAAAAAATAAAAATAAAGTTAGTACTGACATCAATACGCCTAAGCTCTATTTGTAAATAACCAAACAACAATAAACGATCACCGTGATCTCAAGAATCTAAAGTCTTTCAATAAGCGCACATAGTACTGAAGATACTGGGCCCAGTACTAAATAAATATAATATCTCTGGAAAGGACTTCAGAGATACTTTACAATATTTAAATAAATTATTAAAATTAAGAAACATAAATAAAATCCACCTGACGGAAATCTGCGTCACAATTATTCGTATTATGAATTATTGGCAGAAAAGCCGGAAAGGCTCAACTCTTGTAAGCGTTTACATTTTCCTTCTTTTTTTGTGCCTTTTATAAACAATCGTGAAATTCAAAACCATGTTTTGTTTGTTACTAGTAATGTTATTTAGGGAATATCATTGATTTTATGTTTACAGCTCTTTTCTATTATGTTAATAACCGTTCTCTTTCGCCAAAGGATAAAAAAAATAAAGAAATATTATTCAAAATAAAAAGCCGCATGATCATATTTCTGTATAAAAACAGGTAAGTGGTCAAATATCTCTAAAAACAATTTATTGTTTCCATGGAAGTGAATCGCTTACCGTGGCCAAATTCTTTGCTATTGTAATGTGTTCGTAATGGAAAAATATGTTTTTAACGAAAAGCCTTGGTTTTGAAGTAAAACTTCTTTACGCACGCTTGACTTGGGGAGTAAGCTGGTGAATACGTGACGAGATCGTTACGAAAAGTGTGATCGGGTGAGGCGAACGGTCGGGCCTTTACGCCCGCTTGACTTGGGGAGTAAGCTGGTGAATGCGTGACGAGAGCGGTATGAAAAGCATGATCGGGCGAGGCCAACGGTCGGGAGAGGCGAACGGAAGTTGAGAGGGAGATATAAGTTAGGGAAGTTTTACCTAGGAAGTTTTACCTTCAGATTCAGGTTTCATCATTTCTCATTTTAGCTCTCTCATATTTTTTGAACTCTAAGAAATATACTTACTTAAAATAACCTTAGAAATTTACTTATCCAACATACTTACTTGGAATGGCTGTGCTCAAACTATTATTGATGCTCTACAAAAAGCCTACAAAGAGTTAATAATTATGATCTACAAGCGACCGACAAGATTCTTCTCCATCCGGCACTTCATCGATTATAATGTCTGAACCCTTAACACCACTCGCGGGGGAGTAGAGTCATCCACCTAGCAGGTTATCGCAAATGTACGCATATATATATATATATATATATATATATATATATATATATATATATATATATATATATTTTTTTTTTTTTTTTTTTTTACTTGCGGCTCCGTGTATTTTTATTATTGCCCGAGAGGTCGCGGTGAGTGGGCGTGCACCGGGCTGACGTTTTTGGTTGACGAGGTACACGAGGTTGATAGTATCACGAGTTACGTAATTAAATGAATTTTACTTACGTAACAGAAGTTACGTAAGTAAAATTTCGTGATTAATAAATATAACATAATAATTAAATTGATCGAAATGGCCAAAACGGTTTTCCGTATACACTCCGTCGATGTTACAATTTGTGATAAATGTAAATTAATAATATATAGATTTTAAAAAAAATTGTCGTATAAGACTACGTAATGTTCCTACTAAATGACCAGGCCCCCTAGAATGGTCGATCGATTTAGGTTTTATTGAAAATGTCGGTAACTTGCGATCGCTCCCGAGCACGACTGCAGGCCGCTAACGAATAAACAACAGTTTACATCAAATATATTAGGAACCCCTAGTCATTGCCAACTATTGTTTGTTCGTTAGCGGTCTACAGTCGTGCTCGGGAGCCATCGCAAGTTACCGACATTTTCGATAAAACCTATATCGATCGACCATGCTAGGACCCCAGGTCTGATGTTGTAAACAAAACTTTTGTGATTTTGCGTGTTATTGAAGCTATTGAAAATTTTATTTATTTTTGTTTTTAAATTTTTTTATTTTTAGTTATGTGTCTAATAAGAAAAAAGATACATTTAGCTTTAGAGTTTATTTTTACATTTTCATTGTAGTACTTAAAATATAGTTAAAAAATTACTTTGTTTGAAGACACTTTTTTATATAAATTCTTATACATGTCACGTGTTTGTTTAAAAAATGTAATGTACCAATTGTCTCGGATTTATCATGTCTTTCATTAATTTTAAATTTAAAAAAATGGAGTGTACTTTACACGCAGTAGAAGCGAAACTTTACCAAAACAACCTCAACCAATACTTGAAAGGTGGGGTCATAATCGAAGCGACCCACGAGTGCAGACCAGCGTAATTTCCGTTTCACATCACGACCAATAGGATCCTTTAAAAGTGACATCATTATTAGCCGCCGCTACCCGAATTTCTACCGATTTCTTACAAATCTATCTCTCTTAAACATTTGATGTTTTTACGCAGCACTTAAAAAATATATGTTATTTTTTAAGGTAATATCTAGACGCATTCCACGCCGAAACGCAAATTATATGAAATTCCCTCGATAGAAAAAAATCGCAAGTATGCTCCGAAAATTATTATAAACACGTTCATTTCGCTTATTTTACAAATTATCGTTGTGAAAAAATTCATAATGTTTCTTTAAGTTATACTTAAGACGCCTTCCACGAGATTTTTGCTCTATTTTAAACGAGTCGTGTTTTATTAAACATTTTACAATTTTATTATTTAAAATTTTAGCGCGCTCTGTCCAACATTCGTAATTACATATCTCTCCATCTTCTTCTTTTTTAGTTGAAGTTGATGCGTTGCAAGTGCACTAATCGTCATTTCCGTTTCATCCAAAATCCAAATCACAGCCATGCTATAGAAGTTTCACTTAAAAAATCCCAAAAAATGCTTATTTTTGTTGAATGTTATAAGCTGAAAATAGCGAGAGTTGCTAAGGGTTAAAAATATACCTACGTCATCTCCATGTTAAATTTATGATAACACATTTCTTGTACGAACACAACCAAAACAAGAACTATAACTTACCGACACTACGTCTTACCTAAACTACGTACTTCGTCAGTACTAAGACAATTATTCATCTACCAAAGTGTTAAAACCTTCTACTTTCTCACTATATATTCTCCCTAATAACCTGTAAACCGAATCCCTACTCTTAGTTTCAAAACACAGAAAACGCTTAGGATTCTTAGACCTGCAATACATTTCAATCACAATACCCATACATTTTACACTCTAACCACACAATCTCCCCTAATACATTTCCCACATTCCCTATCCAATTTTCCTAATTTAATTACGATATAAAATATTTATGACGTGATCTGAATTGTATAGTCTAATTACTTTTATTATCAAGCATATTACGTGAAACTTCAATCTGTAAACTTCACCCGGAATAAAGCGTCGATGACACAGGGCGAGTTGACAAGCTACTATCTGGGAAATTCACTATCTGTTAGTAAACTCGCTCAGTGTCATCGTGTTACTTGCTAACTAGCAGATTGTTGACAATCTACGAAAAAAGTTACTCGCTACACGCTTGCTCTGCTTGTTCGTGATTGGTTTATTTATGTTTTACAAGATGGCTGACAATTAACAGCTGATTTCGACTGTCAAACATCACAGAATTAGTTCACGCAGGCGTCGCTATTCTTGTTACTGGCGCTAGCAGCGACCTCAGTTTCCTACGCTACTAAGCGAGTGGACAGTTTTGTGTGTCATCATGACAATCTCACTCGCCGATTTATCCGCTTTTAAACTTAGTAGATAGTAGCTTGTAAACTCGCCCTGTGTCATCGAGACTTGACACAGAGCATGGCGGGTGAAATAATACTAACAATTTTATTTTTATCAAATTAATTTTGTTTACATGAAATGTAAATAAATAATAATAATGATGAACGAGATGAAAGTATAATATACCTACAAAGATTTATTTGAACATCATTCTCAATTGCCATTTTAAACGGAATCTGCATAAATCAACAAAACAATATCATATTTCAGTCCTTGAGGTGAAACTTCACAAAAACCGCGCTTCACAAATTGGCCAATTATTATTAAAAGGTGTCTCCCACTGAAGAGATGAACGGATAGAAGTGCGTTTTGGACTTTCGTGAACCTGAAATAAGCTCACTTTTGATTAATGTAATAGTAAGCATGGATGTGATTGAAGCAAAGAATGTGTACAGAAACGAAGGGAATCTGCTTCGTGGTTAGTTTGTTGGAAATTGAGATTAACTATTGCAAAATAATTATCAAATAAATATTTAAATCTTTGTAATCCGACACCTTCACAGGAGATCCATAGTTTCGGTCTGGTCATCGACCGCAGCCGGCCATATGCTTTGGTTGTTCCTGCGCTGCTGAGGGATGGCGATATATTATATCTGAAGCGAAATTGGCATAATGAGCTTTTCAGATAAAATCGACACCAATTTCATTAAAAAATATTCGTTAAATGATTCCACATGATAGTAGAAGTTAAAAAGATAAAAACTTTTTTTGAAATTTTTCTCTTTTTCCATTACAAAATATTCAATTTTTTACATTAAAAAGTTAGATTTTATAAAAAAGTTAATCATTTTTTTTACTGGTACTATCACGTAGACTCACTTTCCGAAGTTATTGGACATTACCCCAGGACTCATTGTTTAAATTTTTTTATTAATAATATTTGAGATGAGAATAAGGATAAAAGAAGATTTACCAAAAAAACAAAAAAAAAATCGAGTGCAGCTAACACGCGGTAGAAGCGAAACTTTAACAAAACAATCTCAAACTATGAAAACAAAGAGCCTTGAAAAGTGAGGTCATAATCAAAGTGCAGTGAGTAGGCCAATGAGTGCATACCTCGCGTCGTTTCCGTTTTAAATCTCAACCAATGGGAACCTTGATAGGAGTATAATGCTTCGCAGGTGCTGTACGCGTCATTTCCGTTTCTTCCGAATTCCGAATTGCTAATGGGCCAAGGAAGTTTCACTTCAAAAAAGTTTCCTGCAAAGCTGCAGCGTGATTGCTTATCTGTAGATTCTATTTATTTATTTATTTATTTAACGCCCAATGGGCTTTTACATTTTGGTAGTACAAATAATTCATGACAGATTATTTAACATATACAGAAATAATAAAAATAAAATTTGATAAAAAAGCACACAAGTCATAAAAATACAAAAATACAGCGATCTCATAGGTTTTCAGAAAAACAGGGTTTGGGAATAGTTTTGGAATAAGTTTTTTGCAAGATCAACAAATTTTGCCAAGTTATCACCTAAGTACTGATTTCCCATAGTGTGAAATCGTTGTATCGGAGAGTGGGCAATGTAGTTCCGCTTATGAATGCTACAGTAGAATAGTGTATTTTGTCGTGTAGTTACTGTCGGTATTCGTAAGTTTATGAGTTGCAGTAGTTCGCAACAGTCAAATTTAGAGTTAAGTATTTTGAATTAAAATGTTAAGTCGTTGTTCTGCCTTAGAATTACACACTTTATCGTAATTAATAAAGAAAGATCATAATTATTGTACACAATATTCAAACCCGATCCAAAGCGTCTCAAGACTCGGGGATTAACGTCCCGATGACAATACCCGCCACAACCAATTATTTGGCTTTCACTCTACACTATGAAACACTTTTCCTTTCATCATATTTATTTTGATTTTAAAGAAAAAAAATCGCTGAATATGGGCGCAATCCGCTTTATCCGTTTCACCACCGCTGCTTATCAGACAAATAATAAATAATTCCTACTAGCGGGTAATAAATTTGTAAAATAAATTAACATTGATAGATAAATTTGCAATGAAAACTTCAACAGTTCTCTTTGAATAATAGAAATGGCAGCACTCCCGTTTGTAGCTCGCATGTGGAGCTAGAGATACAATGGATATGTTAGCATAATAATAATATATTATACAATGTATACCACACACAGGTTTGCAAGACAATGGCGTTAAATTCTCCCTGTAAATCCAAAAGATACTAAATTATGTACTATATTTTATTGTCTTAGTACCCATTACTATATAAAAAGCTTATTATACAATTCTTAAAAAACGATGTTAGAATTGCCTACTATTAAACTTCAATAATAAACGAGAAAACCATACGGCATTAGCTAATGATAAAATGTTTAACTAACCACGAGGGAAAATTAAAGGAGTTAAGTTAATTTTCAAGTTGTTCAAACAATAAAAGGATCCGGATCTCCTACCAATAGCAAGAGCTGACGATTTTCATAAAAACAGGTTTTACGTCATAATTAATAATTTCCTTAATTTACCTACCTAACCAAAACCTGCAAGGAAAGTTTAATTTGTAACGTTGAAAGGTTTAATAACAAACATGTTTTTTTAATGTAGTGAAAAGTTTTTGAAGTAAAACTTCTTTATGCACGCTTGACTTGAGGAGTAAGCTGGCGAGAGTGCGAGTAAACATTTACTTTCTCTCATAGCCAGTTACGTTTGGTATATCTAAGACGCAGTGCAGGCCTATTATCTGTATCACACTGTAGGAGCAAGAGAGAGCAGTGCGCGCGCACATTTTCTTTCTCTCTTCCTATCATATATAGATGGAGCAGAAGTTTCACTTCAGTTGTGTGGTCTAAAGCACACCCGTTTTTTTACATTTTGTTAGGAAAGCAATCTACACTTAAATAATCAGTGTACGAGGGGCCCTTAAACATAGTATACATTGACGTGAAAACGTTTTTAAAAAAGGCTCCCGCCTTAGTTAACGCTTTTGGTAACACCAAATATTTAAATATATCTCCGTGGCCCATGGGTTGTGGCGCCAAGGGGCGTGTATATACTAAAAGCAGACCATTATCTGTGGCTTGGTAGTACGCTACAGTCATCGTACAGGGAGGGTGATAAAAATTTGTCATAACTTCCCAACGGAAAAGGTTTTTCGTTTGGGTTTCGTGAGTTGTTCGTATGTCGTCTTGTAGATCTTGAGGTGCTCTAAAAAGAAAGATGAGCAGCTAAAATACATTATACCTAGTGACGAACAAAAAACGTTTTCACCCAAAAAAATAACGGTACTGTAGAGATACTACCACCCAATTTTTTTCCACCAAATCGGGAATTTGTCGAGTAAAAATGCTTCATTGATCATCAGCAATCTTCGTTTGATGAAATGCTCTTTCGAGATGTTGTCCAAGCCAGTCAAGTTAGGAAATGTCTGTTTTTCTTTCCTTATTTTTGTCAGTCAGACATAATAGAGGTAAAGTCTGCATTCAGATTATCGCACATGTGCATTAATTGTATACATTATGTTTCTTGGTTGCCATTCAATTTCTGAAAAGAAAACTCTAGTAAAATTGAGGAGAACTTTTTTTTTAAATAAGTTTGTACTAATTATATGTAACACGATGTGAAAATCTATAATATCATTTAAATTTGAACAACGTTACACATGTTGTAGGTAACAATAAGCAGGCGTTAGTAAGAAAAAAGTTTAACTATTTATTAATTACATTTCGTTATGATATCATGACACAAGGAAGTGTATACATATGCACCAACACCCACATTCTGTGTGTTTGGTTTGGGTAAATTGCACGACCCGTAAAACGTAAAAAAATGGTATTTTCATATTTACTTTTAAATTAATATTTTGTACAGCCGTGTAGTGACGTTCACTCGGGAATATTCCACAACATAATATAAATTCCCTAACGTCAGGAATTTTCATTTATTTAGAAAGTTATTATAATTGTTGAATGTCGGCCGAGAATTCGCGGAACTGCGCGAAAATTACCTGAATTTTTGTCAAATGTCGGAATAAAAACTACTATTAGTGTTTGTTTGCAATTGTTTTATACTTATCAGATAACGTGTGTTATCATTCACATGTTCACATTCATGTTCACAAAAATATCGTAAAACGTTTCCCCAGAAAAGCTAAACTTTATCAAAAAAAAACTCTTTGAGTTACAAATAGATACCAAATTTTCTTTAATTTTTAAAAATTATTTTTACACTGAATTTTAAATATTTTTATTATTTATACGTATACATGAAAACACACCTCACACGGAAAACAAAATAATGATTAATGACCTTTATGCTTTGCAGAAAATAACTTTCTTCTTAAGTCGATGCCTTATTGCTGAAGAACATCACTACACCCTAAACCAATTTCCACGGTGGACAAGGCTCCTTCACTCCTCGTGGTCCTGCGCTGCGTGGAGAACCAAGGACACCGACTTGACTTGACTCCAGCGCATTGGTAGTCTTCATCAGCTTCTTCTGCCTGCCGCTTTGCCAGTGACTATGAGTTTCTCCAAGTTGTAGTCTTCAGTTTGGCGAGCAACACGTCCCAAGTATTTGAAAATGCGTTGTAGGCAGAAAGTTAATATTTTTGTAAGAAAAACTCTCTTTTTATAACTTTTTTAAGGTTATTCCCATCAATGTAATATATCATTGAGGAAAAAGAAAACAATGATAAACTAAACGAAAATATCAAAGAGAACAAGACACAAAAAAATAGAAAATATAATGGTCGCAACTGGGACTCGAACCCAGTTCTGGGTTCGAGTCCCAGTTGCGACGTGTGCGTTTACGACGTGTGCGTTTACCAATTCCGCCAGGGCTAACTTTTCGCCATTGGAATTATTGATTTTTATCAAAAGGTTAATAGTTCCATGTAAATAAAATCGGATGTTTTTATCCGAGACGCTATCTGGGTTACAAACCAGTTTTTATAGTAGTTGCCTATAATATGGAAAAAAAATAGTCGACGATAATATTGTTAATTCTAAAAATTTTAAATATGACATAGACAAATGTGACAGTTTCATTGAAGGTGACAATGGCGGAATTGGTAAACGCGCACGTCCCGTTTAGGGGGCATACTTTAATTACGTGAGTTCAAAAGGGGTGGGGGGGGTCCAGCAAAATCTCACGTTACTTGAAAAGAATATACGAAGTGGCCCAAATTTATCTCACCAAGGGGGAGGTGTCTAGATTGGAAGAAAAACTGCTCACGTAATTAATGTATGCCCCTTTAGACGAGAGATTCTGGGTTCGAGTCCCAGTTGCTATCATTATCTTTTTCTATTTTTCCGTGGCTTGTTCTCTTTCATATTTTCGTTTAGATTATTATTGTTGAGAAATCATCATTGTGGATGATACTTTATTCTTTCAGAATGGATACGTTTATTCGTATAGCTGTCCATGGAATCCGAGCATTTTTCTCCAGCACCACATTTCGAAGGTGTCCATCTACTTTCTTTCGCTAGCTCTAAGTGTCCACGTTTCCACAATTTATAGAAATATTATGAAAATTAGCTTCAGGACGAGTCTCATCTTGGATAATTTTACTTTATACGATTTTGAAAACTGAAATATTAACATTTTTGCGTCGCCAATGAATTTTGAAATTCTTTCCTCCTCTGCCAGTTCCATGCCTCGCTGCCATATACCATGTTCAGTACCAACTCACCAATGTAACCTGCTAGATTCGATTCTTTTTTTGTTAGTGCCAACTGCGTATAGACCTCCATTGAGTGAACGGTTAGGAAAAGTGTTATTTTTTGTAATTTTCGTACATCTCTTGCCGAATCCATCAACTTAAATATTCACCAGTCCGACTAATAATAATTTTGCGGGTTTCCATCCGGTTCCAATTTCCAGCTTAGTCATTAAAAATGTAACTATTCGTGTGCAGAATTCAGCGGCATGTTTCCATCGTCTGTCGGGTCAGGCACCCCAACTCCCAAATGCCCTTAGCGTTTTATAATTTCGGATTAAAGTAAAAATAATCATCCATTCTATAATTTACAGAATTTGATTTTAAAGGTAAGTTTTGTGAAAAAATATCACCTCATTCGCTCTTGCTATGGATGGATTTTGGACATTATATGTATTGATAAAAAGCAATATGGATATTTTTTTTTAAGTGAAACTTCTTTAGCCCCGTTAGAGCGATTTGAAATTCGGATGAAACAAAAATGACGCACTACGGCACCTGCGAAACATCAAATTGCGCTCAAGGCTCCTATTGGTTGATATATAAAACGGAAACGACGCTACTTGCTACAATTTTAAACACAGTGATACCTACATACAACAAAGGTAAGAAATAAATTTGTCCTTTCATTTGCTGAGAAATGTGTGCACTTGCAGGTTCAAAATAACCTAACGTATGTAATTATAAAAAAGTCGTTCAGCGAACTCCATGAAGTACCCTGTCAGATATTATATTTTAATCACTTTGATTAAGTTTTGATTAAAATCACTGGAATGTATTTATATATTATTTGCTTGCATTCCTCGAGTGTTGCGAATTCTGACAATTCAATGATATTTCACACTATGTTATGAAAGTAATTGATAATTATTTCAATCTTATTTTTGAACGAGGATCCTTCTGAATTTGGTAAATATGTGTATAGAAAAAAGGACACGGTTAGTAGGTTAGTGGTTTCAATTCTACCGCGTGTTAACTGCACACATATTTTTTTTTTATTATAATTAATTGAAAAGTTTCTTTAGTTATCACCGAAAATGCTGATTTTTTAAAATAATTTCCCGAAAATAATTTCTATCATAAACTTGGAAGTTTTGAACTCTTAACTTAGTCGTCACCTTAAAATAATTACAATTATTAAAATAAACCTTTTTGGTGGACATAAAATCAAATTAAAAACGACCAATTTACGTTAGCACACAAACTTACTATTCTTATTAAGTCGGTTCCTCGTTGCTGAGGTTCGTGACCCCTACTTCAATTTCCATGATGAGTCTTCTCCACTCCTCGTGGTCCTGCGCTGCGTGGAGAGCCAAGGACACCGACGTAATATTTGATCACTCAAGCGCATTGCTTCCTTCCTGCTTCGGCAATGACTATGAGTTCCTCCAAGTTGGGGTCCTCAGTTCGGCGAGCAACATATACAAAATATCTTAAAATACGATGTAGGCATAGATAGATGTGTATGTCTAGCTCTTCCAGGACGGACACATTTATGCGTCTGGCTGTCCATGGAATCCTGAGCATTCTCCAGCCCCCCATTTCCTGGGCATATATCACTTATTTTGCCTAAAAAATTACTATACCTTTTGATTAAAAAAAATTTCAGTTCGGTTTGGTATTTTGGCCTCAAATCCAAATTTAAGTTTTGTATGAAAAAGGCCGGGCAGCCATACAACAATTTCGCAGTGGTTTTTTTAGTATGAATTACCATATCTATTTTGTAAATATAAGTGTACATTGTCAGGTATGAGTTTGTATTTTAAGTACGTATCTATGTAGAATGGCTTTAACAGTGATAACTTTGAAATTACTTCTACGATGAACGAATTGCGGTCACAGAGTTAAGAAAATCCCCCGGGAAGGAAACTGTAAATTATACGTAGGAACGGGACAACTGAGATGCTGAGACGTGGAAAACCAGTTGATCATTGGTACATAGTTACTTTGTCAGAACAAATAGAATGTATGATATGATCTCCTTTGGAGTCCCGCAAGGTAGTGTGCTTGGGCCAATATTGTTTCTTATTTATATAAATGATTTATGTAGTCTGAATATTCCTGGTAACATTGTTAGTTTTGCAGATGACACTGCCTTAATATTTGAGGGTAAAACTTGGAATGAAACTTTCAACAAAAGTAATATAGGTTTAAAAGTGGTAAATAGTTGGTTAAACAATAATATATTAACTTTGAATGCACACAAAACCAAATTTATCACTTTTAGCATTTCAAGTAAAAGTCAGCCTTCTGAAACTCACAACTTGATTATTCACAATTGTTTTCAAACATGTAACTGCAACCCTTTAGCAAATGTAGTCAGCATCAAATACCTTGGCGTAAAAATAGATACATTTTTGAGATGGAATGATCATATTAATATGTTAGTAAAGAATACTAGGAGACTTACCTATATCTTTAAAGAACTGAGACATATACTAGACAAAGAAAAATTAAAAACTGTTTATTTTGCAATAATCCAGTCTCTGCTTTCTTATAATATTGTGTGCTGGGGATCCTGCCCAAAGACTTATATAGAACCACTTAATATTGCCCAAAAAATGATTCTTAAAGTTATGTTCAAGAAAAAAATTAAATATCCAACTCATTTACTTTTTAAGGAATGTAATGTAATGAACGTAAAACAGTTATATATTACACAAACGCTTTGTAGATTTTTTAATAATATTAATTTTGCAGAAAGAACACAGCAAATTCGTACTACGAGAATTGGCTCTGGTCTGAACTTTATGGCAATTCAAACTAAATCTTCTTTTGGTCAAAGAAATTATTTTTATCAAGCTCCACTTATATTTAATAGCCTTCCAGAACATATAAAGTCATCTAATTCCTTGTACACTTTTAAGGAGGATCTTAAATTATTTGTGTTAGTCGAGGATTGCCAATTGATTTTCTCTACTTTGTCCTTTCTAAATTATTAGCTAAATGAGTATGTTTATAATAATAAGCTAAAATAATATTATTTTTGTTTGAACCGTTTTTGTTCATCTTCCTCTTGCCAAATCTACAGCATGTTAAATTATATACATATATTTATTATTCACAACTTAATCCTTAAAAACAAAAAACAAAAAAACTTTATTTTATTTTATTTTAAATCAGATCTCAAAACTATGGTCACCCTAAAAGTCTACATTAATGTACTACCTCAATCTAATCTAATCTCAATCTATAAGAAATACAACAATATTGTTCTTTCAAAATCTGTATAATTTTGTGTTATTTTGTTAACTTGTATAATTATTGTTAACCTCAACACAGGCTTGTCCTAGTGAGGTAACAAATTGTATTGTAAACATTTTTACCTACAGTGTAAAGAAACAATAAATAAATTTAAAAAAATACATGAATATGAATGAAGTAAAGAGTGTGTGCCAAGACAGAGCTGTATGACCCCCAACCTTATATCTATATTGAAAAACTACCATTCAGAAATGAAATGTGGCTTGTAATGGCTTTAGATGCATTTAATAACTAGATCTACATAAATAGCCAGATACTTCCCCAACTTCCTCTTCCTAATCTTCTTCCACTCCCCGATATCTTCAGCCTCACAGCATTCCTCATCTGTTGGGAGCAGTTCGAACTCTTGTGTGGTACCCATGTAAAAAAAAATGTTGAACCCTCACTGTAAACGGAGACGTAATGGTTTAATAGTTTGCTGGTCACATATTTTAAGGTCACTACCTGTAAATTATTATAAGGTATCCAAAACGAACTAATTGAGCCTTTAAGCGAAACTGCACGACAGTTTGAAATGATTTAATCGGTATTAAGAGACGAGTTCTGAAATTCAGGAACTTTTCAAACCTTCCCTTCTCCTTCACCTTCCTACTTATTTCAGCCTTATAACCTACCCCGACGTCCGGGCAGTTGGCAAACTTGTGTGGCACATTTGGAAAGCCAGTAACATAATTGTAGGTATTCCTGATTTTTTGTCGAAGACGATCGGGATTGAGGAGGAGAAGGAGTAGAATTGAGGACGAATGGGCTAAATATAGTCTGTCAAAAAAGAGTAGAAAATATAAAAACTGGAACTACTAAATTTGTAGACTGGCAACACCAATTTAACTGTCAAATATTTTTTTGAAGTGCAATGACACTGAATGTGTAGAACACAGTAAACCACATTTAAAAAAAAAACATTTTTTTCTTCATGACATAAATTTGATTAAAAGGTGACCTTTAAAGCGATTTGCTTTAATTTAATTTAACATCAATTTGAATTTAACAATAGATAGAAAGGAAGAATCACCAATGCTGAGTTTACTTATACTACTTTTAAATCTGAATGAGTTAAATATATTCAGATCTAAAATTAGAGACATGACCAGGCAACGCTAGGTACTTTATCTAGTATTAAATAAATATGAGCAATTTCTAAACTGTTATTCTTCAATATGTTAACACAAAATTTCAAAGGTATAATAATAATATACCTATATGCAATTCTAATTTTGAGATCGGCGAGTATCTATACTGCAATGAAAAAATATTTTTTCCACTATTATGCCATTTTATTTATTTTTAAAAATGTAGGTTACACAGCTTTACTTTAACACCATGATTTGTGTGTTTAGTATTGCCATTTGATCAACAGTGGCGCCCTCATATATTTTCTACTCTTATTTGACAAACTGTACCTTGCTTTAAAGCCGCCCCTACCCGAATTTCTACCGATCTCTTACATATCTCCCTTAAACACGTTAAGTTTTAAAGCTCTTAAAAAAATATATGTTATTCTTGAAGATAATATCTAGACATTCCCCGCGCCGAAAGAAAAAAATCGCAACGTATGCTCCAAAAATTATTATATACACGTTTGTTTCAGTTATTTTACAAGTTATGTGTATGATTTTTTTTCTTTAAATGCTGTTTAAGACAACCCCGCGAGAATTTTGCTCTATTTTAAACGATGTTTTATTAAACATTTTCACAATTTTTGCATCGATTTTGTCCCTTTAAATACTAGCGTGCTCCTCTAACATTCATAATTTCATATCAATCTTCTCCTTTTTGAACTCGGTTGCGGCGCCTTAAGATTTAATAAAACTAGGGTTCCATGCCAACTTAGAATCAAGTCAACTCAACAACTCGTTTAAAAGACATTAAAAGCTATGAAAAAAATAGGACGTACCCTAACCTAACCTAACATAACCTATTTAACTATTTTTTATATATTTATTTTTTCATCACTTTTAAAATCTTTTCAAAGAAGGTTCTCAGTTGATTTCATTCTGAGTTGTCCAGCCACCAAATACAGACAATGCCATTTCAAGAAAACTTTCGACTCTCGAAGTTTTACCAAACTGCGATGAGTAAGGGATATGTCAAGGATAAAATTTAAATAACTCGTTATCTGCTTATTCATACTCCTAGATAACCTAGATGGTGTTAATTTATATATTTTAGAAAAGAAAACTTTTTGCAAGTTGTGCTCTAAAATATTAAGATGAATTGTTTGTTTAAATTGCGTCCGTAAATACGCAATATGAATACCAATAAATAGTTTGGCTTATAAAAACTGAATTCTTCTAAGAATGGTATGCAATTACAATATTGGATTAAACCACCCATACAATACTGTACTTGCATGTTTTTCTTGAAAGAATTTGGTTTTTATGCGAATGGTGTGATGGTAAATATACTTCTCTTATATGGATGGCGTTAAGGTTAAAAATCCCTCGTAGCGACAGCCGACTGTTTTGATTTATTTAAGAAAAAAACTTTGCCGAAAAGGGTGTTTTATTTTATTTCGTGAAGTTCGAACACAAATATTTAAACTTTTACGATAATTTCGTAAAGAACTTAATATCCAATAAAACCACATTAACCGAAAAGGGGTTCGTAGGTACGAGATTTTAAACTTTAAAGCAATTTCTATGGGCCTGGTATTTTTTTGTGCTTATTAAAAAGACTTTCCAAAAAAATCAGAGTGAAATTCTCACGCGGTAGAAGTGAAACCTTCAGAAAACTAAAGTAGACATGAGTGGGGAGACTATAAAGCACTTTTTTATCAATGTGACGGAGGATTTTTCCATATTTTTGTTGTTGAATTCCCGTGCACCTTTTCTTACACATTTGGTCATCTTATTAGTATTTGTGTTTTCTTCTTCGCAGTTGCTAGATGTGTCGCTTTCTTTTGTGTTTTCTTGTGCCTGTTCATTTTGGAGTGGTTTGAAGATTGTTTTTTTGGATTTCGTAGGATTTGATCCTCGATCCACTGAATGTCTGACCGTTGAGGTTCGTCTGGCGCTTTATACCACTAGACCAAAGTAGACTTGCGTGGGACCGAGGATTTATCGTATTATATTGGAACCGAGTACCCTTAAAGTAAAGTGTGAGTAATCTAAGCAAAGGGTCCTGGGTTCGAGTCCCAGAGGTGCCAATACCGTTTTCTGATTTTTCTGTCACCATATTTTCGATTGAGTTAGGCTAATATTGTCTTCATTTAGTTAAATATTACATTTTTAGGTTTTAATCATAAATTTTAATATAAAAATAAAAATCTTATTGCTATCCCATTCTCTCGCAGGCTAAATTCTATAGATGGATGTACGAGTTTTTGTCTCTTTTCAGTGTTTTTTTTTCATCGAGTTTCAAATCACAACGGTTCTAAAGAAGTTTTGACTTAAAAAATACTCGAATGCATCTAAAATATTTCTAAGCCATCAAATTTTCAAACCGAAAACACATGATAATACATTACTTGGTGATTAATATTTACAGCTTGCTAATTGCTAAAAGGGTTTTTTCATAAATAATTAAAATACCGCCATGTATGAACTAGCAGCAATTAATTTAAGTTTAACCGCGCAAAAACGTTGGGTAGTGCTGTTACGCTATTTAAAATCCACGGTTACCGAGGATAATTCGAAATCAAAATGGCGCTAATCATCGACGAATTGTAATGGAGACTAAAACGAATTGGGCTTAGAGTTAGTTAATAATAGATGTTAAAAAAACGTTACTCTTAATTCCTCTAAATTTAATGTCTAAAAATACTTGACTACAAACGCCATTTGCCACCTTAAATAGTCTGTACAAGAAGTCGGCTAGCTTATTCGTCATGTAAATCATATCAACAATAATTCCGTGAAAATTAATATGAAAATTGCTGATTCTCTTATTTTTAGGGGAGATGAGTGTACCAACCGAATGAAAATGAAATTCGAAAACGGTGAATATTATTAAATTATTCTTTTTACACCGTTAACAAGTTTAATTGTAGTTTGACATAAAACAATAACTTAATTTTTATAATACCGACCGGTTTTGCTTTAGTCAAGCATCTTCAGGGTGTAAAATTAAACTGATAAAAAATACACATAGTGTGAGCTTATATAGATAAAGAAAGAGACAAAACATAATACAAAGGAACAATGAAATAGACAGGTAATGAATTACCATAGTATATTCAGGGACATTGTAGGACTACATTTTAATTTAAAGATTTTTTTTATTTATCTACCGAGTACCCGGCATGCGTTACGTTAAAGAGAGAAAGTGTTTGGGTTTTAATTCTGTTTATTGAAGTGCCCCATATAGCTATCCATGTGGGAAGAATTGATTTTCAAGAATTTCCTCCTGCTATTCCCTACCACTCCCCCGAACCCCCCTCCTTCGTTCCCTTCCCCCCTCCCGAATTCCCTCCCCTCCCGCTTTCCCTCCCTGTCTCTAAACTGTATGAAATACACACATTTTCAAACACCTGAAGTAAATTTTGTGTATAAATTTCATAACGCCAGAACTCACCATTATATATAGAAACCTTCGAAGGCGTGCGCACTACAAATCACCAAATTTTCAATAGTACAGGAAATAATTTCATAAGACCAGAGCTCACCATTATATATATTATATAAACCATCATCAGCACAACAAATCACCAAAATTTCATCGCAATCGGATGAATGGTTTAGGGGCGGCATAAGGGACAAAAAAGAAACATTAAATTTTATGTATTAAAATAAAGTTTTTTTGTTTCATTTATAAAAAAACGTTTGTTTATTTAAGAGTAAAAAAAACCCAAAGAAACACAAAAATAATTAGTGCTAATATTGTAATATATATATATACATATAGATACCTAAAGAAACGACGATAAAATCAAAAATCGATAATTTTTCAACTTTCTGATGATGTAAATGAACTACCAGTAACGTTTTCAAATATAAACTCAACTTTCCTTTTTTATGTGAGTACCACGCAAGAGTTCCAAACTATTCCTACCCGTTAGAACCAGTGAGACTTATTAAAAAAATGTAATAAATTTATTTAGAGATGCACACATAATAGTGGTAAAGTAAAACGAATATCGAACGTTTATGTATATATTTAAAAAAAATGTTTACGTAAGGTATTTTAAAGATAGATTTTTTTTAATAATTATTTGAAGTCCAATAAAAATGCTCCACTACTTTCCGAATAATACAATTAATTTTCACAGCACGTGTGCCACTCTCCATATCGATCATTTTATTCGCTACATAGCTTCATTTTGGTTTTCTCCTAATAACACTTTCGTACTCCTTGTTACATTCCACAAATCCAACTCGGATAAAATCAAATAAATAAAACAAGCAACCATGTATAGTCTAGCTTTATTACTTTATTATTGCATTAAATTCTCAGATATTGTACTCGTATTATCAGGGGGGAATAGAGGGTTCAATCAATGGTCCCACAATAAATATCTAAGGCCTAAACTTGTCACTAACTTCCCGACGTCTGGCGGACCGAACAGGGCAGCCTGAAACCAAACCAGTGATGCACAACATTTGAAATAATAGGGCCAATCAATTCACAAAATTTTCCAGGCCGCAAAAGTGTTAAATACTTACTTACCTGGTTGTAAATGATCTGTCTATAACTATAAAGACTGAAAAAATTCAGAGACCAACAAACTACTACACCATTTAGCCGCTAGGGTGGGCAGTACTATTCCTGGAGGCGGATTTTACTATTTATTATTAAACTAGCTGGTTCCCGGCATGCGTTTCTATGCCATTTAATAAATAAATTGTCTCTCCCTGCGTGTCCATTCCCATTCGTCCCTTCCGCCTCCCCTTCCTCTCCTGCGTCTCCTTCCCCCCTCGCGTTCCCATTCCATTCCAACCTCCCCCCGTCCCGCGAACTCTCCTCCCGAGTTCCCTTCCCTCCTCCCGAGTTTCCCTCCCCCCTCTTGCATTCCATACATTCATTCAGTTTTCAAACAGCTCGCGTGCAACATATTGCAATTTTTTATACAAATTGCATAATGTCAGAGCTCGTGTATTTTATTCTGATGTATGAGCTATATTTTTATAAAGTGTCAGTAGTTTTTGCGTGAAATAGTAACAAACATACATCCATACAAACTTTCGCTTTAATAAGATTAGTAAGATAGTAAGATTTATCATTGAAGAAGAAGATAATACTAATAAATCCAAACGAAATGTGACACAGAATAAGACGCCGATAAAAAGGCAACGACGTTAAAGTAAGTTGACACCGTTACCTTTTTATGTTTCTTTATCTGGTTCTGTTTCAAATTTCATTTAGATTTATAAGTTTTATCTTATTTATTAATGATGGGTTTTACCTCCGAAAGTTATAATAAAATTATCCCAATCAAATAAAAATAAAAATTTAATTCATTCTAATGTGTTATCTATATAATACTAGCTGACCCGGCAAACTTCGTACCGCTGAATTAAATTCAGTTTTTTTATTAAGTTAAAAATTACACAATGAAGCAATTATCAATGCCTAACTGACATTGACTAACGATTGAACAATGACCGTGTTTTGTTTTTGTCAGTATCAGAGATGGCGTTATGTACGGATTTAATTTTTTTGTGATTTTCTTACTTTTCCACTTATTTTCTTTATACGTGTGGGGAATATTTATTATAATTATTGTATTTTTCATTTGGATATAAAGCATTATATGTTTAAGAACAAAAGTAAAACAATCAGCGGATTGACATTTGACGTTATTTAACTTTTGGAATTCACTCACTATTCAATATTATACTTATCACAATATTGCTGTAGCTCTTTCAAAAGATTAGAATTTGTTCCATACAAAATGTACGAGGAAAAGAATTTTCTTCATATTTTTTTTCGTGAATTTTTCCGATGTTTTAATAGCTATTCTGCTATTCGGGCGGATACAAATCCAACAAATCAAAGATCATAAAAATCGGTCCAGCCGTTCATGAGTTATAAATGGTGTAACTAATCCGACTTTGTTTCCTATTTTAAAGAATATATCTACATACATACAGAAGAGTGTCCCGGTGAAGACTTGTTTATTAGACAAATTAACAGTTTTATTACGAAATTGATGAAATTTTGAAAGCTCGACCTACAAAATATAAGGACAAAGACATTCAAAATAAGGTTTTCATCAATTTCTGCAATGAGATTTCCAAAAATGGTTTGGTTGGTTCACATACATATGTGCGTATAGAGTTATTTAATCAACAGAGTACCCTCGCTGTTAAAATTGATGGCATATCATCATACAAATTCATTGCTGCGAGTGGCGTTCCGCAAGGGTCACATTTAGGATCAATCTTGTTTTTGATATTTGTTAATGATGTTTTGTATATTTTGAATGATATTCATGTCCGAATGTTTGCAGATGATCTAAAATTATTCAAGGCAATTAGTAATAAGTTTGCCATATATTGTCAAATATTTCGTTCAAATTTTTTTATACGAGGGTGACAAAATAAATTCAAATTATGAGGTTGTATCGAAAAATCAAAGAAATAATTTTAATGAAATTTACTCTCAATATTGCTGACTTAGTTTGGTAACAAGATTCGTGTAGCCAGGTGCTTCCAAATCTTTATATCCCATCGCCTTCTCTTTCCAACACCTTTCAGTCTCGCAACTTATACCGACCAGGGACACCATAACTAGCTTCGGACAGTAGGGAGCGGTTGTTTTTTTTTAAGTGAAACTTCTATAGCACCGATGTGATTTGGTTTTCGGATGAAACGGAAATGACGATAAATGCACCTGCTATGCATTAACTGCGCTTATTGGCCGCTTTAATTATGATGTCACTTTTAAAGGCTTCTATTGGTTGAGATATGAAACGCAAATTACGCTAGGTCTGCGCTCATTAGTCGCTTTGATTATGACCTCACTTTTCAAGTATTGGTTGAGATTGTTTTGGTAAAGTTTCGCTTCTACCGCTTGTAAACTGCACTCGATTTTTTTTACAATAGCTCCACAGGTTTTTTTACAATAGGCCCTGAGGAAAATAATTTCTCTCGAAGCCTATGTCATTTTGGGATGCATTGTGGTTTTTTTATGGAAAGGAAGGAGAGAAAGTTTTGGGAAGGAAAAGGGTACGAGGGATGGATAGGAATCTGGGGGACAATGTGTCCGGGAATGACGGAGGTATGAATCCATTCCTTCCACTGCGGTGCAAGGCGATGGGTCAAGAGAGTCTGGCTGGAGAAATCAAAAGGTCTCCCTCAACCAGTCTCATCCGATCCAGCCCACCACGCAGCAGTTGGGCAAACGCATCCGCCGCCAAGACAAACCTCACCCTTACGTATGGCAGGGGTGTTTGTTGTCCAATAGTGGTTTCCAGCTCGGCGGTACCCATACCCGCCTCCTAAATTAAAAAAATTTTGTGCGATATTCATGAAAAAAAATAAAATGCAGCAAGACCGACTAGACAACATTGTTAAATTATTTTCGTTGTACGGGTCATAAATCATATTATTTTAAATAAAACGAGTGTGCTTTAGACCACACGACTGAAGTAAAACTACAAGACAAACCTCGCCCAATTACCAAAGTTACCAAGCGTAGCGAACGAGGTGACCTATGACCTAGGGGTGACATATGACGTTGGTGTGAAATATGACCATAGGGTGACCTACGACCTTGGGGTGATGATCCTTTTCCTTACCCTTATCCTTATCCTTATCCTTATCCTTATCCTTATCCTTATCCTTATCCTTATCCTTATCCTTATCCTTATCCTTATCCTTATCCTTATCGTTATCGTTATCCTTATCCTTATCCTTATCCTTATCCTTATCCTTATCCTTATCCTTATCCTTATCCTTATCCTTATCCTTATCCTTATCCTTATCCTTATCCTTATCCTTATCCTTATCCTTATCCTTATCCTTATCCTTATCCTTATCCTTATCCTTATCCTTATCCTTATCCTTATCCTTATCCTTATCCTTATCCTTATCCTTATCCTTATCCTTATCCTTATCCTTATCCTTATCCTTATCCTTATCCTTATCCTTATCCTTATCCTTATCCTTATCCTTATCCTTATCCTTATCCTTATCCTTATCCTTATCCTTATCCTTATCCTTATCCTTATCCTTATCCTTATCCTTATCCTTATCCTTATCCTTATCCTTATCCTTATCCTTATCCTTATCCTTATCCTTATCCTTATCCTTATCCTTATCCTTATCCTTATCCTTATCCTTATCCTTATCCTTATCCTTATCCTTATCCTTATCCTTATCCTTATCCTTATCCTTATCCTTATCCTTATCCTTATCCTTATCCTTATCCTTATCCTTATCCTTATCCTTATCCTTATCCTTATCCTTATCCTTATCCTTATCCTTATCCTTATCCTTATCCTTTTCCTTGTCCTTGTCCTTGTCCTTGTCCTTGTCCTTGTCCTTGTCCTTGTCCTTGTCCTTGTCCTTGTCCTTGTCCTTGTCCTTGTCCTTGTCCTTGTCCTTGTCCTTGTCCTTGTCCTTGTCCTTGTCCTTGTCCTTGTCCTTGTCCTTGTCCTTGTCCTTGTCCTTGTCCTTGTCCTTGTCCTTGTCCTTGTCCTTGTCCTTGTCCTTGTCCTTGTCCTTGTCCTTGTCCTTGTCCTTGTCCTTGTCCTTGTCCTTGTCCTTGTCCTTGTCCTTGTCCTTGTCCTTGTCCTTGTCCTTGTCCTTGTCCTTGTCCTTGTCCTTGTCCTTGTCCTTGTCCTTGTCCTTGTCCTTGTCCTTGTCCTTGTCCTTGTCCTTGTCCTTGTCCTTGTCCTTGTCCTTGTCCTTGTCCTTGTCCTTGTCCTTGTCCTTGTCCTTGTCCTTGTCCTTGTCCTTGTCCTTGTCCTTGTCCTTGTCCTTGTCCTTGTCCTTGTCCTTGTCCTTGTCCTTGTCCTTGTCCTTGTCCTTGTCCTTGTCCTTGTCCTTGTCCTTGTACTTGTCCTTGTCCTTGTCCTTGTCCTTGTCCTTGTCATTGTCCTTGTCCTTGTCCTTGTCCTTGTTTTTGTCCTTGTGCTCCGTTCGCATCGATTACCGTTCTCATGATATTTTTCGTAACGCATTCACCAGCTTCCCCCCCCCAAGTCACGCGTGCGTAAAGAAGTTTTACTTTTAAAAAAAAATTTCGGCACTATTATTCATCTGCAGTTTTTTTTTGTTTTATCGTCGGAATTACCCAAAATTTGCACTAACTGTGTTAATATGATGTTCAGCAAAGCAGGTTTCAATGATTTAATAGACTCACGGGCCACGGTTGTCACTGCGCATCACTGCGCAAATCGAACCCGACGTATGTATTTGTATACCACTAACGGTAAAATGACCTACCCCACAGTTGGGGGCTAGCTGCAGGCCGCTGGATGTGATGAATTATTCAGTGCGGAAAAACAATCTCGCCAAGTTTAGGTAATCGACTGGGCTGGAGAGCAATTTATGATATATTGGAAAAAGTGATAAATTATGGACGCCCTTCGACTATCTGCATGTGATGGCAATTAGGGAACTAAGCACTGATTGAACATAATCTACATATATTATTTGTTTTGCGTTCAAATTGTAATTGCGATGAAGACATTCGAAATTGTCCTTCCTCCAATTCGCTTCTTTTTGAAGTAAAACTTCGGTTTGTGGTTTGTATGGTTTGTATTTCGAATGAAACGGAAATGACGAATACAGCACCTGCGAAGCATCAAATTCCTATCAAGACTCCTTTTGGTTAAGATATAAAACGGAAATGACGCCAAGTCTGCGCTCATTGGTGGTTTTAATTATGACCTCACTTTTCAAGACTGCCAAGTTCTTCATTGGTTGAGATTGTTTTGGTAAAGATTCGCTTCTACCACGAGTTAACTGCACTCGATTTTTGCGAAGCTGTGTGGAGGGTCTTTTTAGGGAAAAGAAAGAGAGGAAGTTCTGTGTGTCAATGTGTTCAGGAGTGAAATATGTATTAATCCATCCCTCCTACTGCATTGCAATGCGACCGATTTTCAACCAGTTGAATTCATGTTTGTTTTACATTAACTCCACATAGGAGGCACTGAAGAAAATAATTTCCCTCAGGGTCTACGTCATCTTTGAAGATGCTGTGTGGAGGGTTTTTTGAGGAGAAGGAGTGAAAATGGGTTTTGAAGATACCCATGTTGTAGAAAGGAGGAAATACAGAGGCCGGCAAATCGTTCCTCAGCCGAGCTGTTGAACTCAAGATCACGTCGTAGAAGCTACCCATTCTCACGAGAAAAATGTCAACCGTGTACATATGTTGGGCGCGCATTTGGCATGTGTCCCGGCTATGCACTGGTGCCGATAGGATCAATGTGGGCAAGAGCATTCAAAAAGTTTTAATTTTATAAAAGCCCTTAACCATTTCGGACCTTTCGTATATTTGACAATACTAGAAAATAAAGATTTAAGAATTTTTTCCTAACCATCTAGTGCGATCCAAAATTGCCGTATATCGTTTTCCGATAAAATTGCTGACATTACCTACTGCCTTTGCGCGCTATTTTTTTATTGGACTTTACCCACTCGTTCGGACGGAAACCATTTTTATTTCTTGAGGCGTAATTTTTCAATTTTCCAAATCTCGACTTAATTTTTCTCCCGATTTTATTAATATAAGTTTTGGAGGTATGTTTTAATGTCTCATTTGTGTATATTTCTAACTAGTAATTTTGTGATAGCAGACCTCTCGTCCAAAAAACTTTTGTTTGATATTTTATCTTAGGTATTTAATAAATCAAAAACAAAATTTCCACTGAAATTGATGTCAATGCAATGAATGCCAACTTAATTATAAACCTAACATTGCAGATTAAAAAAA
Source organism: Limnephilus rhombicus (assembly GCA_929108145.2). Classification (NCBI taxonomy): domain Eukaryota; kingdom Metazoa; phylum Arthropoda; class Insecta; order Trichoptera; family Limnephilidae; genus Limnephilus; species Limnephilus rhombicus. The sequence goes on from OV815275.1 coordinate 19,741,731, forward strand.
AGAATTATTTGGAGAAAGAAATTATACAATTAGTTCAAAGAAAATCTCATTGACAAATCTTTTTTCAAACTTTCTTTAGGTAGGTAGCATAAATATTTTTTTAAATGTGCATAGGAGAGTCCGAATAAACAGGACGTGAACACTTAAAAAGGACACTTGAAAGAATAATCTTTACTGACCCATTAATATGACCACCATCTTGAACTGAATACAGAACGAACAAACAAATTAACAGACGGTTGAAAAGCAAACGGGCGACTTTAAACTGGACTTTGCTAAGCTTAGCCCAAAATGTTTTTCTTAAACAGTATAAAATACTTATGTGTGATATTATTATGATGTGTCATGTTATGTGAAACAAGCCCTCATAGTCCAAATGGTTTGAAAATATTTCTAAACTTTATTTAAATGAAGACAATATTAGCGAAACTCAATAGAAAATATGGAGACAGAAACATCAGAAAAAGATATTGGCGCCTTTGGACACGAACCCACATTAAGAAAATGAAGATAATGTTGGTAGTTCTTAGTCGACGTATGATAGATACAGTTAAAAATGAAGGTCCTGGATTCGAGTCCCAGAGATGATAATATCTTTTTCTGTCTCCAGATTTTCGATTGAGTTTCGCTAATATTGTCTTCATTTAATTAAATATTACAATTTGAGGTTTTACTCATTACGTTTAAAATTAAAATAAATACTTCTAAACCATTTAAAAAATTTCTTTTTTTCAATTCATACTAAACAAGCATTAAAAAATATGTTCAACCACCGCCAGTTTTTTCTAAAAGGTTTAATGGTGAAAGTACTTATGTAAAAATCCATATTAATAGTTCCAAATCAATACCTACAGGCGCCATAACACATTCATATTTGGGTTCTTTATAATCTATTCTTTACCCGGTTCCATGCCAACTCAGAATAAAGATCCAACACCTCTTTGAAACGTCGTCAAAAGCTATGAAAAAAATCACTTAAAATAGCTCATAATCCTAACCTAACGTAACCATTTAACCTTTTTTAAATATTTTTTTCATCAAATGAGGCGGTCACCTTATTCCTGTCTTGTTGGCCGTTTATTGTTAATTATATTTTTGAAGTGAAACTTCTTTAGCCTCAGATTGTGATTTGAAATTCGCATGAAACGGAAGTGTGTCACTAAAATTTATTATTTGACGGGTCCTCCGTTTTAATATAATGCGGTAAATTCAAGGCGCCGCGCGAGCCTCCGATAACGTAGCTGCGTAAAGCGCCTGACAAATCGGAACAGACTCCTACCAAATCCAAAAAAAAAACTTTTATTTTTGTAAAATCAATATCCAATCTTGAAACCACTTTAAAATAAACAGGCAAAAGAAAACAATGCGACATCTAATGCGAAAAAAATCGAGTGCAGTTCACACGCGGTAGAAGCGAAACTTTACCAAAACAATCTCAACCAAAGGAGCCTTGAAAAGTGATGTCATAATCAAAGCGGCCAATGAGCGCAGTTTGAAGCTTCGCAGGTGCTGTAATGCTTCATTTTCGTTTCAACCGAATATCACTTTAAAAAAATTTACGTATCTGGTAAATTGCTTGTATATGTAGAGATAAATTATTTAAATTATGAAATCCCAACATTTCGGCTACAGCTAGCAACGCAGCAATTCTTAAGGAAAACTTATAGGAAAGAAGTATTTGTCTATGGATTTTTAAAGTCTTTTCTACACTGATCCAAAACTCTGTCACGCCACTGCACATGTGTACATACGAGTAGATACTTGGTGATTTTGATCATCGCCACTTCGCCATATCGTGAGCTCGACCCTGTTTTCGTAAGCCTCGGCATAATATTATGACATATTGCAGGTAAAGGCGTGTGGACCTCACATAGCGTAAACACGAGCACTACAAGCACCCTTTGACACCGTGGAGGAAAACGTAGATGGTAGTTCCAACACTTTGACAGTTTCCAGAGAGCGGAGACGGAGCATTGTTACCGATAGGGGCTCGCATTCTAAACAATACAATCACAGTAGCTACTCATAGCAGGACTCTGGCTTATTGCACGTTTCGTTATACCGCGTACCTCTCAAGTTTGTGCGGCCCGTTTCGACTCGTTTCAAACTAATCTTAATTTTGGATTTGAGATCAAAATACCCAACAAAACTGAAAAATTATAGTAATCAAAGGGTATATCAAATACCTATTATAGTAATCAAAGGGTATATCAAATACCTATTATAGTAATCAAAGGGTATATCAAATACCTATTATGGTAATCAAAGGGTATATCAAATACCTAGTAGAGGTATGAGCTACTTTATTTATTTTTGCTTTAAATTATTTATAAGATACTTTAATGTTTCATGATTTTAGACGCTACTTGGGCAATTATTTGTGAGTAAATCAAAACTTAAAAAAAAAAATTACTTGGTTTATTACAGAAATACGACGATATATCTTTACATGGTATAAAATGAAGTCACTCCCGCTGTCTGGGCGCGTAGATCTTTTAAACTACGCAATGGATTTTCATGCGGTTTTCGCCAATAGATAGAGTGATTCATGGGTAAGGTTTTTAGGTACATATAATAAAATAAACTTTCAGTCAAGGTTTTGTGTAAATTTTTTGAAATTTATAAATGAAGGGAGCGGGCTGGCAAGCGGGTGGCGTGCTGGGAAGCGGGCGGTGAGAATTTGATTTAACAGATGGCGTTGGTTATAAAGGTTGGGTTGTAGCGTGGTGTTGTGTTTCGTTAGCCAAAGCAACGTGTGGCCGGGTCTTCTAGTAAAATAATTTTTAAAAAACAAATATGTGCAGTTCACACGCGGTAGAAGTGAAACCTTCAGAAAACTAAAGTAGACAAGAGTGGGAAGGCTACTAAACACAGATTTGAGTACGTGAAGTTATTCAGTACTTTGAAAGTGTAATAATCATGTTTTATCACGTTTTTCCCTGCAACGACTGCAAATTTATTATGAAATACGAAACGAACACAATAATCAATCCTAGTATTTTCTGGTATATTCTGATTAAATCTCCATTCTGAAGTATAATCTGTTCTGAAGAGAGGTTGCAAACATGAAAATGTAGCCTGTCTTTCGCAAACAAGATTTCACCTAAATCCTTGTATGTATTTAGTACGTTTACATATATTTAGTACAAGTACATTTTAGGTGAGGTTTGTCTGGATCTTGGCGGCGGATGCGTCTGCCCATCTTCTGCGTGGCGCGCCGGATCGAGAGAGGCTAGTTGAGGGACGCATTTTGAACACTCCTACTGGATTCTCTCGACCCATCCTCCTGGACGCACGAAACGCCAGATTCCTACCACTCCTCATACCTTTTTCCTCTCCTCCCTTCCCTCAAAAAGTTCCACCATCCAACATTCCCTAGGATATCATATATATAATATATATATATATTTTTTACATGAGCTCCACGCAGGAGGCCCTGAGAAAAATGGTTTCCCTCAGGGCCTATGTCATCTTTGGGGATGCTGTGTGGAAGATTTTTTTTAAGGGAATGAGAGGAGAGTTTTGAGAAGGAAAAGGGTTTAAGGGGGTAGACCTAGACAAACCTCACCCCATGAACCCGGGCATCCCTGCTAAATCACCAAACGTAGCGAACCACTTGGGGTGACCTACGGCAGAGGTGTTGGTTATCCAATAAAGGTTCCCGCCATTCCCGCCTCCCAAATTGATGGACATACGACATATGACATACGAACTGTGAGAAATTATTTTCCTCAAAGCTCCCTGTGTTGAGCTAATGCAAAAAAGGCAAATAAAAGCGAATAAAAATAAAAGCGAATAAAAATAAAAACAATAATCCGTGGCGGATTGAATAATACGACATTACTGATGTTATTGTAGCTGAAATTGAATTTTATTTTTTCAATATTTCAACTTTTTGTGTGAAGATCTTTCAGTATGCGGCGCATCCCTTGACTGAAAGAATTTTGAAGACCTTCATACAAAAATTTGAAATTTTGAAAAAAAAAAAATTTCAGCTACAAAACGTCAATAACATCATATTTTTCAATCTTGGCGCTCTAGTTCACTGAAAACTCACGGACCGCCACTGGAGGGGAGGCGTCTAGTAATATCTACAGGAATTCCAAAAACTGGAAAAATCGGACTAATATCTATGAGAACCAAAGTGCGTACGAATATCTACAGCTCAAACTGCTGACTAATATCTATGAGAACCAAAGTGTTGACGAATATCTACAGCACTGGCAGAGGTTGGATTTGCAATTATGTATAGCATATTGGAATAACGTAATATTGCGTATGCAGTTTAAAAAACTGAATTTATGTATGTATGTATGTAAAAATCTCTAATATCGGACTATTGGACACATTTACCTGCATATTAAGGATTTGGGTTTTTGTTTTTAAATTATTTAGTCTGTTACCATGACCATTTATATGTCAGTTAGGTTAGGTTACGTTAGGTTAGGTTAGGTTGTGGTGCCGTGTATTTCGAAATAAATAAATATCTTTGTATTATGACCTCCATGTTTGTTCAATAAATTATTGTCCTCGTAAACAGCAAAATATGTAATATTATGCAAAAACTTCATGTACGTACTTTAAACGTTTAAGCCTTTACGTAATTAGTAATTACGTAATTGAAGTAATTTATGCTTTTCCGTACAACCTCTTGCTCAGCTGCCCTCTGTAGATATTTATTAGTCCAACCTACGCTCTGCATATATTAGTCAACACTGGAACCGTCATAGATATTCGTCCGACCTTAGCTCTGTAGATATTAGTCAACACTCTGAAGTTCGTAGATATTAGTCCAACATATGAGCTGTAGATATTTGTATCTGGAGTCCACTGGAGGTACCTAGGTAGATATAGAAATCGAATACATACGAATAAACCAACACACCTAAGTAAGTAAGTAGGTACTGAAGGAAATAAATTATATTAAAGAAATTTGTTTAATGATAATTTACATTACGAAAATAAACTTATTAGTTGCATGATGTGTGATGAATGATGATGCGTGATCCATATAAACATTTCTACATGCTTTACAATATAGTTATTTATCTATTTTGATAATTGTGTAACAAATAATTAGAATTCCAACGTCATTTTATTTAGGTCAAGCAATAAAAATCTTCACTGTGTATAATTTATATGACTTTATGTCTGGGTTAAATCTTCCCTTCAGGAAAAATTAAACCCTTCCACACACTTTTCAATCTACGCTTTGCAAGTGCACTATATAATTTTATATATAACTTATTACAATCACTACATCTTATAATACTTTATTTCTAAACACAGTTGTAATGTCAGATATCCTTTTTCTTTCTTATTTATCTTATTTCTTTTTTTATCTCCACATCTTTCTGTTACATTCCTTCTTTTATATGTTTTATATATACATATATATAAAAATACAGATGCATATTACATGATATGTACGATTTTTTTCTTTGTTTACTGTTAATTGTCTATTCTTTGATTTATATATTAAAAAAAAATTATATATATATATTAAACCTTAAATAAAAAATGTTATCTACATTCGTAACACGAGCTTTGCTCAAAAAAAGGTGTACGACATATTAAATAATTTATATTTTTTAGAAAAAACTTTGTAGAATACATAATAACATTAAATTTTTGTAACATTTATTAAATAAATTTTTAAAAAAATACAAATACAAGAACAACATTTTAACCTACCAGAGACCAAATGGGAAAATAATTCATTGAATCCAGATATTTCCATGTCAGAGGGTTCGGCTCGGTAGAACTCCTAGCTGGACCGATAAATCCTACTGATCCCTCAATATAAATATTTTAAAAATATTTGTAATCCTACATGTAAAATGATTGACTTTTCCATTTTTATATATAAATTCTTTGACAAATCTAATAAGCTTAAATTTTGAATGGGAGAGCTAGGTTCAATGCTAGTAGCCGAAATAATTAGGATAATTATTCATTTGGATAATATTATTTAATATATTTTCTTTTCAATATTGTTTGCAATATTACTACATTGTGTCTATATACTATTTTTATATAATGTAACTGTTACTCACCTACTTGTAATATACAATACAGTCGCCATGGGTGGAACCGCAGTATCGTCCTTAATAGTCTCAAGGACGATGCTGTGTTTTTACTTTTGATGGCAAAATAACACTTTATCTAAAATACGCAAACACCTCTGCACAGAATCTCCTATTCATGTATACAAAAAATCCTTCTACTCACCCATTTACACAGAGTTATTATTATAACTGTTAACTGTTAACATCTGTAAACTGCATGTATGAAAAAGCATAGAAATAAATAAATTCATTGTAATAATCACTTTGGAGGTGCAACCTTTATTAATACTCAGTTGATATTTCAGACTACACTATGATCATTTTTTTAAACTGTATGCCTATAATTACGAAAACATGAAAATCATCAATGTTAGCGTTAGCTCTTATGTTTTGGTGTTTAATTGTTAGATTATCCGAATTCCGACAAAAGTTATTCAGGTCATTTAAATATTCAATTACATTCCATTTGCACGTGAACCGGAATGTCACGTGTCACTACAGTCATTTATAATACCAGTGAACTATCTGCATGTACTGGTACATGCATAGTTACTGTATTTGAGATTAAAAAAATTTATACACTCCATTTTACCACTCAAAAACAGGGTAAAATAAATTTATCCGCATAAATAAGAGTGATAATAATACGCGAACATAAACAATTGGTTCGCTGAAACACGTAAACTTTTATGACACCCACGATGTTGGATTGTTGTAATTTAATGCTTGGTGTAGCGGTAGATGTACAAATTATACATGTGTTGTGTAATATAAAATGTAACATCGCTCTACTCATTTAAGATTCTCTCCTGCCTAAGTAAGAAGAATTTTGAATACATTTCCACTACTTGGTCGCCATGCTAGATATATTTTTCTTTGTGTGCCGTATCAGGTCCCTCCGACGTTGGCGATCACTCTTGAGAATGTCTCCCTGTCTTGCGCTGCCCGGAACAGCTCCTCCACACTTCTAATGCCAGTCTACTTTCGTATATTACGCAGCCAAGACATTTGTTTCCTACCAGGCCCTCGGCGACCCTCTATCTTGCCTTTCAATATTAAATGGAGCAAGTGATACTTCTCCCCTCGAAGTATAAGACCCAGATATGAAATTTTCCTGACTTTGATTAATGTAAGCAGTTCTCTATCTGCTCTAGCCCGCTTGAGAATTTCTGTGTTGGTGATCATGTCGGTCCATGGGACCTTGAGCATTCTCCGGTGAAGCCACATTTCAAAAGCCCCTAACCTATTCATGGTATTTACTTTCAAGGTCCATGTTTCACATCCATAGAGCAAGACCGACCACATGCTATATATAAAGCGGTGACCCAACAATTCGTCCTGCGACAATTCATCCGGCGACAGTTCATACGGCCGACAGTTCATCCCGCCGACAATTCATCCGGCGACAACTCATCCTGCCTGATCATTTAGAAGATTTTTATTAAGTAAGTATGCAAAGAGGATATACGGCCGTACAACCAAAATCGATATACTTATATCTGAAGGCATCTTGAGTGTAAATTCGCTGTAAAAATATTTTTACTAACAATAATTTCGACTCTCCGAAGAAGCATGCGTGAATAACAAAATACGACATACTTATACTTATAGGTTAGGTTAGGTTAGGTTGAATTGTCAGGATGAATTGTCGCCGGATGAATTGTCGGCGGGATGAACTGTTGGCAGGATGAACTGTCGGCCGGATGAACTGTCGCAGGATGAACTGTCGCAGGATGAACTGTCGCAGGATGAACTGTCGCCGGATGAATTGTCGCAGGATGAACTGTCATGGAACCATATAAAGCATATTAAATAAAAATCGAGAGGGGTCAACACAAATTTTTAAAGTTCATCAATTTCCAACTATCCAAACCCATTATACCAACTAAACTTGTTAATTTAATGAAATTACTTGATTTATTGAATTAATTAATTAAATCACCGACTTATCTTGCAGAAGAATCACGAGTGATAGTAAAATGACAAATGCACGCTGACCTGGGCACACTATTTGAATGGTCGTTAACAAACAAATTACAAAGATTTCGATACAAAAATATATGTCACAATGACCTTCATTCGTTCTCAAAATGCCTTAGTTTACGATTGTAAGGTAAATCCCAAACTAACATTTTCTGGCCATATATCGCAGATCACTTTTCATCTGGTTCTTCTCAGGACTTGTAAGCAGTTTAATAACCAAGTAGCTATGTTAGCATTGTTCGATGGCACACTGAGAAGCAAGCTGGAGTACGCGAGCGATGTTTGGGCACCTCACCACCAGAAGTACATTGATATGTTGTAGCAAATCCAGAAGAAATTCCTCAGGTATGTCTACATGCGGAAGCATGGAATCTATCCAAGATTTTTAAGCTATTATTATTATCTACTAACTTTTTCCCGCGGCTTCACTCGCATGGTGTAGGGGGGTTCCCACTCCGCCTCCTCCACTTTCCCCCCTCCCCCCCCCCCCTCTCACCGCCCTCCCTCCCCCCTCCCCCCCCTACCTCACCCCTCCCTCCCTCTCGCTTTCCATACATTCAGTTTTCAAACCTCGCTTGCCACTAATAGCAATTTTTTATACAAATTTCATAATGCCAGAACAAGGCCAGAACTCACCGGAAGTTTTACAAAAGCCTGGACCTGAAACTAAGGAACACACAAAAATAAATTATCCAATTTGGTGCAGTCGTTCGAAAGTTATGCGCTTAGCAACACATTCAGCGATTCATTTTTATATAAAAGAAGATTAAGCACTATATTGACTTAGGTACTTGAAGAAACTGATTCTGTGAGTGTGGAAACCAGGCGGAAAGCCAGTCTTCCTATTCTGTCTTTCAAAATTTTGAACAATTTCATGAATAGCCCATTCGTCTTGGGATGTTATCATTTGTATGTACCAAACCACTGCAGCCGGAGTCGACATTGTGATCTGTTCAGAGTACCGAACGGCAGAACAGACGTCCTGGCAAATCACAGCATTACGAGGGGAGTGGTGCGTGAAATGAACTTGAAACTATTTGGATGTAAGCGACTGTTCTCTAAATGCCTTAAAACCATTATTGAAGAGTAATTGGAGTATCTGTAATTGAAATTATATTATATTGTACAATTTTAATAAAATAACAAATAATGAGTCATTTCATACTTCATTAATTTGGCTCAAAGGATTCTCCTGACTTCTCGTGTTACGATTTGGAAATAAGAACGTTTAATTCCGAGTACCAAATTGTAATAAGAGACTTCCAGAGATGTTCTTTGTTTTTTTTTGTCGACAACGAACCACTGCATTAATTCCCCTGTCCAAATGCTACACAGGCTTGGAAGTAAATTAAGGTCGCTTGATATTTTCTTTTTTTTTTCATACAATAATTATGATCAGAAACTTGTAACATTTTGTTTTGCTAATATTATTGTACGAGTATATAATCTGTGACTTACTTTTTATTTTTACCATAAACTTTCATTTTCTTTTAATGCTGATTTTTTCTATTTACCATAAACAGGTTTCAATTTTTTTTCCACTTCTCTCTTCTTTGTGTTTGTTGTACTTAGTACTTACGAGTATTAAGTTGATTAATTTTATTAATATCTCATTTATTTATATTCTATTGTTTGCTACTATAGTGCCAATATGGATAAAAAAATCCCAATTCGTGTAGCGGGGAATAAAAACATTTTTAATGCACTTACATAATTTATTAAGACTTGTTTTATGGAAAAGCCCTAAGGGCGTAAGACAGAGCTGTTAAGAAAAACAAAAATAATAATCGTGGTAGAATGCAGTGGCAATGAAGTAACGTGAACTTCTTGTTAGATAGGCAATATATGTATATGGGAACTTAGAAAATAGTGTTTACAGAAACAATAATAGTAAATCGTAGACCTTCGTAAATGATTAGACCACCAATGCATAAGGTTGGCGAGGTTGCCTCACGGGTCAGTATGGATCGTGAATTTTATCTGCACACTTGACTGTTCATGGATCCTAACTACTCAGTCAACTTGATCAACGACTTGAATCCCGCCCAAACCGATAAGAAAGTATATCACATGGGTACTCACCGACTGGTTACCTTGCGATGTTTATCTGGGGGCTTGCACTCGACTTACCTTTGAATGGTCATGTTCTGTCACGGCATTAGCATAATCAGTATGATGGATTCTTCTGGTGGTTAATTCATACCAATGCGATTGTTCAGTCAAGGTTGTTAAGACCGAGGCACGAAGGTGCTTTTATAGGTCTAATAATTCACTCGTTCAAGAGCGTTGCAGCAGCGTAACGGACGCGGATACTTTTCAGGCTATTGAATGAAATTTCTAAAAACTTTTTATATACCTATCTTCCCAAATGTAAAATAAGAAATCTTGTACCTGAATTGCCTGCTGTACTGAAAATTCATCTGTCGTATAATAAATTACATATTACGTAGTCCCAATTGCGCGGACAACGCCGCCGGAATTACAAAACTCACTGCTCCGTCATTGGTGGTAAGCAAAACAAAGTCGCCAGAACCGAGGGAGGACAGACTGTGCAGGGAAGAATTATTTAATTAATGAAGAAAATATTAGCTCCGCCACGACCAAGCAAAGGTCCTGGGTTCAAGTCCTAGATGTAACAGTATGTTTTTCCGATTTTTCTGTTTCAGATTTTTAATTCAGTGTCATTAATATTGTCTTCATTTATAAAATGTTACAATTTTCGGTTTAACTCATTTAGTTAGGGGCCATCCATAAATTACGTCACACCTTAAGGGGGGGAGGAGGGGAATAGAGATGTGCGACAACGGGTATGGGAGGGGGGGGTCATGAGCTTTGTGACGTCACATGCACAAAACGACTGCAACACGTGCGACTGCCACAAAAATATTTTCCCTATCCCATTACGCCCCCTCCGTTGTGGTATCCCATTAAATGGTGTCGGAAAACCCTTTAAAATATTACGAACTATTATTTTTACATGTAAAATTGCAAAATATGTGACGTCACGCAGGGGGAGGGGATCTCAAAAATGTGACGATGTGTGACAGGGGCGGGGGGGTGTCAAAAAGTCGTGAAATTCGAGTGACGTAATTTATGGATGGCTCCTTAAAAATAAAAATAATAATTAGAAGAATTATTATTATAAATGGCGAAATAAATATACGTGGTGTGTTTTTAGTCTGTAATTTTGGTGGTGTAATTTTAAAAGTTGCGTTACTTTTTTCCTGATTTGTTACAATGAAATGGATTCATGATTTCCTCAATTGAGTATTTCCAGGAGGTGGCTCATTGGAGGGTTATGAGCGTACGGATCAAGGTGTTAGTCTTACCTTTCCCCGTCATCATTGTAGGCGTAGTCCCCCATGATGAGGTCGCGGAAGCGGTACCGCGGCGGGAGCGGGCTGAGAGGCGCGGGGGGCGCCCCTCGGTCTGCCACGCCGGACGGGTTCCCCGCCGAAGACAGTTTGGCGGCTTACACGGAAGGCGCGCTCACTGCCCCGACCCCGCTGGGCCTGCACCCGCTCATCGCGAGACTCGCGGAGGCCCCACATCCCTGCCTGATTCCGCACGGACTCGCATACTCCTGACTGATGTCGTATTGTGACACTAATTCCAACATTTTGTTTACTGTGATAATCCGGCTTTTTAATCACACTTGGAATTTAATTGTTTATTTAAGTATTTTGAAACCAACTATCAAATGCACTCACTAAATATACACGTTTTTGTAATAAAATTTTACACGGAAGTAACACTAACGTTCTTATTTTAAAGTTTACACTCTAATATTACAACTATTAATTTTGTTATTATTATTCATAGTAAATGAAGGAATCAAATTACATATTTACATTCATTTTATTAAATATTAAAATTACGTACAAGCCTATTTTAAGCTTATTGAATTAAAATAAATTACCATTAATAGCTTATAATTATTAAGTTTATTGCGTTTAAATTCCAGGTCTAAGTGTATGTAGCTGTATGCATATATTAGTTATTATATTATAAAGTTTATTAAAATAGAAGTATGGTCAACGGCTAAGTTTTAGCGTAAATAATAAATTTAGCCCTCACCGAACACCACGAAACAAGTTTGAGTACTTCGTTCAATGAACTATAAATATTTTCCTCGCCGGATACTTTTGAATGAAAAACTTGTCTATTAAGTCTAGAACTGCTTTAAGTTAGTTGTTATATTTTTGCGCAGAAAGTTAGATAACTATGAATGTTTTATGACCACTTTCAAAGTTAAAAGAACATTATTAAACTATTAAGATTGTGATTACTGTTTACGATAAGCTTTTTTTAAATATGTCTGAAGAATGTGTTAAACCAAATGTAATTAGTTTTAACGTTAGTTTTTGAAAAAAATAAAATAAAACCAAAAGCTTAAACACGAAACTAAAAGCGCTTACATTTCTTTACGAGGGGAGCTTTTATATCAGAGTTATAAACTAGTAACTAAGTTCACTCGATTAAACCGGAAGGAGGCGGCCATTCGTGGCGGTCGCGGAAATCGTCTGAACAACCAAATAGGATCCACTCTTGACGCTTGCGCAGTTCCCACCCGGCCATCAGGCTAGAAGGAAAACTGACAGACTGAACGTCTCTGAAAGCGTGTCAACTCTCCACCCTCATTATTTTGTAGAGCACGAGCTAATGAATTATTTACCTGCGAACATTTGTATACTGCACACTATACTGCCTAATATTAGAACAAAGCCAATTGTGGAAACCATCACAACCCCTTTATTATATCTATCTTATATCTAAATAGGTTTTGTTCTATCATCGATCATTTATTTGTTGTTCAATTTATATGTATCTTCAATTATGATTACTAATTTAATTATCAAATAATTAGACTATTTTACTTATTTATTACTTATAAATACATGCACTTTTCTTATTTATAAAACTTAAAGGTAACTTTTACATTTTGTTTAAAATGTGCTTAATTTCAATGGAAGCTAAGCAATTCATTTGGATGTCTTTATACAGTAAAAGAATTCTTTGTTTTTGATTTGTTAGGAACTAAGTTACGCATTTGGATGTCTTTCTATAATAAACAATGCCGTTCTTTTGATTTGTTAGGAACCAATTTACGTATTTGGATATCTCTCTATAATAATAATAATAAAAACGTTTATTCATCAATAGATTTTTTACAGTATTATACATTTTGTTATTTTATCATCGAGACTATTGATGAAAATGTCACTGGTACAATTCGGGATTTCTCCTGGAATGCAGCTGGTTTTCAGCAGTGCCTGGTAAACAACTCTGTATTTTTGATTTGTTAGTAACTAATTTATGCATTTGGATGACGTGGTTAACAAATCTGTTTTTTTTTATTGTAAAATTAATATTTTTTAGTCTAATGTTTTATTTTTTTCATGTACGGTGTGTGGAAGTCTTTTTTGTAATGTAGTTTGTCTCTAAACTAAATTGGTAGTAAATTGTTAATAACTTAGTATTTTTCTGTATTGATTTATATTTATTACCCTTCCAAATTTATCTTAATTCTATATATTCTGAACTATTCGGTGTTTTTAAGCTATCTATATTATTAAGGTAGAGAATACTATAATACATGAGAATACACAACAGTTCTAAAAAAATCGTTTTATAAATTAGTAATATAGATTTTTTTCCTAATTCTTCCAATTAGAAACACCATCTTAACAATTTTATAGCAGTCTTTAGGTTGAAATTCCCTAATTTTTATCAATAAGTTACCCAATTATACTTTAAAAGTATTGGTATTAATTTTGCTATTCGGGGCCAGCCACCCAACGAGAAGTTGCGACGATTTTATGTTTCCGAAAACAACTTTATCGGGAACACTAAATATTATTTATTGTGTGGTTTCTAAAATATTCAACGAGTGTTCTTTAAATGAGAAAGCTAAAAGCCTTGCTAATTTTCGAGGGTTATGTCACTCTATTTTGTAAAATCCAAATTTGAGTAGATGTGTAATAATAGTTTCATAATAGGCTTAAAAAACTCAAATACAAAATCTAAGACATCAACAAAATATAAGTAAATGAAATAAAAGATAGAAAATAAAATTTAAGTGCTGCGCATAAATCTTTTTTGTGTACCTACCTACATACTTTATTGTTGAAAAGACGTAACCAACTTCAGTTGCCGCTATCATTGACCGAATATCACAGTTTGATCAAACGCTGAGAGGATCATTGGGTGGAGGATCATTCAAATGCTAAAATTTAAAAATGCAGGTGAAACAATTCGGTGTTCATTACAGGCCAGTAACTTCACAGAACTGAAATAATATTTAGAACTTGATTAGACCTTTCACCGAACCTGAAAAATAACTTCAGAATTTTATGAAATGTTCAAATTCTGTGAAGCATTAGCATTGAAATGAAAATAATATTTGATAAAAGCGTCAAAGAAAATTAAAAAAAAACGCTATTTATAATTCGGTTAGGTATTTGAGAAAACTTATACGATTGCTTTTCTTTGACCGTCTAGTGACAATACTATTCTGGATGACAGCGAATGACACTATGTTTAACAGCTGCATTGCTTTAACGCGTTATTTAGTTCGTTTAGCGAGCGAATAATAATTTACCTGACCCCTGAAACTGATTACTGTTCCGAGTATATAATAAGCGGTAAGAGATAATTCTACAACATCGTCGTATATTTAGACACAGACTGAATTTACAAACTCAATAACTATAAGTTACATACACATAACTACAGTACACATACACTAAAAAACAAAGATGATGAAATCAAAAAGTTACTTATTAACGAAGAAGAAATCGAGTTCCACAAAAATCCAACACTTATTCTTAATTACATTAACAGACATTACATAAATATCGGAGCTAGCCTAGCCGAAAATATAAATAAAATTTCAACTGGAAACGGTAATCAAGTACCTCGTAAAAATATGACTCAGTGTTCTAATACAAACAATGACAGACATTTCAAACTACATAAGGTAACTCTGGAAGACACCAAACAAATAATACAATCCCTAAAGGATAACACAACAACGGGACCTGACGGAATAGACTCGAAAACAATAATAACACTAAGCCACCAACTGCTCATACCACTAACATACGTAATAAATCTTAGTCTGAAAGAAGGAGTATTCCCAAGCATTCTAAAAAAAGGTCTGGTTATTCCCATTTATAAATCAGGACCAAAATATAATGTAAATAACTACAGACCCATTACTTTATTAAACACTATGTCAAAAATTCTTGAAAAAGCAATAAAAGTCCAGCTGCAACATTATTTGGAAAACATGCAAATACTTTCAATAAACCAACATGGATTTAGAAAAAATAGGAATACAGAAAATGCAATTGCCACTGTAACCGAATTTATTACGCATAACCTAGATGCTAAAAAAAAAGTCATATCAATTTATTTAGACCTATGTAAAGCTTTTGACACAATTTCTCACGAAAAACTCTTCAAAAAACTAAAAAACGTCGGTGTTGGTGGCACAGAACTAGACTTACTGAAAAGCTTCATGTCGGGTAGAATGCAACAGGTCAAAATTAATAACATGTTAAGCGAGCCACTTCTATGTAGGTATGGAATACCACAGGGAAGCGTCCTTGGTCCCCTAATGTTCATTATTTACATTAACGACCTGTGTGACATTGATATCGACGGTCAAATCGTAACATTTGCTGACGATACAGTACTTCTCTGCCAGGCAGAAACATGGAATGAGGTATATTCAAAGGCTGAAAAAAGTTTATCGGTAGTTAAAAATTGGCTAAACAATAACATTCTTACCCTAAACACTACAAAAACCAATTATATTACACACAGCATCACACAAAGAGGCCAACCTTCACCGTATACTGACCTTATATTACACAACTGCGGACAAACTTCTCCCACCTGTCAATGCGAGCGTATTGAAAGGGTTAAGCACACAAAATACTTAGGAGTTATAATAGATGCCAACTTGCGCTGGACTGACCACATAACTTATATCACAAGCAAACTGAAACGAGTCATGCATCTTTTAAATTCAATTAAAAACATATTTCCAAGAACAATCCTCAGGACTATATTCTTTGCACTTTGTCAATCCATTATCTCATACGGCATACTGGCTTGGGTAAGTGCAACGAATGTAGCTTTAGACCCTTTAGTAAAAATTCAAAAGGCAATAATTAAACTCATCCTCCAAGTACCATTCCTTACAAACACGAATGTAATTTACGAAACTCTGGACGTCATGACAATAAGACAACTCTATGCCAAATCTGTACTAATATACTTCTTCCAACATGAACTCCACATTCCAATGCAACCACAAATAGCGATTAAAACCAGGGCCTCTACAAAAAAAACCATAAATATTCCAATAACTCATACCTCACACGGGCAGAGAAACTTTAAGTACTATGCAACCAAACTTTATAACTGCATGCCCAATACACTGAAGCAATTATTAACTTCAAATACATCAACAATCCATCACAAAAAACTAATCAAAGACTGGATCAAACAACAAGGTATTCTCTTTACTCAAAAGATTATAACACCTAACCAAACATGACCCAACCCAAACTTAAAAAAAAAAATAATAAAAAAAAATTGTTTCGGGACACAAAAAGTACCACAAAAAAGTACCACAATATTATTTAATACTAGTGGCGGGAGGTCTGTAGAATAATTATACCTAATTGTATATCAAGTAATTCTTTTATCTTATACATATTCTAGATATCCTGAAATAACCTGCAAATAGATCCTTACTAATATTTAATTTATGTATAGGATACTGCCGTCATGGATCGACCCACGGTGCCCTTCTTGACAAAATCAAGGAGGATACTGTGCTTCGACTCTTGCCGACAGAAGAGCACTTATCCTAAAAATGGGAACACCTCAGCACAGGTTCGCCTAGTGAGGTGTTCACAAAACACTACTTTTAACCAATTTACGTACAGTTACGGATCAATAACATTTTTCATATTCTTTATTATACTGAAACTTATTATTTATGTACTTAAACCAATGTAATAATCTGTTAAGTGTATGTTTGCGAATAGAAATAAATAAATAAATAAATAAATAAGTTGGTGCAACACTTTGAACTGCGATGGACGTATGTACATACAAATATCGATCAGTTTCTCAAATTAAAATGTTTACCTTAATGAATACATTGGTATCTTACTCATATTACCACAGTTTAATTTAGATTTTAAGATAAATAATTAAAATGGATTATTGACGGTATCCGTGGTCCGGAAATAAGCCTCTTGACTACGAATATATGATTAAATTGTGTTGTTTCACAATAATTTATTCATTTACAAAGAATACCGAATTATTATTATATCGATTATATTAATATTTATTTAATTTATTAATTTTCAACGCCCTGATGGGCTTTTACATAATAAGTGTAGGTTTTTATTTATTATATTCAATTTGGGAGGCGGGAATGGGTACCGCCGCCCCGGGAACCTTTATTGGATAACCAACACCTCTGCCATAGGTCACCCCAAGTGGTTCGCTACGTTTGGTGATTTAGCAGGGGTGCCCGGGTTCATGGAGTGAGGTTTGTCTAGGTCTCGGAGGCGGATGACCAGGACATACTAAACCCCAGATTCCTACCCACCCCTTAAACCCCTTTTCTTCCCAGAACTCTCCTCTCCTTCCTTTCCTTAAAAAAACCCTCACACAGCATCCTCAAAGATGACATAGACCCTGAGGGAAATTATTTTTCTCAAAGCCTCCTGTGTGGAACTCATGTAAAAAAAAGGTATAATACAGAGGCACAATTTTTAAATAAAAAAATGAACTTGAATAAATAAACATCATATGAATGGTGGGTATAAAGATAAATTTAAGTAAAAATAATGCATTACAAGAAAACAGAAAATTTTTAAGTTGCAGATGGCATGGAAATAATAATATTTTATATGTTAGTAATTACAAAATTTACAGGTGACTGACTAATTGTGATGAATAAATACGTGACAAAGTGCACGATACAGAAAAAGAAAAGGTGAACAAGTTCTTACATTGAAGATAAATACAAAAATATACGCAATAGACCTGTGCGATGCTCCTTAAACATCAACAAATGCTAAAAAGGAATAAACATAGTTCATTTAGTGCCTCCGTACATGACGCTACTTACAAGCTACTCGATCCCCGTGCGCGTATCATGCCCGCCGATCGTAAGTACCCCCCGTACGATTTTGATGGTGCTCGTACACGGCGCTACGCGCGGGCTGTCAGTTTCAAATCTGTTGCACGATACCGACAGTGCTGATCGCTAGCGACGCGTTGCATCATTTGTGTCTGCTACTTATTCGTTTGACGTTTGACAGAAATGATGTCGGAACATGAAAGTAATGTTAAATTTGTTCTGGAAGTGGAAAAAATGCGTGTTTACCAGAATTACTTTACCAGAATATGTAAAAAAAGGATTTAGTGGAGAAGGCTTGGATTGATGTTGGAAAAAAGTCATTTGACATCGCTTGACATCGTGTTAACTCTACGGCTGCACGTGAAAAATGATCAAGTTCAGTATATTTCGGGTAGCGCCATGTACGTAAACCAGCATTAAAGAGTAATATATCTGCAGGGTACTTGTGGTTGCGTCACAATCATGTAGTTTGTAAGTATCTCCATGAACGGAGGTTCTAACGCTTATCAATTATTAAAAAAGAAAAAAACAATATTGTTTATACCATTTGTTTTCTTTTAAAAATTCTGAACGTTTTTGTGTTACTTTTTGTCTTACTATCGAAATAAATATTGTTCATAATAGCCATTAGATTTTTATTGACCCCCCCCCCCCTCATTTTGAGCTCACTTAATTAATGTACGCCCCTTATACGTCTGAGGGAGATGTATGATCAAGATTACGTTTCCTTTAGAGGGGATGCAGACATACGTTTAACGTTGGTCTCATTTTTGACTGTTATTTAGTGTGTAAGAAAGAGTTGCAGCGTTATATATTTGAGAACAAAGGCAAAACCTTAAGTGCATTGACATTTGAAGTTTTCGAATTTTTATACACTCTCACTTCAATATTGTCCTTTTTAACTATACTCCATATTTTCAAAACTACCGCGACTTCAAGTAGTATTAGTAGGGGTTTACGGAGACGTCATGGTGCGGTGTGTGAGAGAGATGCAAGAAAATGATGACTTTTTTTCCTTTGGAGGAAACAGAACTACATTGTATATCTCATCTTTTGATAAAGCTCTAGCAGAACGAATTTGTATTGCCTTTTTTGCTATCACAGTACCGTAAGGCCCTCCGTTCATGGAGATACTTACAATCTACGTAATTGTGACGAAACCACAAGTACCCTGCTGATAAACCACTTTTTAATGCTAGTCTCCGTACACGGCGCTATCCGAAATATACTGAACTTGATTATTTTTCACGTGCAGCCGTGGAGTGAACACGTTGTCATGCGATGTCATATGACTTTTTTTTCAACATCAATCCATGCCTTTTCCACTAAATCGTTTCTTACGTATTCTGGTAAAGTATAGTTATGTGAACATGCATTTTTTCCACTTCCAGAACAAATCTAACATTACTTTCATGTTCCGACGCCATTTCTGTCAAACGTCAAACGAATAAGTATCAGACACAAATGATGCGAGCGTCGCGTGCGATGAGCACTGTCGGTATCGTTATACTGATTGGAAGCCGACAGCCACCGCGTAGCGCCGTGAACGGGCACCAGCAAAATCGTACGGGGGGTACTTACGATCGGCGCGTATGATACGCGCACGAGGATCGAGTAGCTTGTAAGTATCTCCGTGAACGGAGGCACTAAGCGTGAAACTTCTGTAATTATAAATTCAATTATCGTGCAGTTTAGAATTTTTAAACAATTTGTGAGCCTCTTAATAATTAAACTCGTTACTAATTCATTACTCATTATTTTTGTAATTGAAATTTCAAAAAAATATTTATATGAGTTTTCGGTTTTACGTCTGTTGTTTTCCAGTATTTTTTAAAATTACTTTTCTATGTTTTGTTAATTCCTAGAACTAAACTGGCTGACTTTTGCTAATTAATCATGTATGTTTAGTTTAAATTTAGAGAACGAGGTAGAATGAAACATTGGCCGCTTTGATGATGAGATCACTTTTCAAGGCTATTGATGGAGATTGTGTGGGCGAAGGTTTCGCTGCTTATGCGCCTGAACTGTTTTTTTTTGTGTATTATTCGATGTCATGATTCGTTAAGATTTATTAGTATTATCTTCTTCTTCAATCTATACTGATAGGTATAACCTTCAAAAGTTAATACTATAACATTTTTATCTTAATACCTTTATAAAACAAAGTCGGGTTAGTTACGCCATTTTTAACTCGAGAACGGCTTGACCGATATTTATGATCTTTGATTTGTTAGATTTGTCTCCGCCCCGAATAGCAGAATAGCTATTAAAACATCGGAAAAATTCTCTAAAAAAATAATTATGAAAAAAAATTTCCTCATGCATTTTGCATGGAATGAATTTTCATCTTTTGAAAGAGCTGCAGGAATATTGTGATAAGTATAATATTGAAAAGTAAGCGAATTCCCAAAAATTTAAACATCAATGCGCTGATTGTTTTGCTTTTGTTTTTAAACTTATCATCTCTCTTTCTTATACACTAAATGTCAACAGGCGAAAATGGGACAAACGGTGAACGTATGTCTGCACCCCTCCAAAGGAAAGATACAATCTAACTAATATTTTAAACACGAAAGTTTGGTTGATGTATGTGTATTTCCTACTCTTTCACGCAAAAAGTACTGAATGGATTTAATGAAACTTAACGATAATATAGCTCATCATACATCAGAATAACATACAAGCTATATATAAAAGCTCTGGCGTTATGAAATTTGTATAAATGAAAATGTGTGTATTTATGAGGATGTGTATGTGAGGAAAGGCAGAGGAAAGGGGAACGGGGAGGTGGGGTTCACGGAGAGGGAAGAGACGAGGGAGGGGGAAGGCGGGGAAGGTGGAAGTGAACGGGGACGCACGGGAAAGGACATGTAGGGAGAATCTCAATTTATTTATTTGAATGGCATTGCGATGCACGCACCAGCTACTATAAATATATATCTAAATGTGGCCACACTACATTTTGATAGTGTCCTTGAATGCCGAAAAAGTTATCACAATAATAAAAAAATTTAATGGGCTTACTAATAATATTGTCAAATTTGATTTATTTTACATCCTACCGGTAATCTGCCGCAATCCAGTATCTGCTATCCGTCCATGAATGGACAAACACTGATTCGGCGATGAAGAGCATGTTCATATTGTACAATATGAAGGTACATCAAGTTGATTAAGCACAAGTCAACATCAACTTGAACATGCAATATGCACACATCGACATCAGCCTTCATGAGCATTGAATACCGCTGCCTTACCGCTTGTATGGGCGATATTATCTCTATGTGCAATATAGGATCCAGATTTGATTTGACTCAAACCAAAGCATTACCTAACTACTATTTAGAAGATGGTACCGACTATTTTTTTTTAATTTTACTTAATTTATTGCTTTGATGGTTACATAATTTGAGGATTTTTCGACCACCATACTAGGCACGTGCCCATGGTGGTCGATTTTACATACAGTGCATTAACATTTTAAGCAATAATAATAAAATGAAATATAAAGGATTATAAAAAATATAAAATAAAGAATATAAAATAACATAGTATTAAAGTATATATATTTTTTTATTAATTTATAAATATAAACATATACATGTAACATATTTATGAGTAATTATATTTTCAGGTTACAATCGAAATAAACAGAAATCATTAAATACTAAAATGCGACATTGATCAGAAACTGTTATCATGTATTTAATCTTATATATAAAAATCTCGTGTCACGGCTTGACCGATTTTAATGATATTTTTTATGTATATTTGGTAGGCATGAGAATCGGTTTTAAAATATATTTCATACCGTTAGAGGATTAGGGTGCCCCTATCCAGAAAAAAAATATCTATTTTTTTTTGCTATTTTTTTGTATTTTTTTTATTTGGCACAAAAAATACCTATAACCCCAAATTTTAACCCGCCTACCCCCACCTCCCATTTTTTAATCCCGATTTTAGTATTTTTGTATGAACAAATTTAACCTTCTTTCGTATTTTAAACAGAACGAAATTATTTATGTTGTTGAATGACAGATCCGCCTCATCGAACTTTCATCCATACGTGCGCAAGACATTCACGAGAAGCGTCTCGCGTCATTTTGATATTTCATTCGGTGTCATGTTCTCGCGTGGGCAAACCATCGAGATTATTTGTGTTGGCTAAAGACGGACTGACAAAAAATATCGTACACTAAATTGCTCTTCGAAATTCATATTGATTTTCTTTATTTCATTTTCCTACTTTAGTTGGTGTTTTTTTTGTTTTTATAGGCGGTCATCGTCTACAGCGCTCCATTCCTCTTTCTGTCATAGATTCCATCCCCATACACAATACATTCGTTATTTTTTATTTAACAACCAAAATATTCACTAGAAATAATTTATATAGCAGAACAACGTTTTCCGGGTCAGCTAATATAATATATTAAATAGATGCTTTTTAATTATTTTCATTTTCTTCCCTTTACACACGAGTAAGTTAATACTCTCGTAAAGGTTATATTTAGTGACCGACCAAAGGTTCGGTTTCGGTTTCGGCAAGTTTCGGCAAAAAAATCTAGTTTCGGCATCAGTTCCGCTTTCGGAACCTTCGGCCTTATCGAAAATCGGCGTTCGTGAATTATCGCGCGTCATTCGGTTAACTTCGAGTGAGTTTGTGACCCGCCATCATCGGCTGGTTCACCGGCTGGTCCGGCGTGATTGTGTTGTGAGTTTATGTGTTATTTCTCTCTTGTTTTATAGCAGTTGTTCGCGCCTTTATTGTTACATGTTGCCTTTTGAAACTACCTATTTGGTGCCCTCTGCCTCAGTTGAATTTACCTCGCCGCACAGGACAGAAGTCCTAAAACCGCACCGCCTTTACAGTTTTTAGTAATCAAACCGCAAAGTGAACTTTAAATCTCGCAGCTATTCGCAAGTACCATCGCCACGCGTCATCCATTCTCGCTTATTATTTCGCGATCAAACGTTCATTCCCAATCGCCATTCCCTTCCATCTCTCCCATCTCTCCCAAACTAACATACCTACCTTTCCAGTGAACACTGAACGAAGAGGGAAGCAGTCTGGGTAAGTGCGATGAAAATATAATAAAATAGGTAAATTAAGAACCGCAATTTTACAGTCCACAAAACGCAGCATTTGATCCCTCGATCTTGAGAGGGATCATTTGCTACCCGCCGCAACATTTGGCCATTCGAGCCGCATTACATCGATGTATTTATTTTATTATATTTACGGAAGGATTCAATGAGCAATATTCGTTTGAAATCATTATTACAATACCTACCCGCAATTTGAGATTGTCAGTGTCATATTGTCACACCTACCTGCCATTTGAACTTATAGTTTCTACCCGCTATCCAAAATTATCACAATATCTACAAGTTATTCATTTGATATTTTGGGTCATTATTTTATTCTTGTCAAGTATTGTTGTCGAAAATTTATACGCCGCATATCGCATAAACTTACCATTATTATTTATCTTTTCGATTTATTGTGGTATAGTTAACTAGGTACTATTGCTAACTGGTAACTACTTGCTCACTGGAATAGTCACAAATATCTACATAGATACCAACGTACGTATTTACTTATGAACATCGCGTATTTATGAGTTATTAAGATATTTACAATATAATTAATTATTTCGTAAATAACTTGTCCACTGTGTTGTATCACCGTTCAGTACACCAACTCAGTAAGGCAAAAACCGCACTGTTGCACATTATTTTCTAAATAATTAAAACTTTAGTTTACAAATATTTCTAAAAATGGAGGACCAATTAAAAGGACAATTAGTTTTACTAAAAGGTAAAAGCGAAATTATTCTAAAAAGGGTTAAAAATATAGCTGTGCTTGCAAAAAACTTGCCAGCTAGTTTCGAAGCATCGCGTTCATTTGAATTTTTTATGTCAGAATCTGAGAGTATAACGGAAATTAAAAATAAATTTGAATTAATTATTGATCAAATTAACGAGAATACGGTTACGTTAAACCCAAATTCTGAACCAGATTATTCGAGTTGGGAACAATTTGAAGAATTATACACACGTATTCTACGCACAAGAAACAATTTAAAAACAAATTTAGCTACAGAGCCGAAAGCGTCTACAAGTGCATGTGCTGCTAATAATAATAATTCTATTAAGCTACCTTGTATCGAGCTACCCACCTTTGACGGTCGCGCCGAAAATTGGAATCTGTTCTATGAGATGTTTAAAACAAATGTTCATTTAAATCAACAATTATCTGATTCCCAACGCGTTCAATATTTGATTGGAAAATTAACTGGAACCGCGAAAAATGTTACGTCAGGTTTAATGCCAACTGGAGACACGTACAAAATAATCTGGGATACGCTAGTTAATAAATATCAAGATAAGCGATCACTTGCCACGCACTACCTGAATAATATATTTCATTCCAAAACCGTAACACACAACGCAAATAGTTTGACAGCTTTTATAGAAAAATATTCAGCATCCATCGCCGCGCTAAAACAATTAGAAATAGAGGATCTTTCGGATTTTATATTACTGCAATTCGCTTTACAAAAATTAGAGTTGCAAACTGCTCAAGCATTTGAGCTCTCAGTTCGAGAAATTGAAATTCCCACCTGCAAGCAATTGGTATCGTTTGTACAAGATCAGGTCAAAATTCTGCAACGAACATCAACAACTCGTGGACCTAACACCGCTAATATAAATACAACCAGTTCCGGTGGAACTGCACGCACAACTCAACCCCGCACAAATCATACTTACATAAGTACGCAATCGAAATGCTTTTATTGTCAAAATGAGAGCCATACGCAACTGTACACTTGTACACAATTTTTGAAATTATCACCAAAGGAAAGGTTTTCCTTCGTAAAGGAAAAATCTTTGTGTTTTAATTGTTTAAGCCCGCAACACACGTCTACAAGATGTAAATCAAAAGGCACTTGTCATAAGTGCCATGGCAAGCACCATACGCTCCTTCATTTTGAGAAATCCAGTCACGCGAACACCAACACATCCAAAGTAGAAACTCAACCTAACGAGTCAGAACCCTCGGTATGTACCATGTCAGCAACCACTCGACAAGGTGCAACTACTGAAGTACTTGCTACAGCCAAGGTTCACACTGTTGATCGAAACGGTGAAGAGAATACCGTTCGCTGTCTTTTAGACCCAGGCTCACAAAAGCATTACATAACATCACATTGTTGTGAACAATTAGGCCTGGCGGTTAGACCAGGAACGCGCCTTGCAGTCCAGGGCTTAGGTGGCAAAACGCAATCAATAAAAGGAAGTGTCACATTAACAATTCAATCTAGGATTGATCCCTATTTCAAATACTCCATAACCGCTCTAGTTTTAGATAAAATTACCGCTAATTTACCTACTTGCAAAGTGGACTTGACGTCATATAAGTTCATAAATATTCCGCTGGCAGACGACACCTGGGCAATGCCTGGTCCAATTGATTTGCTAATTGGCGTTAGTCTGTTCTCTCAACTGTTGTTACCAAATAAGGTAATCACCCCCGGTTTTCCAGTCGCCATTCAAACCACATTAGGCTATGTTTTCATGGGTGACGCTCCAGTAAATTCTCAATCAAACACCACTTTAACTTTCTGCGCTACGCACGAAATTGAGAATTTAGTTCAAAAATTCTGGGAAATCGAAGATATCGGTTCGGAACCGGTTCACAGCCTCGAAGAAAAGGAAGCTGAGAACATTTTTAAAAGCACCACAACTCGCCTTGAGGACAGTTCTTATGAAGTGGCTTTGCCATTCAAAGGCAACCCGTGTGACTTAGGTGATTCATTGCAAGCTGCGCAAAATCGGTTTTATGCACTAGAGAGAAAATTTAAGCATCTGCCAGAATTAAAACCGCTCTATGATGAAGCGATCAGAGAACATATTCATAAAGGTTATCTATCCCAGGTAGAAGCTTTACCGTCAGAAAACGCGTACTACATTCCGCATCACGCAGTTAGGCGTGAGGATAAAATGACCACGAAAGTGAGAGTGGTTCTTGACGCAAGCGCAAAAACAAAAAATGATTTATCTTTAAATGACATTTTACACACCGGACCAAGCCTACAAAATGATTTATTTTGCATTCTTCTGAATTTACGCCTTTTTCATATCGCAATTTCCGCCGACGTTCGTCAAATGTATTTATGTATAAATGTTCGCAAAGAAGATCGTCGTTATCAACGAATTTTATATAGATTCGATCCGCAAAAGCCGCTTCAGGCTTATCAATACAATCGCGTGGCATTTGGCCTTAAGTGCAGCCCGTTCTTAGCTCTTCGAGCAATCAAACAGTTAACGTTAGATGAAGGCGCTCGCTTCCCTATGGCAAGGGATATTATCAATCGTGACGTTTATGTAGACGACAACGCTAGCTCTGCTTTAAATGAGCAAGAAGCTATCCGCGCGGCTGGAAAGTTGATTGAGCTCTTCCAGTCAGGAGGATTCCAACTCACTAAGTGGGCATCCAATTACAGCAAAGTATTAGAAAACATTCCATTGGAACTTCGCTTGTCGCGAAGTGTAACTTTCGATAGTGATGCATCGCTAAAAATCCTTGGCCTACGCTGGCATCCTTCGGATGACATTTTCGCATTTGAAGTCACTCCAGACAATCGAACTTGTACCAAACGCAATATTTTATCATCTGTCGCTAGACTCTTTGACGTGATGGGTCTGGTGGCGCCTATAATTGTACAAGCCAAGCTTCTGATAAAGGAGCTGTGGATTTTAAAAATCGATTGGGACGAAACCCCACCCACGACTATATCACGCCAGTGGCAGCAGTTCAACGCAGAATTGCCGTCAATATCGTCAATTCGGATTCCACGTCATGTAGGAGTCGCTGAAGGATGCACGTTAAAACTCGTTGGGTTTGCGGATGCGAGCGAAAAGGCATACGGAGCAGTGATATACGCTCAGGTGACCACTCCTGATAACCGAATTGAGGTTCAATTAGTTTGCGCCAAATCAAGGGTAGCACCGTTAAAGGTCGTCTCCTTAGCACGCTTAGAATTATGCGCAGCATTATTGTTATCGCAACTGTTGAAAAGGGTAATTGATAATTCCTCCGCGAGGTTTATTGATCATTCAATATTTGCCTTTTCTGATTCGACTGTAACTTTAAGTTGGATTCATTCATCACCTCACCGCTGGCAAACCTTTGTTGCCAATCGTGTAGCAAAAATACACGAAAATTTGCATAGTAGTCATTTTTATCATGTCGCAGGTGCTGAGAACCCTAGCGACTGTCTGTCGAGAGGTATGCTACCATCACAATTGATGGCAAATGATATTTGGTGGAATGGTCCAAAATGGCTTTGCCAGCCGTATTCCGAGTGGCCTATTGCGCCATTTAAGCACACAAATTCGGAACAGTTACCGGAATTGAAAACCAATCAGTATGAACCGCCAATTACTTTTGGCATGTGTTCTCGCGTAGCTGATCCACCAGAAATCAAACCTCGCAACCTTGAAGCGCTTGTATCATCTCAAATTGTACCTAATTCAATTATTAGCAAATATTCTTCGTTTAATAAATTGCAACGCGTAGTCGCATGGATAATGCGTTTCGTTAATAATTGTCGTAAACTTCCTGGTACGGATAATACAAACTCAACTTATCTTAGCTCTCGTGAATTTAATGACTCGCTTTTGAAAATCATACGCATAGAACAGGAAACATATTTTTCTGTCGATATACGTAACATGCGAAATAACGTTCCATGTTCAACGTACATTCTAAACTTCAAACCTTTTCTTGATAGCCACGGTATTATCAAGGTGCGCGGTCGACTCAAGTACTCAAATCTGTCATACGGAAACAAATTTCCCATCTTATTACCGAAAAGCTGTCTTTTAGCTTATTTAATTATAGGTTATTATCACAAATTATATTTTCATGTAGGCCCGCGAAGTCTTCAATTCACTATTCAGCAGAAGTTTTGGATAATGGCGGCACGAAATAAGATTCGTTCACAACTTTCGAAATGCATTGTTTACCATAAGATAACATCTTCAGCATCACCACCTCCGTTAATTGCTGATTTACCACATGTATGTCTAAACTGATATACAGGGGTATATCTAAAATAGAAATACTTATTCTATTTCAATTTTTTTATTTTTTTTTGTTTTGCTTGGCGACCATTGGGGTCTTTGCCTTCGATTGTTGTTATTTTATTTCTTTATATTTTTGGATGCTTATGCTCAATTTGTTTTATTTTCAAACGTCAATTGTTCATTGAATCCTATCGCATCGCGTTTCTTTTTTTTTGTATTTGTCTTTTTCTTTTGACCACTTGGTCAAGGCGGGGGGGCATGTTCGCGCCTTTATTGTTACATGTTGCCTTTTGAAACTACCTATTTGGTGCCCTCTGCCTCAGTTGAATTTACCTCGCCGCACAGGACAGAAGTCCTAAAACCGCACCGCCTTTACAGTTTTTAGTAATCAAACCGCAAAGTGAACTTTAAATCTCGCAGCTATTCGCAAGTACCATCGCCACGCGTCATCCATTCTCGCTTATTATTTCGCGATCAAACGTTCATTCCCAATCGCCATTCCCTTCCATCTCTCCCATCTCTCCCAAACTAACATACCTACCTTTCCAGTGAACACTGAACGAAGAGGGAAGCAGTCTGGGTAAGTGCGATGAAAATATAATAAAATAGGTAAATTAAGAACCGCAATTTTACAGTCCACAAAACGCAGCATTTGATCCCTCGATCTTGAGAGGGATCATTTGCTACCCGCCGCAACAAGTAATATCAAAAAAATAAATTATTATATTTTCACATACTTCAGTTATTGTTTTTTATTATTATTTCATTTAACACGTGTAATAAGAATGTTGTGATTTTAAACGCAATTAAAATAAAAAATACTCAAATAATGAGGTCTTTCCTATATAACGTAAGTGTTGATTATTGGCATTTTTTTGTTCCAAGAAGTAGTTAAGAGGAACGTTTGCGTGGCTCGTTTCTGCCCGTTTCATACAAGTCTTAATTATGGATTTGCGATCAGAATACCCAACCAAACTTAAAAATTATTTTTGTTATCAAAAGGTATATCAAATATCTAGTACGGATGTGAGCTACTTTATTTATTTTTACTTTAAACTAGCTGGGTTACCCGGCTTCGCTCAGGCTAACATTCGAGAGTGCTCTGGAATGTTTCACGTTGATGTTCCCGATTCCCTATTCCCGAACATTCCAAAATTTTCTAGAATGTTCCGAGATGTTCTGCAACGTTTTGGAATGCTCTCAAAAACTCTGACTGGGGTGTCCGGTTTCGCTCAGGGAGTTGAAAAAATTACCATAATTTAAAAAAGGCCTAAACTTTAAAATTTTCATATTGGAAATGTGAATTGGCTCAAAAATACACGCCTGCGAATATTCGATTAAAGTACCTAAAATAGAATAAACTTAAAATTTTAAATACAGATTCCTTTTCTTAAAAATTGTTATAAAACTGTATCTTAACTTTTTATTGCAATCACAAATTAATTTAAAATTAAATGTGTAATGTTCACAATTTTGTTTTAAAATTAAATGTGTCGGATAATTTGCGTCTGCTGTGATTAGACGGGTCAAATTAAATTTGTATTTGCCGAATTAAAACTACACCCAGAAAATGAAAATGGTTTCTCTTTGATTCTGGCAGCACATACATAATCTACAACTAGAATTTTAAAACTGCACTTCGAATAAAATAATGGTCGATTTCGAAAAGTATCAGCAGATGAATATCAGAGTGAATCTGTTTGCGAGTTATCAGCTTTAATTAGTATTACTCTCATAATATGCGTACGGTTTTCCTACGAATTGCGACCCCTTGAAAGTGACGCCCGGGGCGAGCCCCCCCCCCCCCCCCCCCCCCTCCTGTGCTTATTGTCCTTTCTGAAAGTTTCAACAGAGAAATTTTATCCAGGAGGTAATTGTAATCAATATTTTGTACAGGAATATGCAATTTAAAGTTTATAAACCTTAGAAACTTACGTCGAATCTTTTCGATGTTGTCTGAATGAATATTGAAAAAGGAAGACCATAACATAGAGTTATATTCATGTTGGCATCTGACGAGGGTTTTATATAACATGATAAATGTGCCTGAAGTGTACCTGAAGTGAAGGCACTTTCAATTCTTGAAATAATCTGATAGTGGGGTAATCACTTGGTTTTTTTTAAATATATTTATTAATACTCTTTGGATGATTTCTAAAGGCAAGAGAGAAGTTTTGAAAGCGCCACCCCAGCCAACAATTCCGTATTGTAAAACGGATTGAATTAGAGAAAAATAGATGGTTCTTAATGGTCTAAATTTTAATACTTTTCGTATTGTAATAAAAATGTACAATAATTTTCTTGACCTTTCTTCTGGTGCATTGATTGTAATTGGTAAACACTTTATGTAACTATCTATAATTACACCGAGAAATTTTACATTTGTTTTACCAGTGAGTGAGTGAGAGCAGTCGGGTTTACCTAGATATGAATTTGTATTACATTTATATGAACGTTCCCTAGGGTGGTCCAGGTCCATATAGTAAAATATATATACATATATATATGTGGGTGTATATCGTCACCTCCTTGATCTGTTACACCTACAATTCCTATTATGCGTAAAAAAAATCAGCCCCCTATCTTATAGTCAAGGGTGTGCACATCGAATTAGAAGTTTCTGACAAAAAGTTCAGGATTTTAAGTAAAACACGTAATTTAAGGTTTATCATTGATTATTACAAGTATTTTAATCAAATAAGTATACAGGTATTTATTTAAATATGAACAAAATTTGGTAACAAAGCAATATTTAACATAATATTAGTCGCAATCTTTCAAAACAATGTTTGTTTACCCCTTTTTGGATGTTTCAGTAGAAACGATTTTTCTGTTTTGTTGAAGGATGTGAAGTAAAAATTGGTTTTCTTCCTCATTATCAGTGAGTTTCGTGTTGTAATCTTCAAATAGTTTAACACCTTTCTCCGCTGTACCATTAACAGCACGCAAATTTTAGCAAACGCAGCTTTTGCCTTGAAGGTAATCAACATTGTCATTCCAAGTCTCAGGAGGTAATTGCAAGAAAGAGTCCTTGATATCAATAACGTTTTAAGAGAGTTTTCAACATTATTTGTCCTTGATATCAAGGACTAACCTCTGAGGCAAGCTTAGCAGAATCATCTCGTACTGAATGATTACCGCCATCAGAATTTATTTTTTGAACAATGGCCTGTTTCACAGCATCAGACAGCTTGTCAGAAAACAAGGTAAATGAAACTAGTTCATTTGACAAATACCATAAGTGACGCTCTAAAACTTAAAATTTTAAGCTCTTCCAAAAGAGTAAGTCATTTACTGGTGCATCTGCTGCCAAAGGCGCTTCGATCCAAACTTTGGTGTAGATAAGCACCAGTTTTTCTTCTTTTTGGTTAGTTTAAATTCTTGTAAATAAAAAGAGAAAAATCTTCAAAGCATACAGCAATTTCTCAATCCAACGAGCAATCGGACCTTGAGTGCACCAATGTATCTTCGCAGGTGGTTTGTTAAAATCAATCATGGTATTTATTAGCTCTTCGTAATCATCGCGAACTTGATTCTATCCAGATAGAACGGATGTGAGAGTCTCAATATCAAGATAATCGTAGTGCTATTTCGGTAATGTTTCCCAAATATCGCTGAATCTTTTGAAAAGTGGGATTTGAAGAGAGCTTGATGGCCCAAAACACAGAGTAAATATTTTTGATAGCATTATTTCAAATACGTGATGGCGACAAGCATGGCATAAAAGATCACGTTCTGACTTTTCTTCTAAAAGGGAACCAGCTCCCCTTTTTGCATCGGTGTTAGAAGCAGTAGGGTCAAAACTCATAGCCCAGACTTTATTTGTGACATTCCACTGTTGCATTGTGTCAAAAACAGTATCAGATATTTGTTCCCCCGTTCCTGCAGTAAGTTTAGGTACTCCTTAGAGGTTATTGTTGATTGAGGTCATAATCATCTTACGTTCTCCTCTTTGATCGATGAGAAACGCGCTTTCTTCCGCAATTTTTATCAAATTCAAAGCGCTTGCATGGGCAATATCAAAAACTCGCTTTTTCTTGGTGCTTCAGAATTTTTTCCTCTATATTTCTTCAATAGCAGCCAGTTCTTATGAAACTTAATCAGTTTTCAATGCAGTGATTTTGTTGTCTGGTCGGAATACTAGATTTACTCAATACTTCTATAAGTTCTTTAATAAGTGCATGCGCGGAATCCTTCACATTTTTGTATTAATTTAGTATGTGGTGATAACGGAGTAAAACTTGCCGAAGAGTAGAAAGTTGGTAAGCCTCATCAATGGCTCAATATCTCGAACCCCAAGTAGAAAAAAATCGTCTTTTTTTCGAGTAGATGAACACATTTTATTATACTGATTCACTTCACAGTCTAACATCACAGGTAAGTATCAACACTGTTTAAATGTGTCCATAAAACTCTTCAGTAGTTTATTTTAATATTTATTTAATAGTTTGACACACGAAACTGTCCTGAAACAAAAAGTAAAAATTAATCATTTTACACAAAAAAACATAAACAACACTCGATTGAGCTCTTTCTACTTTAGCTATCTCGCTGAAATTTTACTATGTTATTACTATGAATACATGTTACAAATCACGGGCTGGCCAAATGAAAAATAATTTTTAAAAATTGAACAAACTTAACGTGCACATATGTATAATTCTCAGGGATGGCAATTTTTTAGAGGTGAATGATATTACAAATGTTTTATCAGTATTTATCGATAGTAAGTTTTGAGCTAACCATTTATTTTTTTAAATTTATGTCTAGCTCAGCCGTTCTCTGAGTTTCGTTCCAGGTTACACCCTCAGTTAAAATCGCTGTGTCATCAGCAAATGAGATAAGTTTTGACTTAAATGGTGAGTTTAAAAATATCAATGACATAAATGTTAAAAATAATTGGTCCCACTACCATTCCCTGCGGGATGCGAAAATTCGTGGTCTGTGAAACACTCATAATCAGCCCTGATGAAGCTTGAGATAAGCGAAACCCGGTTGGCTGTCATTTATTTATTCGAAATAAAAAGTGTATTTTTTTTCATTTCATATGTCAAATAAGGTTTTTATTTTATTAATTTACAACTTCGTAAACTCTAAGACTGAATTTGTTCAATACGATGACGGAAAATTGTCATCGTCCCGGCCTCATTTCAGAATGAATTTTCGGTATGAACTGTTTGTGAAAGTATTTCTTGCAGGAATCGCCCGAAGTGCTCGATCTTTATTATTCACAGATAAATCAAATTACTACCTTTTCGTCTGTGATATCTTTTTAGAAGAAATCAACGCAATTTCATTTTTGAACACAGTTTTAAATGGAACTTTTCTCCTTTTCTTTTTTTGGTTTAAAATTTTTCGGCAACTTCGGAAGATCTACAGTCTCTCGTATCTAGGATGAACGAAGTATGTATGAAGAATGAGTTAATGATGAATGTAAGTAAGTCTAAAGTCATGGTGTTTGAAAGAGAGAGTACGAAAACAGTATGCAGCATAGTTGTGAATGATGAATACTTGGAGCAGGTGGATGAGTTTGTGTATCTGGGTAGTATGTTTACGAGAGATGGGAAGGCTGAAAGAGATATTGAAAGAAGGGTGAATGCCGGTAATTCCATTAATGGTGGACTGAATGCCGTTGGCGCAAATAAAAAACTGTCAAAAAAAGCGAAGCTAGCAGTCCACAATGGAGTCCTGGTACCTACCCTGATGTATGGCAGTGAGGCATGGAACTGGCAGAGGAAGGATGAAAGTAAACTGAATGCTGTTGAAATGAGATCCCTGAGACGTATGTGTGGTAAAACAATGTATGATCGTCTGAGAAATGTGGATATCCGCAATGAATGTAAGGCTGATGTAAGCATAATGAGTAAGATTAAGAAAGGGACCCTCAGATGGTTTGGGCATGTAGAGCGAATGAACGAAGAAAGTAGTGTAAGAAGAATATACAACGCGAATGTGAATGGTAGAAGAAGTCGGAGACGCCCGAGGAAGACATGGGACGATCAAGTGAATCAGATACTTGAGTCGGGCCATGTCAAAAGTCAGAATAATAGAAGAGAATGTATGAGATAATGTGAGTGAGGCAAAGAGTGTGTGCCAAGACCGAGTTGTTTGGCGGTCCGTCCTCTCTACCCCTGCGGGGAAACGGCGTGATGGTTAGTTAGTTAATTAGTTAGGCAACTTCATTTTTCTTGGATGTACTTATATATCAAAATCCTTCATATTACTTTCCTCATTCCATGGTTAGTTACTTTCATTTCAGGTGATGTAGGGAAGGGGAGAACCAATTTCGGATTTATATTAAAATTTTTGCTCAGTTGATGATTTCGATGGATTATGACTATGTTGGATTTTTATTTTATATCAATATAGGTATCTGTAATGTAAACAGCTTCTCCTGATATCTTTCCAGTCCCTTGGGTGCGATTTCTTCTCTTGGCTCAAGAATTTCTGAGACAAGACACGTCTGTCTGTCCTTAGGTATAACAACCCATCAGTTAGAGACTACCATAATACGGGCATGTGCCTAGCGTGGTAGTCGAATCACCTGTAAAAACTGTATAAAAATGTATGTGATGAATAAAGAAAAAAAAAAGAAAAAAAAAAAAAAAAGTTCACAAAAAATAAAATACAAAATTATATGCATACAAGAAAACAGTTAACTTTCGAAATAACTGGACATACCTATTCCTCATCGCGTTAAGAGGAGCGGAACGGCTCCTTCAGGCCCGTTTTATACAAATCTTAATTATGGATTTGAGATCAAAATACCCTGCCAAACTGAAAAATTATTTATTTTTTAAAAGGTATACAGGAAATATAAAATTAAAATAATAAAGTGAATTATTTTGATGGGTATAAATTTAATTTACAAATTACCTATTTATGTCGAAACAAAAATTTGTCGTTTATATATTAAAATTACTACCCAAAAACTCATTTTAAACGAAGTTTTATATTTTATTTCATTTTTCATCATATTTTTTAAATTAATACATTAAAATAATTTTTTTAAAGTTTTTCATTGCACAAATAATTGCCCAAGTTGCCTCTAGAATCATGAAACATTAAAATCTTTAATGGCCTGTACTTTGTAATTGAAAGCAAAAACAAATAAAGCAGCTCATATCCGTACTACGTATTTGATAGATATATGCAGAAACGAGCTACACAAACGTTCCCCTTAATACTTTTTGGAACAAAAAAATTGAAAATAATCAATACTTACTTAATATGGGAAGGACCTCATTAATTGAGTATTTTAATTTTAATTTCGTTTACAATCACAACATTCTTATTACACGTGTTACGAAGTGAAACAACAGAGCTGCCATTTCGTAAATGTACTTTCCCACTTAAATAAATCAATCCTTTCGCTACTGTTTTTACAGCTATTTTAGGATGATGTCTTGTCGTAGAAATCTAAAGTGTCCAAAGGTACAAGCGTCCATAGGTACAACACTTGACTCTACTGAATTCTGAAAACAAAAAAATTAAGTGTGCAGTTCAACAAGTTGAAACCTTCAGAAAACTAAAGACAAGAGTGAGGAGGCTACAAAGCACCGCACAAAGAGGATACCGATTATTCTATCTCATTCTCTCGCAGGCTAATTCCTCTAGATGTCATGTACTTACACACTCTCTTTTTATCTCTTTTTAATGTCGCTTTTTCATTTCATCGAGTTTCAAATCACAACGGTTCTAAAGAAGTTTTCACTTTTTAAAAAAAGTGGGAGGAGCTTACATACGAATTGAGTCGAAATTTGAACTCCCCCCATTTGTGTTTTAAATAATCTTGGTATTTGAATTTCACTTTTGTTTGTTTGACGCAGAATCTTGGAAGTGGAATTTAACCCACTTACCGATATCCGATTGAGCTGAAACTCGGCAAGAAGACTCTTTGTCTATGACAAATCATTCTACCAACTACTGACATCATCCAAAATACATCGACATGTACGCACTTTTCTTAAATTCGAAGAATATAAGCACTTATACGAAATAAATGTCGGTTTTAAAAATCAGAATTTGACGGGGTTAGTAGTGAAGTTGTTTCCCATCTGGGAGGAATGGTTCAAACCTCAGTCAAACCATTTTTTATTTTATTTTATAAAACATTGAAAAGGGATGTACTATAGTAAAAAAAAACTTTTACGGATAGATTTTTATTTTATTTTGAGGAACCGGTTCCAGTAATACAGAACATTGTTTTGATTTTGAATCGGTTCTACATCGGTTTCAGGTGACTGCATCAACTGCATCTCCGGCAACTGTGCGTCTCTATAAGGTCCTAAAACTTGTTTTATTTATTTCCATATCAATAATAAATTATAGTTTATATCGGATTTCTTTGCAGCTTCACTTCATATTTACACGAAATATAAATCAAAGTAATTGTATTTTATTGCGTCGATTTTATAAGTTGCATTTATAATTTTATAGCCGAGTGTGCCTCATAATTTTTTTCCCCCGAATAGAAATGGGGGGCATGCCTTAGTTACATTTCTCCCTGTCTATATAGATATGGAACCTTACCATCGAGTAGTATTATTAATTTCCATGTTTCCATCTGTAGAAAAATAGGCCATGAGCAATCAGCTGTTGATGATGTTGATCTACCGTAGGAAATGTTTTCTATGGCTGTCTATGCCTGTCTATGACTTTTCGCACTTGTCACTTGCCTGCGTTTGACAGCGAGTTGGCGGTCGGAATAATTCTTGTTATTTATTCCATTTCATCTGTATTCAATAAGTAGTATTCATTTAGTGTATATAGTTTAAACAATTAACGATGTCGTCGAGGATCCGGTTAGTAGAGTTTTTCTTTGGTATATTATATTGAAATGGTCGTGACTTTTCATGACTTATCACAAACCGTTTATTTCTCAGGAGCGATGTCGAGCATATATTCGAATGCTTCTGTGAAGTAATCCACCAGAAGGGAGCCAAGGAGCCCAATAAACATATCGTCAGCATATTTCCGGAGGAATTTTCAAATGATTTTTTGAAATGCATACCAGAATTCACATTCCCCTGTCAAATGGAATTGTAAGTACATACCTCTTGCAAACTTCAATAAAAATAATGTTTTTCGTTTTGAAATGTGGATCAAATAAATACCAATGCTCGATTATGAGGCGTTTGATACCTGCTGGCATTTAGCATTAGCAAGACACACTGATCTTTCAATTTGTCATCTGTAGTGGCTGAGGACAAATTCAGCAGAAAATAGAGGGCGGGAGAGGGAGTGCATTCATAAGTAAATTAATAACCAATAGATAGATCGCCGGGTTAATTCAAAACCTCGCGAAATTACTTTTGTAAGTTATACATATTTCGGGCTACAAGTTAATATTTAATTTGCAAAAACACAACAATGGCATTTCAGCAAGCTCACAGCTTGACCAATTTTATGCTACATTCTTTTATACTAAAATCACCTCAAGAGCGCTTTATACAGTTGTTGCTGTGCGTTTACTATTGTAGTTTTTTAGTTGTAAATACCATTGTAAAAACTCTTCTTCACATCGACACTGGCTTGTAAACACAGCGATGAAATTGCTACTTAACATTATTGACAGATGTCAGAAAAATTCGTATTATTTTTCAAGTGTTTCGTCATAATACTAAAACTAGTAATTTTTATCAAAACATGAGCATTTATCAACAATTTGAGCTATCATTGGCAAGTGAATCAACTGGAGTAAATATACCTGGTTGACTTACTCGTATCAACAAAATAAGTAATAAATTTTTTAAATTTTTTTCAGTAACGCCGTTCAACATTTTTCCTTCGCTTTGACATCTATAGACTCAACTTGGACCTATGGGTTTTGTCGCCACGAACCCTTCACTCAGAGAGCTCTGGTTATTGTGTCACACTTTCCATATCACGATGCCTTTTATGAGTAAGCTTGACTTTATTTACCTTTACATTTTTATAGACCACATCTCGATTTGAAATACGGCTGTATGATCTTGCCGCCAATAGCTCCATTGTAATCTCTCTTTCTGATACATGTGTCGCTTATGAGAAGATGAGTGAGTACCTTTATCTGTGATACTTACAGCGCAAATTTTCTCAGGAACCAATATATTTCTCATGTTACACTTAGAGAGAGAGAATTTATTTTCTTTACTAGTGGTTTAAATATCCCATTTCTTGTAGTTTGGTAATCCTAACCTGTTCACCACTACGTGATATCCCATAGTTGGTATAAAAAAATGTGCTTTTATAGAGGCATCCTGTAAAGTGACATGCCCTAATTTTTTCCCCAGTCTATGATATTTAGAGGTGTTAACCAATTCTGATTTCATGAAATATGATTGGCATGCTTTCTGGAAATGCACAGTGTAATTTTTAGACCTGTCACCTCACCTACCACCCATCAACTTATACGAAATCGCCCCAAAGCACTTTTAATTCTTGATCCCTCTACTATTAAATCACCCTCTGGTGGATATTAATCGAAATCCTTCGCTTATCTAATTGATCTTAAATACATAAATTAAAAACCAGAGGAGACCGTAAGGAGTTGGTGATAAATTGAATAAATGAAAGAAATGTTTTAATTTGGTTATTTAAAATTACAGGCTATTGGATCATGTAGCAGACCTGATGAGGGCCTCCCCGGAAGGGAGTGCTAAGAGTGCCAACAGTGCGAGCGGTGCTATGCCCGCAGTGCACTCCTCCAAAGCCAAGAGACAGAGTGTGCCTCCTTCAGTGGCCAAGTATCTGTATGGGTTCTACACGAGGCCTGTTCCTCTTCCGCAGCCTTTCAAGTTGCCCACTCTGCCAGATAATGTAAGTACCGTCTAAATGTCTTTATCTGAAATAAATGCAGACCGATTCAAGTTCTGCTTGGTTAACTTTTATTGTTCTTTCTGTCTTAATCCTAGACGAGCGTCATGAATAAATGCCAACTGATCGCGTGCCTAAAAGACGAGCGTCATCTATATATGACGCATATGTATAAGGATTTGAAATACCAGTCCACGGGTATCGCAAATTCTTTCACGACATAGTCTTCTCTTAATTTTAACAACTGGTAGTCACAACCCTGCTTAGCTAAACCTAGAAATTCCAAATGAATTTTCAGAATGCTTTAACTAGTAGGCGGCTGGCGGAGGCAAAGCGAAAATTCCAGAACCGCTCATTATTAAAGGCAAAATTATGGTTATTTAATTGGTAAAATTTGTTTTATGGGTCCAACAGACTTAGCTATAAAAGATAAAAGATCATTTGGTTTTGGCTTATTTCAGCATATCGCTTGCCATACATTCCCAATGTTTTTGCCTCCGCCAGCCGCTTACTAGCCATAACACATCATTAGCCCTGTTCACATAATGGGCTCCTAAAGTTTGAGGCAGACCCAAACCAACAAAAAAAATGTTCATAAGGGCAAATGAAATCAGTTACGACCGTAATAAGACCAATTTTGACTCCACTTTGCATTTCGTCTGTCTGAAAATTTATGTTAAGTCAATCCTGTCAAGATGGCCACCTTGTTTGATAGTGGCTTTTTATTCTGCGAGAGTGCATGAGCATTACCACTATTTTGCCGTCAAGTCCTAGTAATTAAAAATTACGAGAAGTCTACTGTTCACAGAACTACTGGTAATATTGCGGGCCTTTGTGTGAGGGCTGTCCATAAAATAAGGTCTCCAAGGTGCTGCGGTCGTGATGAACGATGTTACATGTGATCCGACAAAACTGGTGTGAAGCCTGGTTCCCCCACGCAAAATCCCCACCAAGCTGCACTCTCTTAGTCTCGGTGTGGCAGACGTTCGCGATCAAGCTTCCACTTGCCGCCCCCGTTCGGTGTGAATCACGCTCTGTAATTCGTTTTTTGTGTGCAAAGAACAAAACCCCGGTAGACATTCATTCTCAGCTAAGTGAATTGTACGAAAAACAGTACATGAGTGTGAAAAACGTTTGCAAATGGTGCAGGAGAATTTAAAAAAGGAGGAACAGTCGGTTTCGAAATTCCATCGGGAACGGCTGCCATGCCGAGACTAAGCGCCGCAGAGAGTGCAGCTTGGAGAGGATTTGGCATGGGGAACCAGGCTACACGTCAATTTTGCCGGATTACGTGTAAAATTGTTCATCGCAACCGCAGCACCTTGGAGACCTTATTTTATTGACAGCCCTCGTATTAATGTTCAACTATTGATTTATATTTGCTTTACTCTCCTTGGTTATCACCATTATGGTACCAGGACGGAGTTACTGGAGACGTTTTTGCTTGTGATGCAATGATTCAAACTGTTTTGCAGATTATTAGAACTCTTGCGATTATCGTAATGCCGATTATCAAAAAAAAATTATACTAGTAGTTCTGTGAATAGTAGATCTCACGTAATGTTCATCGTAATGACAGCTCGTATCACTCGTGCCAACTCTGACTGATTAAAAAGGTTAAGAGATTAAATTAAATTCAATAAAGGACAAAAATTAAATTAAATAAAGGACAAATTAAATTAAACAAATACGCTACTGTCAGGATTGACCGGACAAGGAACACAAAAAAAAGATAACAGACGAAATGCAAAGCGCTCAATTTAAAACAGGACTTTGCTATGCTCAGTCAATTAAATCTACACAGTCTTCTTTGGGGATGCTGTTTGCAGATTTTTGAGAAAAGAAAGGAGAAAACCTGAATCTTGAAAAGACCCATGGTGCAGTGGGGACGAAATATAGAGACTGGCAAATAATTCCATAACCGAGCCGATGACAACAAAAATGAGTTGTGACGCAAATTAACTGTGTAAATTTTTTTGGAGACTCGTTTGGCATATTTTTCGACTGTGCACTGGTACTGAAGAGATCGAGGAATAGGATAGCATGGAAGATAGGACAGCCTTGCGTAAGACTGTAATCTGCTTGTTATTTATCACTGCTATTCATATGTGAGTTTTAAAATAAAGCTCTTATCAACAATGATGACAATTATCCTACAGGATAGGCCCTGCACCGGACGGACAGCTATGTCTATTCTATTTGTTTTCATTTGGGAATTACAACATTTGTATCTGTAATAGTTGTGCAACTTTACCAATTGTGCATTCAGTGCAGTAGTTATTCAATGAAAAAACCAATTGTGCAGTTTTGTAAAGAAATTAACGGACCATAGAATAGAGCTAGGAAAAAAATCGTTTTTTGTAGACCATTTTCAGCTGCCAAACTTTTCCATTTGTTGTCTTATTTTCTCACTTTGTACTGTCGATAATGAACAATACATTATTTTGAAATTCATACTGATGGATTTAGAAAGAACCGGAAATTCTAACATTTAGCTGAAAAGTATTGATGAATTTCTGTTATTTCAATTATGAATCATTCTAATATTACATGCATTTCGAAATACTAATCCCAAAATTTTATCAATTAGCTGTCAGTCTCGTACTATTTTGCATACTCTCAATAAACAATATTGATAGTATATATTTCTGACTGGGCGGTGTGTGCACTTTATAGAATTAATTTTGTTTCATGATTGACATTGGCTAATGTAAATATGTTCGGCATTCATTTCCTGTTATGGAGTTAGTATCAACTTATTCACAAATACGCCTATATTATAAATACATACCATCGAAGCGCTACTGAGTTATCTGTATTTATTTTGATAAGAAGATAAAACTAAAACCGACATTAACACCGGCTTATTTTTATAGCATTTAACTTTTAGTTTATTATTTATTTTTTTATATTTTTTGCTTCTTTTATCGTTTTGCGTGGATTCTGCTTATTTGGTACACATTAAGTAAATTAACATTTAATTAGCGGCTCTCCCAAGTAAGCGGAGTTTGAAACATGTAGAAAAAATATTATTATTCAATGCATTTTTTTTAAATATATTTTTGAGTTATGTATTTACATTTATTTGAGTTCTCTCGAATGTATCTTTAAACTTCATTAAATTTTGCAAAAAAATATAGAAAAATAGTAACAGTATAAAAATATTAAAAATATAAAAATTATAAATATAAATATAGAAAAATATTTATTTGCTAGCAGACCCGGTCACACGTTGCTGTGGCTAACGAAACACAACGCCATTACCCAACCTTTAAAAAATCCACACATTCCGCTTGCCAGCTGCCCGCTGTCCGCTGACTGAATTGAATATTTGAATTTCTCGGCTTTTATCTACTAAATGAGCATGTATTATACATATAAACCTTCCTCTTGAATCACTCTATCTATTGGTGAAAACCGCATGAAAATCCATTGCGTAGTTTAAAAGATCTATGCGCACATACATTTTGAGCAACTTCATTTTATACTATGTAATGTAATGAAACTACAATAATGTAACTATAGGTAGGTAAAAATGAATATGAAATAATAAAATAATCAAAGATAGGTATAAATTAATTAGAGATGAAACAGATATTGAGTTACTATCCGGTATCCGGCCGGGTACCGGATATTCAAAAACTACGACAATTTCCTATAATAAAATCCAATACATTAATCTTTGTGAGGTAAATATCAATAAAATGGCTTATAATTATGACAGCTTTTATTTAAGGTTGAAAAAGTTACAAAAAGCCATAAGGCCTTCCAAAAAACTAAAATTTTCTTCTGAGATATTCACTCTAACGATAAATACATAAATATCTAAACTGAAAGCAGCAATTAAACAACTAATTTAATTTTCGCTATTCAATCACACACTCACTCGATCACTCACGAATACTCACGATGGCCCGCCCGAATTGATCTGATCGCGTTCGCCGCGCCTGTGCGGCGCTAAACTCGTCACGACATGCAACGAGAGAATGGGCCGAATATCCGGCCGCCGGATATCCGGTATCCGGCCAAACAACTATCCGTTTCATCTCTAGTATAAATAAATAAAATAAATCATGTTATAATATCGGTAACTCAAAAATGACTCCCGTAGCACGGCATTTAGTACTCCCAGTAATTGGCCACACCGCACATCTGCCCTTTTTAACTAAATTTGATTTTCTGAGACACACTTTGCATCATCTTTACGTCAGAATTTGTCCTTATTAAACGGAAAGGCGTCCCAGACAAACAAAGTAAATTGGTATTAGTTTCTTTGTTTTTGGCCCAAATAACCGACTGTCTTGGTTAACCGTTGTACCAATTAAGCAGAATGGACAATTTTCTAAGTAGTTCCAAAATATCTGCTTGGTGGAGGGCGGTCTCCTGTCATCAATGTAAGGGGTATATCTATGGACTAGCATTACCAATTTGTTGGAAATTCCCCAAATTGTGGGAAATTTCTAAGATTTTTAACTGATTGGTTATTTCTCACAAATATAGGGACAAGCTTAATAGTTCTTGGTGTCCAGCAACGCATTAAGCGAATTAACATTAACATTAAAACTGTATCACTTCTATATAGATAAACACACATTTCACTACTATATGTACACGACTGCTCCGATGATGGATACTAAATCATTGGCTAAAGAAGGAGGAAGTGCAACATGGCATAATAAACCAAAAATGAATCAAAATAAAAATCCATTATCGGGGTTTGAAGTACACTACTGTTAATACTGGTACTGTTAGTACTGGTTATAAATGTATTAATTGTAATGTTAAACTAAATATCTGTCTAATTACCTAAATTAACTGTTATTATGATGACTATTAATTGATTTTGAGATTAAAGATACTATTTCAATATTTATAATTTTCAAATAATCGATTCAGAGTTTTTTAAATTCATTATCTAGACCAGTGGTTCCCAGTGGCGTAGCGAGATGAAGTCGAAGTTTGTAGTTTGTGTTTTATCAACTTTAATTGGGGGGGGGGAAATCCTGTCGAAAAAATAAACGGACAAGTGGTCCCGGGTCAGAAAAAGGGATCCACTGGTCTAGATAATGAATTTCAAAAAACTCTGAATCGATTATTAATTTAATTCACCTCAATATTTTAAAGGAAAACGTGCAAAA
The DNA here is from genome assembly GCA_929108145.2 of Limnephilus rhombicus. Taxonomy (NCBI): domain Eukaryota; kingdom Metazoa; phylum Arthropoda; class Insecta; order Trichoptera; family Limnephilidae; genus Limnephilus; species Limnephilus rhombicus. The sequence goes on from OV815275.1 coordinate 19,785,986, forward strand.
AGTAATAAAAACCTTAAATAATTTGATTAGCGCCATCTGTGAATGCGTAGATTATAACATATGTGACGTTTAACCTTAAGTTAAAATTTTGCTTTTTTTTTCTCTGAGGGAAAAATTTCCATAACTACTTCCTGTGAGAAGTTATTTTTACACATTTGCAAAAAAGCAGTATATTTAACCTACTTCGCATAAATATGTGTTTTTCTATTGGATTAATCTATCAGCTCTTTTCCATCTGAATAAATCTATCCGTGAAGCGTTATGTAATTTTAAATCCGTAATTCCATGACATATTGGCTCTGTGCCCTCTGGTCGGAAAAAAGCGGTTATCCATCCTATTCCAAAGAAGGGTGACCGCTCCAACCTGGCCAACTACCGCCCCATAGCGATCACATCAGTTCTGTCTAAGGTGATGGAACGTGTGATCAACGATAAACTGCTCAAATACCTCGAGAAGAACAAAATTATTAATGACCGTCAATACGGATTCATGTTTGGGGGCGATGCCTGGAACGTTTCGGTGAGACTCAAACAGTTGCACTGGACATTTCCAAGGCCTTTGACCGGGTTTGGCACCGAGGACTTGTCAACAAACTGCCTTCTTACGGACTTCCCGCATCCTTGTGTACGTGGATTGCCGACTTCTTGAGGGAGAGGTCGATTCAGACAGTAGCCGATAGTTTCACCTCTTCCTCATACTATAAATGCTGGCATCCCACAGGGATCGGTTCTGTCTCCGACTTTGTTTTGTTGCACATCAACGACCTTTTGTCATGTGCACCAATTCATTGTTACGCGGATGACAGTACAATTACAGTTTCACTCATAGGGCTTTGAAGCAAAGAATGGACGGTTACCTCGAGAGTGTTTTCTCTTGGGGTAAAAATAATCTCGTTGAATTTAATGTTTCAAAGACCCAATCTTGTCTGATTACGTCTGAAAGGAATCGAAATTATAATCTAGTCTCTTTTAACGGAAGCAATCTTCCGAACAGGCCCTCCATTGATATGCTTGGTGTAACCCTAAGTGACCAGCTCAGGTATGGGGGCTCCATCGAAGCCAGAGTAAAGTTAGCCTCCCAAAAACTGGGCGTACTGTACAGGGCCCGCAGATACTTTAATAGTACACAACTGCTAACCCTGTACAAATCACAAGTGCGCCCCACGGTTGAATTTGGCAGCCACCTCTGGTCTAGAACTCCAAAATACCTGAAAAATACCCTCGACTCTGCAGAAACGGGCGGTCCGTTTGATAGATTCTCCCATCTTAACAGACGGATTGCAATCTTTAGAGCACAGGCGTCGGGTGGGAATGCTATCCTTGTTCTACCGGTATTACAATGGAAGATGCTCCGAGGAACTAGCGTCATTAATCCCTTCGGCACCGGTGCATAGTCGGGAAACACGCCAAACACGTGCCCAACATTTGTACACAGTTGACATTTGTCACATGAGAACAGGTCGTTTCTTCGACTCGTTCTTGTGTTCAGCTCGGCTGTGGAATGATTTACCGACCTCTGTGTTTCCTCCTTCCTACAACATGGGTCTCTTCAAGACCAATGTTCATTCCTTCCTCTCCTCAAAAAAACCCTCCACACAGCATCCCAGATGACATAGGCCTTGAGGGAAATTATTTTCCTCAGGGCCTCCTGTGTGGAGTTAATGTAAAAAAAAAAAAAAAAACGAATATATACATACGTACTGCAAAATATTATTAAAAAATTACGCTTTCAATAACGATTATCTCAAAAGTAGTATTTTTGACATGTTACTTTTTTGCAGTAAAAACCATGTAATATGTTTGTTATTTATATAGAGCAGGGTTTCCTAACCAGTGGTCCGCAAGAGGCTAGAAGATGGTCCGCCGGTCAATAAGCGAGCCAGCGCGCAGGCGGTCCCTGGTCGAGAAGTCGAGTAAAAAAATCAGGACAATATTCAGTTTATCATTATTGTACCTTGTGGTCAGTGGCCATTATGGTATTCCGTTCCGCCCCACCCCATCCGCTGTGGTAAATATTTTGCTTGAACCCATCCTAACCTATCCCATTGTCAAAAAAAAAAACGTACAAGTGGTCCCGGGTCAGAAAAACGTTGGGAACCACTGATATAGAGAGACAGTTGAGATGCATGGATGTTTGTGCCAATATTTGGCGCGCCTGACAATTCGGCTAGTTGGTTGTATCGGTGGTCAGTGATGATGATTGATGTTGATTCAATGAGTGGTGCAAGCAAATTAACAGCTTTAAATTGATTCATCCCATTGACTGGCTCGGATTCTTCCGGGCTCCCGGGTCAATCAACTTCATTATGACATTATGAAGTCATTTACACTTTATATCAGCTGTTAAGTACTGTTATTTTCACATGTGACATCTTAAAAAATTAATACAACAATAGGAGGAAATGGAAAATCATTATAAATTTGTATTACCTTATGTAGAAGTACTTGTTGATTATATTCATTTGTTTGTATTAAATTCATTTGTACTTGTTTGTTATATAAGGCTTATACTGCTTTTTACATATTTATATTTGTACTACTCTGTAATTTTACCAACTTATCTTTATTGTTAATTTAAAGCGTGGTCCATAGCTCGTCATTTGTCTTGACAGTCCCACAACAAGTCAACGAATTTATCAAGTTTGTCAATAAATATTGTCAACTTTTGTTGTGTTTCGAGTTTAGTTGTGCTTCCCATGTTCGACGGAAAACATTTCCTAAACACTCCATCCCGGGTGAAGCGGGAAGGCAGGCGGGGGGGGGGGATTCATTTTTTGACCGGAGCCGCGCGGTGTTCATATTTATGGAAGAACAAACCCAACGGCTTTTTGAGGTTACATGTTATGTGTAGGTAATGAGCGAGCTTAAATAATCACGAGTTTAAAATATTATTATACTTACGTATAATATTATAATAAATATATTTCATAATAAAATTAAAATATAGTAACAAATTTTTTTTTTTTTTTTAAAAAGAAAGACAAACATTCCCGGGTTACGAATAACCCAACAATGTTTGAAAATCTCCTACTACCACCACAGAAAGCCGAAAATGTTGCTTGTGTTGTGATGGAGGATTTAGCCAGCCGAGGAATCGAACACGCGACGCTCGGGTGGGACCCAAGCGCTATGCCCACTCAACCACTGACCAGTCTAAAAATATAATTATTTTAATATAATTATTCGGTTAAAATCGAGAAACGCCTGGAATATTCTCCGCGCGGGAATGTGGGTGCGTAACATGTTTTTGTGCAGTGCCCTTGAAATGATTTTACACAGAAACGCAAATTTCATAAACAGCCATATATTGTTATTATTATTTTATGACTTTGGGTCTTGCCGCGACCGATGCTCTCGAACATGTCGAACAATAACAATCGTCAGTTGCAGTTTGAGCTTTGAGCATTCCCGAGTCCCGAGCGATGCCCGAGTGCAATGGAAAATCAGAATACTTGGGCATTCATTTCCCTAATCAGGGAGAGACCAATCATTTGGGACGTCCAGTGCCCAGATTTCAAAAATAAATTGGAGAGGTACGATGCCTTATCAGAGGTGGCGACTATTCTAGGAGTTACAACCAAAACCGACCTAAAGTTACTATTAAGAATTTAGAGTGCGTAAATATTTACGTCAAAAACGGAATAATTATAAATATTTGATATTATATTGTAATTTTATTATCAAATATTTTTATTGTTATGTTATATTTAGGCATAATAATATTTTAAACTCGTGATTATGCCCGCTCATTGCCCCACAAAGGGCAGTTCCGTTAATTCTCCCCACACGACCGCATTGCGCGGCATCTGTCAAAAAATGAATCCCCCCCCCCCCCCCCGCCGGCCCCCGCCTGCCTTCCTGCTTCACCCGGGATGGAGTGTTTAGGAAATGTTTTCCGTCGAACGTGGGAAGCACAACTAAACTCGAAACACAACAAAAGTTGACAATATTTATTGACAAACTCGATAAATTCATTGACTTGTTTTGGGACTATCTATTTGGGACCCGGCTATCATCAACATTATACACACTGTTTACCATTGTACCATGTTATTGCAAAAATGTTGTCATTATGTACCTGCTGGCAATTTGAATGGTGACATTTTGGAGAGGTTTATCATTACTGAGTTTTGACGATTTCTCCCCTAATAGGCCACTTTTATCACATTTAAAAAAAAAAAATTCCGGTTCAGCAAATATTCTAAGACATTCTGTATTTTTTTTAATCGTATTTTTGAAACCCTGGGGACTTTTTGAAAATTTCAATCCGAATTATCAGACCATCTATCTGTATAAATAAAAATGAATCGCCGAAATGTATGTACGCGCATAACTTCCGAACGACTGCAGCAAATTGGATAGTTCTTTTTGTTGTGTGTTTGTTATTATCAGGACAAGGTTTGTATAAAACTATTGGTGAGCTCTGGCATTATGAAACTTGTACAAAAAAATTGCAGCAGGTGGCACGCGAGCTGTTTGAAAGCTTAACGTATCGGGACTGAATGTGTGGAATAAGGGAGGGGGTGGGGAACTCGGGTAGAGGGTTCGCTGGACGGGGGAAGGGAGGGGAGTGGAATAGGGAGAGGGAAAGTGGAGGAATCGGAGTAGAAGGGGACGCGGAAGGAAGGCGGAAGGGGAACGGGACGATAGGAATGGACACGCAGGGAGAAACAGTTTCTTTATTAAATGGCATAGCAACGCATGCCGGGAACCAGCTAGTTTTTTATAAACCAGAAAGACGGGGCATAATTTTATAGGTGCGAAAAAACGATAATTACATAGCCGAAAATCATTAAAAAAAAAAGAACGTTATCCACACGGTTGGCACAGGAGAATAACGAGGCATACCAAAAATATTACATCTCATAAATATTTTTTCCTTGATCCATCTTATTGATCATAAATCATTATAATGTACAACGTTTATATTACTAAATCCAATGTAATATACTTGTAAATTATAATAATAATAAGAATATTATAAAATTTGATTTTGTTAAAATCAGCACCATAACCATTATACCTCTAAAACACGTACCGGCATCTAAAATGTACGGGGTTCTCTTCATAACATTTGTCAAAAAGTCAAACCAAAAGATAAGTTCGCAGAGAACAAACAATAAATCTAGTGAATGTTAAATGTCAAATTCAAAAATTCGCCTGAAATCAAAGTGATGCCATATAAAAAAAAAATCAGTGTGGAATTTTACAACATTAATAGGAACATTTTCATCTAGTGACGTCACGAGCCCAAATAATGGATTTATTTATTTAAAAATAAAAAACTGTACATTTCTAAAAAAAATTACTAACATTTTCGTAATCTTAGTAAAAAGATCTATCCACACGAATTTTTCCAAGTCGTTATGAAATCCATGCAAGTGGCCTATTGACAAATACAAACAGAAGAGCGATTCTGCATCTTTTGTGGATATGGAATTGATTCCATACTTAATCGCCTGTCACATTTGTGTGATTATCTATGGCTTGCAATTGCTTTTTCTACGGGTTGATGTGTAAGCTGCATATGATGAAATTTTGCACACTAGACATTAAAAATAAGAGGATTATTACCGTCTCCATCTGAATTTGAAAAACTCTATGGGTCATAAAACTTTTTTGACAGGTTCCAAATATATGCATCTTCAAAGCTTTTACATGTAGCGTTAGCCACATGTTGTGTATGGTAGGAGAGGGGGTCAGTAGAATTAAAGAGCGACTGCGAAATATCATTTCTTTATACTGGATCTGTGAACTTGATAGCTGTCATCCGCACGTTTACGCAGCTCCGTAATTGAAATGACCCTTTCTCCTGTTGATGGCGGATGGGGGGGTCGCATAACTTTTTGCATATTGCTAGAGCAGCGGTTACGGCGCATAATGTTGAGCTTAGAGCGCATCATCTGCTTAGGTGTGGTGGGTCTGTATGGAATTGTATGGCGAGCGATATTATGCGTGCAATGATATTTTATGCTGTGTGTGACGGCCCCAAAAAGTTAAAAGCCAAAAGTCCAAAAAAAATGTCAAACAACATCATTGTTGTGGTTCAGTTCTCCACTCAATGAGCGATGGATGCAGTTAATGCGCAACCATCCTCAGGGATGGTCTGTTATTTATCCTTATTTTATATAATTATTACCTATTTTATTTTTATTATTATTTATTTATATTATTAAAATGAAAATGATGCTAATAAAGCTTAGCTTATCTGTGGAAAAGCGAGGCGCATGCAAAAAGCTGATGTAAGCAAAATGGATAGGATTAAGAAAGGGTTGCTTGAATTGTTTGTGCATAGAGAGCGGATTAAAGAAGAAGGGAGTGGAAATTATATGACCTGGAAGTGAATTATAGAAGAAGTCTGGGACACTCGAAGAAGGTATGGACGTTGAAGTGAATCAAATACCTAAAAAAATTAACTTTTTCAATGATTGACAATATCATTATTTCCTCCAAAACTACATCCATTTTACTGGGATTCACAACCTCAACACTTTACTCCAAACCATTCATAACCCTGAAGAAAACCGGGTTCACTTCAGTTATTACCTTATATCTATTTATTTAAAGGACAGTGTCCACGTTTGTGGGGCGGCGTTTGTTTACAAATCTACTATTTTATTCCGAGATTGATGAAATTTTGCAGACTTGAACTTCTAAATAAGAGGAAGGTCACTGTCCACATTAGATTTCGAAAAACCACCCCCCAATTATTTTTCCACCCCTTTAAAACAAGTGAAAAGCTAAGGCAATGCCGTGTGCTGTAGCTAGTATTTTAATGCATAAAGTTGTTGTCTGTTTGTGGCGGGCGGACGTCGAGGATTTGCTTTGTATGCACATCCACAGTTTTACTCCGAGGTTGATGAAATTTTGCCACTTGATCTTCAAAACACTGTCTACATGAGATTTTAGAAAACCACCCCCATATCTTAATATATAAAACAAAGTCGGGTTAGTTACACTATTTATAACTCGAGAACGGCTGGACCGACTTTGATGATCTTTGATTTGTTGTATTTGTCTCCGCCCCGGATAACAGAATAACTATTAAAACATCGCAAAAATTCACGAAAAAGAAAGTTATGAAGAAAATTCATTTCCTCATACATTTTGTATGGAACGAATTTTCATCTTTTGAAAGAGCTGTAGCAATGTTGTGTTAGTTGAAGTTTGCGTGAATTCCAAAAATTCAAAAACGTCAAATGTCAATGCGCTGATTGTTTTGCTTTTGTTTTTTAACATATAATGCTGCGTCTCTTTCTGACATACTAAATGTCAACAAACAGTTAACGTGTGTCTTCCCCCGTTCAAAGGAAAAATACAATAATAAATTTCCCTCACACATATCTTTATACGATGAAACGCAATTCCCGTAAAGGGGCCTTACATGAATTACGTCACACATTAGGAGGGGAGGGGAGTAGGAAGTGTGACTAGGGGTATGGGGTGGTCATCAGCTCTATGACGTCACATGTAAAAAAAAATTGCACTACCGTTTTGATTATTTTTAGATTTCACACTAGGGGGGAGGGGTCTCATAAATGAGACGATGTGTGACAGGGACGGGGGGGGGGGGGATAAAAAAATCATGAAATTCGTGTGACCTAATTTATGGATGGCCAGTGGTAAGAAAATCACAAAAATATAAATTCGTACACAAGGTCATCTCTGATACAAAACACGGACAGTTGCGGATCGATAATTGCTTTATTGTGTAATTTTTAACTTAATAAAAAACTGAATTTAATTCAGCTAATAAATTAACACAACAGTTATTGATTCTGAGGGGGTACGAAGTTCGCCGGGCCAGCTAGTAGAAGACTTTCTATATTATAAAAATCTACAGTTTTATTTCGAGATTGATGAATTTTTGCTCACTTGACCTTCAAAATAAGAGGAAGGTCACTGCTTGCATGATATTTCGAAAAACTACCCCCATCTCTTTTTCCCACCCCCTTAAAACAGAAAAAAGACGTTGTCTTCTGATATTAATTCAGCCGGGGTTCTTATGTTCTGATATTACAGTTGCTGGCTACTTCTTTGATTAGTGATTTGTTTGTTCGTTACGCAGATAAACCTTACGGAATACTTCTGCGCTTTGGACTTTGGCTGTATGGTGGCTGTGATGGCATCGCTACTGCACGAGCGCCGCATCATGATGGTGTCGCGCAAGTTGTCACGGCTGTCAGCGTGCGTGCAGGCGGCCAATCAACTCATCTACCCGCTAGAGTGGCAGGGCATCTACATCCCCGTGCTGCCCAACTCCCTCAAAGATTGTCTGCTGGCTCCCATGCCTTACTTGATTGGAGTGCCGTATCCCGTTTATGAGGTAAGTCATTAACATAAACTCGCATTAGAAATGTTTATAGATGTTATTTTAACACTTCTCAGAAAGATATTCCCAAGAAGTGTAACCTATTCTAATATTAAATAAAACTTATGTTACCAATTTATGTAAGACCTTTCGACTCCTAGGCCCCAGATATGACATGACATTGATAAGTACGAATTTCGGTATTTGAAAATGTTTCTTCAATTTCACCGGAAGTAAGAGTACCACAATATACTTCTCTCCTTTGTTGCTTCAGTGAATTTTAATCTGATTTTTTTTTTACAATATTTCTACACAGTAGGGCTCTGCAGAAAAAAAATCCCTCAGGGCGTACGTCATCTTTGGGGATGCTGTGTGGAGGGTCTTTTTAGGGAAATGAACTTCTAGGAAGGAAAAAGGTATGAGGGGTGGCAGGAATCTGGGGGTCAATATGTCCAGGAGTGAGAGACATACGAATCCATCTCTCCACTGTAGTACAGGGCGACGGGTTGAGAGAGTCCGGCTAGAGAGGTCTCGATTATGTCTGCCTCAAGCAGCCTCTCCTGATCTGGCCCGCCATGCAGTAGGTGAGCAAACGCATTCGCCACTAAGACAAACCCAGACACCCCTGCTAAATCACCAATCTTTAACGAACCACTTGCTGTGACCTATGAATAATACCTTGACTATAAGGTGGGAACTAGAATATTAAAATGTAATTATATTTCAGACTCTGGTTCTTCATGACATTGGGGACGTTGTAACAATCTTCTTGGATACGCGCACTGTCACCTCTCCTTTTGATGATGTAGCAGCGATGCCTCAAGAAATTGTAAGTGTTTCCTCTTTACTGCACTTGCGTTCCGGCTGTGCTTTTATTTCTTATCCATGGGACTCACTTCTTGTCTCTCTTTCGGCGTGACGATTAGTTAGTTGGTTAATTGAGTGAGTTTGCGCATGGCCCGCCGTGCATCGGCTGAGTCGCAGAATGAGATTTTTCACTTTGTACGGTCTTACCTGATAATGTGTTATATAAATTGTAATATATTTATATAAATTGTATTTACGTTACCTATCTATCATAAGTAGTTTCCCCAAAATAGCTCCATATATTATTATATTAACAGCTACTTGTAAATTATTCTGGGATATAATACACATAACTATCTTGCCATCACGCCGTTTTCCCTGCAGGGGTGGGCAGAGAGGACGAACCATCAAACAACTCAGTCTTACACACTTCTTGCCTCATTCACATTCGTGCATCATCTCATTTTACGTATAAAATTTAAATAATTAAATCTAAGGTATTTTTCATGGTTTTATTACATTTTCATGAGCTTATTTATACATATTTTTCTTCACATAAATTTTCGTAAATATAGTAAGTAATATAACATAAACAAACCCAAGAAGACCGTTGCAAGATCGGTGATGCTTCCACAAGGGAGCGCAGTTGTCCACAGATAAAATAAATATGTTGGCAAGTCAAAACAACAGGATAGATTAATACAAAGATACATTATTTCTTTGCCAAGTAAATGAAATGTAATTTAGTACTACTTTTTATGATTAAAAAAATCACATGAAAAGAAAGTATGTTTTGGCATTGATAAAAATTTTAGATGAAATGTCGTCGTACAAGCAGTTCGAATTACAGTTTTTTATTGATTTTTGAACAATATGTTCTGTTCAGTGTTCAATAGTATTGTGAGATACTATAATATTGTGAGATACCTATTTTTTAACGATTCCAATAAAAGTTTTTAATAAACTCTCATTAAATTTCCAAAAAGATACCCAACTCAATATCCTCTTCAGTTTAAAACTGCAAATTTGAAAATGACATTACTCCATAAATTTAATACAGTGAAACCCTCTTAAGAAGTTTTCCAAGGGATCGGATAAAACAAACTTCTTAAGCAGGAAAACCTTATATGTGGGTTAAATTTGATCAATTTAGGGCCGACGGACCGAAAAATCCAAACATCTTAAGCCATGAAACTTCTTGAGAGAACTTCGTAAAGAGGGTTTTACTGTACCTTATGGTGTTTTCCACAGCTTGAAGATCTACTAGCAGCACTCGAAAGTTGCAAGAATCTAGTGGGAGACGCCGTGGCTAGAGCATTTCTTCAAACTCTTGTTCATCTGTTGGGCGGAATAGAGAATGCCATCAGGTGAGAGAATGCACACAATTATTATTTATAACTAGCTGGTTCCTGGCATGCGTTGCAAAGAAATACAATGTTTCTCCCCGCGTCCCCGTTCCCTCCCACGTCCCCTTCCTAGCTAGCTTTATAAATAGTCTATTAGCTGGTCCCTGGCAAGCGTTGCAATGCCATTCACAAAAATTAATTGATTCTCCCTGCATGTCCTTTCCCGTGCGCCCCCGTTCCCTTCCACCTTCCCCGCCTTCCCCCTTCCTCGTCTCTTCCCTCTCCGCAAACCCCACCTCCCCCATTTCCCTCCCCCCTGCCTTTCCTCCCTGCCGCTAAAATCTATGAAATACACACATTTTCATTTATACAAATTTCATAATGCAAGAGCTTACCATTATATGTAGCCTATATGTTATTCTGATGTATGAGCTTTATTATTGTAAAGTTTCATTAAAATCCATTAAGTAGTTTTTTCGTGAAAGAGTAAAAAGCACACATACATCCATACAAACTTTCGCGTTTATAATATTAGTAAGATTGTATTTTTCCTTTGGAGGGGTACAGACATACGTTCACCGTTTGTCCCATTTTCGACTGTTGACATTTAGTGTGGAAGAAAGAGGGGAAGCATTATATGTTTAAGAACAAAAGCAAAACAATCAGCGCATTAACATTTGACGTTTTTGAATTTTTGGAATTCACTCACTACTCAATATTATACTTATCACAATACTCCTACAGCTCTTTCAAAAGATGAGAATTCGTTCCCTACGAAGTGTATGGGGAAAAGAATTTTCTTCATAATTATTTTTTTCGTGAATTTTTCCGATGTTTTATTAGCTATTCGGCTATTCAGGGCGGAGACAAATCCTACAAATCAAAGATCATAAAAATCGTTCCAGCCGTTTTCGAGTTATAAATGGTGTTACTAACCCAACTTTGTTTTATAAATTAAGACTAGCTTCTATCCATGTTCTTTTTGTTTGGTCTATCAATCTTAACAATTATCAATCCAAAAAAAAATCGAGTGCCGTTCACACGTGGTAGAAGCGAAACTTTACCAAAACAATCTCAACCAATAAACCTTGAAAAGTGAGGTCATAACCGAAGCGCCAATGATGCAATTGGATGCTTCGCAGGTGCTGTAATGTGTCATATCCGTTTCATCAAAATTTAAAATCACAATGGGGCTAAAGAAGTGTCACTTCAATAAATTTATCCATTACTTAATCCATTCCACAGCAGCTGGAATGAGCCATAGTTCAAAGTCAATTCAAAATCAAACATAATGAGTTCTAAATAACTCCTTTTGTTCTCAGATCTGATACCGGGCCCCAACCAACATTTGATAAAGAGGCCTTCGTCACAAGCCGTGGGTCGGGGGTACAACCATTTCTCCGAGAAATGCTCAACTTCCAGATGTTTCAACAGGTAGGTATTTGCATTTCATAAGCCATACTTAAAATCCATGGCTGGATAATGCATGTATTGTCAAGAGACACCTGCCATGACAGTCACAATATTTTTAAATATGTGTATTTTTGCTGTGAACAGTTCTTGGAGGGACGACTGGCTCTGGTGGCAGCTAAGGCAGGCTGCAGCGACGAGTTTGCCCGTGAGTGTTGCGCGTGGGAAGAAAACCAGAAACTCAGAAAACGTTGGAAGAGAAAACCTGCTCAAATCCTGAAGAATTTAAAAAATAAGGTATTTATATATATAGAAATGATATGTTTTAGATATTCTTTTCTGTGTTGCGTGATTTCGCCTTGCTTTCTTCTACATAAAACCTTTCAAAATGTACATACCTTGAATATACAGTGAAACCCTCTTAAGAAGTTTTCCAAGGGACCGGAAAAAAACAAACTTCTTAAGCAGGAATGCCTTATATGTGAGAAAAATTGGGCCAATTTTAAGCCGAGAGACGAAAAAACCAAACTTCTTAAGCCATGAAACTTCAAAAACTTCTTAAGAGGATTTCACTGTAATAATATTTAAATGTTATCTCTTTCTCTTTTTTGCTTCTCCCTTTTCTTATTAACTTACTTGATATGTAGTTTCCCTTGGTTCTTCAGTTACATTCTACTTTTTAAATAGCTGAGGTGATGTTTTATTTCCTTGTTCTGCATGTTTATTTTATCTAAGGGGGCATACATTAATTACGTGAGCTCAAAATGGGGGGGGGGGGGTTAATAAACATACAGTAGAGCCTCGCTAATCCGGTCCCCCGTTACTTCGGTGCACGCTGTAATCGGGACGGGTGCGTGCGGGTCAAAACGTGTCAATACTCAATCATTTGCCGTCGCTCGTTAATTAACTTTTAGTTTTTTTTTTTTTCATGTTAAGTGCCCAAATTTCTAACATTTTTTAATTTTTATAAGTACATTTGTACGTACATACATATTCTTGTCTAAATTGACTATAAATTTTTACTTCAATAAATGAAACCCAAGTTAATAATGTGTTTTATTCCTATTAAAAAATTGCATACTATAATCCGGACGCCTCGATAATTTGGAAGAGGTCTTGTTTTCCCTATCCGGATTAGCGAGGCCCTACTGTATATTCGATTAGAAAAAAATTTAAAGAAAAACCTTCTGAGTTTTTAAAAGAAAAAAAAATGGTTGAGACAATGTAGACAATTAACAACTGCAGTATAAATCACATGTGAGGGGTGAGGGGAGGTCCCACTTAATCTCACCAAGGTGGGGAAGGAGTCTCAATTGAACAAAAAAAGGTCATGTAATTAAAGTACGCCCCCTAAGGCGTATATGAACCCATTGTATTGTATATATATATTTATGTATATTGGAAAAGTGACATTTATGTAAATTTAATTTTTTTACTTTAAATTGTCCTTTATTCATGTGAATACCGCACAAGAGTCTCAACTGCTCCCGTCTGGAGCTAGTCAGATTATGGCAACCCAATTGGGTATATTGTGTGGATGAAGGTAGTGTAGAGGGAATGAGATGGGAAAGAGGAAAGTATCTGGCTATTCAGATGTCGTCACAAAACACGGCTTAACCCATTTCAAGCAACGTTTCAATTCTGAATGGTGGTCTTACACCAGGGCGATATGGAATGTACTGCAAATACAACATAAATTTTTAAAAATTAAATATTGGTGTCGCTAACATATTGAAATATGAAGATTTTTCAATTCCAAAGGATTCGTCTGACTTTATCGATGCCAAAAGTTTGCAACACAACAGCTGTCATCTCCACGTACAATGTATTAAAATTTGCCCAGTTATGCTTAGGAATTGTGTTTAGAGGTTTCGAACATTTGTTTGGATTCAGTTTTTGTTAGTATATTATGTTAAATTGTATGGCGTGAAATCAGTATGGTTAATCTGCTATGTACTGTATATTCCTACAGTGCTAGTATTTACTAAATTTATCTAGTTTCATTTAGTAACATTGATTTGATAATTTTACGATTTCACTGTTATTTCCACTTACTTACTGAGTATTTTATTAAATTCAAATAATTATTTTTAAATCCAATGGTACGGTAAAGCATTGTACATATAAATAACATTTTTGCTGTTTTATTAGAAGTATTTTGTATTATATCCATTTTTTGTACCCGTAGATGAACATCCCCATATTTTGTTTTAAGTTTGTTTGTTTAATTAATTGTGCTGATTTGTTGTGTATGCTTTAAAGTAATGTTGGATTAATTTAATTCTTGCAGACACAGCCGGCCATGGATTCTGCTATTAAAACGGTAAGGTTTGTTAATAATGATACCATTTTTGCACCCGTAGTAGTGGTGTGGCGACTGGCGAAAATCAATTATGCATTTAGTTTCCTTGTTGCCTTGGGGTCGGGGTCTCCTAAACCACACTTGCTCCAGCGTTTGATAGCTTGTCGCTATGCCACTGGCCCTTAGGGTAAATATGTTTTCTGCACTCATATACATACATACTATGATTTCGTTTTATTACTAGGAATACATCTCATTCCTTATTTATATATTTATTTACCTGTTATATTAAAAAAATTACTATTGAATGACATTTATGGCAACTTTCACTGATTAAAACTAATGAAAAGTTTAATATGAATTTACTCTTAGTGGGAGTCTTAGGAAGGGTTGTTTCCAAAAAATTGACAGATTCATCAAATATTTGAAGTTAATTTTCACATTCTGTGTAAGTTCTATTCAAGTTCTGTGATTATCTATGATGATCTAATAACTGAACTTGAAGAACGTGAAAATTAACTTAAAATATTTGATGAATCCGTCAATTTTTTTTTCATTTTTCATCATAGGGAAGTTGCTTCTTAAAACTGAAGTAATCACAGAACTTGAAGAGAACTTAACATGACATTTAACTATTCTCTCAATAACAAAAGACATTAAAAAAATCTTTCAAATTTAAACTTTTGACCACTAATTAATTCTATTATTATCAATATTTTTGCGAATGTAGTTTCATGTTTGATTTATAAATGAAATAAATTTCAATTTGTCTGACCTATAAAAACGGACAGTTCAACACATAGGCGAGGTTAATGCATATAAACAGGTGTTTAATCTTAAAGATTACCCCTGAGTATGAAATGTGCATCTTTTTGCAATTAAGCATCATTTTAAGTTAAAATTATTGCTTGGTTTGATTAGTGAATGAGACTGGAAGTTCACAAAA
Source organism: Limnephilus rhombicus (assembly GCA_929108145.2). Classification (NCBI taxonomy): domain Eukaryota; kingdom Metazoa; phylum Arthropoda; class Insecta; order Trichoptera; family Limnephilidae; genus Limnephilus; species Limnephilus rhombicus. Next base: position 19,801,108 of record OV815275.1, read on the forward strand.
AAGAAATCGTCTCAAAACTGTTATATCCATCGTTACTAGCAGATGAAGATAATATATCCATTGTAACCTGTAACGATGAATGTAACAGAAAGAGAGGTCAATCGATTAGATTAATATATTACTCAGCAGATGGACCATATGGAGGGGTAATTACCACGACAAACAAACACATATTATACGAGGGGGGACCCAAAAGTAACCGGAATTTCGTCATAACTTCTTTATTTCTCAATATTTTTACATCAATTTTTGATCACCTTCAAAGTATTCTCCATTGGCCACAACGCACTTCTCCAAACGCTTCTTTCATTGTTTAAAACAGTTTTTAATTTCACTTATCGGAATGTCTTTTAGGCCTTCCAGCGATTTTTGTTTTACCTTCTCCACGGTGGCAAAACGCTTTCCTTTCATGTCCCTTTTCAGTGTGGGGAACAAAAAGAAGTCACAGGTGGCTAGATCACCTTGGGAAAAAATTCAGGGTCCTCTTCGAGCTGATTTTGAAGCTCAAAACATGCCTGAAGTCGACACTCCCTTTCCTCGTCTGTGAGAATGCGAGGGACAAATTTGGCTGCAACCCTTCGGGCAAATCTTTGGTTAAAATCCTCTGAATTGAACTCCATGACATTCCAGACATCTCTAACAGTGTTGATCAATGGTTCAGCGACGGTCTTCACGAACGAGGGTATTGATTTTGTCGACGTTTTCGTCAGTTTTTGATGTTGAGGGGCGTCCTGAACGGGGTTGGTCTTCAATTAACATTTCTCCATTTTTAAAACCACTCGTAGACTCTGGTTTTACCTAGGGCAGCATCCCCATAAGCAATCAGCATTACAATATTTTCGTTATTTGTTTTTGGGGTGTTATGCCGTGTTGCGCTACCTCCTTCTTTAGCCAACGTTTCGGACATCGTTGCAGTGTCCATCATCAGGGCAGATCCGGTAGATGTGTAGAAGGAGGAAGCGCAATACGGCACAACACCCCAAAAACAAATATCGAAAATGCTTTTGGCACACAGCGACACAACTTTGTACACTGACTCAGTAGGAGTGACCCTAACAGATACCTGATCGAAAAATGTGTTCCCCCATTCTTCCTCTCCACCACAGCATAACTCCCTTTACTTTTGGGTCCCCCCTCGTATGTGGTACGGCGTAAATGGGTGGGGAAATAAATGTATGGTTACCAAGTTGTAGTAATCATCCTGCATTATTAAAATTTCAAACAAATTTTATATTCTTATTGAAATTCATATGTAGCTAAAGAATCTCTGACGTCCAGTAACGACATATAAACATTATTTTACTGATTTATGTGTTAAGTAATAAAATGAATGTACTTGTTTCCAGGTTCGCTCCGGAAACAAAGGAATGAAATCAGCCTACAAGGGACTGAAGAATAAGTTGGTCGTGGCGAGGCGCTCTCTGGGAGGTCCCTCTGTGTAAGTTTAATACAATGGATTGTACGTCATCTTTGGAACATCTCTTTCTTTTTGTGTTAATTATGTTTAATTAGATATTTACATAATATTATGGCTTAAAAAAATATATACACAGAATTAATAAATCATTATTTAAAAATGAATAAAACACTCTCCCTTCAAAACGCCCTTCTTGGTTGGCATCATTTCATCGGCTGGTTATAGAGAAACGCCAAGAGTCTTTGCGGGTTCTAAATTCTGGTATTGTATGAAAAATTTTATGTTTTGTTATCAGAATTTTTTTCATCTAGTAGAATATATACCAAAATGAATGACTGCTTTTTGATATAATTTTTTAAGTTAAAAATTAAAATGAACATACGCAATTAAAAATATAAAATTAATATAAATCTGATTGACTGTGTTAAATTATGATCATTTTGTCACTGACCGATTGCTTTTTCTCGTGAACTGTAGAAATTAATGTTTATATAAAACTAAAAAATGTATTTATTTGCACAAATGTTATGAAGGTAATTGTCACTTAACTTTTCAATTGCTAGTAGTAGTAGCTTTCTAGTAGTTACACCCTGAGTTTTAACAGTTTTTTCCAATCAATAAATAATTGAATAACATGGAATAAATAATACAGCATGTTGTTTTATTTTTAAAGTGAGATTTTAAAGTTTCTCAGGTCATACGTAGATTCATATAATGTACTGTAGATGCATAGCTAGCCATGAAGTGCAAACAGGACGAAAAACCATAAACCAATTAATAATGTTTATATAATGTAGTTTGCCAAATGAAAGTACTAACTTATTACATACATGCTTGAATGTAAGACGTAGATTATAATTATTTATTTTTCTTTGTTGGATGGACAGGCCGATTGGAGCGGCGGAGTGGTGGGAAAGACCCGGCAGCTCGCAGGACTCCAGCTGCTCATCGGAGCCAACTATTGTTAAGGTTTGTTATTAATATTACAATGTAGTTTCATCCAAAGTAACAAGATTGCATCCATATGTACATTCAAGCGATATACACTCTAAAAATCATGTTTTTATGTTATTCGATATATCCAGTGGTAGTATTTTCATAATACTACTTTGGATATTGCGCACAGCGGCAAATATGCAATTCCTGACAACTGACATTGGTTATATTTTGAATGAAATGCTGCCTGGCTCCAGTGCTCCTGCCACAATATAGTTTTGACATGTCACGTAAAGTTGATACTCCTCAAAAATTTTGTCTCTTCAAAATTAAATTCATTTTACGTTATTTGAACGAATTGTCGTTGCGTTTAATCCCAAGAATGTTATGAATTCTGGAAAATACCCTATATGATACATAACAGCCTTAATAAAACTAACAAACGAAAAATTAAAATTCTTCTCGGGCATGGAAGCATCATGAGAACCCTCTCGATTATCTATCATTTTCTTTGCTTGGCAAAAGAAAACAGACGGTCACTTCAGCAGCTTACAAGACTTAACTTTCTACGTTAGAATCTGGTACACAGCAAAAAATGTTAAAAAAAAGTATGATCCTATGTCAATTCTCAAAGAAATTTCCTCACCCCACCATCTCTTATTACGTGATTTCCCTTATTTGATGTGGTAAACGACAAGAGTAGCCAATTTCTGGGTACTTTAGAAGTGCTGTTTTAAATCAAGTAGCGTAATTAATATCTGAAGTAACTTAACAAAAAGTTACTTCACCGTAAAAGTTACTTCAGTTGGTCCCTTTTCTAAATCAAGAAGGGACCAGGGGATGATCAACTTCAACCGGCATCAAATCAAGACATCAAATCAAATTGTCGACAGTTTTGCATCTCGCTTAATGGAAATCGTCTCAGGTGTGCCCCAGGGGACACATACCAAACCACTCTCATTTACATTTAAATGACATTTATGTATACTTATTACAAAGCAATTTTGTGATGATTTGTGCGCTTACTGTGAATCAGAAATAAAAATAAAGTTATCTATCCTTTCAACTTGAACAACAAACCTCTCTTCATGTAAAGATCTGTAGGTAAGATAGGTGTCCCTTAGGCAACAAATTAATTTTTGATCACCACATCGAACAAATTATATCAAAATCCTACGACATGCTAGGTTTCCTATTTAGAATAAGTAAAGTGTTTAGGGGGGAAATACCTTTAGATGACTCAAAAAAATATTATTTCATAAATTGTTAGTTTAATTATTTGAGAATATGTTCCCAAAGTTTTAAAAAAAAAATTCAATTCATTCCGGTGTTATGAGAGTGTTTACATGAGCTTCCCCCACACCGCCCGGCCCGTGTGGTAAACTCGAAACGCATTTTTCTCGAAATTACTTTTTTTGAATTTGTGTGTACTCTACCTCAAAAAGTTTTTAACCAATCCTTTTATAAATTTGCAGATACTTTCTTTATATAATTACGCTCTACGTAAACCTAAAATATTAGTAATATCATTGTCCAAAGTATTTTTCAATCGCAAAAAAAATATCAAAAAATCAAGGTTTACTGTTTACACACCTGTAAAAAATTTAATTTTAATTTTTTTTGGGAAAAGTTAGGTTTACATAGAAGAGAAACATTTTCTTAAATTAAATTCAAAACCCTATTGATTTGAGATGAAAACTGTGGCCTCCAGAATGACACAAATAGCTACGTCTGATGGTGACGTCCGATGGGTAGCAGCTGATAATTTTCATGTTTTCCGAGGAAATGATTCCAAAAAATTCTCAATATTTTGTTAAATAGATTTATAAAATCACCTCAAAGTTTCAATAAATTATTTACATTTCTCATGCCAAAAAAAAATCATGAAAATCATAAAAAAACCTAGTCCTGAAGGTATTTCCAACAAAGGCAACTTACATCCACTATGAAAAATTACTACATTTTTAATTATTCTTTGCTAAGGGGGCATACATTAATTACGTGAGCTCAAAAGGGGGGGGGGTCCAGCAAAATCACCAAGGAGGGGAAGGGTCTAGATTAGAAGAAAAACTGCTCAAGTAATTAATGTATGCCCCCTAACACACACAATTAATTTATTAATTTAATATAGTATAAACAGCACGGGACAACAAAAAACAACACGAACACCATAAAAATACACGAATGTTTAAATAACAACATCTGCAATTGCCCTTCTCTAGAAAAAAAACAGAACAAATAAAGTATCTAGGAATCGTAATTGACCATAACCTAAAATGGACACATCATATCAAACAAATCACAAATAGACTCCTCAAAACAATACACATTTTCCTAAACATAAGGAACATATATGAAATAAAACAAATGAAAACAATATATTTAGCACTTTGTCGATCAATAATAGAATATGGCATAATTGTCTGGGGAGGAGCAACAAACTCAGCTATCTTTCACTTAGAAATCGCGCAGAAAACAATATTAAAGGTAATTCTTAAAAAACATTGACTAACTGATACAGACCAAATATTCAACAGTTGTGACGTACTAGATATACGCCAATTATACGTTAAAACTCTACTAAACTACATTTTCGACCAAAAAAACAAATTTCAACAATCTCAAAATATCACTAACAGACCAGTAAGACAATCGTACAAAAATAACATCAAAACTTCGACAGTGAATACAAGCTTTGGAAAAAGGCACTATAAATATCTCTACATATTATAAATTAAAGTCCCCCGAGTCGTCTGTATGTCTGTCTGTTCGCGATAAACTTGGAAACTACTGAACGGATTTTCATGCGGTTTTCACCAATAGATAGAGTGTTTCGTGAGGAGGGTTTAGGTTTGTAATTTGTCAAGGATTTGTGTAAATTGGTTGAAACAACGATAATTGTTAGAAGTGTCGGAATAAGTCAAGCCGTCTGGTAGCTTTCATCGAAAACGCTGCCTAATCCTTTTGGGATATTACAAAACAATGTATGGTGGGATATTCCTATTTTATAGATCTACAAAAAAGTCCGCGAAGGCATATATCTATCTTTTACGGATAGGTTACTATACCCATTCTATCTTCTAAAAAAATGGTCACATACATTGCGGTAATTGAAAATTTATTTAGACGGATACAATATTAATCGTTTTTAACTTAAATACGTTAGTTACCCCAAGCATTTCATGCACATTATTATACTTTTTCACACCATCTATACGTATTGCAAGTCCTCCGCGGCATCTGTCTGTCTCTTTGCGATAAACTCAAAGACGGCGGTGGTTATAAAGGTTGGAAAACCATCCAGTAGATGACGTTGTGTTTTATTAGCCACAGCAATGCGTGGCCGGGTCGGCTAGTCATGCTATAAAAGCATTCAAGAGTCTTACCCATGAAAATAAAATAGAAGAAAACAAAAATAAATTCATACTCAAAATTAAAAATTAGATTAAAGAACAAAAAAGATAATATTTCCAAAATCTCATTATATAATAAGAATAAAACATACACCTAACACACAAAAATAAATATAAAACACATCATTAAAAAAATACATGTTTTAGCTAAATTATAATTTTTTATTTTTAGTTTAATTTTAGCTTTTTTTTATGCAGCATTATTTTTATATTATTTTTAATGTAATATGTATAAATTTTTGTTTTATAAAATGGAGGCCTCAGCACAGGTGAGCTACCCAGTGAGGCCGACATTGCTGAATTGTATTTAAAAATGTTAGATATTATGTCAAATTAATAAATAAATTAAATGTTTTCAGCATGATGTTAATTATTTTAAAACTACTTTCACTTAAATTTTCATTAAACTTTTATTAATATTCAATTACAATTTATTCACAAGCATTAATTCTTGATTTAAAAAATTCCCCTCATCTCTCCACACACTTTCTTCCTATTTATTATTGTTTGTTATTATTACTTATACATTTTTTGTTATTATTAGTATGGGTGTAAGTACATAATAGGTACATTAACTGTGTATATGTAATTTAATATTTAGTACCTTAAAATAAATATTAATTATAAAACTATGTGTTATAAAGTGTATTTTGTGTGTTTAAGTAAAATAAGCAATTAAATTTGGTAATATTTAACTACCTTAACTATTTATTTAATTTTTTTAATTATCCGTAAGCAGAAGTTGAACGCAATAAGTTACATATTTTATAGTATGTCCAGTCTAAATTCAATAAACATGGTTAAAATTTTATAAAAACGAACCATAATAGTGAAGTGCACGCCTGTCAACAAGTTCTGTCCGAATTGAAAAAGCATCATCCTTTTTAAAAGCAACCTTGAAACCTCCTTGATGTTATGTTTTCTTCACAAGGTGCTGCCTCAGACCTTGGATAATGAAACCAGTCCGCAAGATTTAATATCCCTCGCACCTGGAGATGATAGGTTTGTTGGTTTTTTTTATTTTTATTTTACTTGTCTAAGAACGGGTCTCCCCTATTTAATTCTACTTAAGTGAACACCGTTATACTCATACAATGCATTATTCTAAATACTTAATATAATACAAAAACGAAATCGAGGGTTACATAATATTACGATAAACTCCTTAGTCTGAAAATTTCAATTACGTATCTAAAATATTTGCCATGCCAATTTTAAACAATAATATTATATTTCAGGTCCTCATTGGCAAGCCACGGAATAATTTGCATGGAGGATTATGCCCAAGAAGAAGAAATACTTATTAGGCAGAGTGAAGAGCGCTTCTATGAGCGTCTCCCGCACGGCGATACTGCCTTCTCCCCTGCCGTATTCGCAAGCCCCCAGAAAGGCCACAATCCAACCCAATTAATTGTTCCTGATATTGTGTGCTACTTCGACAGTGCTTATGAGCCTGCTTCCCGACCCGGCCCCTCCTGGCAGCAGCCGGAGGTGTCCTACTCACGCCGCAAGACCTGTACGTCCCTTTTGGAGGAGCTGCTGGAAACTAATGGCGAGGTGGCGGGAGTGGCCACCACCACTACCCGCAATAACAACTCTGTTTCTTCCCCCGTCAGCACCCACTCGTCACATCTCCTGGAAGACAACCTCACGCGCAGTGGCATTTCTGACATTCCCAGAAAACCTCCCTCTAACTATGTCAGTGGCTCTACCCCCATCCGCAAGCCCTACCAGCCTCATCAGCATACCCTCTCCTCCATTCCCGCCGCTCAGCTTCCCTTCCGGAACTCGGTGGACCTCCTCCCCGATAACTTATTCGAAACACACCGGACTCTTCCTCTCCCCAGAAGTGGTCAGCCCTCCTTCAGTCCGGCCTCTACTCCCACCCACTCCTCCTTGAACCGGCCCGCTGCGGCCAACAGCTTCCAGCTTCCCAGCCCCCTCTCCCCGCACCCTGCTCCCCTCTCCCCGCAGCAGCCAACTGCCCACGGTCCCGCAGTCAGTCCGCTGGTTTTGGCTGGCCTCGCTGACAATGATGTAAGCAACAGACTATATTAACAGTTTACTATTTACTATGTTTCAATAAATGCGCTTTTACTTGCACCATTTGCATGTATATACATAGTACGAATATGTTTTGAATTTCTACAAAATTTTGGTGTTTTTAAAACTCTATTAATTGATTGTCACCAAATATGTAATATTCACAATATTTACATAGCATAATATCTTTATCATTATGGCACAAGTTAAATGTCCGCTAAAATCTTTGCATGTGGTTCTCACAGCCAAAAGAATTATTGTGTTTGATTTTTTGGGGTATTGTGCCGTTTTGCGCTTCTTCTGCATTTTTCCTGATAATGGACACCGCAACACGGCATAATACTTCAAAATCTTTGTTTAGAGGTGGGCAATTGTTACTTACATTTATTTTTAAACTGGTACCAAAAAATAAAAACCCAATAAGTTAGGCAAAAACTTGTAAGTGCCATAACATCATAGGTATATCCGTATACACCATTATGTAAACTCAAATATTTATTAATTTAATAAACAATAAATTATTCCCCCCCGTCATTGCTGCGTTGCGTTTTTCATACATAATATAAAACTTTCAATATTGAGCGACATTTTTACTGCTAATGTTGACTATTTAGAAAATATTATATGCGACATTTTATGTATTTTTGCTTACAGGGCTACTTTTTCTTTCATTCTATTCATGCCGTTTTTCCTAAATAACTCCAATATTTCGCGAAAATAACTTATTGTAGATGATATTAAGACGATGAAACCATCGTACAGGCTTCATTGATAAACTAAATACTAAGTTTTTGTAATAAATCTAAGTTTTTGTAACCCTGTAATTGCATTATATTCCTTACATCTCTCTTCATGCATAATATATGTAGTTTATAACTACGCAATTTATTTATTTAATTATAAACTTATGCATGAATTTTTGATATCGGTGATGACTGACGCATTACCCATAATATTACTAGATGTGAAAAGCCTGTGTTAAGATGGAAATTTATAGAAGTAGTTGTTTAGGTTTATGTTATCCAAAGAAAGACAGACAGAGATCAATTTACATTTTTTTTTTTTAATGAAACCGATTTAAAAACATAAAAGGTTGAAAAGAATGGTGAACTCATGGAGAAACTGAATTAGGTTGGCAACTCAATTCATCACGCAACTCAACTTTACGATTTCAGTAATTATGTCATCTTGTTTAACAAAAATATAATTTAATAAAAATTTATCTCCCTCCTGAACAAAATCCATATTTTCCTGCTCTGACATATCGCAAATTACTCAAAAACTTTACAGGACTGAGGTGCAACCATGCCAATCTGCCAACCTGGCAACTGAAACGCGCTGGCCGCAGCAACTAGCAAAGCGAGTTGCGAGTGACTGGTTGCATCACCCTTGACAACTGGTCTTTGAGGACCGCCAATGAAATTTGCAAGTTGCTTTGCTGTGGATAGCGATTGAGTTGCCAACGGTTTTTTTTTTAGTTGCCACATGAGCGGATGGACTTACTTTTGAATGAACTTTTGGTTTTTTTTTGTTATTTGTTTTTGGGGTGTTATAGTTACAGTGTCCGAAACGTTGACACTGTAACGCTGTCCGAAACGTTGGCTAAAGGAGGAGGTAGCGCAACACGGCATAACACCCCAAAAACAAATAACAAAAATATTTTTGGCCGTGAAAACCTAAAATCATATCGAACTTTTGGTTTTCTTATTTCTAATGTCACTAGGTACCTTCAATAATTGCAACGTTCAGATTAAACAAAATGTTTTTATTTCTCTTATGGCCAGAATTATTCCAGTCTGTTTCTTTATTTATTTTATGTTCATTTGAATTTTTGTAAATATGTAATAATTAAGTAAATAATAATAGGTGTAAATAAATATAATAAAACATCCATCAATTAATCCACATTCACAAATATTTTAAAGCTTTTGATCGAAAATGATTTTTTTTAATTAACCCTTAATTAGACACCATTGTACATATATAAGCTTTCCTCCCAGAATTTTGCCATTCCTAAACGGGCAACTACTTCCAAGCGTCCCGTAATATTTTTAATTAAGAGAGTGAATATATTGTATATAGCAAATCGTAGTAATTGCTCTTTTGTAACCCATTTTTATGCTGCAGCTGTCAGATGCGTAAAATAGTATATGTTGTGTGATTTTTCTACTTCGATTGTAGTGAATTTTTTTGAATTCATCCAAAAATTCTGGTAACCGCTTTTTTTCCAAATTTTTTAAAATCTTGAGTTCTGCTTTCGGAATAACTTCAGTTTTTCATTTTTTTGCATTTTCAAATTATGATCTGTTGATGGGTTTAATTTGTTTTTTAGCATGAGACTAAATATTTTTTGTGACTTTTACTGGTTTAGGGGATAAATACTTCCTATGTGTGCTTTTGTATGATTTTTTTTAAGTTATTTTTTTAATGTATAAAAAATTACATTTCATTCCTTATCATTCACGGATATATTTTTTCTATATTGAATTACTTGGTGGATTGCTGAGGCCTTTCTAAGTGTTCAACAAATAATATATATGCACTTTACAATATAAAAAATATATATTTTATAAATGCGTAAACTACAAATAATATAAAGAAATCATTCTGAGGAATGCAAACAAATACCACCCTTCGAAGATGCGATTTTATGTTAAAAATGTCATCTTGATTATTGTATGTTTTCAGTGATTAGTTCTGTGGCTTAAACACATGAGCGATAGCGTATTTAAAAACAAAACGCCTTGAACAATACAGTTTTTCGGTTTTAGATTCGGCCACGCTCATTTCAACAATCATACTTTCTAATATTAATAAAGAAATATAGAAACTTGCTTAGTGTTGTTTAAGGACAATAAATCCAGCTGCATTTCAACATTTTTCCAATATTTTTAGATTTTATAAAAAACTAGCTGGTTCCCGGCATGCGTTGCTATGCCATTTAGTAAAGAAGTTATTTCTCGCTGCATGACCTTTCCCATTTGTCCCGTTCCCCTTCCGCCTCCCCTTCCTCTCCCGCGTCCCTTTCCCCTCTCGCGTTCCCACTCCGCCTCCTCAACCTTCCCTCTCCCCACTCCACTCCCCCTTTCCCGTGAACCCCCTTCCGAGTTCCCCCTCCCCCCTCCCTGCTCCCGCATTCCGTACATTCAGTTTTCAAACAGCTCGCGTGCCACCTATTGCAATTTTTTTATACAAATTTCATGATGCCAGAGCTCACCAGTAGTTTTATACAAACCTTGTCCTGACAATAACGAATACAAAAATAAAAGAATTATATAATTTGGTGCAGTCGTTCGGAAGTTATGCGTGCGTACATACATTTCGGAGATTCATTTTTATTTATAGAGATAATAAACTTGTTTTAATTCATAAAAATCACCTACATACAGGCTACCCATATTTGGTAGCTATCGCTCATGGGCATTAACGGTGCTACCCAAATTGGATAGTTATCGCTCAAGTGAATAAGGCAATATTATGCAAAATGGGATTCACAAAATTACTACAAATCAATAGTTTTAATTATTTAATACATAGTAGTTTTAGATGATTAATCTTCATGTTGTATCCTAGGAAATATACTGTTAGTGGAAGGGTTAAATATTTTATTTGTGTTTTCTTATATTACCATATTCCTTCTGAATGTAAACCATTTCAATTTGCATCTCTTCTTTTCAGGGACTGACACCAATTGACCGAATACAAGAGGATGAGTTGCTCGAGCAATATGGGATTGACTTTCAAAAGTTCAATATTTCACGAAAAAACTGGACAAAATTTGAATAGAAATACAATTTTTTTCTCAAGTCGTAGTACATGCCAAATTTTAATGCCGACCTCAACTTGATACGATCTATTCTCACTGACTTTACAATCAACGTAAACGAAAGAGAAAGATGCGTAAAAACATACATGCGCCAGAGTAAGGTGTGGCAGGGATGCATGCCACTTTTCTGACCCTGAGCTCGCCTATTGCAACGATTTCTATATCAATGTCAGGCCAGTATTAAAGTTTGGCATTTATTATTCTGGTAGACTTGTTAAATTAAACATACTACTCTATCCCAGGTTGCTTTAATTTAGCAGACCTGAAATGTACTGATTTCTAGTTCTCATGGTATCCTTAAGGGGTAATGCCACTCTAGCATCCAGAAAATAGCCTAATTTCAACACTTTTACAGGCACTAACTACAGCAAATGGAATACATAATCTGATTAAAAGTCTTATTGAGCAAACTTTCTATTATATTGGCAAATTATTTTTAATTTTTTTATAAGACGGCTCTAGAGCTCACCAAACGGAGCTTCCCCAATCAGCCTCCAATTTTGTACATGGCATTAAAAACCAAAATCGTTTTCAGATCCACATAAGATTAAATTAACTGAAAAATAATTAATTAAATTAAATTACAAAAGTTTACAACGAAACGTAAAATCCGTACAAGCTTCCGAATTATGTAATTTTAAAACTAGACTTAAAATTTTAATTGAATTGAAATTACATCTTCACATATTATTATTTTACATAATTTCACTATATTTTTCAAAAAAATATATACATATTTTCTTGTTAAACTTATAATGTATTTATATTTTACCATATTTCTAAGAGTATTTAATTTTTCCAATACATAATCCTAGAGTGGCATGCTTATCTGGGGTATCAACTTATTTAAGCATACAAATATTTTTATTGTTATTATTTTGATATGTGTCTAATTTATTATTATACATTATAGTATTAAGGTATTCTGATATTATATTCTCAAAGAAAATTCCTCTATTTTCAGCCATTGAGCTTAAGTGGAACGTTCGCGGGGCCCGTTTCATACAAATCTTAATTTTGAATATGAGATCAAAATACCCCAACCAAACTGAAAATTTTTTTTTATAATCAAAAGGTATATCAAATACCTTGTACGGATTTCGGCTGCTTTATTTATTTTTGCTTTAAATTATTACCTTAAAGATTTTAATGTTTCGTGATTTTAGAGGCAACTTGGGCAATTATTTGTGAGTAAATGAAAAACATTAAAAAATAATGTTACCATATTTATCATTAAAGTATGATGAAATATGAAATAAAAATTAATTATGGACATCATTTTGATGGGTGTAAATTTAAATTACAAATTACCTATAGTTTGTCAAATAAGAGTAGAAAATATATGAGGGCGCCATTGTTGATCAAATGGCAATACTAAACACATAACTCATGGTGTTAAAGTAAAGCTGTGTAACCCACATTTTTATTAAAAAAATAAAAAGGCATAATAGTGGAAAAAATATTTTTTCATTGCAGTATAGATACTCGCCGATCTCAAAATTAGAATTGCATATAGGTATATTATTATTATACATTTGAAATTTTGTGTTAACATAATGAAGAATAACTATAGGTAATGTAATAAAATATAAAGCACAGTTTAGAAATTGCTCATATTTATTTTATTTTTTTTTTTTACATTAACTCCACACAGGAGGCCCTGAGGAAAATAATTTCCCTCAGGGCCTATGTCATCTGGGATGCTGTGTGGAGGGTCTTTTTGAGGAGAGGAAGGAATGAACATTGGTCTTGAAGAGACCCATGTTGTAGGAAGGAGGAAACACAGAGGCCGGCAAATCATTCCACAGCCGAGCTGTTGAACATAAGAACGACTCGAAGAAACGACCCGTTCTCATGTGACTAATGTCAACTGTGTACAAATGTTGGGCACGCGTTTGGCGTGTTTCCCGACTATGCACCGGTGCCGAAGGGATCAATGATGCTAGTTCCTCGGAGCATCTTCCATTGTAATACCGGTAGAACAAGGATAGCATTCCCACCCGACGCCTGTGCTCTAAAGATTGCAATCCGTCTGTTAAGATGGGAGAATCTATCAAACGGACCGCCCGTTTCTGCACAGAGTCGAGGGTATTTTTCAGGTATTTTGGAGCTCCAGACCAGAGGTGGCTGCCAAATTCAACCGTGGGGCGCACTTGCGATTTGTACAGGGTTAGCAGTTGTGTACTTTTAAAGTATCTGCGGGCCCTGTACAGTACGCCCAGTTTTTGGGAGGCTAACTTTACTCTGGCTTCGATGGAGCCCCCATACCTGAGCTGGTCACTTAGGGTTACACCAAGCAAATCAATGGAGGGCCTGTTCGGAAGATTGCTTCCGTTGAAAGAAACTAGATTTTCATTGCGATCCCTTTTAGACGTAATCAGACAAGATAATACTAGATAAAGTACCTAGCGTTGCCTGGGCTTTAGATCATGTCTCTAGTTTTAGATTTGAATATATTTAACTCATTCAGATCTAAAAGTAGTATAACTAAACGCACCATTAGTGATTCTTCCTTTCTATTTATTGTTAAATTCAAATTTAGTTAAATTAAATTAAAGCAAATCGCTTTATAAATCACCTTTTAATCAAATTTATGTCATGAAGAAAAAATGTTTTTTTTTTTTAAATGTGGTTTACTGTGTTCTATACATTCAGTGTCATTGCACTTCAAAAAAATATTTGACAGTTAAATTGGTGTAGCCAGTCTACAAATTTAGTAGTTCCAGTTTTTATATTTTCTACTCATTTTTGACAGACTATATTTATGTCGAAACAAAAATTTGTCATTTTTATATTAAAATTGCTTATTTTATTTTTCATTTACTCACAAATAATTGCCCAAGTTGCCTCTAAAATCATGAAACATTAAAATATTTAATGGCATATATCTTATAATTTATAGCAAAAATAAATAAAGTAGCTCACATCCGTACTAGGTATATGATATACCTTTTGATTACATTATTACATGATTACATTATTATTTGTATAAAAAGGGCCGAAACGGGCCGCACAAAAGTTCTTCTTGAGTTGTCATTTATTCGTTTTTGTTGATATTTAATTTTGTTAAGCTGATTTTCCAGAACTAATAATTTTGGTATGTCTTAAAGTGTTCCATTAAAAAAACACTCCCGGTCCGAAGGGGGATACTACACTTACCCCAAATGAGAGGTTTATGCGATTTTAATTTAGTAATCAGTCCGCATAAAAAAAAAACTTCTTCCATTTTCCTGGATTTAATAATATTATGTATTTGAGACATGTTCGATTTCGTACCATCTTTTCTACTTTTTTACATTATTTAACCCGCGACACTCGAGCCTTTAAAACTCACACGAACACTCTTGTATAGAGCATTTTACTCACATTTTATAAATAGCAAAAAGTACATAAATTATAGCATTTTTATTTATATTATTACTAATGTATAATAAAATAATCATGTAAAATCAAATCAAATATTTATTTTTAACATATAACATTTGTTATACTATAATATTTTAATAACAAATATATATAGGAAATATATTGGCATTTCTTAACTGCACTTTTAACTAACTCTCGCGGCCGAACAAACCATCTCTATGAGCGACTGCTACACACTAAGATGAAAAAAAACGTTCGTTCACGAATCAATCAAAAAATCTTCCAAAAGAACAATTTTTAGAAAATTCATCATTTTTACGGGCACTTTGTAACACTTGGGGTCGGTCACAACTCAGGCCCTATGGCACCGAACCGACTGAAATTTTGAGTTCTTGCTAAGAACCATGGTCGTACACAAATCAATCAAAAAATCTTCCAAAAGAACAATTTCAATTATAAATCTCAGCTATTAGGCGAACGAGGTACGTATGCACATTGTTTCATAAATGGCGCGAATTTTAAATTCACCGTGAGGGAAATGCTCAAAGCGCGGTGCTCGTGGGTTAATGATTGACTGCTGGGTGGAAATGGGCGATGACTGGTTAAAACGGTAGATATTCACTAATATTTCAGTGTTACTGGAAAGGGCCGAGATAATACTGAGGGACACAGTTGCTTCGCGATTTTACGGTGTATCCTGGTTACCCCCTTTGGATCGTACATTATTTTTACCTTCAGGTACATAGAGGTATCTTCATACAATCAGCTCAATGACAGTATTCTGAATTATGTGAAAATAACATAGTATTGTCTATGTGAACATATATTATAAAGGAACAAGAATTGTATTTTATCAAGTCCATGACTTGCAATGAATTATGGCTATGAATGGTAACTATTCATGTTTAATGAAATATTGAGTGAATGTTATTGCATTGATGTAATTTTGTAAAATAAAAATATTCTTGTGCAATGTTTTCTTTAGTGTGCCAAACTGGTGTTTATAAGTTGAAAATATCTGTAAATATAATACAACCAAAATATGGTAGATTTAAATTAGTGTGGCCATAAACTGTTGTACATAAGACCAGATGAAATTACATTTTTGTATGGTTCTGTTTACCTGTCTGTCTTGAGATGAATGTGAAGAATCATGGGTACTGAATCAAGTATTTGCCTAATCATGTACATAACAATATATAATAATAATTTATGTTTTTAACTATTTAATATTTTTAAACTCTTGCGGTCTATTTCTCTATGTGTATCTTCATTGAAATCAAATTGTATATTTTCATTATAAATTATTATTATTCAAAATTAACAATATAATCATATGACTGCTTGGGATGCCGATTTGTCAAACAGTGTTTTAATGATCTTTTAAGTGTTGTACAATGTACTGATGACTGGTGAATAAATACACCGTGCATTTAATAGTGCAGGTAGGCACCATAAGTGTAGGGCACAATTTATTATTGTCTTATTGTTCATCAAAACCAATGGAGCTTTAAGAATTTGCTCGTTAATATAAACAATTTATTGAATATTATAAATGCTATTTGTAATAAGCACAAATTAATTAGAGATGTATTATTACTATAAATTAGTTGCAAAAGAATAACTAAATTCAGGGTACACAGATGTATCCCTTGTAGTTTGGTGATGACTTTACCATTTCTAGCAACTTTTGGATTCTGAATGCTTTTCTCTCACTAGTACAATTCTGAGAATATCTTCCAGCTCAGCTGTGGAATGATTTGCCGGCCTCTATGTTTCTTCCTTTCTACAACATGGGTCTGTCTTGACCCATGTTCTTCCTTCCTCTCCTCAAAAAGTCCCTCCACACAGCATCTCAGATGACATAGGCCCTCAGGGAAATTATTTTCCTCAGGGCCTCCTGTGTGGAGTTAATGTAAAAAAAGAAATCTGGAACAAAGTGCTGATAAATTGCTTAAAATTTACTTTTATTTAGGTATTTTAAAAACTATTATGTGAGCAAAGCTTAAAAAAAACATACATTTAACTATTTATTTAATTATATGCTTTCGGAAGGAAATGTTCAATTGCATAAAATATATCACATAAATTTGTGAAAAATCGCACATCTGTGAACAATGCCTAAGCCAAATTAAGGTCTTGTATTTATTGTATTATAATTTATACTTCTTTAGAAATGCTTTTGTTATTTATTAACTTACCAGACTTAACCTTTTGACTGCTGAATATGCAGTGCGCGACCGTTCTACCTGTGCAGAGTTTATTTTAGATTTAACATATTAAGTAATATATAACCTTGTGACGCACAAATACTTTTTAATGTTATGATTTTAAACATCAAGATATTTAAAAATCATCATTAGAATCACCATTGCATGTATTTCTGCTTTACTTATATAAGAAACCATAATAAAATGGGCTGTGCTTGGGACCTGCAGTTAGAGGGTACACTGATTAACTCATTGTTTCATTCGGAATGAATAGAAAGTATTGAGCAAGTCTGTAATTATGACCTCATTACAAGCCCTTGAGCACATGAAAGTGAATTAACAAATACTTTGTGTGTCTTTTCAGGCTGGATGTTTTTCTTGATTTGTTGTGTTCATGCGGAAGTTTTACATTTACATTATCGGTTGCTATTTGAGTATTGAAAGCCATGTAACCAATGCCCAACTAAAAAAATATCATTTGAATCATATCTTTTTAAGAGCTTATTTCAAAAACTATTTATCTGTTTTTATTAAATTTCTGTAAGTGTTCTTCCTCAGAGATTCAATGTTTCGTTAAAGTCAAAATATATATTTTTATAAATATACTGACGAACGGGTAGAAGCCGGTATTTTTCTTAAGATTCTGAGAATTCGGTTCAAAAAATTGTTTAAATTTAATTCTGACTAAATTTTAATAAATCAATTAAAATAATTCAAACTTTTAAGAACATGTGAAGTACATTACCTACCGTATACATATTATGTGGAAATTTTTTACTTTCAAATTTTCGAAAAGTATCCAGATTCAACACTTCAAAAGAGGTGAATCCGGACAGCCACTAATGGACAGTGATTCACGTTACCCCCTCCCTGCAAATATCCACCATGTGAAAAAGTACCGTTTTACCAATGATAACACTGACAGAGATGTCGAGTGCCAGAGCACTCTAGCAAGTCTAGACAATTTATTTTAAATTATTTTATTTTTTATCAATATATTTTTACATGAATACATTAAGTTGATAAAAATGAATGAATTTCTTATAAAATGTACTGAAGAATATGATGTCATCGTAAAAGAAAGTAAAGCCATGGTGTATTAATTATCATAACACTTGACTATGAGCAAGGAGGATGTTGGTTCAATTTCTTTCAAGTGTATAAATGTATTGTAAAAAATGTCTTCTCAATTATTGCATTAAGTTCCTCCAATGGAAATTATGCCAAAATAGACTGCAAGATAATATGAATGAATTATTATTCTAACTTGTAATCAAAAATGTATCTTGTGATATTAGAATTGTAATATTATAATTATTTAAATAAAAATATATTTTCTCCAATATATCATTGTATCCCATTTCCACCATATACACCTGCAACCTGTAATGCGGGATTTGCACTAGTCGACTAGTAGCGCGGGGAGTAAATAGATGATTCGACCAGTCGCAGGTGACTGAAAACGGAAGCGCCAAAGTAGCTAGCTTTCGACTTTTGGTGTGTGGCATCAATAAAAATCGATCGTGAACATGTACATACACTCGCCACAATTTTCAAAAAGGATGGAACTTTATGGATGAAAAAAAAAAAGTTTATTGACTGTGAAAAGAGAGTGGCTGTGCGGCGAGTTGCTACGATACGATGGGGCAACTAGCCTTGTCTATAAAAAAAAACGAGTGTGCTTTAGACCACACGACTGAAGTAAAACTTCACTAACTTATATCTCAGGATTTCCCTAACTTTTTCTGCAATGGAACACTTTGCAAACCCGTAAATTTTAATGGAACACCTGGCTCATTTTTTAGATTGAATAATTCCTAATAATATATATTTTTTAAAGTTATTACACATTATTTATTAAGTATATAAATAATACATGTATAACAAAAAATGGAATATAAACAACAACAAAAAAAATAAATAAGCAACAAAAAAATGGAATATAAACAACAAAAAAATGGAAAATAAACAACAACAAAAAATGGAATATAAACAACAAAAAAATGGAAAATAAACAACAAAAAATGGAATTTAAACAACAAAAAATGGAATATAAATAACAAAAAATTGAAAACAACAACAAAAATGGAATGTATAAAACACCTAATTAATGACTTTGATGATTTTGAGTCCTTGAATTGCATATCTTTTTGATATCATGCATAATATTGGTAAGTTGAATTCTAATACCTGGGTACCTAGCATGGTCGATCGATAAAGGTTTTATCGAAAATGTCGGTAACTTGTCATCGCTCCCGAGCACGGCTGCAGGCCGCTAACGAACAAATAACAATTCACGTCAAATAAATTAGGAACCCTTAGTCGTTGTGAGCTGTTGTTTTTTCGTTAGCAGCCTGCAGTCGTGCTCGGCAGCGATGTCAAGTTACCGACATTTTCGATAAAACCTATATCGATCGACCATGCTAGCACCCCTGGTGTGGCATCGAGCCTGGTCCTGCACTTTGACTTCGTTGCAGCATAATTAGAAAACCCCGCCTCGCATAAATAGGTCGTAGAAAACGGAAGTAAAACAATAATAGCTTGTTTTGATAAATTGGGGTACTCTTCTGACAAACTCGCCCAGAAATCATTTAAAGGCTGATCTTTGTATTTTTGTTTCAAGTCTGAGTCACTAATTAAATCAATTAAATTTTCATTCTCACTTGTGCTCAAGCCTACAGGTTTGGCTGTCACGGAAAATGGATTCCGAACCCAGGAAAAGTCATTACTGGTTTTCAGAAAATATTGCATAAGAGTTATTTTCAAGTTATGTAGATATTCTAAAAATTCTTTGGAAACCTCTTCATCTACTTTAAAATTAAAGTCGTTCAAACATTCATTTAAGGCAGAAAAATAATCAAAATGATTAGATTGAACTGATGAAATCCAAAACTGTATTTTTTTTAGCAAAAGGTGCAATTTTATCTCTCGTATTAAAAATTGTAATACTTTTTCCTTCTAATGATAAGTTAACTTCATTGCACGTGGTAAAAATATCTGCCAGATAAGCAAGTTTTTTCAACCATGAAGGATTTGATAAAACTTCAACAAAATTTTGTTGAAGTTTTATCATGTGCCTTCAATAAGACCAATAACTCCGAATAATAATAATAAGACCGAAGTTCATACAGTCTTAATAGTGCTTTTCCTCTGGACAGCCATCTCACTTTAGTATGTAATAAAAGTGCTTTGTGTCCGCTACCCTCTTCATCGTACAAATAACGTTTAAAATAACAACGCGTAAAACTACAATCTATTGTTAATTTGACAGATTGGTTGAGAAATTCTGTAAAAAAGTATCAAAAATATACCAGAAAATTAAAATCGTTCCTTGTAAAAAATATTTAAAAAAAATTGTTTCTACTGATTGATGTTTATGGCTTCTATTACTCACCTTTGATTTCCAAATGTAGATATACACGTATATGTATTATACACTAGCTGTACCCGGCATGCGTTGCTATGCCATTTAATAAAGAAATTGTTTCTCCCTGCGTTCCCTTTCCCATTCGTCCCTTTCACCTTCCTCCTACCCTTCCTCCCCCGCGTCACCTTCCCTTCTCGCGTTCCCACTCCTCCTCTTCCACCTTCTCTCTTCTGACTCTACTTCCCCCCTTCCCCCATCCCGCGAACCCCCCTCTTGAGTTCCCCTCCCCGCTCCAGTATTACCCTCCCCCCTCCCGCGGATCCTCCTTTCGAGTTCCCCTCCCTCCTCCGGTGTTCCCTGCCCTCCTGGGTTTCCCTCCCCCCTCCTGCATTCCATACATTCATTCCCGATACATTCAGTTTTCAAACAGCTCGCTACCTATTACAATTTTTTATTCAAATTTCATGATGCCAGAGCTCGTATATGTTATTCTAATTTATGAGCGTATTGTAAGTTTCATTAAAATCCATTCAATAGTTTTTGCGTGAAAGAGTAACAAACACATATAGATCCGTATTTCGTTTAATATGATGGCTGTCCGATGGCATATGATCTAATGCCATTTTGAACATTTTTACTAAATCATTGTTCTGATGAAGAAACATTTGCAGTTCTTGGTCAATGGTTCGTTTCACTGTTGGATTATGAGCACAACGCCTTTCAACTTCCGCATCTTGATTGCCCATAAAACGCTAGCTTTTTCCCGCGGCTTCGCTCGCATGGTAATAGGGTGATTCCCACTCCGCCTCCTCCACCTTCCCTCTCCCCGTTCCACTCCACTCCCCTCCCCTCCCCACAAACCCTACCACTCCCCCCTCCACCTTCCCCCCACCCTCCTACACCCCTCCCCCCCTTCCTTCCCTCCCCCCTCTCCCTCCCCCAATCCCTTCCACCCCACCATCCTCCCCCTCCCCACACTCTCCCTCCTCCCCCTCCCACCTCTCGCATTCCACACATTCATTCCCGGTACATTCAGTTTTCAAACTGCTCGCGTGCCACCTATTACAATTTTTTATACAAATTTCGTAATGCCAGAGCTCAACAGTAGTTTTATACAAATTAACAAACAAAAAAAAAAGAATTATCCAATTTGGTGCAGTCGTTCGGAAGTTATGCACATACATACATTTTGGCGATTATATATTAACCTCCTTTTAAAAAAAACATCCTTTCTAAGGCAACAATTTTTTTGCTTTTCTTCTGCCATTTGAAATTTTGTTATTCTGAATGAACCGACAATGACAACCATCAAAATATTAAAATTTAAATACGCGATAATCCGAGTAACGTGGATATAATATGTTGTCGATTCAAAACCCTTAATTTAACATGTGCTTCAATTCGAGTGGACCCGAGTCTACCCTACCGAAGGGACGTACGTCAAATGATTGACAGGAAAGTAGGTAGAACAGTTTGTATAGGAAAATGAAATTGTTGATTTTACTATCTTCCAGCAATTTTTCCTTATTTTCTCACCGTTTAAACCTTCCCTGAACTACGACAAACATTTCAAAACCAAAATCAGCTAAATCGGCCCAGCTGTAATAGATTTTTTTATATATAGATATAGTGTGTGTTCTCCTTTATAGACGTAATTGATAACGATTATTTTCCACAAATTAATTTCACACGTTTTTTTCACCAACACCATGCGCGTTTATAGTTGGACTAATCGCTAACAAGGATGTACTAAGACTAATAGATGTTTACATTATTTTACTTTCGAAAAAATATGGTTGGGTTCCTTGGGAACAGAATTATAAAATTCACAGAGTGGTTTACCATTAACAAACTTACACTTAACATTAAAAATGTCAAATCATGAGTTTTTTCAGAATAAAAATATAATACAAGTATATGTATATAAATATTTTCAAATAGTTATACGCTGAACAACCATATCATGTTGCCTGTACCCAAAATAAGGGACCACGGAATAACCTTTGACACTAAACTATTATTTACTTTATCACATTAATATCATTACTAGTAAAGCAATGAAAATGTTGGGCTTCATTTAAGAATATCTAAAGACTTCCCTTCCTGCAAAAGTCATGCAATTTCCGTTGAAAGAATCCAACATAAATTTCCCAAAATAATTAATTCCACCTTAGCAATTCTTGCGAATGACATTAATTACAATTCTATATTACAATCAATGCGATTCTTATCAAGACAGAAGAATACTTAATAACCTTATTTTTTTATTTAAAATAAACAATAAAAGGTTTGACTCCCCTGACTTAGTTTCGTTAATAAATTATCTTGTACCTAGTAGACCAATTCGACTCAAATCACCACATTATTGCAACAATGCTGGCACTAATGCCGAACAAAATTCAATTATACATCTCTCTATGATCAGGTAATGATTATTCTAACATCGATAATGCCAGTCTCTCTCTCTGGTTTCAATCCTGGGATTGGTTTGCAGCAATTTCATCTATTCGTCTCTTCCACTCTTCCCTGTCTTGTGCGGCTCTTTTGAAGTCTGCATATGATGAGCAGTGCACGTCCACCAGCAGGTCCTCCAGTTGGCGTAGGCGTACCCTAGAGTTTGTCCCCTCGGTCATACCCTCCATTATGGCATGCAAGAGGCCTTCTTGTCTTATTACATGGCCGATCCATCTTGCACGCCTTTCGGACAAGGTCCTGAGCAGGTGCCTTCCTCCTTCGATTCTTTGGAGAACCTCCTCATTTGTAATGTGGTCTCTCCAGGAAATTTTTGATAGTCTTCTATAGGACCACATCTCAAAAGCCTCTAGTCTCCGTTTATCTCTTTCGGATAGGCACCATGTTTCGCAGCCGTACATCAAGATACTCCATAGGTCTTGATGAGGAATATTCTCAGTTTTAGGTCAATATTATTTGATTCTATTATTTTCGACCTTTTATTGAATGCAAGCCTAGCCTGGTGTATACGGCTGTCGACCTCGCTCTTAGACCGACCGTCCCATGTTATTTTGCTCCCGAGGTAGACAAACTCCTTGGTGTTCTTTAGTGGAACTCCTGACATCTCTACTCTCATCTGATATTGCATTCGGCCTACAGTCAGCAGCTTTGTTTTGTCTTTATTTATCTTCATGTTGTAATTGTTTTGAAGAATGCTTTGCATGGATGTTAAGGCCTCTTGCAGTTCTTCGCTTTTCAGCAACCATAGCAATATCGTCAGCAAACCTTATCATATCCACCTTTTGCCCGTGTATCTTTACACCTTTTCTGTGACTCATTCTCTCTCTCAAGTCATCAATCGCACTTCGTATATAAGCGTTAAAAAGAACAGGTGACAGAGAGCATCCCTGTCTCACCCCTTGTCTTATACTGGCTTCTTTTGTATCATTGTCACATCTAATTATAGCGGCCTCATTCTTGTATAGCGCCTGGATTATTCGTTTATCTCTATATTTGATGTCAATTCTCTTCAGAATCTCGAAGAGTCTTTTCCATTCTACTTTGTCGAAAGCCTTCTCCAGGTCTATGAATGCGATGAATGTGTTTTAGTTTCTTTTTTTTTTTCTGGTAGTCTTCCTCATATAAAAGACGCATAAAATAAAATTTGTCCACGCGTACCAAGTAACCGCAATGTATCATGTAACCGTAGTATAAGCTTCCAGTTCTTGCATAATGTAAAACTTATCATATCCAACTCTCATAATCCAAATACCTTCCAATAATTATTATATACGATTCTCTTGGTAGTTTACCTAAATTATTTATATTTTATGCTTTCTACTAATTTTTGTACTTTTTATTTCTTTTTTAGATATTTTATAGTTTATACATTTCACTTTCAACTGATTTATTTCTTACTTTTTTACTTTATATTTTTACTTAATACTTTTGACTTATTACTTTACACCAGCGTGACACGCTTTATGTTATTGTACTATTCATATGTTAATTTAATAGGCCACTTGCATCAGATTTTTTTTTTTTTAAATCCGATTTAGACAAATATTCTAAGACATTCTGTATTTTGTTTTTTTTTAATCGTATTTTTGAAACCCTGGGGATTTTTTGAAAATTTCAATCCGAAAAAACAGACCATTTTTTATAAACCGGAAAGACGGGACATAATTTTACAGGTGCGAAAAAACGATAATTACATAGCCGAAAATCATTTTAAAAAAAGAACGTTTTCTACACGAATGGCACAGGAGAATAACGAGGCATACCAAAAATATTACATCTCATAAATATTTTTTTCCTTGATCCATCTTATTGATCATAAATCATTATAATGTACAACGTATATATTACTAAATCCAATGTAATATACTTGCACTTGTAAATTATAATAATAATAATAAGGTATAATGGTTATGGTGCTGATTTTAACAAAATCAAATTTTATAATATAATTTACGCACCAGATTTAAATGTCCGGGTTAAATTTTCCCCACGGGAAAAACTAAACCCTTTCACACACTTCCCAAATGATCATCTAGTGAATCCACGCTATGCAATTGCACTATAAAGTATTATAAATACAAAACAATACAACAACATGTCAACCTACCAGAGACCAAATGGGAAAATAATTCACCGACTCCAGATATTTTCATATCAGAGGGTTCGGCTCTGTAGAATTCCTAATTGAACCTATAAACCCTACTGATCCCTCAATATAAATATTTAAAAAATCTTTTGTAATCCTACACGTATTTAAAATGACTTGCATTTTTATATATAAAGTCTTTGACGTCTAAGATGACATAACACATTTTTACAATGTCACTGAATTTTAGTTCTGTCAAAGTTATTACGCAAAATGTCTCCTGAAAATTTTTAATTATTGTAGTGAACGTATGTCTTGCAGTATGAAAGAGACATGCGTGTATGAGTGAGACAGCATGCGGAACGTATAAAAGGCGTGAATGTTGTCCATTCGTCCTCTCTTGTTATCAGCTTCCTAAGAAGAACCTTGTACAGTATTCTCGGATTAAATACACATAGTCTACCCACGTCTATTATTGACATACACCCCATACTGAGATCATCATATCTGAGGAATCTGGATCCATCACTAAGGAGTCCAGAGGTAATGGGATAACCGGCCACGGTTATTACAATTATGGCATAAATGTTGAGTTTTGATAAAAATTCTCTCTATTGGGACTGCTATAGTTTCACTTTGACAGTTGGGATTTTTGTCACTTTCGTTTCTGCATCATTTATGAATATCTATCTGCCTTGTTCGACGTCATGGTCAGTACTACCAGTAGTTGTACATTTCTATTGATAATCAGTCCATTTGTTGTCATTTGTATCCGCACTCACAAGTTATATAAATAAAAGCATATTTGGTTTTAATTTTTTTAAATATAATTTATTGTTTCCTCATTAATCGATATTTCTACATATATTATAAACACTTTTGCATCTTTACATAAAAAAAGAAAACATGTACTTCCAGGAAGCAAACCATGATGATGTTTATAATATGTATGGCAAAATACCGGGATAAGGTTTTGCACCACTGCTTGAGAAGCAGAATATACACGAAACAATGAAGTCTAGTATTTCTAACATATCCTAGAAATTATGAAGTCTGCTTGAAATCATAACAACTCGGTGCCGAATATGTACCAACTTTTATAATAATCGAGCTTGTGGACAGCCTGCTCCATAAATTCAGCAAAACAGGAATAATGGCAAGAAATAACTGAACGTAATGTTGTACGTAAAAACATATCAAACTTAAGATATTGCATGGAATTAAGAATATCACCGTATCAACGAAATGAGCTTTTACAAATGGAAGGGCATTTCTTAACATTTAGCACAACCTTGCAACACCAAAATAAACAAATAATTTTTTTAAATGACTAATTACAGAAAACAAAATATCTATAAATATCAGAGTTATTGCATAGGTTTTTTAGATTATAAAATTGAGAAATTTTTTTGATTTGATGCTTAAAAAATACTCTTGGTTCAAAGAAAAACTCTTGAGTTTTATGAAATGCCAGGTAATGCTTACCCCCCTTCGCTATACTGAAACTATCCAAAATGATATCAAAACTATAATTACTTTTAAGACAACACACTATCCATCCGTCTTGAAATATCATAATTCTTGCTCAAACATCTCACATCACTATCCATCCGTCTTGAAATATCATAATTCTTGCTCAAACATCCCACATATTCTAAGATGCTAACAGCAAAAAAAATTACAGTGGAAGGTGCACAGCCTTGTATTATTCAAACACTTATATTATTCTACAAGATATTTGTATGGATTTATTTATAAAACTCGCCACATGTTAATACAGCGGGCACCGGTTCATGTGTTCCCTGATCTTGCGGGAGTACTCAGCCAGCCATATGGAGGACTGAAAATTCAAGTAGACCATGTCACAAAAAAACACTTTTTTTCACTACCATTAATTTATTATTATCTCTATTTGTAAATTTTTTTAAAAATTATTTTTGTTGCATTTTAAGTATTTTATTAGGATTTTTAAAAAAAAGGCAAATAATGGAGATTTCTCAAAAAACATAGGTTTTTACTGAGAATACAACTAGATCGAGTTCGTTCTTTTTGAAGGAATGTTTCTTTTTTTTTTAATTATAGTTAATCAAAATATATATATATATATATATATGTTATGATTAAGGTTTTCACGGGTGTAAGATGTAGAACAATTTTCTCGGTTTACCCGCGTAACGTAGTCCTTAAAAGGACTTTTTAACTCCTGACGTTTCGGACAGATCACACTGTCCATCTTCAGAGGCCTGGGCCATCTTCCAGGCCTCTGAAGATGGACAGTGTGATCTGTCCGAAACGTCAGGAGTTAAAAAGTCCTTTTAAGGACTACGTTACGCGGGTAAACCGAGAAAATTGTTCTACATCTTACACCCGTGAAAACCTTAATCATAACATATATATATATTATAAAAGAAAGTGTATGAAAGTGTGCGACCCGCTAAAACTCAGAAACGAGTCCCGGTACGATCAAGGGAGTTATATGGTGTGCTAGCCCTCTATCCATGAAGAAGGTTCCCGTTTTTCATGAAGGGCGAGCTTTGGAAGAAATAAGGGCTGGAATTTTTGCCCTCTAGAAATTGTTTAGAAGCATCCAGAACATTCCATAAAACTCCAGAACATCCTGGAACATTCTGGAATGTTTGGGAATAGTCTGGAACGTTTGGGAGCATCCCAGATCACTGTGGAAAATTCCAGAAAACTCTCGAATTCTGTGGAATATTCTTAACATTGTGGACCATTCTAAACCTTTTTTGTATGGGTGAGGCTGCCCACTGGTTGGGGTATATAAAGCAATATCCGTCGTGGGTTTGAACATCAGTTCAATGTCATATCAACTCCCTGAGCATAATCGGGTACCCCAGCTAGTATTTAATAAAATTTAATTAAAATACTTTGGGTTCCAGGATATGGAAAATAATATTAAAAATGCTAAATAAGTATAGAATGTTGAACCGAATATACTTTTTTTTTACCCTGTTGAAGAAACGGTTTATTTTGTTGTCTATCTTTTTGTTGTCTCCAGGTTAACTCATCTTTTTCTTGGCCAGCTGAGGTCTAGCCTAGAGCCTTAAACCAGCCAGCGGCCAAGAATCCAAACTTCGTCGAAAGATGTTCTTACAAACGTACAAGGCGGTTCCAACGAGAAAGATTAATTATTCTCCATACCAGCTTTTTTAAATTATAACTCAACATCGATTTTATTTAATTCATAATTTGCTTTAATTAATACCTACATCCAAAAATGCTGAAAGGCGTGATGATAAAACTATTAAAATTATGTACTTTTTGTAATTATTTTTTGATCGTAAGTATTTATAATTTTTCAATAATGTCTAAGCAAAATAAGAATGTAAAAGAAATCTTAAGTATATTAGTTTGTAAGAAAGTAAATAAATAGACAAACTGAAGTATTTTCGTCACAAAACACGTGCGCGGATCTTTTCTTTAATGATTTTATTAGAACTAAAATTAAAATTCTAAAACATAGCTTTCCCAGATAATTTATTGATTTATTTTACTGCATGATTGTATGATTTGAAATGTGTGTTGTATTTATAACACAAAATTTGGTTTGAAAATTTAACAAATCTGCCAACAACCTATGGTATAACCTTATTATACTAAAAATAAACATTTTTTCTCAAAATTTAAAACATACCTTTACTAGATAAAAGAACAATCTTTCGACATCAATTTATGATTTTTAGTGGAAAAAAGTCAATATGTCTAAAATCTTAATTAAAAATGACATATTTCCGGTTTTCTCTGGTTATTCCCTCTTAAAAATTGATACAAAATGAATGCTAAGGAATGTACTGAAGAGGTATAGTAAATCAATTAATTAAACTTCTTTAACAAGATGGCCACTGGCTCTGGGGTAAAGTGTTTCAAGTTGTGTGGAACTCAGATCCAATCTTCTTTTTCCTCGGTTTTGTCTCTGCATCAAATCTAAAGGGAAAAGTAAATCACCATGATAGATGAATATTCGTAATTTTCTTTGTAAATGTGGTTAGTCCTCTTGTCTAACTATTTAACAGGTGTCCTTCGATATTTATTTTCCGCTTTACGAAACACTTAGTTAATTTCCCAATGTTCTTCTTATCTCTGGATTTCATAGACACTACTTTAAACCTTGGCATTTCTTCATTGCAGTTCTAACTACGGACGAGGAGAGTAAACGGGGTTTGATTTAGATTTGCTACGTTCGATGGTTCCATAATCTGTATTACACAGTAGCATGCTACGATCTGATATCATATGCACCACCCACCCCCATATAAAATCCACAGTTCCTTTCTGATGGGGGAGGGGTAATAAATAACCGGTTCCTAAAGAAATAACTCTTAAATTGTAGTTTTTCATTAATGAGTTCATTTAAAAAGAGAGCTAAATTATCTGAAAAAAAAACGAGCTATGGCTGACGGCCTCGATTTATAGCTACATCTAGCTCTAAAAGAGCTGGCAACATTGTTTTCGATAGCTTTGACATTTCGCTACTAAACCATAGTAGACCAAAAGCCAAAAATGTTTATGGTCTGCTTTTATTCTGAAATAATCCAACAAATGTAATCTTATTGTTTTTTTTTTCGCAAATACAACAAAATTAAATTTATTTAGGATACGGTTTATTTTTTTTTCCCATAAAAGCATAGAGTTAAATCTTTTGGCATACCTAACTCATTTTTTTATAAAAATTGACATGATCTTCTTGCACTTTTAGGCCTCCGTGTATACATGTGTGTACACCACATTCTAGAATCTACCCGATGTTTTATAATTGTTATCGCATAAATGGTGGCACTACTGAAAATCCTGTAAAATTTAACCGAATTGTCCTCAATATTCACTGTGTTGCTGTAGTAACAGAATAGAATAATTTATTATTGATCTTTAATTAAAATGATAGTAATGTTTTATTTCACTAACTTAAAAATCCATATAATATTATGTATTAAAAGAATTTAAAAGATGAAATTCCACATTTTGGTAATAACTGATAACAGATATTATATTGTTTTTGTGTTTACTTTTACACCATTTGAGTTGTTTTTTTTTTTTAAATAATAAATACTATTAAAAAGCATGCATCTCTGAATTACTTTAAAAAAGTCGGTGGCTTTATCTGTTAGAAGAATAAGATGTGACCACATTAACCGGCACCGGCGCGACACAACTTGCATTTTTCCACTTATTTATTATTAGGAAACAAATAAATTTGATATTCAAAACAATTTGGCAATAAAAAAACTTAACCTTCAGTGATATCAAAAGAAGGAGATTATTCAATGATCTATTTAAATCAAAACAGATACCATTAAATAGACAATGTATAATAATATAATAATAATAAAATTTATTTACACCTCAGAAACTGGTAAAGTGATAGTCAAATATGGCAATAATGGTTCTGCCATTTTTGATATTGAAAATATATTAAGTTTATTCAGAATTCGTAGTGACTCAAACGTAATTATTTGATATAGCATTTGATATAAAATAGAAGTGTAATAAGAAAAAACAAGTTGGCAATGGACTGGAAAGTAACAGTTTGTTTGTTTGTTGGTTGGCTTGTTTGCTAGTTTAACTGAAGAGGAATTCGGTGGCTCTCTGCATGTCCCAATCGCAAGTGGAAAGAGCAACTACAGCCTGGCACTCCTCGATGCCGATGTCGGTGAGATGCTTGGTCTTCTCCTCGAAAATGGAGTTATTGCAGGGCCCGCCGGCGTAGATGTGTGTCCACTGCTTGGCCGTTAGTCGAAACATGTCAAAGTGCTCCTTGTATTGCTTGGCCACCACGGCGTCCTGCGGGTCGTCGGGTTCGGCGGCCGACATCAGCGCCTGCAGTGATAGCAGTACCGTGCGTAGTGTCATGGCCGCCGCCCACTGGTCCTTTAGGATGTCCAGACAGATGGCGCCCGTCACCGACGAGATGTTCGGGTGCCAGATCTTTGTTATGAATTTAACCTGCAAACAAACACAAACACAGTACATACAGTACAGATAACAAACACTTGCAACATTTGGTACTTCCAAGCACTGATACAAGTCGGGAAGGTTTGGAAGGTTTAGGGCTTCAATTAATATGTACTTGCGCAGATCAGTGAAAAATCACAGGATATTATAATTATAGGATTTGTGAAGCTGAAAGTATAAAAAAAAAAAAAACAGTGCGCAATTCACATGTGCTAGAAGTGAAACTTTTAGAAAACTAAAGTAGACAAGAGTGGGGAGGATACAAAGCACCATACAAAGAGGAGACCAATTATACTTTCTCATTCTCTCGCAGGCTAAATTCTGTAGATGTATGTCTTTCGACTCTTTAGTGTCGCTATTTTTCGTTTCATCGAGTTTCAAATCACAACGGTGCTAAAGAAGTTTTCACTTCAAAAATATCAGGATCTTTGCCTTTTCCAGTGAAAATAATTTACCTATCAAACGTTAGTAAAATTATGACATTTATATCAGACATCATTATAAAAATATGAGTCATGTTATATTCATACTAATCAAACAAATAATGTAGAACTGCTTATGAAAAGCATAGCCATTCAAAGAAAATGTGTATGAAAGGACCGCTAAAGTACGTCCACTGAACTTAGTTTAGTGAAATCACGCACATTGTCTCAGCAAAGTATCTTCACTCTATTAACACCTTGTTTGCCGCTCGTGCACCGGTGTGTCATGAGATTTTACACGCGATTTTGACCCTTATGTATAAAGAAAGTGTATGAAGAACACGGTCAGAATCGCTTGCTCTATTTTCGCCCTTTACCATAGCGAAACCTGCAATGCGCCTAGTCACTCCAAATAATTTATATTAATAATTTACCGGAGCGCGGGAGTGTACGCAGTTCTTGCGCATGCGCGGGAAAAATATGTTTATCTACGATTTTGACCCTTTGACCCTACGAATTTGTAAAGGACAGTGTCAGAATCGCTGGACATGAAGTGTCATTTCTGTGCCGGATGCCGCGTCGTAATTGGTGGAGCTTTTTGCTGGCCTACCCCGGCAAACAAGAGGTTAATTCTTCTAAGCATCTGTCAAACATGTAAACAAAACAAATCGCATTTCGAATAAAGAATTATTAATTCATAAATATTTTGCACCCACTATCACTTGTCTGACAGGAGAAGTAAAACCATTAAAAGTTCATTGGACTTGAATAACGTTACGCATTATGCAGATTTCGCTTTACTTACCAATCTAGGTGCAGTTGCATTAAAATTATTGAAAGTTACTTTTAAGTTAAAATTAATTAAAAGTAACTTTTTTATAATTTTTTGCACAAATAGGTTGTTTCAACTACGTTTAAATAAAAATTAACTCGTCAAGTCTATTTATTCAGTTTTCGGAACAACTCGTATAGGTCTCATAGAAATTGATTGTAACTATGATAGTAATGATAAACCGTCACTCTCTTAGTTACTATCATAGCTAGAAATGTGATATAAAGGGTGTTAGAAAGAGGAATCACCACGAACAAATATGTGACCACAAAAGAAGTAATATGTAGACCTTTATGAAACCAAAGTTTCAGATCGCAATTTGTAATAAGTGTAAGAAACTTTGCGAATTTTTTATTAATTATTTTTTCATTGAACGACAAAAAAGTAAGGTAACAATAACGTTTGTAATTTCGTGTAATAAAAATGTGTATGTGTTTTTATTTTTTTTTCATTTTCAGTAATTTTAGTTAGAAAAAACGTAAGGTGAGCCATTTTTAAACTTTTTTATGTTTGCATGCAAAATTTTTATATTTCAAAAATTTGTACGTTTATTTCGATTCATAAAATTTTTAATGGTATTTTATCACCTTTCAAAAACAATTTTACTTTTCGGATAGGTTCAGAAATATTCCAGTTATTTAG
This sequence comes from Limnephilus rhombicus, assembly GCA_929108145.2. Classification (NCBI taxonomy): domain Eukaryota; kingdom Metazoa; phylum Arthropoda; class Insecta; order Trichoptera; family Limnephilidae; genus Limnephilus; species Limnephilus rhombicus. Next base: position 19,834,110 of record OV815275.1, read on the forward strand.
ATTTTATTATAAAGTGGAAATATTTTGACACTCTGACAAAGTATTGTGAGGCCTGAGGAGTTAAATAAATAGTTAAAAAATAATACATTTCATTTAACCCAGCGATGTTGACATTTTAAAGTTTGATTTTGATTTAAAGCTGTCATCTGTCACAAGAATCAAAATAATGTTTGAAGATAAAATAATTTAAAAAATGTCCCGTCAACCCGAGTTTTGATAATAATCATTTGATTTTAGAATATGTATAGATGAAATAAGAAACAAAAAAAATTATAAGTGCGCAGTTCACACGTGGTAGAAGTGAATCTTTCAGATAACTAAAGTAGACAAGAGCGGAGAGACTACGAAGCATCACAGAAAGAGGTATTATTATTATTATTATTATTCTACTAGCTGACCAGACAAACGTTGTTCTGCCATATAAATTATTTCTAGTGAATATTTTGGTTGTTAAATAAAAAATAACTAATGTAATGTAAGCGTGTGGGGATGGGATCTATGACAGAAAGGGGAATGGAGCGCTGTAGAAGATGACTGCCGATATAAACAAAAAAACACCAACTAAAGTAGGAAAATGAAATATGAACATAAATAATTTCGTTCTGTTTGAAATAAGAAAGACGGTTAAATTTGTTCATACAAAAATACTAAAATTGCTATTAAAAAATGGAAGGGAGGGGGTTAAATTTGGGGGAGATTAAAATTAGGGATTATAGGTATTTTTGGTAAAGTATGGACAAGCCGCCGCATGCCACTACACTTTAAATAGGCATAAAATTTGAAAAGTAAACTACTTTTAAACTTAATTACCACAAGAACCATCGGTTTCAGTCGGGATAGACGGAAAATATGCATTAAAATTCGATTTTCATTAAAAGTTTAAAAATCACCATCTCCATTACGGCCATGTTTTTTTTTGTATGGGTTTGATATTTGCGAAGTTTTGTTTCAAAACTAAAAACGCATTAATTGCTTAATTTACCTAAACTAAGAACCTAATAACCTATTTTGTGTTTGTAAATAATTGTTTCTTGTAATAATTGTTGAAATGAAGTATAATTTCCTTAATCTGTGAATAAAAATGCGGCGGATTATCCATAAATTAATGTGTTTTTTTTATGCCAAATTTAAAAATAGAAAAAAAAAAATGTCAAAATAATAGAATTTTTTTTTGGATAGGGACACCCTAATCACCTAGGTGTGTGAAATATACTTTTAAACCTATTCTCATACCTACCAAATATACATTCAAAATTTCATAAAAATCAGTCAAGCCGTTTCGGAGAAGTGCAACCACAAACACCGTGACACGAGATTTTTATATATAAGATTTTATCTCGTTTGCTTGCAGGCATAGACGTAATGTGTTTGTCTTTTTTTAGTGACGCTTTTTGGTTTCATCGAGTTTCAAATCACAAGGTGATAAAGAAGTTTTCACTTCAAAAAAGGCATTGAAACCACGAATCGATCATTTTCTATGAGAAAAGATGGATTTTATTGCCAAAAAGTATGATTAGGTTAAGGCACCAGCCCATTGTGAAAAAAAAAAATGTTTTTTGATTTATTTTCTGAAAGATGCATTTGTTAAGAATGCTTTCACCAAATGTTTTAAAGAAATTCGTAAAATTGACGGAGATACAGCATTTTATGTGAAACTGTTTGAAACAGTTTGTATGTTGAATTATCCTTCAGCAAAACTTTGAACACGTTTTTCTTGAAACTACTTTTTTCAACTTGGTTGACAGCATATTTAAAAAACTATACACCCGATTTGATTGCACCAAGTCTTAAACTCTTCGAAAATCTGGCACCACATAGGGATTTTTTTATGGCGTTAGTAGGCCTTTTTTTTCTATTTAGATATCAAAATTCCCCTACATGGTGCCATACATAGTTTGTAGATTTATATATATATATTTTTTTTTTTTTTTTTGATGATCCGTATGGTTTAATCGCTGTCAACCACCGAGCAGTAATTTCGTCAGAGTGTCCTATTGAAAGTGGCATACACTGACAACCATACTTTAGATTCATGAACAAAAATTTGTATACAGTCTTTTAGTATATATTGACAAGTTTTAATTAAAAAAAAATTCCATTCATTGTTTGCTTGAAAATAATGAGGACAATACATCCTTTTACCGCCCACGCACAGTAGCCTGTGTTACCTTAATTAACTCTTTTATTTAACCCGTAAATAACTCTTTTAATTAACTCATTGCCAATGACATAACAACGTTTACAAACAAGCAAGTATGTTCAAACTTAGTACCTACCATGGAGGAAATTCCCCTACACTTCTACACTCCTACACTTCTCTTGACAATTTATACCTGTAACCGTATTTATTGCATGTAACTGCCAAAACAACCTTTCTATAAATGCAAAGGCACTGAAACAAAATACAAATTTTGTCATTTCAGAAATCATGCCGTTTGTGCTGTGGACAAAGTTCCAATATAATTGCATTTTTGAAGTGAAAACTTAGCATGTTTTGATTTGAAACTCAATTAAATGAAAAATAACAACACTTAAAAGAGACAAACACATCCATCCACCACTATAAGATTTAGTCTGCGAGAGAATGAGATAGACTAATCGGTCTCATCTTTGTGCGGTGGTTCGTAGCCTATCGGTCTCCTCTTTGTGCAGTAGCATATGCTTCGTAGCTCTTGTCTACTTTAGTTTTCTGAAGGTTTCACTTCTGCCGCGTGTGAACTGCACACTCTGATTTTTATGCATCGGGAACGACCCAAAGATGTACAGGAGACATATCTCGGGCTCATGAAAGTGCTGACCTACATAGACAGGGTTAGAATAGCCCGTCTTCAGCCACAATTTACCATCTAAATATCTCACAATGTATCATACCGTTGGTATTAAAACCACAAACAGACAATGAAATTCAGAAATGTTCTAACGAATTCTACAGCATTGCTCGATTTTCCAATGCAATTGGTACCATCAACTGCATCCATGTTACTTTTCATATTCATTATATCCATTTATTCTATCGTTTTTACACCGTAACTGTGAAATAACGCCAAATAACTCTCAAAAACTTATTAAATTCATAAACGTCGAACAAACACAATGTAGAAATCGCACAGATCTGGATACTGTCGACACTCGACATCAAATCCAAAAATTTGAAGCCATTTCGATGGCAACATTGGTAACTTTAAACTAACTTTTTGTTGTTGAAGCAACTCAAATGTATCTAATAACTTTAGTTAGGGCTTAAACTCAGTTTAAATATTTAACTTTAAATCTTACTTTGAACAATTTTCGATGCAACCTAACTCACGCACAAACTTTCGAAAATTTGTAAATTTAATTTTTCAATTAATAAAACCCGTGGTGAGCTTCCCCTTACAAACATGCAACTTTCAAATTAAAGAATTTTAGATACTAATACATTTTCTCTTGTTAATTTTGTAGCTTTCAAGTAGGGCATGGCACAAATAAGGTTTGGGAGACACTAGTCTACTGTGTCTTCTAAAACATTAAATCGCATTCTTAGCAGAAAGAAATAATTTTCTATAACTTAATTTGTTTGTCTGTCGGTTAATTTTCATAGATCTCAAATTACAGCTGACAGGTTTAATTTAAAAAAAAAACATATATTATACTGTTCCATGCCAACTCAGAATGAAACCAACTCAGAAAGGTCATTAAAAGCTATGAAAAAATAATTTTAAAATAGCCGGTAACCCTAACCTAACCTAACTAACCATTTTTTTATTATCACTCTTAATGACCTTTCTGAGTTGGTTTTATTCAGAGTTGGCCGGTCACCGTATTATACATTTGAAGTAAGGGGTCATTCAAATATTACGTAAGCAGATTTTTTGCAATTATTAACCCACCCCTTCCCCTCTTCAGTAAAAGTAAGCAAAGCTCTTACAACCCCCCCCCCCCCCCCCTTCCATGCTTACGTAAACATTGGGACATGCATTTAAGGTGTTCTGGTTTCTTTATTTGATTCATGAGCAGCAGTTACAACTCTAGAAATAAGAAACAGGCTTGGAATAGAGGACTTTAACACACTGAACGTACATAATATTTATTTAAGCAAATTCACTCATTGTAATTTGTAAAGGTTAAAAAGGTTCTTAGTTAAGTAATTAAGTTTAAAAGTGTTTTTTTTTTCAAAATCTATGCCTATTAAAAGTGTAGCGGCATGCGGCGGCTTGTGGATTATTTACCATTTTTTTTTTTAAATATGATCAGTAGTAGTTCAGAGGTTATAGCTATTTTACGTGAAACGTAATTTCGCACACGAATCTGAAAAAATTGACCGCTTTATGGAGGGGATTGATAAAAAACCACCGGCGAACATTGTGTTCATTGATCAGGCCTATACAAATTGTATATATAAGGCAAAGACTTCACAGGATTGTAGTCCTACGCAAACGATAAACGCCGTAATTATGAAAACTTAATCACATCAATTTGAATGACAAACAATGGAAATTCTGAGGTCAGTGTTTAGTGACTTTATTCCCAATCTTGGTCTATCCTCTGCAGCTTCTACGTCACATAATTATTTGCCTATTGAAACTCACAAAATTAGCAACAAAGATATTGTTTTTACTTTTCACAAACTGTTATCTAAATACTCTAGGCTAGATTTTATTCCCCTATCGTACCATAAAGACATTGAAATTGTCTTATAAATACAACCTCTAAAGCACATTTTTCACCTTGCACATCGTAATAATATCATTCTGGGAATGTGGAAACTAACAAAATTCATGCCAACGCACAAAAAGGCAAAAAGTCAGCAATAATAATTATATCTAGATATTTTATTTTATCAGCACCTGCAAAACTTTTAGAATCCATTGTTTATTCGTAAATATAAAATCAAACAAAATATCCACTCATCGAGATTTAACACAGATTTCGCCCATCTCTTGTCATATTCAACAAATCTTATAAATCTCACTATCTACATATATCAACAAATCGTTTGAAAATTTGGTACTTGTTGATGTTATATATATTTTTACACTTATAAAGATTTCGGGACAGTATTCGACAAAGTCGACGGATGTTATATTTTTTAAAATTGAGTGACATCCATTTCTCACAAAATTTCCTAGCCTACACGCCTACTTATACAAACGTCATTATGTCTGCTATGAATGCCGTCTTTTTCTCGAAAGCAAAACCAACTCTGGGATTCCCAGGGATCTTTAAATGAAGTTTACTTGAATCCTTCCTTTTTTGATCCATAAATAATTCAATTCCATTTTAATCAGACCATAAAATACTCAAACTATCTCCTCTCAACTCCATTCTTCTTGCAGAATATTGATTCTCTTATCAAAGGGTTGAAAGTTGACAATTTACCACCCTTCAACATTCAGAAATGTTGTGTAATCACATTTACAAAGCCCAAAGACAAGTTAATGTTCCCATACCAGTTGAACAAAATAAATTTGATGCCAAAAATTAATACACTAAAGAAAAAAAATAAGGTTCCTCTAGGGAGTGATTTTTGTGGCAATTTTTTTATCCCTTATTTATAAAATTCTCCCATTTCTGATATTTTCTCCCGTGCTACCCATGATATGCAAGATGATTTTGTTCTTCATAATGAAAGATCATTTAACAAGGGAACCGCAATCTGTAGAACATAAGAAGTTCTGGTTCACTTAATCCTAGAGTACAATTCAATTATTTGAGCCCCTTTCCAATAGAGGCATATCTTCAAAATAGAAAGAGTGCAAAAGAAATTTATAAGAGAGAATATGCGTGTTATCCATTCCTACTTCCATCCTTATTCTAAACAGGAATGCTCAATTTTTACACCTTAGAAGCCCGCCGAAAAACATTTTTTCAAATTAAACTCTAGAATTATATGTAATCCATCGATGTAAGAAAGAGAGAAAAACTTGAATGTTCCTAATAAGTAAATCCTTGGGAGATCTGATGTATTTTGGTATGCTTTGAAAGCGAGAACTTCTGCTTATCAGAATGTGCCAATCAACAGAGCGATTCAACTCTTTAGTGATACTGCGTTGACCATTTATCATACTGATTGTATTGTGAGGGCAATGTTCTTTTGGTTATATAACTTCATAATAGACTTCTTTGTGAATTTTTCTAGCCGATATGACCGCTTGGAGTCATTTATTTAAACATATCTTTATTTAAAATGCTACATTACTTTTTTTATTATTTTTATTCCCAGTATACACTGTATTCCCACTAGAATCCAGATTGGTCAAAAGAAATTGGTCGCCTGGAATCCACTATTTTGTACATAAATAAGTCTAGTGAAAAACTTTAATAAAACTCAAAAGTAAGTCAAATTAGAAATGGTAAATGACATAGTCAGGTTTGTTTTTGGGAAGAGAAATATGTATAATTATATTGAGAGGTAATTACTGCACTTATGAAGTCAACTCTGAACAAAATTATAACTTTATTTCCTCACCCAATGCCACAACATGTAGTATGTATGGTAAATACTAAAATACTTCAGAGTTATCTAGTTGCAGTAATAACCCCCCTATATTATAAACGACATATGCGCAACCTTCAAGGGTTTTGTCGATGATTTCACACAATTTAGGTAGACAATGCAATCAAATAATAATTAAATGTGTCAATGGTATGAACCCATCGCACACCAACCATGAGCGCTAATCAGGTGTGCGGTGATAGTCATTCTGCTCTGACAGCGAGCTCAGCTGGCTCTGCCTGACAACACAATAATTTCGAAGAACTTTAATATTTGCGATATACATAAGCAAAATTGATGGCTAGAATGATAGATTTATCCTTTATATGTTTACGCAAAAACAAAACTAAGATTGAATATCAAATAAAAAAAACATACTCAGCATTTAACAGAAGAATACAGAATTTCAAATTTCAGTATGACATAAATTTAGTATTCAGGGCATAGATTTTTCGCAAACAATTCAGAACGCATTGGGTTAATTAAAGTATTTTTTTTTTGGTATATTATCTTTCTATAATATTATATTCATGCAAACTGGGTAAGGTTGAAATGCAATTATTAAAAAATATAAAATATTCAACAAACTTCATTATTTCAATATATTAAAATGCACTAGTTAATACCATGGATGAAGGCGATACCCAGAACAGAAGAAATTACAACCTGAGAACGAGAAGAGCCGACCCCAACAGCCTACCTAGGCAATGAGTTGGGACAGCGCAAGGAAGAAGAAGAACTAGTTAATACCAATTTTTGGGTTGTATTATATTAGACTTGGTTTAACCCTTCGAATAATAAGAAAATAATTTTCTGTCAAATTTTGCCTATCAAGGTTTGCGCGCAAAATTCCTGGTTCTTCCCATGCATTTTAAATGTTCCTATTTATTGGTTTTTTTTAACGCTTTTGCAAAAACAAAAATTGTTCTAAAATATAGATAAAATAATCTTTCCGGTGTGTTTATTAGAAATCAACATTTTTGTTTCTAAATATTAAAATTTTAATATTGGAAATTTAAATTGGCTAAAAAATGCATACCTGCGAATATTCGAATTAAAGTCATTAAAATAGAATAAACTTAAAATTTAAAATACAGACTCCTTTTCTAAATAAAATTTGAAATAAAACTGTCACCTCACTTTTTATCACTTTCATACAATTTTATTTTTAAATTAAATGTGTGATACGTCATAAATTGGCGAAAAATTAAACCATCACTTTTGATCGGGTTTGTAAAATATCTGAAAAACCTAGCTCATATAATTCTAAGACAATGAGAAGCATTATTTCATTCCGTTTCTAACATAAAAGAAATCACACATATTCGCATGACAGGAAGAGAGATATCTAACTTTTAATAATGCACTGTCGCTCTGGGACAATCTGGGTCTCCTGTTATTATAACGGCATATGATGTTTTGGGACAACTTGGGTCTCCTGTGATTAGACGGGATAAATAGTACTAGGTATAAATGTTGATTGTATATGGAATGCAATATTTCAAACGCACTTATAAAATGTCCATAAAGTAATTACAATAAATTTTTAATCATTTGCACCAGGAGATTCCGGTTAGATCTTCGCGCCACCTACCACTTGATAGTTTGATAGTCAAATGATTTGAATTTATCACATATATTTATAGCATTCCTACAAATACGTAAGATCAGAGATTTCAATTACTGATCCCGGGATCATATCCAGACTTTCACTGAACATGACTACAGACTGCAGTGCACAGGCAAAAAGTACAACACCCGAAATAAAGAAGTATGTGTTCAGAAAACTAATAATACCTTTTAGATTAAGATTGCTGATTTTGATTTAATCTTTTTGAAGGCTACATATTAATTTTGTGCCACAATTATTACTAACATAAATAACAAAAAGGAAAATAACAGCATCAAAACTGGGAAATAGTAAGCGATTGGAATATGGGGATGGGATCGCTGGCAAATATGACACAATCAAACAAAAATAACATTTGAAAAACTGAAGAAACTGGTGATATACGAAGAAATAATTTTACACAGCAGTGAAGATACAGCCTCAAACGATTGCTATCAAATACATAATATATTGTTTTAAACAATCTGAATATGGCAGTGCCAATTTTTTTAAATTGCTTCAAATTCAATGGCGGCTATTCAACACAGGGGAACAGCATGTCTATGTTGCAAAAGCACTGTAGTAAGGCTGACAATACACGGACGTCAGAGTTGAGAGAACTATGTAGCAATCCGTGTATTCCCAGCCTCAGTTCAGATATTGAAAACACAAAAGTACAATCGCAGCATTGGCAGTGTTTAGTCGCAGTTAGTGGTACATACCTTAGGCGGGTTGAAGGGATAGGTTTCAGGGACCCTGATGTCCAGGATGAACTTGCCTCCTTCGTATGGAGTGTCTGGGGGACCAGCGATCTCGCCTAACAGTTCGGTCCATGAGTCGTTCATGAGCTCTACCTTGATTGAACATTTTGCCAACTGAAATGTTGAAATCACAATATAATGTCATAAAATCAGTATTAACTATTGTTAAATTTGTTATTGAAATGTATGTCACTAGAATAACAAAGCCATATTGACATGTTGTCTATGATACCTTAAAAATAATATATATTGGTAGATTTATAAAAAGTAGGTTTAAACTAAGCGAAACATTTCAATTTTGTTAGGCATCTTTGCTAAATAAAATTGTTTGAAAAAAAATCTTTGTGTCAGTTCCTGGAAAAAACCTAGTATCATTATAATTATATTTTGTAGTGTGGGGACTAATTTAGAATATGTATAGAACTACATAGAATCTTAAATAAAACGAGAGACACTTGAACTTGTGACCCAAACTGATACAATAATAAATTGCTGCAATGATGTCGTTGCATATTATACTAGGCCCAGCGCGCCGTGAATGCTTTGGAAAATTCGGTTCTAAATGGCAAGTCATCAAGTAATACGCTACGTTAGAAAACGTCACAAAGAAAGTATTTTGAAAAAGACTACAATATTATACATATTTATATATACGTGCGAAGACCAACCGCACTAAAGCAAACGCACACTAATCCCGTGCGAGACACTGTGACTGCAGTCTGAACTGACAGAAAATCACATCGGGTTCAAGTTTTGATTATTGAATAATGGCGCTCACCTCTTCGCTCTTGATGACTTCTTGAAACTCCCTCTTTATTCGCTGTACAGCGATATTCGCCGCCATTTTTACGGTGACTAACAATAAATTTGCTGCAAACACTATCAAAAGACGCACGAGCACGAGCGAACTTTTCACTTTTATTTTCACAGAGCTGACGATTGTGACGAAACAAGGAAATTTTTCTATGCAAATCAAAGTCATAGACAAAAAATGTTATTTACAACAGATGTGCGCATGCGGAAACAAAAAAAAAACGCCACACACGATAATCAGAATTGGGAGATTGGGAGACTGGCATTTCTAAATTCGATCGGTGAGAACGGAATTCAGAATTATGAAATCGAAGCATAATTTATAACAAAATATGCACCGCAGCAGAAAGTTTGCCGGAAAATAAACAATGCTTTGTAGTCTGTCACGAACCAAAACCACTTCAGCAAGGGTTGAGGTGATTTTAGTCCAACACAAGAACGGTGTTGAATTGTATTTATTATTTTCTAAATTCCTTTTTTACGTTCCGTTCCCGTTTTAGGGTGGTGGCCGTTAATGGTTCAGAAAAGATTCTCTTTTCAAAAGTGAAATCGTCGTTTTATTTGGACTATCTCATTCACATGTTTTCAATGTAATGGTACCTACCTGCCTGAAGAAAGTTGGAAAAAAATTATCATTGAAATGACGGGGATTAGTTTATTTATTTATAAAATACATGTTACATATATTAGACAATTAATTAGATTAGATTTATTAAATCACCATACTAGGCGGCTGTCTGTTATGGTGATCAATTAAAGATAGTATCTTTTTAGTGAAGTCTAGTGTAAACACATGGTACTAGTCAGTACTAGTATGTAAATTGGTAAAAAAATTGCGTTTAAAAATTTAAAAATTGGTTTATTTCTGAAATGGCGTTACTTTCGACAAATTTAGGTATCTACAAATCTCATGTTTTCGAGAAAATATTGGTTTTGATTTATAAATAAGAGGAACATATTTTTTTGGACACAATGTCCACTGTTCATAGAACTGTTAATTTCGTTCGATCGGATACTTCGATTACCAACTACCAACGGCGTAGCTGGGGGGGGGGCGGCCCGCCCCAGGTGCCACCCGATGGGGGGTGACACCCGACCGTGGAAAAAAAATTACGAAGGATATCGTCACAAAAATATTTTACACATGAACTATTTGTCTCTGTTTTATATTTTCGTACCTCTATGGCTCCCCGTGGAGTGCCCCGAAATGGGAAATTTTTTTGTCTAACGGTCTTTTTATAGGCAAAAATAGCCTATATTTATGGAGAAATTTTTATCCCTGAAATTCTCTAGCCACTCCCCCCGTCCCCCACCCAGGACTGACCAATATTTTACACTGGGGAGGGGGGGGGGGGGGGGGAGTGTCGCCACGTTATCCGACCCGGGTGCCACCCGTGCTAATTAGCCACTGCCAACTAGTAATTTCTGTATACTTACAGAAGACCTCGCGTTCAAAAAAGGTACATATCTTAATTAATAAACATGAAGATTTCACATTTGAAAAAAAAATCTTTACGTCAACCATTAATCCATAATTGGTTTATTTATGCATTAACCCGTTGTGTGCCCGCCGATGCAAAATTTCCGCTGTGTGCCTGTTCGCTGTGGTGTTCTTTAAGAAACTGGTGAATCTGCATCACGCAGATTCTGCAGTTTCTCGCTTGTACTACGAGTTTCTGGACCCTGCTTATAGTCTTTTTATAATGTTTAAAAAACTTATTTCCCACAGTGGCGGATTAAGTAGCGGACTAGGCGGAAGCCAGGTCTCTAATCTCCAACAGGCCTTGAGCTCCATAGATTGTGCTCCATAAAAAAACGGCAACAGCAAAGAAGATCTACCTACAACATTAACCCTTTTTAGACAAGCATCATGTATACATGCCAACCGATCGCGTGCCTAATAGACGAGCTTCATCTATACATGACGCATTAATATATGAGAATTTGAAATACCAGTCCACGGATATCGCATTCTTTCTCAGCTATTGATCGAATATCTGGTCACTATGATCAAAATATTCAAAGATTTCCATTCTCTTTTGAAATAAATAAAAAGGTTTTAAAACACACTACCTGTCCTCAACATTTTGAAAGAGCCAACCAAAATTACAAGATTTTAAAAATGTTCTTTAATATTTCAGGATGATAAAAATCACAGCATTTTGTAGTTTAAAAAAAAATCGGTTTCAGAACTTCTTAGGATATACGAGGGGGGACCCAAAAGTAACGGGAATTGTGCTGTGGTGGAGAGGAAGAGTGGGGGAACCCATTGTTTGACCAGGTGTCCGTTAGGGTCACTCCTCCTGAATCAGTGTGCGAAATTGTGTCACTGTGAGTGCATCGGTTCGCCCGTGAGATTTTTTTAGTAAAACAACTTTTTTTCATTTCAGCGAAAAACGTGATGGCAGATTGTCGAGAGCAACGCGCGGATGTGAAATTTTGTTTCCTGTTTGGGAAATCGGCCTCGGAAATTATTGTAATGCTTAAGACTGCCTATGGGGATGGTGCTCTAAGTAAAACCAGAGTCGACGAATGGTTTTCACGTTTTAAAAATGGAGAAATGTCAATTGAAAACCAATCACATTCAGGACACCCCTCAACGTCAAAAACTGACGAAAACGACAACTAGATCAACGCCCTCGTTCGTGAAGACCGTTGCCGAACCATTCTCGAACGATCATCTCTGTGAGATGTCTGGAATATCATGGAGTCCAATTCAGAGGATTTTAACCGAAGATTTGCTCATGAGAAGGCTTGCATGCAAATTTGTCCCTTTGCACGCTACGTGTCGGCTCACACTGTATCGGCCCTCTCCGTGAAGCAGTTTTTGACCAAAAACGGCATGACACCGATTGTCTACTCCCTCTGTTCACCGGATCTAGCCCCCTGTTATTCCCTTCACTCAAAAGGGACATCAAAGGAAAGCGTTTAGCAACTGTGGAGGAGGTAAAACCAAAATCGCTGGAAGGCCTAAAGAACATCCCGATAAGTAATTAAAAAACTGTGGAAGAAGCGTTTGGAGAAGTGCATTATGGTCAATAGAGAATACTTTGAAGGTGATCAAAATTTTGTGTAAAAATATTGAGAAATAAAGAAATTATGATGAATTTCCTATTTTTTTGGGTCCCCCCTCGTATATACATTTTAACCCCTCAGGCTAATTTGTTCGTTTTTGGAACAACTCCTATAGGGCTCATAGAAATCGTTGTGTCTCCCTTACTATCAAGATTAGAAATATGTGTCACTTGGAGTGAAATAATTCCGCAGGCCTAGGGAAAAAAGGGTTCAAATAAATATTACAAAGATAGAAACTATAGTAAATGTTTATTATACATTCTAATGACATCTTATATTATACCAAAGTAAGCAGTCTCTAATGATGCCAATTTATTTTTTTCATTTAACAAAACTTTCAAAAATATTTTAATCTAGGTCAAAACTGACAATCGTTTTAAGGCAAATCAACATATTTTAAGGGTGTTTCTTTTCTTCAATAATTATTGAGATAATTAAATGCCTACCTTAAATAATAATTATTTGACATATTTCACTATTATTTGTTCATTTAGAATGTGTGGCTATTAAGTAAAAATTTTTGTCAAGTTCTTAAAATAAAACAATTTATTCAATTTAATCCTTTTATAGTTTTAGGAAACCAAAAATGGAAGGGGGCAGCTCCTAATTTTATTAATAGATTTGTTCTATTAGTGGTGAAGATCTATCTTGAAAAGAAGTTTTTTTTTTACAAACATATTATTTAAGATTGAAGTGTATGTAACAATATTAGGTAAAGAAGTTATGTTTTATAAACATATTTAAGAACAAAGTGTAACAGTAGGTATTATGTTTTAAGTCTGATAAAAGCAAATAATTTAGAAATTAAATACCTATATGTAATAGTTGAATGAACATTTTTTAAGAAGGCTTTTGTAATCACCCCATTGGCAAAAATGTGAATACATAAGATGGGTTATATTATTTCAAGTAAATTTTACAGAAACTTTACATACCACTTTTAAACTCAAAACAAGTAATGTGTACTTGAATGCACTTTGCAATGTATGTATTTTTCTAAACACGAACAAATTGGTGTCAAAAAATATTATTTCAATGACTAGGTTTTTTCAAGTGATGATATGGGGTCAAAAAACTAAATTATACCTTTTAATTGAAGAGGACTTTTAGGTTTATTACAAGTTGTGCATGTTGAAACAATATACCCTCAAGGTGGAAGCAAAGAAAACAAGCATGTGCGGCATTAAATATTATAAAATAACTGTATTAATTACTTCTGTATTAGGCCATTTATTGAATCCTGCACCATTACAACTACATGATTCTAGAATATGTACTTCAACAACAATAAATATATGAATACCTATATACTTTTGAATAATGTAAACCACGAAGTATTATTTTCAAAACATTAATACATAATAATATATATTTATTTTTTTTCAACATCTATTTTGAATGATCTTTATTTAAGGCGCTCAGCGCAAGAGTGGCCCAACCTACAAAAATTCGTAATCAGCGAAAACATTTTTTTAAATATATTTTTGTTATATCTAAGAAGCCACAGTGCCCCAATTTTAGTTTTTACTATTTCAAAGATCCTTCGAAATCAGTGAAAATTAAAATTGGGCCACTGTGGCTTCATATATATATACGACAAATATAAAAAAATATATGTTTTCACTGATGTGGGTTGGGCCACTCTTGCGCTGAGTGCCTCATTTAGAGTTAAGTATTTGATTAGTAAAGTATTGTTTTTGCATTGCATCAAAAACGATTTGTAGCTCTATACAGTCAAAGGCTGGGGACGCATAAAGCAGCCGGGCTGCACAGCTAATACAATCTCCAAAATAACGTTTGACGGCCATGGCAGTGGGCAGTCAATATGCTAGTGTTAATAGCTAATAGTCAATAGCTAATGTATGCGGTTGCTTTACTGGCTGCAAGTATTTTCATCTCCAAATTTTGACTGCATAATGCGTTCTCAGCCTAAACCGTATATTAAGTAAAATGAAACAATTGAATGTCCCCGCAAATAACATTATAAGCGACCGAAAACCATTAGGTGATTTTTGACAGATTATTATTGTTCTGCCTAGAACTAGCTGCCCTACAATACACAGTATAAGAAACAAGTGAATCTACACCATGCAGAAAACTCAAAAACAATATATAAAAAAACTCTTGGAGCCAGTGCTTCAATGCATTTTAAAACATTAAACAACTGATATTGAAATTCCAACTTTGGAATCGATTTACTCAAAGACTGCTCAAATATTGGGTCACCCCGTGTACTTATGTTATAGTAACATTATTGTAATTAATAAAGTAATAAATACATTGTAGAAAAACAATTTTTAAATGTTTTTGTCACTTGCAATGCTATTCAGGGGGACACTAACAAATAAATCACATCAAATCGTGAACCGTGGGTGATTTAAGGAAAAAAAATTCAACCCATTTAAAGATATAATGAACATATAAAATAAAGTTTAAAAAAAACTATCTCATCCACCCACAAATATATTTATATATACATATCTCGAAAGCACATAAGGTTAAATATTTTGTACCATTTAATTTGTACGTGTATTAATAATTTGAACATTTAATTCAATAAGCAACGTAATACGGAGCTGTGTATGAAAACAAATAATAAAACACGTCCACTCAGGTACAACATGTGAAACAGCATGTGATGCAATCCACCTTGACCGTGGGACCTTCCATACATGTTCAGAAGTTATTAAGCCCAAGCCTCAAGGCAGGTCGACTCAATGGTCGAGTGCTAGCTGCGTCAGGTTAATTCTTAACCATCGAGAACCCTTTCCTCGACGTCCCGCGTGTTATGAACACAGTGTGGTTACCAGTCCTTACTGAACTAGGTGTGGAGAATTCTAATCCCCTGTTTTATTACTAAATTATTGCAGGTACATTCTTCACTGAATGGTAGACATTTTTAAGAGCACACTTTTTTTTACAGCAAACCAATAATTGCATGAGGCATTTAACGTTTTGTAAGAGGGTGGCTCAATTGGAAGACAGTAAAATACTGGTGTATGTACATCAAATATTAGCATTTACTTAAGGGGTGTTTTTTTTATCTTTGTATTAAAGTAGTTGAAAAAAGTCCTCTTCAAGAATGGTACGGTCATTCATTATTTTTCACTCTGCCGATGTTCTGAAAAATAAGAAAAAATAATATTGTTAGTACATTAAACATGTCAAATTACTATGTTTCTTTAGCCTAATGTCAATAATCCCGCTCTACACTCTCTTCGGAGGGGAATATGGTAATGGACGAACACAGCCACTGTAGGTGTTTTTGTTAATATTTAAATTTAAATTTACGAATCTTTTCTTTGATTCTTGTAAAAAATGACTAGCCCTTTCAAAATCTGAGTTTTCAATGTTGCCTTTTCAAATTTGCCAATAAAACAAGTTTAGTTAAACTGGGATATTCTCTATATCAATTAAATAGTCATATACACTGGGAATTCATATGTCATATATTTTGTTTTATACAACTGTACTTTCTAGTATGTACTTAGTAAATGTTTAAAAATTATAGTTACATACTATCATTTTAATTATGCAATTATAAATGTTCTCCAAAATTACTTTGAAAGAATCTCATCCTCTCGAAAGAAACTCTCTCTCTCTCGAAAGAAACCATTCCTTTGTTCTGAATGCAATTATTAAATGTTCTCCAAAATTACCTTGATAAAATCACTTCCTTGCGATTCTTTCAATGACATAAAGAAACCATTCCTTCGTTCTGAATGCAATTATTAATGTTCTCAAAAGATGTCTTGATAGAATCTCATTCTTGTGACAACTTGAGCGAAACCATTAAATCATAAGAATACTATGAACTAAATGTGCAATTTGGCTGTCCTAAACCGTAAACCTTCCCAGACAAAGTTGGACAGACAAAGCATCATTTTGTAATGTATTGTATTGTAATATTATAAATAAAAATAAAGTACTACATAATCAATTGCGTGATTTGAGAGTGAAGAATTTGAGAAGCTCTCTCGCCTCGGGAAAAATCTCAGAATGTTACAATGAAGTTATTTAATGTGATACAATAGCAACACCAAGTTATTTAATGTGATACAATAGCAGGCACCTCCTAAGTTTATTATGTCGTATTCAGATTTTACAATTAACTTACTTTGTTTAGGTATCGCTAAGATCTCGGTGTCATCAATCGTGCACAGATGCGGCACCTCGCGACATGTGTACTGCACCGTCAGGTGTTTCTGTTCTCCGAGGCAGACATCGTAAAAACCTGGCAATTGCGACTGTAACCAAAACAAAAAAATGATGTTTTATGTTGTAATCAAAAAGAAGCAGGGATAATTTAGTTGAAATTACAAAAAGCAATTTTATGGTTAAGCTTTCTATAAAATTATACGCACCATAAACAACAACATAAAATGTTTACCATGTTTCTGTGTTGTTAATCACATTCAATGTGTAGGCTTAGATAATGTTTTTGATTAATGATAAAATCCTTTAAGTTGTTAAAATTTGAACTGACAATATTTTATTATTTTTTATGAATTTACAACAAATACAGGGTGTTAAGAATAACCCACAACATTTGAAAAACTTCTACTGCTATCATCGTGGTGAGAGAACTTCGCTTGTGCAATGGTGGAACTGAACTGGGTGGGAACCCGTAGCATTTGTCAACTCAGCAACTAACCCACTGAATATATAAAAATATGACATTTTGTAAATTAGTGTAGGCTTTAGAGTTCATGTGGAACGACTCTGCCATTAAAACATTTTTTTTTTAATTTACAAACCTTGGATGAACCCTGCAACAATAGTTTAGAACCCTTGACTAGACACTGCACAGGAACGGTCACATCAATAACATCCACAGCGCGAGGACTAGAATCGCTATTGTCTTCCGTGATTAATATATGGTGCTGCGAACCTAGAAGGATAAAATATTACTTTATTTTTATTATTGATATTTTAAGAATTTTCAACAAAAAACATAGTCACACAAAGCTGCTATAAGGCAGCTTGTCTGCAAATTCTTCCTTTTTCTTTAATTTAATAAACATAACACATTTTGTTGATAAATTTAGATCATTTTTTTTGTTTTTAAAGAAAAACATTCCCGGGTTACGAGTAACCTGACAATATTTGAAAATCTCCTACTACCACCACAGTAAGCGAAAACTGTTGTTTGAGTCGTGGTGGAGGACTTAGTTAGCCAAGGAATAGAACACGCGACGCCCGGGTGGGACAAAACGCGATGCCAACTCAGCAACTGACCAGTTAATTTAAATTTTCATTACAACATATTGTGTTGTATTCATCCACCGCCTTATTTATTTGACTTATTTGGAGTTCCCCCTCCTCAATGAGCTCCACTCTAGATGTCTTGTTAATCTTTCCTATAGAGCAGGAGTCACGAAGTATTAAGCCGGGTACAGACTGCTGTAACGTAACATGAAAGGACCATTTCATTAGTGTGGACGTGGCGCGCGCACGAACCGAGCATGAACCTACTTGCATCTATTTCCGGCATGTGCGTGGTGAACATAACTCAGTCTGCCGAGAACACGCGAAGAGACTGGATATTAAAGAATAATGAATAATTAATGAAATATTCATTTTGTGGATTCCACAAAATTTCTCTTGTTCTGTACGCCTCAATTAACTGCATTACTTTTTCTTCACTCTATGATTCAAGTGTAGCCTCTGCCGTAGCGTAGCTGTTGCTGTGTCTCCTTCCTCCATTGTTCGCATGCATTCTGCAGTATAGACACACACAACCCGTCCACACTGGCGCTCCGTGCACCCCTTTGTGTTCGGTGAAATAACCGACACTGGCAGATCGCTGCGCGAACGAGTTGAATGCTCTGTTCGTGCGCGTAGTGTGCACGGTTCGTGGGAATGGGAAATCTGTTACATTGCATGATACATTGCGACAATGTGGACAGCAAATTCTTTCATTGCGTGTTACATTGTATGTTACATTTTACATGTTACCCGCCTTTACAAAAAGTGGATCCAACAATAGTGATGAAGCTTTAAAATAAGAATGTTGAAATTGGAGCAAACTCATAAAAAAATCAAGTTCAGGGTACCTGAAGGTAGTTTTCCATACATGGCCTTGACAATAATCAGACCCTTAGTTTTTTCTTCATCTGTTTTAACGCGATGATACATTTCCTGCATCAACTGCACAGCCCACAGTGCCTCTTTGTGCATTTCTTGAATCCTGCAAAGAGGGAAGAATTTGGTCTAAATAAGACTTCAATCCATAAAAGATAATACAGTTTGAAAGAATTCTAATTATGTACACACCTCGCTTTGTTTGTTTCCCTAGTTTTCTCTCGTTCGCGCAGTTGTTTCTCCCGGTTTATTGGATCAATAAACAGAGCCTTTATCGTTAACCAAGATACAACCGGCACTATGGTGGCATAAAATATTGGTGCCATTAGTACCTCTTCACAAAGGTGGATAGGAAATATGAAGGCATGGGACCCACGAGTTAATCTGAAACAAACATATTGTTTAGTAAAAGGAATGCAGTATTACCAGGGTTGAAGCAGTGTACCAAATGTTCAAACAAACAGGCCCAGTGCGAGTCAAGTTGGCAAATAAGGAACTCCAGTCCTTTTTTCATTTTTTGTTAATCAATAAGGACCTTCTAACTTAACCTCTTCCCACACGACGGCATCACCTGTTGCCAGGAAATTTATATTGACTGCCACTTTTTATTTCGCATCAAATGGAGATTGTAAAGCTGGCCATACACACTAAGGTCCTCCGGAGAGGTCTACCTGTGCAAGTATGCCTTGGCAGGTAGACCGGAGCGTGTGTCGGAATGGACTTGTGCAGTTTTTTGAACCTGCGCAGGCGACCGGCGCAAAATCGAAATCAATTCTTTCGAAATGAATCTTCACAGGCAAACCTGCATAGGTAACCTCTCCGGTAGACCGTAACGTGTATGGCTTACTTTAAAGTTATGAATAGACACTCTCTGTCCGATTTAGAAAGATTTTGATGCTTGCTGTTTTGCTAAACAATTAAAATAAAATTTTCAATGAGAATAACTGTTTCCTTAGGTAAGAATTTTTCAAGCACTAAGGAGACATACATAAATTACGTGAGCTCAAAATGGGGGTGTCCAGTAAAATCTCACCAAATCTTGAACAGTTGCGATCATATTTACCTCAACGGGGGGGGGCGTAATGGGATAGCATTGGGCAGGATGGGATAGGGTGGGACCGCAGATACACCACTGATCTCACGTGAGGGGAGGGGGGGGGGGGGTCCCACCAAATCTCACTTAATCTCACCATGGAGGGGGGTCTAAATTGAAAAATAAACTGCTCACGTAATTAATGTATGCCCCCTAATGACACCTTTTTTTTAGGTTTTTTTTTTAAACATTTATAAAACATACATAAGATCATGATGCCACCGCATGATGCCATCACACAACAACTCTTGTGGAATCGAAAATTATTGCTAACTAGTGATTAAATTAAATTTTAACACCTGTCCATTTATATGAAAATTAATAATATCTTTACATAGTATAAAATGAAGTTGCTCCTGCTGTCTGTGCGCTTAGAACTTTTAAACTACGCAACGGATTTTCATGCAGTTTTCACCAATAGATATAGTGATTCATGAGGAAGGTTTTGAGGCATATAATTTGTTAAGGTTTTGTGTAAATTGGTTGAAGTATATAATATATCAGGCCAAGCGGCAACAGACAGCGGGCTGGCAAACGGGCGGTGTGGATTTGTTTTAACAGACGGCATTGATTATAAAGGTTGGGCAATGGCATGTCGTTGTGTTTTGTTAACCACAGCAACGTGTGGCCGGGTCTGCTAGTGTACCTATAAGTACAATTTAATAACCTAGCCACCTTACAAAAATATTTTTTCAGAAAAATTTTTTTTCTTTACTTGAATGATGTTTGACAGTAAAACATGGTTCCAAGACAGCTCAAAAAAGTGACATTTCAAGACCCATTTGAAAAGTCATTAAAAGGTTATAAAATTTATTTTTTGAAAAATAGCATAACTTAACTGCAATGTTTGGCTTTTGTCCCGGGGCCGTTTGGGTTTCGTGGTGGAACGACTCAAATGTTTGGGATATACTCCAAACAGCGGGAGCTAGGAGCTCACTTCTCATAGTACGGGCTCTCGAGCCAAAGTTATTTATAACGTTGATTCAATTATATCATGCAATAAACCTTAAAGAGTATTAAAAACATCGACGTGTTTTTAAAAACAAAATAACAAAGGATACTGGAGATATCGGGCCCAGTACCAGGAATATTATCTCAACCGGATTATGAAGGACAATAGAATACATTACATTAACCTAATCACTTTTCAAAGAAGGTGACGAGTTGCACAATGCACATTGTTGAGTTGCACAGTCACTATAAAACGTATACAGGAAAAAATATTTTATAGAATTTGGGTTTGCGGACTGTCAAAATTGAATGCACATTAGGATATTTAATACAAGTACTACAAAAAAGTGGTTTTACATTAGAGAGATACATTCTCTGTGTACAATTATCGATAAGAATAATATCACAGGCAGCCTATCTCACAATGTAAAACAAATGATGCTGAGAATTCATACTTTGTTAATAATAATAATAATAATATAAAACAAAACCTATTCATTCAAAATCAGCCTTTGTTGATCTACATCAGAGGTTCTCAAAATTATTTTTCTCGTAGACCACTTTCAAAATTTTACTGGTTTCGTTGGACCCCCTGCTGCTACATTTCAACCATTTTCCCAAAAACTCACAAAAATTGTGAAGATTAGATCTAACGATGGAAATTTGCGTCGCGGCTGGGTTCCAACCCTAAATTCGGAGTGGTAAAATAGACAGAAAAATAGTATATTTTCTTGTATTCTATTTATTTAAATACATAATTTCAGACTTAAAAAAATTAAAATTAAACATTAATAACGTAAATCGTAACTTCTTTAATGCAAATCCACAATAAAAAAAATAGTCATAGTTTTAATCTAATTAATTAAATTTATTTGGGAGGAACATACTTGATGGATGTTAGCAAATTATCAATATTTGACTCCAGTTTTGTAAGGAATAACCGCAAAAACCCCCGTTCTGTGATGTTCAATCTGCTCCTTTTTTTTGTTAATAGGTTTGTAACGACACTAAAACTTTAACGGAAAACTTTAGGGAAACGCTAACAAAAGTTTTCTCGCAACAGCCCAGGATATTTTTCGGGTATTTCTTCCTGCAGACAAAATGTTTGATAGCCTTTTTTAAATTTCACCTTCTGCTCCTCATTAGTGCTGAGCTCGAGTAGCTCCTCTTGTAATACCACATTCGTCACTTCCGTTTCATCAAATGGACTTATTTTTCATGGTGGTATTTCTATCGTCAGAATATCTTCAAATCTATTTTTGAAGTCATCATGGAGGGCATTTAATTGTTGAATATATGTCTGAATACCCTCATCAAGACATTCTGCCTGTGACAAGTTTGGAAACTGGGAGAATTCGCGCCGACTAATATTTTGCTTCATAAATTTCAATTTTCCAAGAAAAGCCGAAATTACACCCTTTGTTTTTATTAAATTTAGGCTGTCCCCTTGTAACTGCAAGTTAATATGTTAGTAAATTTTTTGACTAAATCTGTCAAATAAGCGATGTCTGCTTTCAATTTGATCAGGTTTTCTTTTAAATCTGGATCTTTACTTTCCAGAAACTTTAAAACTGATTGAAAAAGTGAGTAAAATCTTGTTAAACATGCACCTTTCGACAACCAGCATACTTCAATATGTAAGAGCAATCCTTGGAAGTTTTCATCATTTTCGTCACTCAATAGGCCACTTGCATCGATTTCATAACGATTTGGAAAAAATCGTGTGGATAGATTTTTTTACTAAGATTACGAAAATGTTAGCAAAATTTTTTAGAAATGTACAGTTTTTTTATATATTTAAATAAATAAATCCATTATTTGGGCCCGTGACGTCACTACATGAAAATGTTCCTATTAATTTTGTAAAATTCCACACTGATTTATTTTTTTTATTTGGCAACACTTTGATTTCAGGCGAATTTTTGAATTTGACATTTATCGTTCACTAGATTTATTGTTCACTAGCTTTATTGTTTGTTCTCTGCAAACTTATCATTTGGTTTGACTTTTTGACATATGTTATGAAGAGAACCCTGTACATTTTATTGCTGTTTTAGAGGTATAATGGTAATAGTGCTGATTTTAACAAAATATTATTTTACAATATTCTTATTATTATTATAATTTACAAGTACAAGTATATTCCATTGGATTTAGTAATATAGACGTTGAACATTATAGTGATTTATGATCAATAAGATGGATCAAGGAAAAAAAACATTTTTGAGATGTAATATTTTTGGTATGCCTCGTTATTCTCCTGTGCCCTTTCTTGTAGAAAACGTTCTTTTTTTAAAATGATTTTCGCTGCGTAATTATCGTTTTTTCGCACCTATAAAATTATGTCCCGTCTTTCCGGTTTATAAAAAATGGTCTGATTTTTCAAAATCGAAATTTACAAAAAATCGCCAGTGTTTCAAAAAATCGATTAAAAAAAAAAAAAAAAAATACAGAATGTCTTAGAATATTTGCCTAAAACTGATTTTTTTTTAAATGTGATGCAAGTGGCCTATTTTGCAAATAAACCGGTATTCAACGCATTGCTACTTATTTTGTTGACTGCTTTAATCACAATTGATTTTTTTTTGGTCCCTTAATTTTTTTTGAGTAGTGTATAATCTGCCTACATTGATAGGTAAGCCAAGCTAAAGTTTTTGTTCTTCCGTATCGACACCAGATAAATTTTCGTGGACCCCCCCACTTACAACTTGTGAACACCCGTTTTTTTTATCACACCCCCATTTTTATCCGTCGAGTCTCCCGTGGACCCATGGGGGTTTACCTGTACCACTTTGGGAACCTTTGTTCTTAACCACTTTTATCTTATGAACATATTTTTTTAAATAATATTTTTCACTGGAGTTCCTTATTAGGCATTGAATCAATAAACCCAGACCGCCTGGATGATCGCTGAAAAACTCAACTCGTTTGTAAAAAGAAATTAGAAAAGTATATATACCAAATGAAACTAACTTTATTTTCAGGATCACACCGGTGGGCATTCCTACGGACACGGCTCCAGACAAGCTGCTGTGCTGAGATATTCTCTTCTCCGCTCCGTATTCAACCATAAAACCAAAGGTTCCGATTCTGTAAATAAGGAAAACAAATAAAACACGCAAAAATAAAGACAAGTTTATAAAACAGATGGCATAGATATTGCTATTGTTGGTACGCTATCGCAGTTAATTTATAGAGTACAATTTACATTTGGAAGATCGCAGCTATAATAATTTAGTAAATGCGTTTTGTAACACGTCACAATATCTCCCCTGTCTGTATGGTGTACAACCAGGGGAACTGGTAGAATGACATTGTAAGGTAGGGAATTGCATACATGTGTTTCCTCCTTCCTACAACATGGGTCTCTTCAAGACCGATGTTCATTCCTTCCTCTCCTCAAAAAGACCCTCAGTGGAGTTAATGTAAAAATACATATATAAAACAGATATATATATTTTCTTTACATTAGCTCCGCACACGAGGCCCTGAGAAAAATAATTCCCCTCAGGGCCTGACATCTTTGGGGATGCTGTGTGGAGGGTCTTTTTAGGAAAGGAAGGAGAGGAAGTTCCGGGAAGGAAAAGGGTATTGGGGGTGGGTAGGAATCTGGGGTCAGTGTATCCAGGAGTGACAGACGTATGAATCCATCTCTCCCACTGCAGTGCAAGGTGATGTTCCGAGAGAGTATGGCTGGAGAAGTCAAAGAGACCTTCTCAACCATTCTCTCCCGATTCGGCCTGCCAAGCAGTTGATGGGCAGGAAAAATACTCCGCTAAGACCTGGACAAACCTCACCCAAAGAACCCGGGCACGCCTGCTAGGTCACCAAACATAGCGAAACACATGTGGTGATCCACGGCAGAGGTGTTGGTTAGCCAATAAATGGTTCCCAGGGCGGCGGTACCCAAACCCGCCTCCCAAATTGAAATAATAATAATAATTAAGATGATAACAAATAATAATAATTAAGATAATAACAATTAAGATAATAACAACGAGATTTCATTTGTATTTCAACCGCATAAGAAATAAGTAAGATAAGTATCATAGCAAGGGAAGCAAAAGAAGGGAAACATAGGGTTTTACAAAATATGTAACTCCGTATAAAGCGCCATAATCGACTTTTTCCTTGTAAAAAGGTGTGTTTGAAACTATTATTTAAATACATATATATTATAAATTAAGTTGGGTATACATTCAAGGATATAGGTACTTTTGTTGTATTGCAGTCAACACCAAAAGCTCTACAATTCGCGACAGAATTCAAAGTTAGCTACTTCTCAGTCCTTGTATAAAATCTCCACGGCATAACAACATACGCAGTTTACACAGATCATAATAAGTAATAAGACAAGTTAGCAAGGACTCACTTGACACATGTGCGAAGTTTGAGCTCTCCGTTGAGCATCTTGCGGGTATAGCAGGCGGACACGAAGGAATGAGGAACTCCAAACTGTACAGACACGTTTCCGTGATAGTTTTCTGAATCCCGGACGTAGGTGGTGGTCATTGAAGAGTTGGCACCACTTCGGTATGTGAGGTAACCCACGGAGCTGCCGTCTAGCTGGATGGCCATCGCTGTTAAACAATGCATCATCGTTATATGTAGAATTGAGTTATGTATGGAGAAGAGGGATTATGTACATAATGTAGTTAGGTATGGAGAAGAAGGATTATGTACATAATGTAGTTAGGTATGGAGAAGACGGATTATGTACATAATGTAGTTAGGTATGGAGAAGAGGGATTATGTTCATAATGTGGTTAGGTATGGAGAAGAGGGATTATGTTCATAATGTGGTTAGGTATGGAGAAGAGGGGAAGTGAGTGATGAATAGCTTACTTGAGACGAGGCAGGGCTTGATGCCGCGCGGGGAGAACTGTAGCACGCCGGCTCCGCTGAAGAATATGGACTTGGTGAGAGTGCGGAAGGCTTTAAGGCTGACTACAGGCCCGTTACCCACCCCCACCTCTAACTCGCCCCACCCCTTCTCCGAGGTCACTCTCCGGGTCGCCACGTTCATGGATCCCGAACCTGCAATCAACCAACACATTACTAATAATATAGGTACATTCTCTTTAGCTAGCTCACAATTTATTTTTTTACGTTAACTCCACACAAGAGGAAAAAAATCCCTCAGGACCTGTCATCTTTGGGGATGCTGTATGGAGGGTATTTTTAGGGAAAGTAATGAGAGAAAGTTCTATATGAGAAGGAAAGAGGTATGAGAGGTGGATATGAATCCGGGAGTCAATTTATCCAGTAGTGACACGATGTAATGAATCCAACCCTCCCATCACGGTGCAAGGCCATGGGTAGAGAGAGTCCAGCTGAGTTAGGTCTCCCTCAACCAGTCTCCCCCGATTCTGTCCGCCAAATAGGTGGGCAAATACATTCGTCGCCAAGACCTACACAAACCTCAACCCAGAACACGGGCACTCCTGCCAAGTCACCGGCCGTAGCAAAGCACTTGGGGTGACATATGGTAAATAAAATTAGGTTTCCAGGGTGGCAGTACAAATCTACTTATCAAGTATAATTATATTGCTTACCAGTGCCATTTTGCGTACTAAGATTACATGATAGTGTCACTGTATCCTTTGGCGTGATAGGTGCTTCCACAGAATGAGAGACGTTAATGCTGGACACTTCGATGCTCGGAAACCCGCCCGGATCCTCCCTGGAAAAACAGAGTTTCATTTATAAAAAATCGGTGAAGAACCAGAGCCCCTTGAAGCCGTATTTAGTACACAACATTTATATATTTAGACGGTATATCTTTGTATTTAACTGAACGTAGAGAAGTACTGTTTTAATTCGAGCACTTGGCCTTTTAACTCTGCCACAGTTCGCACGAGCGTTACAAGCTGCCAAATCGGAATAATCAACATTTTTCGAAATCTACTTTTCACATAACAATGAACTGAGTCCTATAATTTCAAAACCCGCTATATCCGATTTTTTGACAAAATGATCTGAGTATAACATCTTCTTCACATTTTTACGAGGAACAAGACTAACCTAAAATTGAGTTTCAAAATCTCCCTTATAACGGCCAAAAACCATGTTAAAACTGCGAGTGAGAAACAAAACCCACTATATCATTCAAGAAGTTACTATCAAAACCCGCTGTATCGGATTCAACCAATCACGAGCAGTTATTTTGTCAAGATGGCGGGTGTAGAAACACGCCCCTCAAATCAGTTGAGTATCAAAAGCCTCTATATTCGTCACAAATCACCTAGTGAGTATCAAAATCCGCTATATCCATTTTATTTATCCAAATTACTTAAATATTTCTAGACATACATTGAAAAATGAATACTTTTCGAATGTAAACTACTCCAATTCGTTATATAAAAATAAAAAAAGAGATGTGACAGTTTTTTGCGGTTTTCTCCGAATCAGTGAAAGTTGATATAGCGGATATAGAAATTGAACGACTCAACTAATTAAAAAAATATTTAATTCATACTCATAAAAATCATCTTCATTATAGTGGTTAAATAAGTCTGTGGCGTTTATAGAAACTGAAGTTGTTCCTCTAGGATTTGTACTACGCTGCAAGTTGCGCTCTTCTCGTTCTCGGGCCAATCTGAAAAAAAGAAAATTAAATTAATATAATAAAGAATAATATATAATATTTCCTCTTTATAACGAAGAGGAAAGGGGGAACTAAAATAAAAACAATTATAATAGAGTGAAAATTTCACCTCTACAACTCACTCTCTTAGAGATTAAATAACAGATAGTAAAGGTTAACTTAACCTAATGCTATCTTATTGAAAATACACTAGGCTGATAAAATGAAGGGTAATATTATTTATTTAAGACATCTCAAACATTAACGACTTTATTAAAATCTATTTATAAGTATGCATTTCCATTGGTATAATGATTGATTGTCTTTTATTGGTAATTTATTGGTTTATTTTATTTTTTATTGGTTTTATTTTATTGGTAATTTATCTTTTATTGGTTTAATTTCCATTTGTCTTTTATTTAAAATGAAATAATATGTTATTTTTGTTGTTAATTGCAGTTATAAATTGTGCCTACTCTCAACACAAGAGTTCCTAGTGAGACAGGCATAGCACATCACCAATGTTATGTAATTAATAAAAAATAAAAAATGTTTTTAAATTATATAAATCTACTAGCTGACCCGGCGACGCATTGCTGTGGCTAACGAAACACAACGCAATCTACTGGATGATAGCCCAACCTAGATAACCAAGTGTTGTGTAGATAAATTAACTCACACTGCCATCCGTTAGAAACTTATGGAACTTACAAACAATTACAAAGCATTGTCCTATAACAAACATTTAATTCGCAATAATAAATATTGAGGTCAATAATTGAGTATCCTATCTTTTAAGTTGGGCCAAATTACACACAGTAAGCCAAATTTCATAAAAATCGGTTAAGTAGTTTCGGAGTTTATCTCTAACAAACATCGTGATGCGAGATTTTTATATATATATAAAAAATAAAGATGTAGAGGAGCCTCCAATAAGGTTACACTAATAAAACCCAGCTAAAGTTTGTCTACAATTTGAATACGTTTGAAGATGAAGATAAGAGATGAGATTTTCATTCATTCAAGTCAAGGACCACAATAAAACAAACACAAGTTTATTAATAGGTTTTCTTAACCCGATTTATATGTGGCTATCACACATGTGATCGATCGGCAGCTATCCCCAAATTGGGAAGTCACATATCGTCAGTCCAATGCCAAAATCACGAATCCGCATTTTTGCCAGTTTTGAGATAAGCATACAAAAAAAAAATCATTTTAAACGGAGCATAACCCTGCCATTTATTTTTATTACACATTATTATGTATAAACCAGACCATTTATTTAAGCAGCTTTAGTAATAATATAAATCGATTTATGATATCAATTTTAAGCTTCAAACCTCAATTTCTCCAAACGATGTTTTTTTATGAACGAGACTTAGGCATTTAACCGACGTTATGTAATTTACGAAGTTTTATTAAAACTAACGGAGGTACATTGTGCCAAAACACGCAGCATAATGAAAAAAAAGCATTGAAAAGGTTTCATCATTTTCACCTCTCTTATTAAATATTCTCACTTATTACATCATTTTTTCCAACCCTTTGTGAATATCAAACTTTTCTCTGGAAATCATTGTTACTCAAACCCATTGTTACTGTTTCCCGTCCAGCAATTTGTTCGTCATAACAATCTACCTTGCTCTTGTTGAGTACACTTTTCTAAAAGTATAATTAAAAATGTAAACTTAACGTACCTTTCATATTCATCCCGAATTTCCAACGGGGTTTTGGTTCTTTGGACAATTTCCCAACCATCCGTCTCCAGGCCTTTAGTTCCTGAAAATATCATTGAAGCCTTTTATCATAATATTATTAAAGCATAGATAAAAAGGGGCTTCTTTACACTTTCACACTGACGGAAATGTTGGACCGATGGATTATATATTAGGTGGCGTCTTGCCACCGAAGAGATAAAACACTTCTCTTGCTTCTACGCTGTTTGTTGCATATTAAAGTGACAGCACAGACACTTTAATAGATCTCCGTAGAACTGATGGGTATGTGGGCATACCCATGAGCGATATAACTCTAAAACGGTGTCTTCTCCAGAAAAACAAAACTGTAAGAATGGCTTCAATTTAGGGGAATTTGCAGCTTTAACTCTGTCGTTTTAGAGTAATTTCGAAATAACCCTTTATTTTAAGATGCAATATCAACAAATTTAAGATTTTTTACAATACGTAATTAGTTGTACATACAGCTGACACAAAAATCAACAGAACTGCAAATTTAACTCAATTCAGCAGGAAAATCGTTTTAGGGGGTTTTGCAATTAAGTGCTTCATATTGCACATTTTTATGAATTATCACACTTTCGCTACATATTTATAATTTTGTACTATCTATTGATGGACTGGTGAATTCAATATGCTGGCATTGTCCAAAAGTTATGTCATATATCAGCAAATGAGTTTGACTCTACTGTTTAATAATTGTACGGAACAATGAAAGGTGACTTTCGTGAAAACGGTGCAATACAAATTATCCAATTATTATTCAAGCTTTATTGGAATCTCCCAATAGATTGATTGGTTAGACTGCTAATGACCAGTTGGAGGAGAATCTACTTATCCCAATAGGTTGTTAGATCAGTAACGAGTAGTTACAGGAGAATCTACAGTGAAACTTAAAACAGTCCATTTTCAACATCAGTGCTAGGTTTATGATTTACTTTTGACAAAGCACTTATTAATGCAAATGGTAAACTTTTTTTAACTCTGGAAGAAAATAAACAAAAAAATATTGGGTAATATTACTATACACACCACACTAAATATGCACACTTACGAAAAAGTTTTTTTTTATTCAAGCAACCCAAGGTAAGAACTTAAAAACCTATTTTTAACAAAATTAGGTTCTTCGCATGGGTTTAATTAAAAAAGAAAAGCCTAAAAACTTATTTTATTAATAATTGAGCCCATTTGCAGAAAAACAGCGTTTATGTGAAAAAGGCTGTTAAACATTTCATATGATTCTAGTAACATAATATGAGAAAGTCAAATAAATTTGCATGTAAGAAGATATTTCAATTAATAGACAAAACCTTTTATGTATTTTTATAAATTTATTCATAAGACTTGAGTATAAAAAACGTAAAAGAAAAAAATATATCAAGTTTGCAGTTCACTTGTAATTTTTAGGTAGAGGTGAAATCTTCAGAAAACTAAAGTAGACAATAGTGGGGAGGCTATGAAGCACCCCACAAAGAGGAGACCGATTATTCTATCTCATTCTCTCGCGGGCTAAATCCTATAGATGCATGTGTTTGTCTCTTTTTAGGGTCGCTTTTTCGTTTCATTGAGTTTCAAATCACAAACGTGCCAAAGAAGTTTTCACTTCTCAAATTCCATAAAATTTTAAAATTCCAGACTTGTTACAACATATTAACAAATAATATAACGCAGATAATAACAAATATGTCAAACGCTGATCGCACAAACCGTCAGTTTCAATGTAATGGCCGACTTGTCTTGACTTGAAAAAGATTGGGCTACCAGCCGTCACTATAGACTTTGTACTGACAACTGTGGGTGAAATTTCAAAATGATTTTTGCCGTGAATGTAGATATATGTAGAGCGCATGATCTGAATGGATCTGCACAAAAACAGTGTCATCTCGATAATGTGTTGTTCTACATAAGGGCTGAATTATTTATTTTTTACTTATTTATTTATTTAAATGCCCATAGGGCTTTTACATAGAATGCAGTAAATTTTTATTTTTAATTACAGTTTTTTAATTATGGGTTAAAATTCTATCAGCATCAGAGTTAGCCGCCAAATTAAAGACGATAACGGAAAAAATTATGTTTCGGTAAATATGTCCCTAACCGCCGCACTTTTATTAGGCACAGATTTTTGAAATCTTTCAACTTAATTACTACAAGAAACAGCTAATTACATTTGGATAGATGTAAGTATTAAAATTCCATTTTATTTCAATCAAAGTTCAAAATTTCCTGTATAAAACGTTCCCTTTGTCGCCATTTCGGATTTTTTTTGTATGGAATGACATTTGCGTTTCAATTTAAATACGCTTGAATTACAAAAGCCGAACTAAGAACCTAATAACCTATTTTGTGCATGTAAATAGTTGTTACTTGTAGTAATTGTTGAAATGAAGTGTAATTTCCATAATCTCTGCCTAAAAATGTGGCAGGGAATAATTACTGAAGTTAAGTTGAATCGAAGCGTTATTTCAAAAAAATCTGTTTAAAGTGTGGTAGTTAAAAGTAAAATTTTACCAAATATTGTTTTTAAGCATTTCAGTCTAATTTACAAATTTATCGGTAAATATCGGTTCGGACTGGCCACGCTTATTACGAATAATTTTTAGAAAAAAACTTTAGATTCGCCTTAATTACTATAAAAGGAAACTTTTTGGCTTTGGGGCGGCGGAAAATAATGCATTTTAATTTTCAATTGCATAAAGCCAAAATTAGCTTCGCGACCGACACAGCGAAAATCCGCGGCCGTACCTGTCACTGTGATGTTGGTATCCTTGATAAATTAACAAGAGCTAATACGACTGTAGCCGACTTCGTGGGATAAGGCGCGTAATTATGAAATTTGTCCAGCGGGCTTGTTTGTGTAACATGGTTTGTGATACAAAAGAAAGTGCCCCTTTATAACGCCTACTCGCGTCAAGGCGAGAAAAACATCCCAGTTTTCAAGTGGTTTAGCGGCTACGCTAGGTTTGTGTAACATGGTTTGTGATTCGCGGTATTTCATGTAGGTATCCCGCGAAGTCGGCTACAGTTGTATTAGCTCTTGTTAATTTATAAAGGATACCAACATCACAGTGACAGGTACGGCCGCGGATTTTCGCTGTGTCGGATCGCGAAGAGAATTTTGGTTTTATGCAATTGAAAATTAAAATGCATTATTTTCCGCCGCCCCAAAGCCAAAAAGTTTCCTTTTATAGTAATTAAGGCGAATCTAAAGTTTTTTTCTAAAAATTATTCGTAATAAGCGTGGCCAGTCCGAACCGATAATTACCAATTTATCTATACATGTATATTAGGTTAATCACCTCATTACATTCGAATATTTAACCCGTGGTGCGATTATATAATGTTTTATATATTACCCAAACAATGTAATGGATGTTGAATTGATTCCAACAAATAGCCAACTTACCAAGTGAGTCGTATATCGCTCTTGAGTGTGGATCCGTCAATACTTCATAAGCCTTCTTGGTTTTGTTAAAAATTATCTCAGCCCATTTCTTCTGAGTTGGGTCTAAGTGTTTATCTGGGTGGTAGATAAGGGAGAGCCGTCTGTAGGAATTGTTTATCTCCTCGTTTGTTGCCTAAAAAATACATATTTCATATTTATACCGTAACGGGGATAAACCTACGGACTAAGATAAAACTCTCACATAGGAAATGATTTGAGTCCGTGCAATAGTGCACGTAATTTATTAAATCACTTTATTACTTAACATATTGGTGTAATCATATTTGAAACAATGATTAGTGGTCAAAATATTAAAATAGGTACACGAAATGCTCCTATAGAGATTAAAAGAAACATTGAAAAAAGCATGTTGTGAGGTTATTTAACGTCTTGAAATTTGTTTGTAAAAAAAGAGAGGAGTTCGCAAAATAAAGTTAAATCATTGGAGAATACTTACGACTCTCGAAACATTGAGAAAAGTATAATAATCCTCTTCTATTAATAATTTATCTAAATCATCACTCATCTTGCACCACTTTCCGTCAGTCAGCCGTAAGAAAACAATCCATAGATCACAAGATAGATCATAAATATACCAAGATAGATGAAGATGAATGGAAATGGAATGACATCCGAATCCAAAGACAAATAGAAATAAACGGCAGTCGGGCAAAGTTGGAGATTTTTTACTAAGTAAGTACTTGTCAGGCGTGTTTAGTTGAGTTTGATACACCCGCGCCTTACGGCGGGTTCAAACTAAAACTATTAAACTTAAAATTAAGGAGGAGCAATTAAAAAAGCTACTGATTTACGAAACGACACATTTATTACATTAGGACACAAAAGGCAGGTGTTAATTATTAATCTAGTGTTAATCTTAAAACTACTTAATTAATTAGTCTTAAATTTAGAAAGTCTGTTCTCTTAATTCTACGGTAAAGTCTTTATGTAATTGTTCAGAATCTTATCACTTCGGTGGTTAAAATAAATAAAATGTTCAGTCACTTCCCTTTGGTTGCTGATGATGGAGTCTCCGCGTAAGCACACAGTCACTAGTCACTTTAAACTTAGTTATCTATTTTTTCACCTGTTATTGCACAGGTAGAGTTGCGAGAGTTCTTTGTAATGAAAATTATGCAAAAATTGTGCAAAGTGGAACTTGCGCAAATTCCTGGTCGGAATTTTCACGGTCACTTGGTTGGACTTCCTGGTGGAAGTTCGCGAACGTATCGGCGGTTCCTGGTCGAAATCCGCGTGCGTGTCTGGTAAATTCCCTGGTCGGGAACTTGCGCGGGTCGCTTGCAGTTTGGAGAGCGTTGCAAAACCCTGGCCGGGTTGCAAAACACTCGTGTTTGATCACTGGTCGGGATTCGGTTCGCGCGGTTCCCGGCGGTCGGAACACTCCGTTAGCGGAGTCGAGTACCAACCCCTAGGCCGGGCAAATGGTGACTGACTTCGTGGTGAAAATTCTCCCGTCGCCTCAAGGATTGAACCTAATTCAGCCTTGAAACATTCCCATCGGCCGCAGCGGCTTCGTGGGCCAAAGGAAAAGGTTTATTGCCTTCACCCGGCGCGGCGGTATTGGGTTTTATTTTATTGTTTTGTGTGTTCCTGCCGACAATATCCTGGCTTTCCAATTTTTATTGCGGTCCCGCTTTGCTTTCGCCGCTCTGTGTTTGCCGCTAGCTTAAGATGGTACGAGAGATTTTTAAATATTTAATGATTTTTGCGCGTTTTCGAAGTCGCCTACGTCCATAACCGTACAAACAAAAGAAAAGTTATACCAAAAGAATGATAGTTACATTTACGTTCTATCCCTAGAAATATAATTAAATATTAACAAAAAATATTTTTCATACTTTATTACTGTTTGAAAAATAGTTGTTTTCAACAAATCTCAATCGACCTACAAATATTTTTCTTATGTTGTCGTACGCATAAAGGAAAAAAAAATATAAAAAATATTTTTAGATAGAAAACATCTCAACGTATGCCGCTTCATTTTTTAATTTTTTAATTAAAGAGCCTTTTTAGCTAAATTACGATGTGATATTATTAAAAAAACTGCATAAATCGGTCAACTTTAGAATCGTTTTAATGTACCAAAAAACAGGTTAGTTAATAAAATAAAAATATCATCCAATAAAACAGTATTTTAAGAATCTCAATTTAAAAATAAATATAATAAAATCCAATGATTTATTTGGTTTGCATCAATTTTCGTATCATATATTTAGAGCAGATCTCAATTATTGTTTCAGTGCCTGGACAAGCCCCAAGACGGAAGGTTGTCTGTCACGCTACTTTAAATAATTTAAGTAAAAGCTGAATCACCCAAAAGATCAGTCATTTACTAGACCTGATTACATTGTCGGAATTATTAAATGGCCCTTTTTACAATTTCTTCTTTAATTTACTCTCTACTCAAATCGCACGGGCGAGCTGTGTCGGCGCTGTTCAGGGATATTCAAAGTTAACATAATATTATATGTTTATGATAATTAAATAATGTTTTTGATAATTAAATAAATGTATATGATAATTAAATAAATGTTTCCGACATTTAAATAAGAACAAATAATATGAAATGCGAAATATCTATTCGATGGCAAATAACTATTTTTGAAAAATCTTAATGAAATTTTATAAAATTATTCACATAAAATTAATCACTTATACCTACCTTAGTTTTATTCACGTTTACATATCTTTATTTATAATATATTTTTTTCATTTCTAGTTTTGTTATTTTCGATAAGGCTCTCGACTGACGTTCCGGAGGTCACGGATTCAAATTAAGCATGCGCAAGTAAATTTTATTTGATTGGTTTGTGTTATTTCACAATTTGATCATTTAAAAATATTATAAGGTATTCTCTTATTTGCGGTACGTTCCAGATTGAAAGATAGTTTCAGTATCGCCCTAGTAAAAGACCACCATTCAGAATTAAAACTTTGCTTTAAATGGCTTTAGCCGTGTTTGGTGACTAGATGTGAATAATCAAGCTATCTGATCTGACAGTAACCATGTAGCAACTTAAACTTTTTTTCCAATTTAACCTTAAAAATTTAGTCTTCAAACTCTATTTACTCGAAAACTAAGGTTTTTTGGTTTGAGTTTTATATATAAACATGTATATACCCAGCTGAGTAGTCGACCAACCCTTCACCCCTCCTCCAACTGTACAACACCTACCATTTTTTTTATGTTTTTGTAGAAAAAAAACATCAAAGATGTCACCGGAGACCGAAATTTCATTTTCATTTTTTACTCCATATAATGTCAGGAATCACTGGTTAAAGTAAGTCAAGTACTTAACATCCTGTATATGTGCAGTCCTAGTGCTGCATATATACATTATCCATTTTACCCTTAAATCGACTAAAATCAAACTAACCGTACAATGTACTTAAATGAAAACTATTAATTCTTGTTTATTATTTTCTTTTTAATAACTTTTTACTTAACACTATGTACTTTTATTTAAAAAAATTTTGTATTTAGTAATTTTATTTAAATAACTACTCGAAACTATTATTTCTGTATTGATTATTACCACTTTTTGATAATTTTTACAACGTGCTTACAATTTATACCTACTATAATTGTTTAATAACCACTTGATTTCACTGAACTTAACTGGTTTAAATTATATTCACTATTTAATGTACAATTACTTTACACACAATTGTATGCTTCCTAAATAAACATAAATAAATAAAATAAAATATATGTATTGTATAAATATATGTACTGTAAATATATGTAAAATATTGTATAAATATATGTACTGCATATATACCTACAGGGTTTTAAGGGACGTACTTGACTTACTTTAACCATTGATTCCTGACATTATTTGGAGTAAAAAATGTAAATGAAATTTTTAGTCTACAGTGACATCTTTGATTTTTTTTTCTACAAAAAACATAAAAAAATTTTAGGTGTTGGACAGTTAGAGATGGGGTGAGGGGTTGGTCGGCTACTCGGCTGGGTGACCAGTGATGACATGCGGAAAAAAATTGATTTTGAGGAAAAAAGTTTTGAAAAAAAAAGTCGCCGGAGACCAAAATTTCATTTACATTTTTTATTCCAAATAATGTCACAAATAACTGGTTAAAATACGTCAAGTACGCCTAATAATACCCTGAATATGTAATATTGTATTATACTCGTAATATAGGTATGCACATTTTGTAGTAATAAAAATTCTTGGTGCATGATTCCACAAGCAAATGCTTTTAATGGAGGAAAAGTAACACTGTAACATGTTCCATTTTTTAAGATAATAAAATTATTAAAAAAAATTATTAAAATTATAATCGTCTAATCAACCGTTATTATCAATTTTGTTAAGTTTTCAAATAAAACAATGAAAACAAGAGGTTTTTTTCTTTGCGATGATATTAATAACAAAAATAATTATCGATTCATTAAAGTAACGTTTACCTTTTGTGTTGAAAAAGTAATAATTTACATTGGAAAAATTATCATTTTTTTCACTTTCTGCAAAATTTTAAATAAAACTGCTTTTATACCCCTGATATCACCAAATGCTCGCTGACCAAAATTACATACGAGTTTCATGGTAAAGTCGACGCCCTAGAGCTTGACGGGAGGAGGAAATCGGGGAATTAGATTACAAGTAGCGTTGTGAAATTATGTACAACTTTAAAACACAATACCGAAGTTAAAATATCTAAAAACTACACGGGCGACATTACGACGAAACAGCAAACTAATTTCACCAAATTTGAAAATACTTAAAGGACTGCTAGGCTCTTAAGCTCTTTGTGTCTACCGCCAACTTCTAAGCTAGCGACCTTATTGTAAATGGTGCACATTTATTCAGTTCCGTGAATTTTGACATTAAAATACCTAAAGGTATATCAATTTGAAAGGTTGAAAAGTGAAAACGAAGCAAATTTAAAATACATGAAAAAAGGAAATCTTTAATAATTTTATTTTTTGTTATCAAGTTTAATTTGACAACTCCATTTCAATTCTGAGTTTGTCTTTTATTAATTCGATAATACCATTATTCAATTTATAAAAAAAACATTTATTTATAAACATGTTTGCAGTGTAATTATTATTACACATGACGGCTGATTCGCCTTCTCAGCATTCGCCTTCTCAGCAAATCAGCAAACCGTCCTCAGGATTTTTTAAGGTTGCCCGAAAAGAAGATCGACTTATTCTTATCGACTCTTCTAAAAAATATTGCATTCGAATGTAAATGTGAATATTTGATAAATACCGTAATTACATTAATTCCCCATTTGTACAAAAAAAAGCCCAGTTTATTCGAATGAGAAGTGAGCACTCCTTAGTTCCCTTTCACTTTTTAATAATGAACGTTTTTTTACTCCTCATCCGAATCCCGGATAGTATTTCTGGGATCTGGAAGTGGGAACTTTAGATCACATTTTTTTGTCCTCTCTTGAAACGAATATTCTTTTTTTCTATGAAGCCCCATGTAAAATGTCTCCATACGCAACATTCCGACTCTTCTGAGTTTAAATTGATCAAAATAAATGCCCTGTTATCATGAAATTTGTCAATAATATTAAAATAATATAAAATTTGTCTTCCCTTCTTCTATATATTGAGAAAATGATCAACAACAGTGAAAGCGGGTGAAGAAGAATGAATGCCAGAGGCATTTGAATTAAAAAAGCCTTTATTACATACTAACTCTGGCTGTCTGTGATGATGTGCATGATGTAAAGTATTCCTGCATAATGTTAAGCTTAAAATTATACTATTCTTATTAAAATGTTCTGGAATAATTATAAATAAATAAATAATTTTTGATACCTTAACCTGAGAGAGTACTCGCAAGATCGGTATTTGTTTTTTTCTAGTGGCAACTGAATGTCGATGACATGAACATCCCTACCAGTAAAACTGACGTGTATGTTTTGTTGGCGGGGAGTTGACAGTACTTCGGATTAAACTATCTTTTTATAAGCCGTATTGGTAACAATTTTGATTCGTGAATAGAAGGTTAGTAATTTTTACGTTCTTTGAGTGATAAAATGAATAATATATTTATCTCTGAAACATATTTTCGTGTATTTAGCCATGCTTGCTTACATCGACGATTTGACAGACCCCTGTTTACAGTTATTATATTTACAGCTGGTGTCAGCTATTTATAATTTATTGTTTTAAATTGTATTTAAAATAAATAAATAAAATGATGTGCTTTATATATTTCGTGACGTTAACTTTATCTTATTTTGATTGGCATCTGGATTCCTCTGGTTACCAGATTTTTTTTGATAATTATGTTTTTATGGAATTTTTCTTTAAAATATGCATTTATGAATTAAAACGTACCATCTAAGTTTTTATTAAAGTGACATTATTTCACTGTGCCATTGGTTTGATATTTTCTCAAAAGTATAATCAAAGTAACATTATATTTTTATCAGAAAATAAATTTTACCGACAGGCTTTAGATTTGGGAAATTGTGCCCAATTTTGTGCATAGCACAACATATGCGGCGATACGTTTAATTTAAATGACAACTGTCAATATGAAAATTCCATAAGTTATGTTGGTAAATTTATACAAAGCCGGGACCAGCTCATTTTGGACAAAAATAAATAAATATATACCCCAGTAGATAGCTAATAATTAGATATAATTAATTCCGTGAGCGGAAATTGAAAATAATGTATATTATCGTCCGAAAAATAATAAAAATACGAAAATGTCATTTTTCAATGACTTCCATGTTTTTATCTTTATTTTAAAAAACAGCCTACGTTTTTAAATGGTTTGTCTGGTAAAGCAGGGTTTGTCTAGCGGGCTTGTGAATATTATCTTTATTTTAAAAAACAGCCTACGTTTTTAAATGGTTTGTCTGGCTATGCAGGGTTTGTCTAGCGGGCTTGTTTGACAGATTGGCCGCGCCATGTCAGTTTGCGAAGACGCGAAGTGAATTTTGATTTTACGCAATTGAAATTTAAATTGCATCATTTTCCGCCTCCCCCAATGCAAAAAGTTTCCGAAATACGTAATTCTAACAATTATTCAACTTCTGCAAAGTGTTTTATCGTGAAAAAGTGCATATTACCGCTGTAATTTGCACTGTGAAAAATTACATTTTCATATTTTTAAATTTAAGAAATTAACGATAATATACATTTTTTACACGGAACTAATTACATCTAATTATTACCTATCTACTGGGGTAAATTTTTTTTCTTTTTAATGTAAAATGAGCTGGTCCCGGTTTTGTATAAAATTAATGTTATGTTCAATTAGATTAGGTTTAGTTTTTGTTAGCTTTACTCCTCCGACCCAGTTCTGGATTTATCAATAGGTCGTATTGGTCGCGGCCTAGGGGCGGCAGCCTACGAGTGAGTGATTATGATAGTTAGGCAACTTCTGAGAAGGAGGAAGGGGCGGCACAAATGAAGTGGCCTCTACTTATAAAAGTAAAAATCTGTCAATGCTCAGGCCTCGTGCCTGTTTTGTCAAAAGGTTAAAATATTTCTGCCGAGCAATATACATAATACAAATAAATGGAATATTTCTAAATGAATCCGAAAATGAAAATCTGTTTTTGAAAGGTCATAAAATAAGCTTTCAGATTTTATAATTCGAAATAAACATAAGTTATTATAATTTTTGAAATATAAACATTTTGAATGCAAAAGCATAAATGCATATTTCATTATTTATAACATTATCGTCAATGGACTTTTTTTGTTGTTCCATGTAAAAATAATCAATGAAAAATTCCCAAAGTCACATAATTTTTTTTTCAAATTCCATTCGGAAACTTTTGTTTCATACAGTTGTACATTTTAATTATTTTGCGGTTAACTTTTAGATTTGAATGTAAAGTGAGGTGTTTTCTCTTTCTAACACCTTTTAGATCATATTTCTAACCATGATAGAAATGGAGACACAACGATTTCTATGAGGTTGAAGTATTTCGGCTGCCAGCTTATTGTCATTGTTTTATTTCATCCCACATTTAGTTGCTCAGAGCAGCCATTGTGTTTCAGCAAATTGGGAGACATGCTTTAATTAATGTCTTGCAAAATTTAAAATATGTTTCTCCCACAAAAATTGCATTTAGGAAACAAAAAAAAGTTTTATGAAAACTGACAAAAACTCGTTTTTGACAATATTATTATTTTTTAAAGCACCTTGCTTTTTTATGCAAGGTCCTAAAAAGAGCATAATTACATTAAATACGCTTTATACTTTTGTTACCATGTTGCTTAAATTTTGTAATAACGCATTTTGCCAAAGAAAATAGTCTGTGACCGTTTGTTTAGCTGAGAAAACGATGGCCAAACACTTGAACAAATAAAATAAAAATAGATCTTCCAATGATCTTCAATGTTACCCGTCTCTACTCTTTTAGGAAGGATATTATAAAGTAAAAATTTTATATCGACAGCGGAAATTTGAAATGCTGTAAAGAACAATCCAAAAATGGGTCATTTTTTTCAGTTTTTTTTTTAAAGTTAAAACTTCTTTAGCACCGTTGTGATTTGAAAGATGAAATGAAAAATAGCGACACTAAAAAGAGACAAACAAAAACATCTTTAGGATTTAGCCTGCTAGGGAATGAGATAGTATAACCGGCCTCCTCTTTGTGCGGTGAACTATAGCCTCTTGTCTACTTTAGTTTTTCTGACGGTGTCACTTCTACCACAATTGCACACTCTGATTTATATTTCTCTTTCGATCTGCGTCTTCGAAATATTTATAGGATAGTGCATTTTAAAGGGATTTTTTTTCTGAAAAATAAAAAATCAATTTAATGCTGTTATTAAAGAAATTTACAAAAAATGTTAATTATTCTGAAAGATCCATTCAATGTTATTTTATAATAAAATTTCGTAATATACTGGTCTACAAAAACAGGAGATATTTTTTGAAAAAATTAAAATCTTTCTTTTCGCTCTCGTTTTGTCCTTTACAACATTTCAATTTTCCGTGGTTGATATTATTAATATTTGGACACAAGAGTTTGGTAGGATCCCAAACAATTACTTCGTCACAGTACGATATTCACAATGTCTTCAGTTGGTTCTGAACAAGTAGTTCCATATGTAGGTCACAAAGAGAAACATTACGTCAATATATCTTTACCTCGTGGTTTACCAGCAAATTTACAGTGAATTTTTGCCAGACCTGAATATAAAAGTAACATTTCTTAAATAGCTCTAATATGTATGTATCACTGTTTTTTGTAGGTTTCTAAAATAATTCCACAATGCAGAAAAACATGAAATTCCTCATCTATGCCTCCGGCATATTCGTTTGCTACTTCTGCTTCGGCATGTTGCAAGAGAAAATCACGAGGGGGCGGTACGGGGAGGGTGAGGGGGAGCAGTTCACCTGCGCTCTGGCCTTCGTGCTGGTGCAATGCATTTTCAACTACGTATTCGCTAAGGCAATGCTGGTAAGTCTAAATTTAATATGTTTTGAATCAATATTATAAAACAAATTAAAAATTAGTTATTTTGTTTGTTCTTAAAGGTTGTTTAAAAAAAATTGAACAATTCATCAAATATTTGAAGTTAATATTCACATTCTGTGTAAATTCTATTCAAGTTCTGTTATTATATCATTGTATTGCTTCATAAAACTGAAATAATCACAGAACTTGAATAGGACTTTCAAATAATTTCCCTCAGGGCCTGAGATGCTGAGGCCTTTTTAAGGAGAGGAAGGAGTGAACAGGGGTCTTGAAGAGACCCTGTTGAACTCAAGAACGAAGCGACCCGTTCTCATGTGACAAATGTCAAGCGTGTAGGTAAGTTGGGCGCGCATTTGGCGTGTTTCCCGACTGTGCACCGGTGCCGAGGAGATCAATGACGCTAGTTCCTCGGAACATCTTTCATTGAAATACCGGTAGAATAAAGGACAGCATTCTCACCCGACGCCGGTGCTCTAAAGTTTGCAATCTGTTTTTTAAGATAGGAGAATCTATCAATCAGACCGCCTGTTTCTGCACAGTCGAGTCTTATTTAATCCCAGTAAGATTAATGGCCAAAAGTGAATTCAGAGTTAAAATAGATTTATCATTGAAGAAGAAGATAAGATTAATAATCGAAACGAAAATATGAAAACGAACAAGACAAGAGTTGGTTTGTTCCATTAAGACGAGATGTTCTGGGTTCGAGTCCCAGCTGTGACTATCCGTTATCTTTATATTTTTCTGTGTCTTGTTTGTTTTCATATTTTCATTTAGATTATTAGTGTCATCTTCTTCTTCAATGATATATTACATTGATTGGGAATAATCTTCAAAATTTATAAAAAGAGAATTGTTCTAATAATAATTAAAATTAATTTATTTTTAAAGTAAATTTGAATGGATTTTTTTTATCCCTATATTAATTTATTTTTAAAGTAAATTTGAATGGATTTTTTTATCCCTAACACAGGAGTCGTCTTTTTAAATAAATGAAGAAGAGGAAGTTCTTAGAAGGAAAAAGTTTTGAGGGATGCGTAGGAATTTGGGGGTTAGTATGATCAGGAGTGACATACGAATGAATCCATCCCTAAATAAATAATAATTTTAAAATTGTATTATTTATTAGTAAAACAGCTAGCAAAGCGAGAAAGGATATTGATATAGTGGTCATTGGTCTATGTGTTGCAGACGGTTAACCCACAGGAAGTGGACAATACCAGGACCGTGTACTACTTCAGCTCCGCCCTCACCTACCTGCTTGCTATGGTCTGCTCCAACATGGCCCTGCAGTGGGTCAACTACCCCACACAGGTATTTGTACTGCTTACTTTTAATTTTCCGGAGCCTGGTAAACTAAACTGGTAGCTAATGCAAATCATCTAACCTGCATTCCGTTGTTATACTCATATATAAATTATTAGTTGATGAAATTCCATTTCAATGTTGTTGTTTTTTTTTATATGATTAATGCACAAGAGTCCAAACTGGAGCCAGTGAGTCTACGGCATCCCCAATTGGGATATGTTGTGAGGCTGAAGGTAGTGGGGAGGGGAAGGTGGAGAAGTACCTGGCTATTCAGATCTGGTTACCAAGCACGGTTAAAGCCTTTTCAAGCAACGTTTCAATTCTGAATGGTGGTCTTACACCGGGGCGATACTAAGAGTATCTTCCACTCTGGAATGTGCTGCAAATATACTGTATATTATTTTTAATTAATTAATTGTGAAAAACCACTAATTAATCAAATAAAATTTATTTGCGCAAGCCAGGTGTGAACCCGTGATCTTCGGATTGTGATTCAAGAGTCACCAGTTTGAGTTTTAAGTAAAGAACATGCTACCATGGGCATA
This sequence comes from Limnephilus rhombicus, assembly GCA_929108145.2. Classification (NCBI taxonomy): domain Eukaryota; kingdom Metazoa; phylum Arthropoda; class Insecta; order Trichoptera; family Limnephilidae; genus Limnephilus; species Limnephilus rhombicus. The sequence goes on from OV815275.1 coordinate 19,878,050, forward strand.
GGCACGGTGGGGTAAGGTGGGGCGTTTGTCCCACCCTGGCTGGGATTGTCGACCGAGTCGCATCTTAAAATTTACAGCACTTCATATGATGGTTTTTCCTTCTTTCATTCATATTCTTTGTATTCATAGAGCTTAAAGTATGCATATGTTGTAGAAGCCTACTTTATTTGGTACCTACTCTAGATTTTTATTTTTTGCCCCGTCCTAAACCAAAACGTGGCTACACCCATGCATGATACACTTCCTCCTTCTAGCCAAATCTGATACAGCTGTGTGGTATCCATCACCAAAGTCCTTCTTAGTTGAAGTCCAAGTCGATCGCAACATGGCTCATACCCCAAAAGTCAAACAACAATTTAACGGTGCAAATGAAAAAAAATTATTAATTAATTCGATATTAAAATATGTTCCAGGTTGTGGGAAAATCAGCCAAGCCAATTCCAGTAATGCTCCTGGGTGTGTTGATCGGGCGCAAAAACTACCCACTGCGGAGGTACCTGTTTGTGTTCCTGATCGTGGCTGGGGTGATCGCTTTCATGTTCAAGGAGCAGACCAAGCCGGGTTCCGACAGCGGCAGCACCGGCATCGGGGAGCTCTTGCTGGTCCTGTCCCTGACCATGGACGGTCTCACCGGCGCTGTACAGGTCTCTCATCCAAGTCTTAACTAATGCGACCTTTCCATTTAATTCCCTTTTTTATGCACCCAAAAATATATACATAACACCAGTGGCTTAACCTCTCATCGTGGTTTGCCCGCCGGCAGGGACAAAAAAAATCCTATTTTTTTTTTTAATGCGATTTTAACCCTTGTGTATAAAGAAACTGTATGAAGGACCAAGGTCAGAATCGCTTGCGCCAATATAAATCTGGGACCTATGTTCTATTTGATTATTGTAGCTACTGTGAATGATTTTAAAAGAATTTTCTATGAAATTTGCGGGTGACTTGCGGGCGTTTTCAAATGAGTATATAGGTAATTTATTTCTTTGAAAACTCATTTAACTTGTGTTTTTTCATGTTGGGTATGTATTCAGGTTTGGGTAGAAATAATAAAATTAGCTTATATTTATATGAATATACTTTTTGACAGTTATTTTCAAAATGGGAGATTTTTTAATCTTTTTTTTTAGTTAGATATTCTGAAAAAACTTCTTACGGTATTATCATGTAATATACATGAATAATAAGATATATTAGCTGGTCAACAATCGCAAAAAAAACAATTACTTTGTTTTTATATCGATATTTGACCAGAACTCATCAAGGTAATTTTTGCGCAGTTTTCGAAATATTATCCCACGTTCAACAGGTTAAGGTTAAAAGTACTAAAATCAAAGGAAAGGTCAATGAAGAAGTACTTAAAACAAACATTTAATATAGCATTATCTGCATTATTTATCTAACACTGACAGTTTTGTCTTATACATCTTTCAAGTCAGGTTGTGTTAAATATCTTTTAAAATATATTAAGTAGTACTTTTGAGAATGTAATTTCACACATATTTGGAGAACTTTGGTACGAAGAGAACTTGAGAGCTGAAAAAAAATCAAATTTGGTATTTTTCACCACAGATATTATGTTCCTAACTCTGTTAGAATATTACCCCCTGTTTACGAAGAGACTGAGTTCTCTGTTTGCTATCAAATTCCAGAACTTGTTTTTTTGCAGTTTTTCTCAGTTGTTGGTAGCTTGTTTCAATGATTGACCCTCAATTCGTTTTATGTCAAAATGCCTTCAACAGAGGTTCAAAGTGAAATGTCAGCGATCTATCTTTATCAATTATTGTCAAAGTTTATCAGCATTTGTAGGATTTGTGCAGTGCAGATAAGCTGTAATAAATCACATAATATTTGACCTTATTTAATTTTACTGCATAAAACAGAAAAAAGGACAACTTTGATAAATTATTCACACTTACTGATGCAGGTGTGGATTCCCCATATTTATATAATTAATTATTTAGATTTTAAATTAGTAAAACAAATAATATTTTACTCGCTAACATAGGTGGTACCTATGAAAAATGTTTTATCTGTTTTCCAAACACACTTGCCTTGTGACTTATTAGATTTTTATAATTCTGGTTAAAGTAAGGTTTGTGCATATGTGGTACTAGAAAACTTAAAAAAGTAACTAATTAACTTTTTATTATTTTTTAATTGATAAACTAACGTTTAAGACAAGATTTTTATGCATAGCACAAAGGGTAACAATTATTATAAGCAATAATTATCAGCCTGAAACACTCATCTACATTGAAAAATTTTCCGAGAAAAGATACTTGCCGCCAACGGGACTTGAACCCGTGTCCTTCTGATTGCCGGTCAGGTGCTCTGACCACTGAGCTATGGCGGCTTATCTAATGCCCACCAAATAATTCAATATATTCTAGTGTTCCATTCAACAATTACTGTTTATTATATTTTTTCCATCTGAAAACAGCCAACTTTATTTTTTTTTTAAATTAATTTTTTAATATAACATCGTATCTCTGACTCTTCACGTGAATTAAAATTCTCTTGTGAGACTAAAAACAGGTTTTAGATTATAAAATTCTGTTTGTTGAGAGTTCACAAACTTTGACCAAATAATATTTTAATTATATTTATATTCATTAGAAGCGATCAATTTTAGTGCAAAAATGGTGTACTTGCCGGTGTGTGGCGGAGGTAGCCATGAAATTAAGCGACTTTTAAATTGCTGTGAACATCCCCAAAGTGTGTACTTTGGGGATATTAAATTGCTGGTGTATTTATAATGTGTTTTATTTATAACTAGCGAGCAAGGAGCAAGCAACTCCCGGCAAACGTTGCAATGCCACTTAAATAAAGAAATGGTTTTTCCCTGCATGTCCTTTCCCGTTCGTCCCCGTTCCTGTTCCTCTTCCGCCTCCCCTTCCCTGCTAAACTACATGAAATACACCCATTTTTTAAACAATTCATACGCCACCCATTGTAATATTTTTATACAAATTTCATAATGCCAGAGCTCACTTTCATAAATAGAAACATTCGCGGATGTGCGTGAATGGTGTAGGAAGAAAAATTTGGGAAACACTGATATAAACGTTGTTAGAAAGAAAAAACGCCGAGCTTTGTATTCAAATCTAAAAGTTAACCAAGAAATAATTAAAATCTGCACCAAATGAAACCAAAGTTTCCGAAAGCAATTTGAAAAAAAATTTGAAAATTTGGGAATTTTACGTTTATAATGTATTTGCATAATGAAATATGTGAGCTTTTTTATCATTTTTCGTTATTAGTAATTTTAGTTGGAAAAAACTTAAGATGGGTCATTTTTACACTTTTTTATATTTACATTAAAAAATTTTATATTTCAAAAATTGTGTTTATTTCGAATTATAAAATTTTATAGCCTATTTCATTGCCTTTCAAAAACGATATGAGAGATATTCCATTTATTTATAGCGGAAATATTTTGACCTTCTGATAAAATAGGCACGGCCTAAGGGGTTAAAAATATACGATAATGTATGCGTATATTTTCAGTGGTAAATATTTGTACTTACTGAAGCGTTTTAAGATTTAAATTCACAGATTTATTTCATGAGATACTTATATTTTATTTTAATTAGTTTGATGTGCGTTTTCTTGACATTTAACTTAATTGCTTTGCTTTTAATGTATTAATACTTTGCTTTAATTGGAATTGTGCGATGTGCCTTAGTGATTTCAGATTTTGATGTACAATTATTTGATTGCTTGCAGGACCGTATGCGAGCTGAATCATCCCCTTCAGCCCAACAAATGATGATCAGCACCAACTACTGGTAAGATTAAATTTGATGTATTTATTTATATGGATTAAGCCTTGATTACATTGAGCGAGTTTACAAGCTACTATCTGGGAAATACACCATCTGTTAGTAAACTCGCTCGCTCAGCATATTACTAGCTAACTAGCAGATTGTGGACAATCTACGAAAAAAGTTGAAAGGTAGTCAACTTTACTCGCTCAAGATGACGGCCCACGAACAGCTGATTTTGTAACTGTCAGAATTAGTTCTCGCGGTAGTCGTAATTCTCGCTACTGTCTAGCGTGTGGCACCGGGTGTGAGCTCAAGTTTTTTTACAAAATGTTGACAGAATTGGTTCGCGCAGGAGTCGTTATTTTAGCTGCTACTGTCGCTACTGAGCGAGTAGACAGTTTTGTGTGTCATCATGACAATCTCACTCGCCGATTCACCAGCTTTTAAACTTACCGGCTAGTAGCTTGTAAACTCGCTCAATCATTTTATCAATAAAACTTAACCCAATTCCCAAGCCAACTCTACTTAAAATTTTGCAACACCGGTGAATAATTTCAAGGTTTATTTAACAAATATCTGGTAGATGTGGTCGCTGATTATCTATTTTGTCATTTAATAAGTTTCCAGAAAAATATCCAAGTCAAAGTCACTGATTTTCATATTGTCATACTGGAGGAAATAGTTTTTAAAAAGTTTTATGCCCCCGGGAATAACACAACACACTATAATGGATTTTGCTTTGTAAATTGTATGTTTTGGTTTTAATTTTGATTTGAACTATTCAAAGTGATGCGACAAATAATTTAATAACCCTCAGGCTAATTTGTTCGCTTTTCGGAACAACTCATATAAGTCACGTAGAAATCTTTGTATCTCCCTTACTATCAGGGTTAAAAATATGACCTAAATAGTGTTGGAAAGAGAAAACACCAAGCTTTATATTAAAGGCTAAAAGTTAACCACAAAATAATTAAAATGTGCACCGTTATGAAACCCAAGTGTCTAAATGCAATTTGAAAAAAAATTATGAAACTTTGGGAATTTTTTATTAATTATTTGTGCATGAAATGACAAAAAAGTTAGTTGACGATAGTGTTTTAATACTTTTCCTAATAAAAAAGTTAGTTGACGATAGTGTTTTAATACTTTTCCTAATAAAAAAGTTAGTTGACGATAGTGTTTTAATACTTTTCCTAATAAAAAAGTTAGTTGACGATAGTGTTTTAATACTTTTCCTAATAAATTTTTTAGTGTATTTTTACTTTTTTTCTTTGTCAGTACTTTTGAGCCATTTTTAAATTTTATTATGTTTGCAAAAAATTATATGTTTTTTTTTAATCATAAAATTTGGAAACATATTTCATCACCTTTCAAAAATAGTTTTAGTTTACGAATGTGTTCATAAGTATTTCATTTATTTAGATTTTATTGTCAAAGTAAAAATATTTTAACCTTCCGACAAAATAGGCCCGAGACCTGAGGGTAAATTTTATAACAGTTTCGCTTGTTGGTAAATAAAAGCATTTAAAATGGCATCACTTGTTAGAAGTAAATGTGTTTGAAGATTAAGATGTTTTTGGAAGTTCAGTATACCATAAATTGAATAAACTTATCTTTATTTTCAGGTCAATATTGATACTCGGAACTGCTGTGGTGCTGAGTGGGGAGATTGCGACCTTCACCACTTTTGTGACGCACCATCCGGTCATCATCTGGCATCTCACAACTCTCGCTGTGGCAGGGGCCCTCGGCCAGCTCTTCATCTTTCTGGCTGTAAGTGCACACTTTCATCATTATCACCACCCAAAGGCGGTGTGTTGTGATAATTTTCTAGTATGTACTACGTGTTTTGATTTAAATAGCCTCGCTAACCTCAATATAATAACCCTGATGTGTGTACCAAGACGTAAGGGTATTGAGGGCAAGGAAAGGGCTGACGAAGTAGCAAGGAAAGGGGCGAAAGCACCACTTGCGGGATCTGAGCCGGCCGTAGGAGTAGCAGCTAGCCACATCAAATTACATATTGAGAGTTGAGTCAAATCCGAGCACTGGAGGGAATGGTTTAGAAAAGGGCACCCCGAACGACGCAATCCAAAGTACTCATAAACGGACCAGACCCCAGACGGACCGGAAACTACTCGCTATGGACAGAAACTTGCTGAGGGAGCTGGTGGGACTACTAACGTGACACGGCCATCTCAGGAGACATATGCAGCTATTGGGAGTGAAAAGCACCAATAGATGTAGAAAATGTGAAGAGGATGAAGAGATTCCAATTCACTTATGGCGCCAATGTCCTGCCCTGGTGGGAACTAGGGTCAGATACCTGGGGAGACACACTGTAGAATCAGAAGACTTCGTCACATTTCCAATGACAACTCTGGTGAACTTTATTAAAGGGACTGGGTTATTGTTAAAGAATTGAGGTAAAATGGGAGATAGCACAATGGGCCTGTAGCCTAAGTGCTCACAGGAACTAATCGTAAACCGTCTCAGCAAAGAATAAAAAAAATAATTAAATAGCCTGACTGAAGTGGTATGTATTTTATTACAGGTGTCTCAGTTTGGTCCCCTGGCCTGCTCCGTTGTCACGACGACCAGGAAGTTCTTCACTGTTCTGGCATCCGTCATCATCTTCGGTAATGTGCTGCTGCCGCGACAGTGGATCGGGGCGATCCTCGTCTTCGCAGGTATGTTACATTTGTCATAATTTATTTTTCTACCCACCTGCTAAATTAATTGTGGGCAGTTGTCCATTCTGAAGTCTCACTTGTCACTTACTGCGCTATGCAGGTGCAGCAAGCCACCCAAATATGAATATAGCTCGAGTCTCTGTTAATATTTTGTTTTTTGCTTGCAGGACTGTTCCTCGATATGTTCTACGGCAAAGTAAAGGGTTCGACGAAAACATAAATATTAAAATTCCTTAGCGCAATTTATTTATAATTATGAAGACCGTCCCAGTTGTTTAACACAAAGATCCGGAGCTCCGACGATATACTGTTCTTGCGAGAGATGCTCTTCTTAAAATGCCAAAAATGACAAGTTAATTATTAATTGTTTGAATCCAGGATTCAGTATATTTCATGGTCTAATTGATTCCGTTTCTATATATATATTGTGAACATTGAATTAGAACAATATATTATTATCACGTGTACATATAATATATGGCTGCCAGTGTAATGTCGAAATGAAAAAATATATTTTTCTATTTATACTTAAGTAGTGAACATATTTTCAATTATGGAGTGACTTTGGCAATCCCAATGTTTTCTTAACCTTCAAAGTGCATACTAAGAATACAGTGTTTTGTTCTAAAGTTAGACTATTTACAGTTTTGTTTTGTTATTTTTGTGTATTAGAAATGCTATTTATTAATGATTTACGTAACAATAAGAGGAACGTTGAGAATACCTAACAGGTATAATATAATTTTGCATTTTACAAAAGTTATAGGTAGATATTAAAATAAAAAAAATGTACATGTCCTATTTACTGCTTGCACAAGTTTGCACAACATTTTTTTTTACATTCTGTTAATATTCTACATGAGAAGTAATTATCAGTTTTGTAGCATTGAATCTTTTTTGATATATTGTTATTTATCTTTTAAACATGCTTACACATTTTTGTTATAATTTAGAACAGAAGATTTTATGTTGTTTAAAAACACGTATGATTATATTGTCTGCCTTATTAAAAAACAACACTAATAAAAAAATATACACTAATCTTGTTTTATTTATGAGCATTATAAACAATCTGTATAAATTCATTTATAACAGGGTTAAGAATATTTATGTTATTGACCAATAAAATAACGGCATTCAAAGTTAAGACCACAATAGAAAATGAAAAATACACCTAATATAAACAGTTCTGAAAAGTCATCTTCTTACTTAAATCTACAAAAAGTGTTTTATGAAATCTACATATATAAAAATCTCGTGTCACGGTGTTTGTGGTCGCACTCCTCCGAAACGGCTCGACCGATTTTTATGATGTATATTTGTTTATATATTGTTGATATATTTTTTTCATGTATATTTGGTAGGTATGAGAATAGGTCGTAAAGTATATTTCTTATCGCAAGGTGATAAGGGTGTCCCTATCCAGACGTTTTTTATGTTTTTGGGATCAAAAAATACCTATAACCCCAAATTTTCTCCCTCCTACCCTTACCCCCCCATTTTTTAATCGCGACCTTCCCATTTATTAATCTATAATGTTAGTATTTTTGTATGAACAAATTTAACTGTCGCGTCTTTCGTATGTATGTTGTTGAATGACAGATGGCGCTATGTCCGCCTCATCAAACTTTCATCCACACAAGCGCAAGTCATTCACGAGAAGCGTTGTGTCATTTTGACTTTTCATTTGGCATTTGTTATGTATCACAACGCAGTGCGGACAAAATTTTGTACGATTTATTTTAATTTATCTATCAAACCAAAATATTCACTAGAAATAATTTATATGGCAGAACAACGTTTGCCTGGTCAGCTAGAATATCTGTTGGTTTTTCCCAACTAAGAATGAATGGTTAATTTAAAATAGGATTATCATTACATATTCTCTGAATGAACTTGTAAGAATGTATTAAGCCTTTTGTATGTACATATTATTTAATAATATATTTGTTGTAAAAATGTTTTTTGTAATATAATAAGATTCTCTGACCAGCATTCAACCTTTGACAAAAAAAATTAAAACATTTTACTCTAATATTTCTTCCAAATCGACCAACGATCAGGATGGGAATAAATGTTCTAATATCTGCTTTTCAGTAGTTTGCCAGCTGCAGTAAACGAAACTTCCCTGCATTGATTAGTTTACAAGTGTTAGTAAAAAAGTTACAAATTGGTATTTTGTACAATAAAATACTTTGTAATAATCCCGTCTTATCTGCAAGTGGGCTTAATTTAAGCCATTTTTCTTGCAAGGTACGTAGGCGGAGATATTTTTTTGTACAATTTACGAGTAGTATTTTTTGAACATTTAAAAAGTTTGTTGCGTGTGAAGTGTCTTCAACCCCGGAGATTTCAGCTTTATATCTTTTACACACTTCACACACTTGACGTCAAAACATGAAGAAGGTCACTGTTTACAACTATTTTTTTAAAACTACCCACATCCTTTAGAGCAGAATATTAATGAAATTTTGAACACTTGAAGTTAAAAATAAGAGGATCATTACTATTTCCATTGGAATTCGAAAAACTCTGTGCAAAGCCCGGGTATCACCGGGGTCATCAAACCGGAAGCTAAAAACTTAATAATAATTCATAGCTCAAAGCTCTAAGCTAAAAGCTTAACTTCTCATCTGTGGCTGGCCGACAGGAAAAATCTTTGCTTTTTTTTTAAATGCGATTTTAACTCTTATGTATAAAGAAACTGTATGAAGGACAAGGTCAGAATCGCTTGTGCCAATATCGATCTATGACCTAGTATTGTAGCTACTCTGAATTATTTTAAAAGAATTTTCTATGAAATTTGCGTATAAGTTTTCAAATGAGTATAAAGGTTATTATTTCTTTGAAAACTCCTTTGAATTGTGTTTTTTTCATGTTGGGTATGTATTCAGGTTTGTTTCGAAACAATAAAATCAGTTTATATTTATTTGAATATATTTTTTTACATTTATTTCCAAAATGGGAGATTTTTTAATCTTTTTTTTTAGTTAGTTAGCTATTCTGGAAAAAGTTCTTACAATATTATCATGAATAATAAGATATATTATCTGGTCAACAGAAAACAATTGCAAAAAAACAATTGCTTTGTATTATTAACAAAAAAAGTCAACGTACATCATGATTGTGGTTCAGTTCTCCACTTTATGGGTGCAGTTGATGCGGCGACAACCCGAGGGACGATCTGTTAATTTAAATTTATTTTATTTCATTACGTATTTTTATTTTTTATATGATTAAAATGAAAATGAAACACATGCTTATCTGTGGTAAAGTGAGACGTCTGTATAAGGCTGATGTAAGTGAAATGGATAAGATTAAGAAAGGTATGCTTAGATTTTTTTGGCGAGCGGTTGATCAAATACAGAGCGGATGAACGAAGAAAGGAGTGTGAGAAGTTGGGGCCACCTAAGGAAGATATGGCGCGATAAAGTAAATCAAATACCTGAAAAAATAAACTTATTCAATTATTGACAATATCAAAAGTTTGTTTGATGTTTATACAAATCTACTGTTTTACTCTGAGATTGATGAAATTTTGCGCACTGTACCTTCAGAAAAGAATGTCACTGTTGTGTAAAGACGGGGCAATGCCGGGGATTTCAGTTTATATGGTAAGTATGTATATTATTTTGATATAAAGAAGAGCGACTGAGGGGTGCGGGTAAGTGGACACTGGGCGGGCGGCGTGGATTTAATTTTTATACAAATTTACAGTTTTATTCCAAGATTGCACAATTGGCCTTCAAAACACGAGAAAGGTTACTGTCAATGTAAGATTTTGAAAAACTAAGCATTCCCTTTTCCCACCTCTTAAAACACATGAGCAACACCGGGTGATTCAGCTGGTTTTTAATAAAAATGAATTGGAAGAATAACCCAATAAGTACTCAATGAATAAATAAAATACCTAACTGTGCTTTATGTAAAATTACACTTAAAAAATCTAATTTAATAATAATATGTCATACAATTGTATATTCGGAAAATTTATTCACCGGCCAAAGCTAAGATAAGTGGCGGGTAACTTTGACCCACCCTAAAAATTCTTAATACAAGTATCGAGTATTTTGAAATCTTTGAAAAATATTTTGTTTACCTGTTTCTAAAAAAGGTAAACACATTTCTAAAGCAACTCAAAATCCAAAAACAGAATTACTATAATCGATTTAAAAAAAAATTACCTAGGTACGATACCAAAAAGAATAATAATTCTTGTTCAATTATTGTTCATATCACTTGAAACAACCGGGTATCAAATAAAGTTATATTTATTCAGCTGTTCATTAAAATATGTGTAAAAACGTGAGGTTTCTGAGCAAAATATCTACTCGTAAATTATTGACCTTCTTTTAGTACCAAGTATGAAAACATTGCAGTTCCATGATAGTTTTTAGTAAAGTTACAAACCTTTTTCTTAATGTTCTGAAGTGCATAATGTTTCCAAAGACGGGATGTAGATGACTCTAACCTACTCTAATTTAACAGCCCTTCTGTTTCCATATTGTCTGATTATTATGCAGTCGACACCGGAATGGTATATCTATGGTCAGTGGCGTAGCTAGCATGGGTGCAGTGGCGTAGCTAGCATGGGTGGCACGCGGGGCGGATGTCACCCCCCCCCCCCCCCTGGGGCGTAGTGTCACCACCCCCCTATGAAAGTTTTGACTTGAGAAATTCAAAAACGCTTCATAAAGTTGGTCCATCCTGGGGGGGGAGGGGGGTGGCTAGAGAATTTCAGAATATAAGCTATTCCGCCTATAACAGACCGACCGGGGCACTCCACGGGGAGCCATAGAGTTACGAAAATATAAATATACAGACCGTGTTCACGTGGGTGCAATATCTTGGTTACGTATATGCAATATCTTGGTCGAGTGCCACCCCGCTTCGGGTCACACCCGGGGCGGTCCGCCCCCACATCGCTACGCCACTGCATGGGTGGCACCCGGGGCGTATAACGTGGCGTCACCCCCTACCCCATGAAAGTTGATAAACGCAGAATGTTTTGATAGATGAAATTTATGTTTTAACATGTTCAGCGAAACCTACCAGAAGAAATTAGCAATGACATGAAGCCAGCCCCGGATCTACGACTTTTTCAAACCGGGGCAGAAACTTGATAGGGGCGCTCCCTCTCGCCAGCGTTTGGGTGCGGGGAGGGGGAAGGGGTAAGCAATTATTTTGTATTTCAAGTACTAGGTTGCCACCTCCTTCCTTCTTGTATTCATAATGTATTGTCAATTCTTAAAAATAATAAAACACGTAAGATGATAATATTATATAATAAAAAATAAAAATTCCTATCCAATTTAATGTAGATCTGAATGCAATGGAATATTTTAGTTCAATTTCAGTTCTTTTAGTTCATCCACTTCCCTAACTGCCGAAATATGTGAATTTTCGCACACACGATAAAAATGATTACAATAGGTACATACAATAATAAAAATTAACCAATATTAATGTTTACTTTACTTTATTATTGCGTGATTAGTGTGTTTTTTGTTGTTGTTTTTTTAAACCTTTTTTTACTCACTGTGCCATCTCAACGCCCCCTAATTTTCTCTGGGTCTTCTACTGCCCCCCTTCAAGTCTCAAACGCCCACAATTGTACGTTATCGCCCACGTTGAGGATCTGTGATATACACTACGCATGCGTTCAAAATCGACTTAGGATACGTTTATAAATCAACATAAGATGTGTTCGAAAACCAACTGAGCGTTTTAAAATCAAATGGATAATCGATAGACCAACGTGCGCTGGATGCCAAGAGCTTTGTGAATCAGGTTTTCTTTTTCAATCAAACAAATAAATTACGATTTTGGCGCCCCCTAAAACTGCCGCCCGGGGCGGGCGCCCCAGTTGCCCACCCCCCAGATCAGGGGCAGGGGCTTCCTTAAAATACCCTGGACAGATCAGGATGGGCGACAAATTAACACAAGGTTACCCAGAATAGTGAGGTGATTTACGAGACAACAAAATATTTGAATCTTTCTGTTTTCTTGGTTTATTAATAAAAAATATATTCATGGGAAGATTGATTGAACACGCCAATCCCTGATGACTTTGAAACACACGTGACCGGTGTGAATGCTGTTGCGTTGTGTTTTTTGTCACCTAAGAGTATGGATATTAGTATAGTATATTGTATATTAATCATAGTTCCATGTTTGCCACAATATTCACATTTTTAGCGCAGTTTTGCCATATTTCACCTCAAGTGTGCCATATAGGTAGGTAGTAAATATCATACCTACTAAATGGGTAACTAACTACCTGCTAAAAAGCATTTCGTCAGTTCAGTTGGACAGGGTTCCAACTTCACTTTACTATGGTTATTTTTGAAGTAAAACTTTTTTACGCACGCTTGACTTGGGGAGTAAGCTGGTGAATGCGTGACGAGAGCGTTATAAAAAGTATGATCGGGCGAGGCGAACGGTTGGGCCTTTACGCACGCTTGACTTGGGGAGTAAGCTGGTGAATGCGTGACGAGAGCGTTATAAAAAGTGTGATCGGGCGAGGCGAACGGAAGGTGAGAGGGAGATATAAGTTAGTGAAGTTTTACTTCAGTCATGTGGTCTAAAGCACACTCGTTTTTTTTACATTATCTCCACACAGGAGACCCCGAGGAAAATAATTTCCCTCAGAGCCTATGTCGTCGTAGAGGATGCTGTGTGGAGGGGTTTTTTAAGGAAGGGAAGGAGAAGAAATTCTGGGAAGGAAATAGGTATGAGGGGTGGGTAGGAATCTGAGGGTCAGTGTGTCCAGGAATGACGGATGTATGAAACCATCCCTCCAGCAGGAGGTTGGTAGACTCATCGGCCGATAATACCTGGACTAATCTCACCCCATGAACCTAGACACCCTTGCTAAGTCACCAAACGTAGCGGACAAATGGTTCCCGGGGCGGCGGTACCCATACCCGCCTCTCAAATTGATATGAGGTGTCAAAGTTTGCAAAGACGAATTCCATTATCTATTTACCATCTGATTTTGAGGTTGCATTTGCATCTTGTATAAAGAATTGTAATTGAAAATATTTTAAAGAAAATTAAAAAAAAGACGTTTACTTACCATTTTAGAACATACCCACTCAAGCGACAGACCAATTTAAAACTGTTTTTTCGGATTGCTCGTGATTTTTTGGTGATCATTTTGAATGTTTTCCGCCCACATTAAAAAAATCATACCTTAACTTAATAATTTAAATTAATTACAAATGCATCTAGGGAAAATTTGCCTAAAACTGGCAGCAAAGCAATCCGAGGTATTTTAAATAGTGTCATATTGTGGCAAAAAGCGCTCCAGTGGATATCTAAATGCGTAGAAAAAACCATGTAGGAACCTACAACCAGTTAGGGTATAATAATTCATTGCATAAGGTTCTAACTACATTTCCCCAATGCAATTCCAAGCTAGGGACCCGTCCTATTTAAATATTTTCCATTAAAATGTGATAAACTAAAATGCTTGATACAAGATTGAACCTCAATATCAAAAATTGTTGAATGATTCTTTGCAAACTTTGAAATCACAGAACACGGTACAGAGAGAAAATAATTTCCCTCAGGTCCTGGTCATCTGGTATGCTGTGTGGAGGGTCTTTTTGAGGAGAGGAAGGAATGAACATGGGTCTTGAAGAGACTCATGTTGTAGGAAGGAGGAAACACAGAGGCTGGCAAATCATTCCACAGCCGAGCTGTTGAACATAAGAACGAGTCGAAGAAACGACCCGTTTTCATGTGACAAATGTCAACCGTGTGCTAATGTTGGGCACGCGTTTGGCGTGTTTCCCGACTATGCTATGACTAAAGATTGCAATCCGTCTGTTAAGATGGAAGAATCTATTTTGGAGCTCCAGACCAGAGGTGACTGCCAAATTCAACCGTGTGGCGCACTTGTGATTTGTACAGGGTTAGCAGTTAAAGTATAAGTTAGAACCTTATCCAACTAAAGTGACGAACTATATTGCGCCCCGTAACAACGATCAGGCCCCCTTGCATGGTCGATCGACATAGGTTTTATCGAAAATGTCGGTAACTTGAAATCGCTCCCGAGCACGACTGCACGACGCTAACGAAGAAATAACAGTTTATGTCAAATAAATTAAGAACCCTTAGTCGATGTGAATTGTTGTTTGCTCGTTAGCGGCCAGCAGTCGTGCTCGGGAGCGATGTCAAGTTACCGACATTTTCGATAAAACCTATATCGACCGACCATGCTAGGACCCCAGATGTCAGATACAAACAAAATAGAGAGTGTACCTAAGTGATGTTAGAACCTTGAAAAATAAATTGAGCTTGATTCTAGAATGTTTTTATACAAGTATCTCCGGAAAAAAATTACAGAAAAAATCTAAAGTGGTTGAGTTGAAACAGCACTTCGCTAAGCTCGTAGATTAAGCTAAAAGAAGATTATAAACTTACTAGCAGACCCGGACACACGTTGCTGTGGCTAACGAAACACAACGCCATTACCCTACCTTTATAAAATCCACACCACCCACTTGCCAGCTGCCCGCTGCCCGAATATATGAATTTCTCGGCTTTTCTCTACTATAATAAGCATGTATTATACATATAAACCTTCCTCTTGAATCACTCTATCTATTGGTGTAAACCGCATGAAAATCCGTTGCGTGGTTTAAAAGATCTATGCGCACATACATTTCGAGCCACTTCATTTTATACTATGTAATGAATGATACGTACTTACTCTAGGACATCTATTTTCCAATTTCTTCCGTAGAACGAATTTCAAAAGTGACTATAGTACGGCCCGCCAGCCGTTTTAAATCGCACAAAAATATGTTTTCTTTGAATTTTTCGGCTTTTCTCTAATATAATTTACATGTTTTATGCATATAAACATTAATCACTCTACCTATTGGTGAAAACCGTATGAAAATCCGTTGCGTAGTTTAAAATATTAACGCGCACATACATTTTGAGCGACTTCATTTTATACTATGTAATGATATTGAATTATTTAAAAATTCCTTAATATTATATATCAATAAGGCTGAAGTAAGGTAAAATTATTATAAAACGATTCGAGTGCAGTTTTACAAGCGGTAGGAGCGAAACTTTTCCAAAACAATCTCAACCAATACTTGAAAAGTGAGGTCATGATCAAAACGACCAATGAGCGCAGACCTATCGGAATTCCCGTTTCATATCTCAACCAATAGGAGCCTTTAAAAGTGACATCATAATCAAAGCGACCAATGAGGGCAGTTGATGCGTCACAGGTGCAGTAATCGTAATTTCCGTTTCATCCGAAATCCGAATCACAGCGGGGCTATAGAAGTTTCACATCAAAAACATGTCATATTATGAACATTCGAAAAATAATGAATGAAAGAAAAAACATAAATATTGATGGACGGCGAAACTTTAAAAGTTTCTGAAATTAAATATTTGTGAATACCTTCAAACTGGACTCCAGCCTGACGTTTTCCCAAAACACAAAACCAATTATTTTTTTAATCTCACCCTTAGTAAAAACAACAAAATTCGTAAACAGTGTATCCAGCAAAAATAGTATCCGATCATTGCACAGTAGGTACCTACACGCCAAACTTAAATGCCGACCTGAACTTGACACGATCAACTCTCGCGCAGGTACAGTCACTTTACTGACTTTACATTGGCCGTAAGCGAAAGAGAAAGATCAGGGGCGTAGCGTGGGGCGGGGGGGGGGGGGGGGGCGGCCCGCCCCGGGCCGCACTTTTAAGGGGGGCGGCAAATTTTCACAATAATAATAAAAATATTATCTTGGAAAAATTTAAACCATTTCAAATCGTTATTTGAAAATGTTTTACGATACTTTCGTTTACAAATCCAATTCTTTTTTTTATTATTTATTAAAAAAATATCAATAATTATATTTTTTTAAGCTGCAAATTTCGCAACTCGTAGGAAAATCGTACGCATATTATAAGAGTAATACTAATTAAAGCTCATAACTCGCAAACAGATTCACTCTTAATTAAAACCAGAATAGTGTTCAGAATGTATTAACGAATGAATTTCAGTTGTGTTTCGAACGAGACCATTATTTATTCGAAGTGCAGTTATAAAATTCTAGTTGCAGACTATGTATATGCTGCCAGAATCAAAGAGAAACCATTTTCATATTCTGAGTGTAGTTTTAATTCGCCAAGTACAGATTTAATTTTACCCGTCTAATCACAGGAGACGCAAATTATCCCACACATTTAATTTTAATATAAAATTGTGAAATTATCTACCTCACATTTAATTTTAAAATAAATTTTGTGATTGCGATAAAAAGTTGAGATACAGTTTTATTACATTTTTTTAAAGAAAAGGAATCTGTATTTAAAATTTTAAGTTAATTCCATTTTAGGTACTTTAATTCGAATATTCGCAGGCAATCTTACAAATGTATTTTTGAGCCAATCCACATTTCCAATATCAAAATTTTAATATTTAGAAACAATAGTGTTCAAATAAGCACGTCGGAAAAATTACTACATCTAGATTTTAGAACAGTTTTGTTTTTTACAATGGGATAAAAAAAACAATACAAAGGAACATTTAAAATGCATGGGAAGAACCGGAAATTTTGTGCACAAACATTAACAGGCAAAAGTTAATAGATATTTTTTCTTATTATTCGAAGGGTTGAACCAGTTTTCAGAATGTAGAATTCCATTTGAGGATTCATCTGCTGACACGATTCAAAGGAAAACATTATCTTACTCGAAGTTCAGTTATAAAATTCTAGTTGCAGACTCTGTATCCTGTATGTGCTGCCAGAATCAAAGAAAAACCCTTTTCATATTCTGAGTGTAGTTTTAATTCGCCAGGTACAGATTTAATTTAAACCAGTACAGAATGTAAAATTCCAGTTAGATTCATCTGTTAACACATTTCGAAGGAAAACATTATATAATTCGATGTGCAGTTATAAAATTCTAGTTGCAGACTATTTATTTAGTGCCCGAATCAAAGAAAAACCATTTTCATGTTCTGAGTGTAGTTAGTTCACCGCATACAAATTGGTTTTATTAATTGAATAACGAGTTGCAGATTCATCGTGCATCGAGGGAAGTTTTACATTTGAGTTTCATAATGCTGTAAAATTCGGAGAAATTGATTGTTGTGTGTGTAACTATTATTTGGGGACTCTAACGCAGTATCAATCAATCAATTTTGAAATAGAATTTGTAAACATGATTTTCGTTGAAAGAAATTTGATTATTTAAAAATTCGGGTCGTATATAAATAGGTCGTAATAAAAAAAAATGGATTTCCGAATACAGCGCCCCCCCCCCCCCCACCCCCGCCGCTTGGAGTACCAAATAAGGGGGCTGCAAAATTTTCCTCCGCCCCGATGTTCTGAGTGTAGTTTTAATTCACCACATACAGATTTAATTAAAACCAGTTTTGTGTGCAGAATTTAAGGGCCGGCAGAATCAAAGAAAAACCCTTTTCATGTACTGAGTGTAGTTTCAATTCACCGCATACAGATTTAATTAAAACCAGTTTTGTGTTGAGTGTGAGAATGTAAGTGCCGCTAGAATAAAAGAAAAACATTTTTTTTTGTTCGGAGTGTAGTTTTGATACACCGCATATTTAGTTTAATTTAAACCAGTTTTGTGTTATCAATATAACAACAAGTTGCCGATTCATCGTGTACCGAGTGAAGCTTTGCATTTTAGTTGCATTCCATACGTATGCGTGATGAAGATGCGAAATTCTATTATAGGCATACCATTCTCGATTTCTGAGAGCAGTTGCATATAAATTTGAAGTAGAATTTATAAGCATGATATTATTGGCAGAGTACTCGGCACATGGGATTATAAAAATGGGTATAAAAAATAGGATATCTACCCCCGCACCCGGTCAGTTAGGGAAGGGGAGGGGGGGGGAGGGGTGGGGGGGGCTGGGGGGGGATGGGGGGGGGGGGGGGGGGCAAGATTTTCCTCCGCCCCGGGCGGCCGAAACCCACGCTACGCCACTGAGAAAGATGCTTAAAACATTCGCGGAAAAGAAACAAAAATAGAGTGTAATTCACACACGGTAGAAATGAAACTAGAAAGTCGCTAGGTGTCGCTTTCTTTTCTTTTGCTTGTTTTTTTAAAGTGGTTTGAATATTGGATATTGATTTCACAAAATAAAAACTTTTTTTTTCGATTTCGTAGGATTCGAACCCCCGTTTGCTTTATGTCTGCCTAGCTCTCTGGCCGGCCGCTGAGAACCGACACTAACGGCGCTAAAGAAGTTTCACTTCAAAAAGAAAAAAAAAGAAACAAGAAAACAGACGTAAAACATACGTGGGTGGGGGGAAGGTATGCCGCTTTACGGATTTTAAACTCGCCTATTGTGACGATTTCTGTATCAAAGTCCGGTTGGTAATAAAGTTTATTGCAGCAGCATTTCATTATTAGCTAACGATACTTATGACTAGGTATACCTCCTACAAAATACAAGAGTCATGAAAAATATAATGATGAAAAAACATGAAAGGCGAGGAAACATCGGCGCAATACGGGATAAGCATAATAACCAAAAAATAATCATGGTAAGAGCTAGACAACGTATAATTTACTTAAATAATATTATTACTTTAAAATACAAAATCATTAATGGCCATAGATCAGATTTTATGAGAAAAAATGAAAAACTGCAACACAAGCATTGCATTGACACGAAGAAAAGTTATCAAATTAGACTTCTTACTTGATGTACCGAGGAATAAAGATATAAAGCGAATTACTGGAAGAAATTCAATTAGAATAATATTTTTGTTTGATTTATACAAAAACATACCGATACACGCATTACGGATTTATTACTCCATTTATCAAAATCTGGCACTTTCAGCATTTACCCCCGGAATTATAGTCACGGGCAAGTTTAATTGTATTGTAGACGTGCACAGTTAATTACAATAATATCTACAATTAGAAGGAAACTGAACACCAACGGAGGGGCTAAGTGGGTAAGTAAGTTGATACGATTATTTCTGATCTATAGCCTGTGGTAGGTAGAATACAAATTCTACGCAGGTACAGGTAATATTTGAATATTCACATTTTTTTTATTTATTATTTATCTAGTCTTGCTGACGAAGTATTCCTCTAGAGACAGACGTGATATATATCTACCTATTTAATTTTATAAGATTAATAGAGGGTTGAGAATAAAAGGATTGTGGGTTTTACAAAATAAATAAGAAGAATGAAATAAAATCAAGAAAAAAGATGACAGATTGAACAGAATGAATAAAAAAAGTTTAGTAATAAATTGTCTTCTTGGTTTTTTCAGTAGGTAATAATTAAAACTTGTAATTCCCATATTTCTCCATATTTCTCAAACGCTGCAAATAATCTATTTATATAAAGGAGGGTCCGTGGGTGTGGATTTTGATTTAGGGTGGGGCAAAAAATAAAAATCTAGAGTAGGTACCGAAAAAAGTAGGCTTCTACAACGTAATCATTCGTTAATGTTAATGATTCATAGTAAAACATTTGATTCTTAAAACTAATAACAATATGTAAATTTCTTTTTAATGAAACTACCCAATTCAAAAGAGAAAACATTTCTCGTGCTTGAATTTTGGAGTGCCATTGTAAAATGCATAGTTACACAGAGTATTTTATTACAAGTACTTATATTAATAAAATATATATTCATGAAGACAAGTGGACATAATAACTGACAGTATTGTCAGAGTAGGTACTTATAATAAAGTTGTAACAATTTGGTGCCTGCAAATAATGCGTATGTACTTTGCTTTCAATTTGATATGGTGGTGAAATATTTTTAGAGATTATGTTCTAGTTTATTTTTTTTTGTTATTATTGTGATGATGAATTTAAAACTTATAATTAGTGTCGGGTTGGTCTATTAGTGTTTTTATTTGGGATTTAAAAACTTTATAATTTCTTTCAGACTTGATTTTATACGGGAGAGCATTGAAAAATTTTATACCTGGATAAGCATAATGGTGTTGGGAAGCACTCGTTTTATATTTTGGAATTTCTAAATTGCCCCGTGATCGTGGTCGGTTGTTTATGTTTGTGAATTTTGTTGTTGATGGATTGAAATGATCTTTATGAGTTTGCAATAATGAGTTCTTTTTGAAAATTTTATTAAGACTGAGAACCCTAAAAGAGTCAAATAGCTGTGTTGTTGGAAATACAGATGGTTTTCGTAAGATGACTTTCAAAATCAACCTCTGTACCCTTTCTACAGGTAAGAGGTTAGTTTTGAAAGTCCCACCCCACCCGATTATACCATATTGTAGAATAGATTGGGCAAGAGAGAAATAGATAGTTTTGATCATATTGGATGATAAGTCTAATAAATATGTATATAAGTTTTCTTATTCTGGTTACTGTATTTTGGACTTGTTCTTTCCATTTTAAGTGTCTATCTACTATGACACCCAGATACTTTATACTATTTTTGCATGTTATTGGTAGGCAATTTTCATCGTTGCATTCCTTTTTATTTTCACACTGTAATGAATGGATTTTAATAGTTATATTGTTCTCGACATTTTTTTCTTTCAAAGAAAAAGGAATAAAATAAGTTTTCTCCGTATTAAGTGAGAGACAATTTAGGTCAAACCATGTTTTGAGTATGTTTATATTGATATTTGCTATACTCATTGTTTCCTGCCATGATTTCCCTTTAGTGATAACTACAGTGTCGTCTGCATAAGATATGATATCTGCAACTATGGGAAGAGTGAACATTTGATTTACATATAATAAAAAGGATAGGACCGATGACAGTTCCTTGTGGTATACCAAATGTTGAGGTTTTAGGTTCACTTAGTGTATTATTTATTTTGACGTATTGAAATCTCTCTTTTAGATAACTTTGGAACCATGACAGTACTGTTTCGTCCAATCCAATTTGCATGAGTTTCTCATTTAGTTTGGAGTCTGATATACTATCAAATGCCTTGCGTAAGTCGATGAATATACCAAGACACTTTTCTCCATTATTACTTCTGTATATCATGTTGTTATTAAAACTACACTACATCGATTTTAATTCGATTCCGTATCGATTGTAGAAAGAAATTTTCCTCTAATTTTATAATTTTAAACGTCAAGCGGGCAAAATTTCATCAAACGCTGGATAAAACGGTAGATTTGTGTAAAAAAAGCCACACTAGGACACTCTTATTTACATATGTATAGATAAATAGCTGAAGTTGCTCAGGCTTTATACATAGTTTTTTTTAATAGAGGTATACAGTAATTTTCATCTTACTTTGAACGTCAAGTGAACAAAATTTCATCAAAACACTGCTTTACTACCGCCTACTAAAGTGATCTAAGGGGGGGAAAAGAAGACGGATATGGATTTTCTACATCTCATGTAGACTTCCTCTCGTTTTGAAGGTCGAAAAAGTTTTATCAATCTCGGAATAAAAAAGTAGATTTGTGTTCAAAACAAACAATCAACCTTATATATTAGAGAAGAAGATACATAGCTGATGTCCCCTAAGTGGCCGTAGATGTAGACAGAAATTTCCCTGTAATTTTGAACATCAAATGTTATAAAAATTCATTGACAAGTACGAAAATTCTGCTTTTAGGGATGGGAAAAGGGAATGGGGTAGTTTTTAGAATTCTAACGTAGACGGAAGCGACCTTTCTCTTATTTTGGGGTCAAGGGTACTAAATTTCAACAATCTCGAAATAAAATTATAAAGTTTTATTAAAAAAAAGCCCCACTGGGACAGTCCATTTTAACATATATAGCTGAAAGATAGGGTTCCATGGCAACTCAGAACCACCTCAGAAAAGCCATTAAAACTGTGAAAAAATAATTTTAAAATAGCCGGTAACCTAACTTAACCTATTTAACCAATTTTTTTATCATCACTCTTAATGACCTTTATGAGGTGGTTCTGAGTTGGTGTCATTCTGATTTGGCAGGTCACCGAAGGATAGATAGAGATTTATATAAAGGCCCTACCGCTGCCCGGGCTTTATGCAGAATATATCGAAATGGATGTAGACCGTACTTTTCCTTTAATTTTTTACGTCAAACGTTAAAAAAATCATCGCGCAGAATCAAAATTTGGCTTTAAGGATTAGGAAAAGGGGATGGGGGTGGTTTTTTAAATCTCATGTGCATAGTGACCTATTTTTGATTTGAAGGTCGAGTGTGAAAAAATTCATGGATCTCGAAACAAAACTTTTAATTTGTTTAAAAAACAAAGCCTCACCGGAAAAAATCTTTTTATGTGTAGATATTAATGTACTATCAATTGCTGACGTCCCTGGCGTTGCCGGGCTTTATACAGAGTTTTTCTAAATCAAAGTATCAAAATACCCATTTAAGGGATGGGAAAAGGAGTTGGGGTGGTTTTTCGAAATTTCATGTAGACAGTGATCTTCCTCTTATTTTAAAGGACATGTGTGCAAAGTTTCATCAACTTCTGAGTAAAACTGTAGATTTGTATAAGTAGGTACAAATTAAATCCACGCCGCCCGCCACAAACAGACAATAAACTTTATATATTGGAAGAAGACGAAAAAACATTCCATTATTTTTGTCGGAGATTTGTTAGATATTGAAAATATTATAAATTCATTTTTATATGTAAATTACCGCACATTAATTTGCGGAGTTTCCTGGAGTCAACGGGACAACGGCGTATCCATTATCCAATACATAATAATTGTATATTATGTGGTTGAAGCGGATGTGGATATGAGTTACACGTTTCAGGAAAGCTCGGAAGGAAGCGCTTCAGGCGAAAATTTTGGTAGTTCTAAGGTCAAACCGATAAAATATGTCGATTTTTATAATAAGGAAATTAATTTCCAAAGATTTTTTTAAACGTAAATCTATAAAATACTTAAAAATTTTTTTGCCTTTTATTGTCGTTTTTATCACCCTGAAATATAAAATAAAGTACAAAAAAAATAAACCAATAAAAACAAAGTGTTTTTAACACAATACATCTATTTTTATTATGTAGCGTAACAGTTTAGACTTTAGACTCTCTGCCACGGTCCTATGCATTGAAAGGCACGACCTAGTTGCGCCATAATTTTTTATCCGATTTCAGAAAATTACGTGCGTGCGTGCGTGCGTGTGTATGCGTGAGTGCCACTAAAAGTCGACAAAATGCATTGTTACCGACAACGAGTCTAAACGATTGGAAGTCGGGAAGGGGGGTAATTTCCACTTCCAAGATTTGTATTAAATCATTTACGAAAGCAAAATCGAAATTCAAATAGATGTAATTTAAAAAGTTCACAATTTTGCCACCGGTTCAATACATTGAAGACAGACTGAAGTCTAAAGTTTGTTGCCAAACCCTTTTGCATAATTTCAATTCGGAACAGAAATCGTTAAAATTTTTGATCTTTGCGAGTAGAAATTTAATCAACTCAGAGTTTCGTTTATAAGCTATCTAGATCTACACCTATAAATATTTCATTAAATTATTGATGTGATACTCACAAATAAATCACTGAAACATTAAAACTTTTCATCGATTTAGTTGTGTCATTTGGTTTTGCATAGGTTATGTGTTGAATAGGTATTGATTCCATCAACTCCTGTTATCGTATCCTCAAATACCCTCAAAACCATAAATTATCACCACCTTACAGCCAGCAGATTCTGCTGACTTGTCAATCGTTTTGAACTCTTGCAAAATACCCAAATTCGCTTCTTTTTCATATTTTATTCGGTAGAATAACGTTAAAGAAACCCAAAAAAATAGAGGCAAAAGATGGCCACAATTTACACGAAAATAATTAAGTGAAATTTCCAATTTAAAAAATCTTGTTAATAAATTTAAAAATAAGAAAATGTTAACAGTTTTTATTCTCATACCAATATGAATAGGTGCTGCCCGGGTATTGTGAAGATAAGTGTGTTGGACCCATAGACAGTCCATGGTTGGACCTTACAATCATAATTAGGTACCTACCTCTAATGATCTCGTAAAACATATTATATGAAAAAAACATAATAATCTTATTAAATGTCTTTGTATTTATTGAATGGCCGGATG
Organism: Limnephilus rhombicus; assembly: GCA_929108145.2. NCBI lineage: Eukaryota > Metazoa > Arthropoda > Insecta > Trichoptera > Limnephilidae > Limnephilus > Limnephilus rhombicus. The sequence goes on from OV815275.1 coordinate 19,902,550, forward strand.
AATTACCTGCAAGAGGCTCTATGTTTGGCTATAATAAATCTACTATCCAAAGCTGTCTATTTTCTCGTCAGCCTCTCCGAGGACTTCGGGGGAGTTCGGTCTCCGCGGGCCTGAAAGTCGCCTCCACGGGAAAACTGCGGAAAGGTGTCAAACATCGACTCAGACGCTGAGATGTTATTGATAATTGGGTCGAGAGCGCTGACGGAGTGGCCTCAGAAGCTCGAGCGCCGCAGATGGCACAGTGTTTTCGCGGGAAGTGAAGTAGTGAGCGCTGGGCTTGTGGTATCAGACTGCTGTAGCCTGTGCCTGTACTAGCCACCGTACCAACGCGAGTCAGAGTGTTCTGTGACCATTTGTGCTAGTGCCGCGGTCTGGTTCGGTCGTTATTCGCGTACCATTTCCCCACTCACCCCTAACGCAGCGCGCGCGAGGCACGCTGACGGGACTTTTCCGTGATCCGCCAGTGATTGTTCAGTTTACCTATTTCAACAATAATAGTTTCACATAACTGTAAGTTGATCAGATTTGAGTCAGTTATTAACGTGATATAATAATTAATTAACAATTTTAAAAAAATCTACTTATTTTGTAAGTACCTGTACAGGTTGTTTTCTTTTATAACGCACACTAGTTTTAAATGATGCGCGTTCAAAATAAACCCTTTAAAAAATTATAGAATTCATGTTTTTGTCGTTCTAATTTAAAACTATAATTTTGATGACATTGTTAATTTCCAATGTTTTTAATTGTCGCGTCGTTAAAAATAAGTTAATTAATCACAAAGAGGTACACAAATTATTCAAAATTAATGAATTTTTAATGTTAATCAATTTTATTCGAGAAATAACTATTTTTCCTACCGTTTCTAATAAAAAATTACAGTTAGGTAGGTACCTGCAAAACCCACTACGAACTAAAAATTAATTAATAACGAGAACGGAATTATGTAATTTTCTAAGAGTGAAAAACTTAATTTGATACATTTTTAATTACCTACCTATTGCACATTAGGTAAAAACAGTACTTTCCTCAAAACATTAAACAAATGTTGCAACGTTTCATCGAATAGCGCGCTTTTTGGAGATACCTATCACAAACATAATTTTTATTTCTAATTTGTTCTTATATGTATTTAACTGAATTCTGTAATTATTTTTATTTTGTAGGTAGGTAGGTAAAAATTAATAACGAATGTTCAGCTTTTGAGTTTGACAATTTTGTGTTGTTAAACTTAAGTACGTATTAATTACCTAATTATAATCTGAATTAATTAAGTTGACCATTGTTAGGCGTTATGCCAGAAGTAAAGGGTTCAATTCTCATCACGCAGCGCAAAATAATACAGTCATGGAATTTTTAATTTCATATAAATACCTCTTTGACCACGGCCGTATCCTCTGACTGCACAGCTCTCGCAGTGAACATCATAAAATAAATAGTATTAAATAAATATTATATACCTAACTAATACTGGCGGATACATTTAAAAAATATTATTTATTTATTATAGCAAATATATTTCTTCAATGAAATATGATTTAGTTTATTCTCATTTTTTTCAATTAATATATCTGTAATTTTATTGATTTTGATTTTACCAAAGATATTGAAATATAAGTAGATGTGCTATCTGCTGTTTTTACTATGTGGGTCTGCGCTTCCGGGTGTCGCCGATATTGTTTACCAATTAACAATAAACTAAAAGAACAAATAATTAACGAATAAACCAAACGAACGTTAAAATAAGTGAACGAATTCTTTCCTTATTCAAAATATACTGTTAACCAATATAAATGCACATTTTCAAAAAATCAACGAAATGAACAAATTCTTTTTGTATGAAAACTACGCTAATTAGCGCGTAGTCCGGCGACAGTTGCGCGGACACCATAGCATATCTCTTCTGTATTTGAATATCTTTGGATTTTACCCATTTGTTTTAATATAATTTGTGATTATAACTACTTTTAGAGATAATTTAATATAATCGTATTAAGTAGGTATTATATTATGTGAAGTATTTTCTTTTAGCTAATTCGTATAATAGGCGGTAATTATTTTTACCTAAGATAATTTTTTGTGAAACCTTGCTGAGTTTCGCTAGGGTCTAAAAATGAAATCCTTTTTGAGTACCTAACGTCGATCACAATAGACAACTAAACTATTAACCTGTTGGATTCTTGCTAGAATCTTTTTCTCGGCTGGCCATTTTGAATTCTTACTGTTTATCAATCGCGGGAAATTTTGCTAGCGGTAATCTAATGCGCAGTAGGTATTTGAGATGCTATTCTATTACTATACCTCATTCTACACCTAATATATACAACTCTGGCGAGTTGTGGATATTAGGTGTATATTGAGTGTAACATAAAGACTTAGGTACTAAAAATAACTTAATTTGGACATTGTTCAGGAAGATCTTAAATGCACCATGATGTACCTAGATATCTTTATTTGATTTTTTAAATGCAAAACATGATCAATTTAAAATACTGTAATAAATATTTAATAAATACCACGTTAATTTAAGGGGTTAGGCCACTCTAGAGGCCGAAAAAATAGGCTTTTTTAGGAGTTTTTTTTCACAAATACTACAAAATAAATCGAGATTCCAATAAAGAGTATTTTTTATACATATCGGTGACTGTATACAATTTTTTTTTGAAGCGATTAATTTCAAAATGGCGGCTGTGCACTGTTTTTCCGATGACGTCTCCGTATTTTCAGGGTCCTCGGCCGGACAAACAGCTCCTGTAATTTTTGAATTATAATAAGCATTTTTTTTTTATTGTGTATAATTGGTTTTATTCAATATTTTTGACAAATGGCGCACTTCCAAAGTGGAAAGTGAAAAATTCCAGGTTAATAACAAATGAGCTATGCAATATTAAAAAAAATCCTACATTCTTCCATAGACAATGTATTTTTAAGATATATTCAATATTTCAAGTAAATCGGTTGAAAATTGTCTGAGTTATGTTTCCAGCCAAGTTAATTGAGATACACGCGTTTGAAGTTTTTTTGTAGTGTTAGAGAAATAAATAAATCTATTAATCTTGCAGTACCTTCAATCTGCGATGCCTGCATAGTAAAATGGGCCTTCCAGATTATCGTCCTGCTCTTGATTTTCTTTTCCTGCTTGTTCTTAAAGCGATCCTTGCCTCTTTTACCCGTTCAGACAGTGATCTCTCTGAATGCTTTATGCGCTGTTCGTCGATTACTTATGTACTTACTAAGTACTAAACTAAGTACAATGTACTAAAATTCAAAACCGAGTATTTAGAGATTTTTCCCTACCATAATATTTTGAGACATTTTTTGAGGTCTTATGGGACAATTTAAAATATATTTTATACTAGCTTTTTTCCCGCGGCTTCGCTCGCATGGTGTAAGGGGGGTTCCCACTCCGCCTCCTTCACCTCCCCCCCCTCTCACCGCCCTCCCTCCCCCTCCACCATTTCTCCCTCCCTCCCGCTTTCCATATATTCAATCCCAGCACATTCAGTTTTTAAACAGCCCGCGCGCCACCTTTTACAATTTTTATTCAAATTTCCATTTTTCATGTATATTTTATTTGGTACCTAACATAGGTACCTATTTAAAATATCTGAAATTCTTGATTCGATTCAAACTATTAGGGGAGTACCTACTTTGAAATAAATTTATCAACTTAAAGATTTTCAAAAATAGAATCCTGATTTAACAATCATTGTTTTGCAAAATGTCATTCTCAAACACGCGAACTGTCAAACGTGCGATAGTCGTTAGGTTTTCTGAAATTATCCAATTTTCTGCGCAATTTTCTTAATTTTTCTCTGAGAATCATCCTCGTACTTCAAGGAATATTCTAAAAAAAGAATTAGCGAAATCGGTTCAGCTGCTCTCGAGATTTGCGCTTAGCAACACATTTAGGGATTCATTTTTATATATAGATTGGTTGTTCCCCGTGAAAACCACGATTTTTCAAATATAGACTAAAATTAATTGACTTCTAAAAGGTTGGTATACCTAATGTATAGCTTTTATGAATTTGAGAAGGTTATTCTTATCCATAAATGCGAGTATTATACCTTCGGGGAGATCATTTTAAAGAGGATACGTTTGAATGTATTTTTTCCCACCGCTGGTTTTGAAACTTTGAAAAAAAGTTTTTTCTGCAGTAGTAGGTATTTTAAAAATTGAGTTAAAAATAATTGTTTTCAAATACCTAATTGTACAAGAAAATTGTTTGAATTTACTTATTATTATGACCACATAAATATATTTGTATTTTTTACTTATTGCTTTTTGTGTAAGAAATAAGATGAACCTTGATTATGCTTTACCTCCCCTTTGTAATTTATATTTTTATTTTTAAAATGAAATTATTTAAATATTTTACCTAAATAAATAAAATAAAATCTAATACCTATCGCCTCTTAAAAGTCAATTGGTAATTGAGCAATCATGACTAACATGGGTAGTTGGGTAGGCACCCAAGTAATATCAGATTTAAAAATATATTGTTATCGGTTTTTTAAATTACACTACATCCATAAATAGTTAATCAAACAAAATGAAATATAAAAGATGTATCCAAAATATGATATAATGATGCTATTCATCAAAAGTTGGACACTTTATCAAATGAGTGGAAGGACCAGTACACCAAAATCATGGGGTGTGTGACTGTTCTTCAGGAAGAAAATGCCAGCCTCCGACAAGAAATCCAATCTCTCAGAGATGCTCAAGATGACATGGAGCAGCGTAGCAGAGTGTGTAATTTAGATGTCCACGGCATTCGCGAGGTGAAAGGTGAAAATCTGTTCACCCTAATGGAGAGAATGGGATCAACTATCAACGTGCCACTTCCTAGTAGCGCTGTGGTGTCGGTGCACCGCGTCGCTCGCGGCCACTCGTCTCCCTCCAACCGTCCACGCAACATAGTCGTCCATCTCACGACAAAGCGTCTCCGTGATGATGTCATCGCTGCGGTAAGGACTCGCCGCGGCCTCACAACGGACCAACTAGGACTTGGAGCTCCCACCACTAATTTCTACGTAAATGAGCACCTGACACTAAAAAATAAAATACTCTTTGCCAAAACACGTGCCATCGGAAAAGAAAACGGCTATAAATACATATGGGTGAGGAATGGCAGTATACTGGCGAAGAGGAATGATCTCTCTCGAGTCGTCACCATTCGTTGCGAGGGAGACCTTAAAAAAATCAGCACTCATGGTCAACAAAATATGTGACTGCTAGAACAAACTTGTTACTGCTGCCATCGATGCCAGCTTTCTATCACTATCCTGCACTCTTGGTCATTAATTTTTTTCTTGCAAAATTACTCAATATATTTGTTTATAGCGCAATACCTCCATAATCATATAGCACTATCATATTTCCTGCATATTCATTCATATTTTACACTAAGTAATCAATGTTTTATATATAATTTTGTTGCATCATACGTCCTAATTAATTTATCACTCCCGCAAATGTGGAATAAGTCGAATAACACTCTTACTCTAAAAAAATGACCTCATCATCTATATCTGTTTATTACCAGAACTGTGGTGGTATTAAGACCAAAACTCAGGAGCTTCTTATTAATATTTCATCGAATAACTATGATGTTATAGTTCTAGTTGAAACGTGGCTTGTAGCAAGTGTAAACACGGCCGAATTCATAGATTCGCGTTACACGGTATTCCGACGAGATAGGAACCGTATAATTACCGGTAAGATGGACGGAGGTGGTGTGTTAGTGGCAGTGCGCAAGGAACTCGCAGCTTCCCGTCTCGACGATTGGGAAAAAAATCAAATTGAACAAATCTTTATATCAATTCCGTTAAGGTCTCTAAATCTCACCATATGTGCTGTATATATACCTCATGTCTCGCCAATAATGCTTTATGATATTTTCTCCAAAAACCTGGAATCCGTCTTTTCATCAGAACCAAATAATACGTTTTGTGTTCTTGGAGATCTGAATCTACCTACTCTTACATGGACATTTTCCGAAGGCTGCAATCATGGTATTGCCTCCTCAAACACGGCTGCATCGCAAACTTTTCTTCAAACAATGGCATTGATGAGCTTATTTCAATATAATTGTATACCTAACCACAACGATAAATTCTTAGACCTTATATTTTACAGTCGCGAAACAAAAGTTACACATAGCGACGACCCTCTCCTTTCAGAGGACAGACACCATCCAGCCCTGGAATTTGAAATATCATCCGCGATTCAACCAAAAATTAAAAACAACAAAGAGCGTAGGCACAATTTTAGGAAAGCTGATTATACTCAAATTAATAATGACATTAATTGTATTGATTGGAAGTCTGAAATCGCGAATTTATCAGCAGAAGAAGCAGTAGACCGATTCTATGTAATAATAAACAATATAATTGATGAGTTTATTCCAGTATTGGCCAGACGAAATGACAAATTCCCCATATGGTTTACTCCCGAACTTATTAGCTTATCACGGAAAAAAGATAAAGTTTGGCTCAAATGGAAGACATATAAAGGTCTTTCTGACTATCGTAAATTTTCCTTCTTACGTGCTACATACAAAAAATTGGCTAGTGAATCTCGAAAGTTATTTTTTGAAAACATCGAAAGTTCATTGCAAAATAATATTAAATGCTTTTGGTCATACATATCCTCATTAAAATCATCTGATGGATATCCTGCTACTATGTCCTTCGAAGGGCGCAAATCTAATGATGCCCAAGAAATCTGTAATATGTTCTCTGAGTTCTTCAAGTCAACATTTGAACCCTCCTCTATCAATGACTCAATTAACATTGACCAACTTGAGGCCGTTCGGGACTCTGGACTTACGCACATTCACACCATTGAACTAACGGAACAAGAAGTGCAATCAAGTTTAAAGGCGTTAGATATAAACAAAGGTGCGGGTCACGATGGAATACCGGCATTTTTCCTCAGATCTGCTGCGTCGTCATTGTATGTTCCACTTACCATAATATTTAATAAATGCCTGAGTGACGGGGTTTTCCCTGATAGGTGGAAGTTGGCTTATATTATACCAGTCCATAAGGGTGACTCACGTCAAAAAGTCGAAAACTATAGGCCAATATCTATTCTCTCGGCGATCCCTAAACTCTTGGAAAGACTTGTCCATGATAATATATATCCCCAGCTTGCCGCCAAAATTACAGAACAACAACACGGGTTTGTAAAAGGCAAATCTACCATGAGTAATTTACTAATTTACTCAAATTTCTTATTCACTAGCATGGATCGAGGCCACCAGGTAGATGCAATATACTGCGATTTCAAAAAAGCTTTCGACAAGGTTGACCACCTTATTCTTATTAAAAAAATAATGTTCAACGGAATTAGGGGAAACTTATTACGTTGGTTTGTCTCATATTTGACAAAAAGACAGCAAGCTGTATCATTACGAGGACATACTTCTACGTGGGAACCAGTTACCTCTGGCGTACCACAGGGGTCAATCCTGGGTCCACTGTTATTTATACTTTTTATTAACACTGTTACTAAATGTTTCATGCATTGTTTATTTCTTTTGTACGCCGATGATATAAAAATATTTGCCATTGTTAGGAATTTAAACGATTGTCTGCTCATCCAAAGCGACTTAGTAAGGTTCGAAGCATTTTGCAATGAAAACAAAATTTACCTAAGTTACAACAAATGTAAACAAATAAGCTTCACTAAGAATCACAACGCTATTATACACAATTATTGTATTGGTAACTATTTACTCGAGCGCGTTTACTGTATAAAAGATCTAGGCGTACTTTTTGATTCTAAACTCCATTTCGATGCGCACATTGAGAACATTGTGAATAAAGCTTACCGCATGCTAGGATTTGTCATCAGAAACAGCCGCGAATTTCGAAAACCTGAAACTTATCTTCTACTTTACTACACGCTGGTCCGTTCTCAACTTGAATACTGCACCTCCATATGGACACCACTTTACGGTGTCTATAAAGTCAACATTGAAAGTATTCAAAAGAAATTTCTGCAATACCTCAATTACAGAATGAGCGCACCTAAACGGGGGTACATAAATATACTCTCGAATTATAACGTCACCACTCTAACTAACCGGCGAACATACCTTGACCTCATGACGCTTTATAAAATCTGCAATAACTTTATCGACTGTCCTGACCTACTGAAACTAATAAACTTCAAAATACCACCCAGAGTAACAAGGCTTAACGACTTATTCCACATTAGCCGGACGCGTACAAATGCTGGTGTCAGGGATCCAATCAGAAGAATGTGCGAATCGTTTAATCAAAATCAAAACATCAAGGATTCCGACTTATTTTTTGATACACGCAGTACTTTTAGTAGAAAATTGAAGGCCGTTTTCCTACAAAGTACAATACCTTAGACATTGCTTGGTTTATAATTTTAACTACCTTTCTTTTTTTAAATTTCTGTGACATTATTTTTTATCTATATATATATTTGGTCTTACCATCAAAATTTTTCCAAAAACAATTTGTAAACTTTATAAGGATATTGCGCATTCTTTTTTCATCTCTCTGTAAAATAATATTTACTTATGTATATACATACGTCTTTTCCGTATTTAACGGTAAAAATATTTGTATATGTTTTCATCTGCTGTCAATGTTAATTCGTGAGAAATAGTTTGGATGCAGGCGAATTCTCTATTAATTGTTTTGTATATTCTTGTCAATTGACGTCTGTATCTGTATTTTCTCCTTAATAAAAAAAAAAAAAAATAATAATAACGATTTATTTGCGACCAAAACTATAACTTCTATCCGGGAGGGACGCAGGGCCGGCTCTTGAGTCAAACGGCGCCTGACGCAAGTTAAATCCTTGGCGCCTTGGCAAGTTGCCGCAACCGGCCCTGGAGGAACGCACTTTCCATTTGTGTTCGTAAACTTACTGGTTTTTTATCAATTTCATATTTCTTGAAAATTATGAACATTGAGAATCTTTTACTTTTTGCATATGAAGTCTATAAATTATTTAAATTCAATAATCCAACATTAACACTTTATAAAAATGTTATACCTGGGGTGAGGTTTGTCTAGGTGCTGGTGGCGGATGCGTTTGTCCCGCATCTTGCATGGCGCGCCGGATCGGTTGAGATTGGTTGAGGGAGGCTTTTTGATTTCTCCAGCCGAATTCTCTAGACCCATCGTCTTTCACCCCAGTGGGAGGAATTCGTCATATGTCCGTCACTCCTTCACACATACACTCCCAGGTTCCTCCCAACCCTCACATCTTTTTACTTCCCAGAACTTTTTCTTCTTTCTTTCCCCTCAAAAAGATCCTCCACATAGCATCCACAAAGATGACGTAGACCCGAAGGAAATTGTTTTTCTCATGCCCTCTTGTGTGGAGCTATTGTAAAAAAAAAATACCTAGTCGGTTGTCGAAAATGTTTTTCTGGAAACTCAATTATTGCAAAATTATCCCTATATATTTATTTTATGGCAACAGTATTTAGAAAATATATTCGTCTATAGGTAATTAAAAATAACTATCGAAACACAAAAATGATTAATTAAACACTTAATAATATGTTTTAATATTACTTTTCGTATATAACAGCTTGTGAAAAGTGAAAACATACACTACAACATAGAGTTGGTTCATCACAGCATACGGAAAATAATAGGTAAAAGGAAAGGAAGACTCAGTGCCCAGTGAAGTGCGGAGGTCACCACTATGAACGACCTCAGAGCGGAGTCCTTCATCGACCCTGTCCGCCGGATCCACCAGAGCTCCCAAGAAACTGTGGTAAGTTACATAATTTATTCTTTTAATGTTTTCTCATAAATAAAATGCATTATTTAATTAGACACGTTTATTTTATTTTTGAATAGAGACATCTTTAGCGCCGTTGTGATTTGAAATTCGGATGAAACGGATGTGCGTCATTAAAATGTATTATTTGACGGATCCTCGGTTCTAATATAACGCGGTAAAGACACGGCCCCGCGCGAGCCTCCGATAGCGTAGTAGCGTAAAGCGCCTGACAAATCTCAGCGGCCAGAGAGAAATCCAGCGAACGGAGGTTCGAACCCAAAAATTTTTTTTTTGTAAAATCAATATCCAATCTTCAAACCACTTTAAAATAAATAGGCAAAAGAAAAGAAAGCGACATCTAGCGACTTTCTAGTTTCACCTCTACCGCGTCTGAATTGCACACTCTGATTTTTTTTCTTGAAAAACAATGCTTGACTCTTTAGTGGCGTCCTGGGTCCCCGGGACCTACATCAAATTTTAATATTTATCTCCATCTCTAAATATATTCACCGCTGGGCCAAATATATTCAGCGCCTCAGTACCTACATTAGAATCATTTTAAATAGAATCTTGCTTGTGTAAAAACGTAGGACTACTGCGGGGCAAGAAGGGACTGGTTTTCGGTGTGCACAAATAACATAACTGAGGCATAAATACACTCAAACGTGCGCTCTTTAAAATTATTTGCTTGCACCTTCCTACTTTTTGACTCATCGCGCTCCTCCTATCCTCCCGGATACACAGCTCGCTGACGTCATAAGTACAAAGAAAGTTAAGTTAAAGAGCTACGATCACCACGCCACTTTAAGGGTTAATCCAACTCGTGATTTCTGTCAATAATTCCCATCATTGAGGCACGTGTTCTGGGTCCTTACTATACAGTGCACCCTGTCGGTCGCACCAGGACAGGAATAATCCTGACTGGGGTGGTACATTCGTATCATAGCGTATGGTATAATTTTTACGTAATACTTAAGAACTTGAGTCCCATCTAAGGAGCAACGGGATTACAATTCTCATTGATATATTTTTATTTATTTATTAATCTAAAGTTAGGTCATATAATCGTCGTGTGTACTAATCATTTTAGAAACATGTTGAATTTTTAAAAAATAAAATTATTTGGCAAACATAATATACCTATCTTTAAATATTTTTTTTTCAATTTAAGTGTTCTCAATCACAAAGTTAACATCAGGTTTGGATGTAGATGTGTTTTATTAATTCCTATTTAAAAGTATAATTCATGGCAAACTTTAATACCGATCTGACGATATAAAAAATTAAATCGTTTAAGATGCCTCCCCGCCCACGTCTTTCTCTTTCGCACGTATGTTTTTACGCATCTTTCTTTTTCGCTTACTTTTCGTAATCTTATTTTTGATCTCAGTAATTTCTTTCGGGCTTTTTGTTAAAAGTTGGAATATCTTAACCAACTTTTGTTGTTGTAGGTATTTTGCGAGTTAAATGAAATGAAGTAAAGAAAAGAGAAGAGGAAGATGAAGATTTCGGGAAGTAAATATGCGTAGTGCAAAATCAAATTGAAAAAAAAATTCGTTCAATATTTGCGTTGAAAAAACCGAATGTTATGTAGGTAGGTTCTATACTACACGTAACAAACTAAGAGCTTTTAACTGCTTATAATAGGGTAGGATAGGCATGTGCATGTGAAATAATGATTAAGCTGTATAATTGACCTGCTCGAGGTGAGATTTTCTACCTATTACCTACATAGTATTAATCGACGGGTGTCGGGCTGGTTTCTTGTGTCTAAATTGACTTATTTTTTTTACATTAACTCCACACAGGAAGCCCTGAGGAAAATAATTTCCCTCAGGGCCTATGTCATCTGGGATGCTGTAAGGAGGGAGGAGAAGGAATGAACATTGGTCTTGAAGAGATCCATGTTGTAGGAAGGAGGAAACACAAAGGCTGGCAAATCATTCCACAGCCGAGCTGTTGAACACAAGAACGAGTCGAAGAAGCGATCCTTTCTCATGTGACAAATAATGTCAACCGTGTACATATGTTGGGCACGCGTTTGGCGTATTTCCCGACTATGCACCGTGGCGAAGGCATCACTGACGCTAGTTCCTTGGAGCACCTTCCATTGAAATACCGGTAGGACAAGGATAGCATTCCCATCCGATGCCTATGCTCTAAAGATTGCGGTCCGTCTGTTAAGATAGGAGAATCTATCAAATGGACCGCCCGTTTCTGCAGAGTCGAGGGTATTTTTCAGGTATTTTGGAGCTCCAGAACAGAGGTGGCTTCCAAGTTCAACTGTGGGGCGCACTTATGATTTATACAGGGTTAGCAGTTAAGGTATAGCTATTAAAGTATCTGCGGGCCCTGTAAATTACGCCCAGTTTTTGAGAGGCTAATTTAATTCTGGCTTCGATGGAGCCCCCCATGGTCACTTAGGGTTACACCAAGCGTATCCCAAGCATATCAATGGAGGACCTGTTCGGAAGATTGCTTCCGTCGAAGGAGATTAGATTTTCATTTTGATACCTTTTAGACGTAATCAGACATGATTGGGTCTCCGAAACATTAAATTCAACGAAGTTATTTATAACCCGAGAGAAGACACTCTCGAGGTAACCGTCCATTCTTTGCTTCAAAACCCTCCGAGCCGTTGGAATCTGTGAGCCCTTTGGGGACTTGTCAAACAAAAAGCTATCATGGACTGTATAGTCATCCGCGTAACATTGGTGCACATGACAAAAAGTCGTTGATGTGCAACAAAAACAAAGTCGGAGAGAGAACCGATCTCTGTGGGACGCCAGCATTTATCGAGTGCGAGGAAGAGGTGAAACCATCAGTAACCTATATACCTATTCAGCTTTTCCTAAACATTTTGTATCATTTCTAATTTCTACCTCTTTCCACAGCCCTTCTTTCCCAATATTGGGGGTGTTAATTTAAGTATATTAATGTCATTCATCTTACCGCAGTAAAAAGGTCATGTTTAGTCAAAGAATTCTAACAATTATTAACCTCACAAAACTTGGAAACATATTTTTTCTCAACCTCCGGAACACTACAATACGGAGTTCATAATTATCTTTTTAATTATCGCATCTACCCACACATACTAATATGATTCACCTCCCCAATGAAATGTAAATCCTCTCCACCTTTCATTATAATCTGTATTTTGCGTTACTGTTATAATTATGATTAGTTTTTTTTTTGCATTGACCGGTCAGTGGCTGAGTTTGCATCGCGTCTGGGACCTATAAGCAACATTTTCCTTAAGCGAGTAGAGCAATATTTTGAAGAGACTTTAGCACTGTTATGATTTGAAACTCGATACTAAAATAGAATAAAATATTTTTCAAACTTGGTAAACATCTTAATATATAAAACAAAGTCGGGTTAGTTACACTATTTATAACTCGAGAACGGTTGGACCGATTTTGATGATCTTTGATTTGTTGGATTTGCCTCCGCCTCGGATAACATAATAACTATTAAAACATCGCAAAAATTCACGAAAAAGAAAGTTATGACGAAAATTCATTTCCTCATACATTTAATATGGAACGAATTTTCATCTTTTGAAAGAGCTGCAGGAATATTGTGGTAGGTAGGTATAATATTGAAGTTTGCTTGAATTCCAAAAATTCAAAAACGTCAAATGTCAATGTGCTGATTGTTTTTCTTTTGTTCTTAAACATATAATGCTGCCTCTCTTTCTTACACACTAAATGTCAACAGTCGTAAATGGGACAAATGGTGTACGTATGTCTGCACAACTCCAGGAAAACAGCCACTTCTTTTCAAAACATTCAAGGCGCATTCTGACGTGGGGTATCTATTGCAATTCGGTGAAGTCGGTGTATTATTTTAACCTTTGATTATATATAATCAAAGATTTTAACATGTTTCCCATCGAATCCACGTGAACTATGGAACAAGTACAAAGATGACATGTCAGAAGACATTTTACATCGAATTCGTGTCAGTTCGAGAATCCTGATCTCGAGGTGAATGAGGATATACATAAACAGGCTTTGTTTTTGTTAGTCAAGTTAGGAATAACAACGCCAGATCGACGCTTCATGAATGCAATGAAACTTGCAATGAATGATGCTTTCAATCAAGAATTGGTACGTGAACGTGAATATGATCAAGATGCATTGAACCAATCAGTTTGAACGAATGTACCACTGTTGTACCCCCAACAGAAGGAAGTGCACGATACGTTAATGAAGGCAGTTGATGATGGAAATGGTGGCTTATTTTTCCTCGATGCGCCCGGTGGAACTGGGAAGATATCTAACGACAACAAAACGAAAAATGTTGGATATCACAAGGTGCTTCAATGAAGGGAATCGACCCAAGTGCAACCCAGCCAGTAAATAGTTTTAACAGAAAGTAGTACAATAATGCCACGCGAATCATTTCGATTCGCTTTAATAAAGCAAATGCCTTGCTGCCACGTGAATTACATTCCATTCATTTTGAGTATTAATTTTAACTTAAAAAAATGAAATTAATTCAGCTAATAAGTTAACACAACAGTTATTGATTCTTAGGCGGTACGAAGTTCGCCGGGTCAGCTAGTATTGTAATAAAAATAAGCCCTACAATTATCCCACTCCTGATACTCTGCATTCGTTTCATTCTCTCAAAGTTTAGTTTTTTGAAGGTTTCACTTTTACCGCATGTGAACTGCACAAAAAATAAATGTCTTGCGCGGTTTATATTTAAAAAAAAGTAATGTATATACAAATAATTTCCTTCACAAAGAATAAAAACAAATCTTCCAATACGTCACATTAATAAAGTTGCCACAATGATTACAACATCAGAATGGGGTGAAATTTGATTCGTCACTTAGTTTACGTAAGATTATAGACAGTTCATTGTACACTAGCGAGTTTCCGCAAATCCCCAAAGTTTCATCGCCATCGGATGAATGGTTAGCAACGCATAATTTAATGATACCAGGGGTCCTAGCATGATCGGCCGATATAGGTTTTATCGAAAATGTCGGTAACTTTACATCGCTCCTGACCATGACTGCAGGCCGCTAACGAAGAAACAATAATTCACAACGAGTAAGAGTTCCTAATTTATTTTACGTGATTTGTTATTTCTTCGTTAGCTGCCTGCTGTCGTGCTCGGGAGCGATGACAAGTTACCGACATTTTCGATAAAACCTATGTCGATCGACCATGCTAGATACCCAGGGTACCTCTAGCATGGTCGATCGATATAGGTTTTATCGAAAATATCGGTAACTTGTCATCGCTCCCGAGCACGACTGCAGACCGCTAACGAACAAATAAAAGTTCACAACGACTAAGGGTTCCTAATTTATTTGACCTGAACTGTTATTTGTTCGTTAGCCGTCTGCAGTCGTGCTCGGGAGCGATGACAAGTTACCGACATTTTCGATAAAACCTATGTCGATCGACCATGCTAGGTACCCAGAGCTCACTATTATATATAGAAACCATCGCGGGCATGCGCATAACAAAACCCAAAGTTTCATCGCAATCGGATGAATGGTTAGCAGCGCATAATTTGATGACACCAGAGCTCACCATTATACATAGAAACTATCGCGGGCATGCGCATAACAAATCCCCAAAGTTTCATTGCAATCGGATGAATGGTTAGGAACGCATAATTTGATGACACCAGAGCTCACTATTATATATAGAAACCATCGCGGGCATGCGCATAACAAATCCCAGTTAAAAAAGTTTCATCGCAATCGGATGAATGGTATAAGCAAGCAAGCAAGCAAGCAAGCAAATACCAAAAGATAGTTTCAATAAACATGTAGATGTAGATGACAGGTACCATATATTTCAAAAAGTGAATCACAAACATTAGTATATCTCCAAGAACCATAAAAGTGCAGACACTTTTAAGCATGTCTTTCAAATAAAGGGCTTCATCACATCATCAGTTTGATATGATTAATGTAGAACTTTTTAAAGTGTTTAGTTGGGTCATTATAAATGTCTACATCATTATTAGAGCATTGCGTAGTGTTATAATTTCTTTATGTTTCCGATGGAGAAGAGAAATATTCCTGTGTTTGTGTGGTAGGCTTTATTATGGAAAACGTACCTCATCCTCCTTATTGAGTTTCTTGATGGTGTGCTAATGTTAATTTGGGATAAAATGTTTGGTGTTTCAACAAGTAAGCAAACATAATTTTTTTATAACCAATACATCAGATAAGTTTACGCCTGGCTGTCAGATAGTGCGAAAGTCAATTATTATAGGTTCAGAATTGATTAGAAAATTCTTCACGATATGCGATTATACGGGTTAATACTCTTTCAATTGATTTGTGGAATTTTAAAGTGAATTCTGCACTTTGAAAGTAATTAATTATTCTTAGAGTTAATTCCAATGTTAATGAAGCAGTTTTTTAAATGATGTCCACATGTTTATTATAAGCTATGTGACGAGTCAAATTTCACGCTCAAGTCTTGAATTGAAGTTGTGCTCCATATTGCAATGTTATTAATGTGATGGATATGTATTATGGTGTGTGCACAAACTATTGGGTTGATGAAGTTTAAAAATAGTAAGAGTTCGAAATGAGATCCCTGTGGAATTCCCCGTATTACCATCTGTGATAAGTTTATTTTTATATAAGTGAATTGAGGATTTTGTCACTGTGTTCGAGGTTTGCGTATATAAGTAACTATAATTAGGATAAGAAAAAGTAAGCCAAGGTTCGGCGTGCTTTCATTGATTGCCCAGAAGTAATTTATTGGGCATTGAATCGTTCATTGCATTGTTATTTCCTGCGAATCGGTGCCAGGACCGAGAAATGAACAACACCATTTCTTCTCATATTTCAACGGTAACCCGCCGCGCTGCTCTCGCCTCTCGTGACACTCTTCTCGGTAAACCGAACCAGTCATATTCGTACAACCGGATAAAGCGGTTTAAAATATAGAAAAATCACAATAAATGAAAAAATTGGTAGTATTTTCATATCGCAAAATATTATAAACATAATAAAACATGGTGTTTAAAAACCACATAATGCATTGTGTCTAATTTACAACTTGGCAGCAGCTTTAATGTCCGGATGGGCCGAACATTTCACACTTTATTAAACAACTTAAGGAAGATTTTCTTCGTTTATTAAAATAATTTTCCCACCTAAACCGAGGAATGGCTAATTTTTATTTAAGTATAAAAACTTTAATCTGAATTTTGCAAGATTGCCTATTACTTTTTTTTATAAACCAATCACAATAGTACTACAGGACTACCCACAGGCCGTTAAAATCTCTAATTCTATTTTACTCATAATGTTGAACAATATTGAACATATATATCCTTACTTATTGTTTGTCCGCCTATTTTTTTCTGCTCATCCGTGATAGGTCCCAACTACATATTACATTACATTCCATTGTTTCTCTTAAAGTCGATGGCTACGAACTCATAATGCGCCATATATTTTCAGATTGTTTCGATTTTTCCGAAATGCGAAGATATTTTTTTTCAGAAAATCTCCAACTTTGAAAACAAATGATTATCATCACCATCATTATTACATAGTATAAAATGAAGACGCTCAAAATGTATGTGCGCGTTAATCTTTTAAATTTCCCAACGGATTTTCATACGGTTTTCACCAATAGATAGAGTGATTGAAGAGGAATGTTTATATGTATAATACATGTAAAATATATTAGAGAAAAGCTGAGAAATTTAAAGAAAACACATTTTTGTGTGATTTAAAACGGCTGGCGGGCCGTACTATAGTCACTTTCGAAATTCGTTCTACGGAAGAAATTGGAAAATAGATGTCCTAGAGTAAGTAGGTATTTGATTTGAATTATTTTATTTGATGAAGTCGCTCAAAATGTATAGATTTTTTAAAGGCATAGATCTTTTAAACTACGCAACGGATATTCATGCGGTTTTCACCAATAGATAGAGTGATTCAAGAAGAAGGTTTATCTGTATTAAAACATTCTTATTATGGTCGAGAAATTCAAATATACAATTCAGGCAGCAGGCAGCGGGCAGCTGGCAAGCGGGTGGTGTGGATTTTTTAAAGGTTGGGTAATGGCGTTGTGTTTCGTTAGCCACAGCAACGTGTGGCCGGGTCTGCTAGTTTTAAATAAATGATGATTTTAACAATTTGGAGGAGAATTAAATTTTTATTTTATTTATTTATTTATTATAGATAGATACAAAAGAAAGTCCAAATTACATATTAGGAAGCTTTGCCTGTCCAACTAGGAAAGTTAGTTTTTAGTGACTACGCATCCAGTGTTATACAATCTAGTTATCCTACATTCTAAAACTATGAGTAATAATGACCAACTACCTAATATAATAGGGTAATTATATAAACTATGCAATTAAAAATCAGTAAAACACTTTTATAGTGTATTAGTTATTCGGAAATTTATTATTTAATTCAACATATTATCTAGTATATTTTTAATTTGGTTGTGATTTAAGTTTGATTCCACGGCACGAAGGCGTAGGCAAATTATCAAATTAAATTCCCTTACTGATGATGAGAGTTGAAATGGAGAATGGAGATCACAGTTTGGCGCGGGCGGGACTGATTCACTAAGCCAGTTAATTATCGCTGAGCGACTTGAATGAGCCTTCAGTTAGAGTTTAGGGAGTGTAAACAATATACACCGGGTTCACGTTTTGCCGAGATTCTTGCTTTCCGCTAGCTTCACCCGCTAGGAATAGCCGCTCCGTGTCCTCGGGGCTGGCACCGCGGCACCGGTGCGCGGAACGCGGGATGCGGGATGCGGGACTCGAGACTCGGGACCCCGGCGCCGCGCGCGGCCGGACGCGGGACGAGGGATGTCGCAGAACGACGTGCTGACTGCTGACACTCTTTGTTTGATTTCTATGCTTTGGACATTAAATTCGTGTTATCTAAACAAATCCACTCTGTTTAGCAAACATAGCAGTTTGAGGTTAACTTTATTAGAGAGATGTTTGTAAATTTCACTGACATACTATCGGAAGATTGTGCGGGAAATTTATTAAAAAGAAAAATCTCTTTTGGTTGAGTCCTGGTACCTACTAACCACCGAATTGTGATTGAAAGGATAACAAGAGAACGGTTTCTAAGTCGTAATAATTGTTTCATGCCACTCAGTGATATTAATGAATCTCTTTAAAAAGCGTTAATTTAATTTACACAAAACACTGAACATACAGTTTCAAGATTTATGCCATTAAAAAGTGATGTGCCTTGGTAGAATTCTGGTTGGTATTTTATAATTTAGTCTTTGTTCTGTTTGACTCGTCGAAAATTTACTTATAAAACCTACTCTTGTATTTAATATTTTCATATTTCAATTAGCTTTCAATAAGTTTTAAAATAGGTTTTAGCCATGTGCCACCCTCACTTTTGTGAATGTGAGTTGTTGATCTATTTTGCAATTATTTCTGGTGTAGATACCTACTAAGAAGAACGATGGTTGCTTTTGCCATGGTGGGTTTACCAACAAAACACGTTTTTTAACGTTTTTAAAACCCTGTTATAATTAATCGCTTTGTAGCAGCTTAGAGGTCTGATTAGAGCATTGGTATGAAGGTGCTTCAGTTTTTGCGAAAGGCTGAATTTGTAACATTGTTATGGAAAAAGTGAAATTCAAATCAATGAACATAATTTTAGTTTGAAATATCGGCGGGCGCAATTATATTTTATTTGATGAATTTGTGTTACTTCACAATTAATTAATTAATAATAATATATAGTACATTTGCCGCACGTTCCAGATTGGAAGATACTTTAAGTGTAACGCCATAGTGCAAGATTACCGTTCTGAATTGAAACGTTGCCTGAAATGGCTTTAGCCGTGTTGTACAGCTAAATAGCCAGGCACTTGCCCTCCTTCCTCCTCTACATCTCATTTCCCTCCCCACTACCTTCACCCTCACAACTCACAACATACCTACCACAATCGGGGATGCCATCTCATTGATGGCTCTAGATGGCAGCTGTTGAGTATCTTGTCCGGTATTAACATAAAAAAAATATATGTATTTATTATCAATATGAAAAACCCAAATGTAAGATACTGAACTTTTTCCTTTACGATAAATCTCTATATAAAATAATTGTCCCATAATAAAAAAGAAGAACTTACAAGAAACTATAGATTTTGACATAGCTGCACTGGAAATCGAGCTTGAAACTCAGTTCCCGACTCGCGACGCAAATCATAAGCATGCATTGTGGAGGAAGGAGGGCGTCAGAAGCGTCAAATTATAAGTTTTATCGCGATACTCGTTTACTTATATTTAACACTTATTATTTATTTAATGACCGCTGCAATCTCCGTTCGCACTCACAGAAGTCTACGCGCGCTGAACCAAATAGATTCCAATTTGGAAATATTATCTAAGACACATTTCGAAGTTGAGAGAGATCGCAGCTCCCAAACATGACTTAGTTCCAATGTCAATAAATTATCACATTCGTAATTGTTGGACGTTTTCATTGAAAGATAATTCAAAAGTTGTTGTTTACTATGCGTAATGTTAGTAAGACATCACGAAGACGCGTTAATTTTTTATACGCAATAAATAAAAATATAAGATTTGTTTGTCGGTGTTCAACAATGTTCTTTGTGTTGGCGTTTTTACACATTTAAAGATAATATTTATCTCGTCGATTCACTGACCTGTGGTTGCTTCGTTTATTCGGTGGTGAGCTCCGCTCCGCGTCGATCTCATTAAGGTCTCGATGAATCGGCGATTCTTCCGCTGTAGAAATACTTTTTTTATGTGTGAAACCACAGAAGAGTTCTAACTGCTCTCAACCCGGAGAACATGGATGTTGGGGACGTACACGAGGTAACCGCAAAGCAGAAAGAATGGGGAAAAGTTAGTGATGCCGACTTACCTTGTTTTTTCATTCTTCCGCTTCAATTTCGCTGGTTCAATCACTTTAACCACCACAAACTCGCGAGCTCACGATGGCTTTTATCGGTTTCGAATAGGGGGGCTCCGATATGTGTTAACAGGATACCTTTTCAACTGAATACTAAGGTAGGGAGAAGGACTAAAGTATTTGTAAATAGGAATTAATTTAGGAAAATGTACAAGGATAAATTCTAGGTAACAACAATGGCATTCCCAGTTTAGGTATCGTGTGAGGCTGAAAATAGTTGGGAGTGGAAGGAAATGAGGAAGAGCAAGTGGGGATGTACTTGGCTGTTCAGATCTGGTCTCAATTACGGCCAAAGCTATTTCAAGGAATGTTTCAATTCTGAATGCTAGATTTCAATTCTACTTGCCGCAAATATAGTATAAATATTTTTAAATTGTGAAATAACACAAATCAATCAATTAAAATTTACTTGCCCATGCCGGAATTAGAACCCGCGTTATCCGGCTTGCCAGTCGGAGCCTTACCATTCAACCCTTCGAATATGTATAAATATATGTTCGACGGCCTACTAGAAAAACCTAAAACTAGAAATACCACTCGAGAATATTTTTGTAATATCTGATATTTAGGAATATTATACCTAAGTAATTTGTGAACCCTTGTATTTACCTACGGTTGCTGAAACATATCAATAAATTTCCATGTATAATATGACGGTCATATTATATAGGGATATGATATTATGACGGTCATATTATATAGGGATATGATATTATGACGGTCATATTATATAGGGATATGATATTATGACGGTCATATTATATAGGGATATGATATTATGACGGTCATATTATATAGGGATATGATATTATGACGGTCATATTATTATAAACGAAAACATTTATTCAATTTATTGGAATGTCAGAAAATAATCAAGTCTCAAAGGCTTAGTTGTCCCGGTAAGACAGAGATCCTGGGTTCGATTCACCGTTTATTTTTATTTTTTATGACACCTCAAGAGAGCGCTCCAGTCTAATCAGTGTAAAAACAGAGGAATTATGTTGCCACCCGTTTGGGCAGCGTTGTGAAACGGGTTAAGGTAGGGGCTGTAGGAAGAAATTTATTAATGCGGTATTATATGAAGGAGAGACAAGCCGGTAGCTCGTTCCACATCGGAACTGACTTAAACAAAAATATGTCGAAAAACGACTCGTTCTCGTGAAGCCTTCATCAACTGTGTCCGTTGTGTACTGCGTAAATGCACCGGTGCACAGCGGATCAATTTTGCTAGCTCCTTGGAGCAGGCTTCATTTAAATGCCTGTAGAACAGACTCAACTTGCCTACATCGTGGCTGCGTTCGTGCATTAGATATGGCAATCGGTCTGTTTACAACGGATTGTCAATTAGGCGGACCGTCCTCCTTTACACTGAATCAAGTATAGGTTTATCAGGTATTTTGGAGCCACAGCCTAAAGGTGGCTTCCAAAATCGATCGTTGAGCGTACTTGCTGGTTACTATTAAAGAATCTGCTAGTCCTATACAATAATTCCAATATCCTAATTTCTCGGAAACCAGATTTCTTTAGTCTTTAGCACCGTTGTGATTTGAAACTTGATGAAACGAAAAAGCGACACTATAGATTTAGCCTGAGAGAGAATCAGATAGATTAATCGGTCTCCACTTTGTGCGATGCTTCGTAGCCTCCCCACTCTTGTCTACTTTAGTTTTCTGAAGGTTTCACTTCAGGCTTGTGAACTGCACACATATTTTTTATTTTATTTTCTGTGTCTTGTTCTGTTTCTCGTTTCTTTCATGTTTATTTGTATTTCCTTCTTCAGTGATGAAAATAATAATAATCAGAAATTAAAATCGAATTAGAAATGTAACTAAACCTATTAAAGTGCAGCGTTTATATAAAGGTGTCTAAAACTATTTTTTTATTCAGTAATTTAAATATTGGGCGCAAGCGATGAACACCACGTACTATAAATAATGTTTAGGTATGTAGGTACACACCCACACATCTACACACAAATTCAATTTATGCTCTCAATTTTAGTGAGTGTTCACTTTAAGGTTATCGGTCGTTATCCGAAGTTGCGTTGAATTGGCCGATAAAACGCGCAATGACGTCCATCTAGGTAGTTGATGGACCGTGGTCCGTGGGATGAGGCGGGGGGCGGGTCGCGCCTGGGCCCGCCTCGTAGTCTGTACATGGGAGGTTCCTGTCCTGCCACCTGCCATCAGTTCTGTAGTGAGGCATCGCCTACCTGCAGCGGTCTGCGGACATTCTGCGCCGCTCACCTCACCTGCCCGGCCGCGCTACCTCAGGTACCCAGTATCTACCTAGACTAGATATCGGGATCTTTACTGCAGTGGTTCCAAATCGTCGCCCCATTGGGCAAGGTTCTGACATTTTTCTCGAAAATGATCTTTGAATGCAAACCCGTTTATTTTGCTCATTTCAATACGCGTTATGCAATTAATTATGTTGGAAAATATCATTTTGTTTTTGGAAAAGTAAAGTTAAAAATATTTTTTCATCATTTGTGTAGTTAATTGCCCATGACAGATATAAAAAAAATCAGAGTGTGCAATTCACACGCGGTGAAGGGAAACCTTTAGAAAACTAAAGTAGACAAGAGTGGGGAAACTATGAAGCACTTTTTTATCTTGATAGTATGAATGAGACAAGGACGATTTTTTCCATTTTTTGTCGTCGAATTCCATTGCACCTTTACCTATACATTTGGTCATCTTGTTAGTATTTGTGTATTCTTCTTCGCTAGATGTCGCTTTCTTTTGTGATTTGTTCATTTTAGAGTGCTTCGAAGATTTTTTTGCTTGGAGTTCATAGGATTCGACCCTTGGTCCGCTTTGTCAGGCCGCTACCACTAGACGACTAGACCAAAGGTGGCTTGCATGGGACCGTGGATTTATCGTATTATATTGGAATCTAGTACCTACCCGTGAAATAAATAAATATTTTATTGCTATCTCTCGCAGGCTCAATCATGTAGATGTATTTGATTGTCTCTTTTTAGTGTTGCTATTTTTCGTTTCATCGAGTTTCAAATCACAACGGTGATAAAGAAGTTTTCACTTAAAAAAAAACTTCACCCATTATTGCCAATTCCTTGACGAGAGCGAATGAAAATTTAGTTTTAAATCTCACAAAGGGAACGAAATCGAACAGTATTAATACGCAACGAAATTGCTGCCATCTACAATATTAATACGCTGAAAAAGCTACTTTTGTAATTCGGTTTCGAATTCAAGAATTCGTCAAAGGATGACGCCACACATATAACTTAGTTCTTTAGAAGATCGCACGAGGACGTGCCCCCCTAGGTATAAGTACTATGGATTTGTAGAATAAGGTCCTCCGTTCATGGAGATACTTACAATCTACGTAATTGTAACGAAACCACAAGTACCCTGCTGATGTACCACTTTTTAATACTAGTCTCTGTACATGGCGCTATCCGAAATATACTGAACTTGATCATTTTTGGTACCTACTTAGAGTTGTGAATAATAGTATCATGCGGCTATATATTACATACGACGCCATTGCCTGTCGCGGTTACTTTGTCCCTAGCTGTCACTGGATCACAATTGATCCGAGGAACCGGTTTGTTTTTGGAACCAGTTCCTATCTCATTTATAAAATGGTCACCAACACTTAAACTGGGCGAGGCCGAACCAAAAGTATAAATTATTACATTAGAAAAAAATTCCAGGTCGGACGAAAAAATTTAATTTTATTTTTTTGGAGAAACAGTATCCCAAACTTATTTAAACGGAAATCCCTTGGTATTTTAGTATAATGGTTTAAAATGGACACCTTTAAAACATATCAGTTTACTAGCGAGTAACCGATTGAAAATATGCGCCCTAGGAATCCCTGGCGTCATTGCACAAGCAACGTTTTCCGCTTTTTATATGAAAATTTAAAATGTGAAACATTTTCTTCCTAGTCCCGTGTCCTTGATATGTATCATTTTGGCACCTCCTCCAACGTTGGGGACTTTTTCTAGTCCTGTGTCCCCAATGTGCAACATCTCTTAGCATATCCAAGGACGACATTTTATGCCCTAAGGAACTTATTTCCTACACGGGTTTTCTTTTGGGGAGTTAATGTAAAAAAAGTCAGTTCCTTTCCAGAAATTCCTCTTCTTCTTTTCCTCAAAAAGACCCTCCTTACAGCATTCCCAAAGATGCCATATTTTCCTCAGGGCTTCCTGTGTTGAGTTAATATTAAAAAAAACGAGCGTGCTTTAGACAACACAACTGAAGTAAAACTTCTGCTCCATCTATATGATAGAAAGAGAGAAAGAAAATGTACGCGCGCACTGCTCTCTTTTGCTCCTACAGTGTGATATAGACAATAGGCCTGCACTGTGTAACGTAACTGGCTATGAGAGAAAGAAAATGTCTCTCTCTTGCCCCTACAGTAATATATGAAGCGTTCGCCTCGATTTTCGTAACGCTCTCGTCACCCATTCCCCAGCTTACTCCCCAAGTCAAGCGTGCGTAAAGAAGTTTTACTTAAAAAAAAACACATTTCTAAAAGAGATTTTTGCAAATAAAATTATTGTATTTTTCAGGAATTTAATACACGAGTACTATTATTGCCCTCTTCCCTCCCCCTTGTCCTCGGTCCTTGATATGTATACAGAGGATAAGATTTATAACTGATATAATAAAACTTAAAATCGTTATGAATTATGGCTTACGGGCAATGGTTACAACTATTACTTATGACTTATGAGTTATGAGTCTTACGTTTGCATTGCCACCGAAAAGAATAAAATTGTTTGTTTTCATTCAATTAATCTGCTTAGGTATGCTCACACGGAGCTGAATGAATAAAATAATAATAATTGCGATTATATATTTTTATTTCAATCATTAAAAGAATGTTTCTCGGACACGACAGGCATTTTTTCAATGAGTTAATTAATGTTTATGTTGGAAATAGTAAACAAGGAGTGTAATGTATCCTATCAATTTGAATTACAAACCTCCATACCTAATGTTTACAAAATATTATAATTTTGTTTATCAACAAAATAGTCTAAATTATCGCGGTGAATATAGAACACACTAAAATGTGATGTTTATTTGATTGTAAATCACGGTTTTACACGACGAATTGTAAAAATCTCAACTTTATAGTAAACACGCCAAAAAGATAAAAGTGAACCGTAAACAATGTTTTTATCGGACATTCGGTGGAGGGTCATTCGATACAACCACAAAACGGCAACTTATGAAAAAATTCTGTCACTTATATTATAGATTTGCCTTCTTCTCAGGAATGTTCTGTTGATCGATTGTAGTGCAACATTATTACTTAAAGCTATTTAGTGGAACGTTCGCGTGGCCCGTTTCACACAAATCTTAATTTTGGATTTGCGATCAAAATACGAAACTGAAAAATTATTTTTGTAATCAAAAGTTATATCAAATATTTAGTGCGGATAAGAGCTGAGAGCATTTACTCAGAAAAAATTGCCCAAGTTGCCTCTACATAAAATCATGAAATATTAACATATTTTTTCGACTATATCTTATCATTTAAAGCGAAAATAAATAAAGTAACTCACATCCGTACTAGATATTTGATACAAATTTTGATAACAAAAATAGTTTTTCAGTTTGGTTGGGTATTTTGTTCTCAAATCCAAAATTAAGGTTTGTATGAAACGGACCGAAACTAGCCGCCCAAACGTTTCTCTTAAAGTGTTCATAAATTGTCGAATTCAACTAGAGGAGCCGGATAGGAGGAAAAGCCAATATAAAATAGACAAAAGCGGTGGCGTATCACCACACCAAAGCCTTATCCTTAGTTAAAGGTGGAGAGTTTTAACTGGGCCCTTCGTCGACATATCTAACGAACGTGAATGTTTTTCAACAAGCAATTAAAGCATCCAAACTATTAGCACTGTAAGTGTGTAATTTATAAGAAGTTTACCTTGCGGAACACTTTTGATTGCATTTTTCAACTTTAAATCGTAGATAGTAAATCACCTTAGCCGGTTTTCTTATAATAATAATAATAAGATGACTTGTATAGCGCAGTTTTTGTGAAAAATCACTTCAAGGGCGCTGTACAAACTTATGACATATCTCTCCAATCTTACTTCTGTATATACAAACTAGACAAACCATTACAACAACTTCTGGCTAAAAATTGCACCGATACGGAACTGTATGTGGGAGACCTATACAAAACCGTATACCGGGGTAAAACCGTATTACTCTAAAAAAGTCTTATTATTTTAAATATTCCTACCCCGCACTCCGCCCCATGTTCTACTCCGAAACCAACACAAGTCAGCAGAAACGCTGGCGAGATATAACATGTTTTAAGTTTTTCGGTGTCCTGACGTTATTTTTTACGGATATTGAATTGATTAGTAGTGAAGCAGCAGAAACCTACGGCGTGCCGAAATTCATATTAAGTTTCAATAAATACAGGAATAATCATTGGGTTTATCTAGGCAAAAAGTCTGAGCCGTGTTAGGACTGCATTTTTATAAGGTGTTCGGTTTTACCCACCCCACGGGGCAAAATTTGAAATATTTGAGATCTAAGATTTTCTGACATGTATCTTTTGTGTTTTGTTCTTTAGCAAATTAATTTATAAAAAAATAATTATAAACCGAATTTTATGTTAATTTACTAAACTACATAACTTCTACCTTAGGTATACGGTTTTGTACAAGTCTCCCCTACAATGATTTGACCGATGAACGCGATGCTGCGTAAAAATGTACTAAACAGGCAGAAAATATACAGGACCATACTTAGCTGGGGTCATTAGAGATTAACATTGTTCATTGTTTATTAAGAAAAAAAAATAGGGACAGCTTGCACGCCGAAGACATGCCCGATAGACATATATGTCCGATACATGTTTTATGTGCCTACCACCTGCCATAATAATATTTTTTATTTGTACAGTTAGCTATTTTGCGAGTAAACAAAAAAGGGACAGACCAGCAGTGGCTATTTTTCCAGTGGGGGGGGGGGGGGAGTAAGAAGCAGGAAGTAGGAAGCAGGAAGTAGGAAGCAGTAGGAAATATGAAGTAAGAAGCAACAAACAAGGCAGTCGCGTCGGATTGAATAAGTTTGATACTCCTAGTGGATATTTTTCGCACTTCCGCTTTAGATCAAACAATATTTTGCTTAGCAACTGAAAAAAATTGAAAAAAAAACGATTCTAATGCAGTATTTCGGAAATGCTGCGGAAATCGAACACGCATCTCCCTGATTAAAATTACAATCCGTTTACTATTACAATACTGAGAACGGCATGCCTACATACATCCTTTACCTATGTTCTATCTATTTATGCATATCACTAAAAGTTGACTGAAACTTACATTAATTTTCCATCATTCTTACGTCCACTTTTTTTTATAATTTGAAACGCTCTTAGTTGTTATTTAGTAAATGTGTTTTCCAACTAAATGTGTTTGACAGTGACAGTAAAAGCCCCGAACTGTTCGAATGCCCGCATTGCTCACGGATTTCTTCGGATTTCGGGGGACCTAAACATGTTTGTTTAATATAGCCTCAATGTTTTTAAACATGTCAAATGAATTCATGCAATTGTCTTGTATTATCTTCCACTTACTCAAACTAATAAAGCTGTTTGTATATAATTTCAAGCGAAATAACTTTTCAACAACTTTATTTTCTTTCCGCAAGAGAGAAAAATTAAAATTAAATTTTTCATAAAAAAATAAAAGATTGTGAGGAATTCGGAGCGTTTAGTTCTATTATGACAACATTTTCGACTAATTATGTGTTATGGCATGGAGTTACCTGTCTTTTCGGTCGTAGCGATATATACATGTACCTATGACCTGACTAAGTCAATCGGTTATCATTTACCACTCATAAATAATTAATTGTAACGGGTAATGAATTACGAATGGGTCGGTGTGTGTTTCGTCACGTATCGCGAGATTACGGGACCCGAGATGGTCAAGTAGGTATGTCAGGTAAGTTAATTAAGTAGTTACTATAGTAGTATACTATATATATATATATAATAGTTAACCTGTTAAATGTTACCAGTTACGGCAGTTTATTGAAGTGAAATCTTCTTTAGCACCGGTGTGATTTGAAACTCGATGAAAGAAAAAAGTGACACTAAAAAGAGACAAACACATTATTTCATACGATTTATCCTGCGAGAGAACGAGATAGAATAATCGGTCTCCTCTTTGTGCGGTGTTTCGTAATACCCCACTCTTGTCTACTTTAGTTAATTGGAGATAGAATATATTTAATAGAGATATTTCACACGCGGTAGAAGTGAAAACTTCGTTAAACTTCGTGACACTGCGTTACAAAAAGCGAGGAGAACGGTAGTTGAGAGGAGATATAAGTTAGTGAAGATAGAGAAAGAGAGAGAGTTACGTTTCGTATATTACTGTAGGGGCAAGAGAGAGGGGCTCTTTCTCTCATAGCCAGTTACGTTTCGTATATCTAAGACACAGTGCAGGCCTATTGTCTGTATCACACTGTAGGAGCAAGAGAGAGCAGTGCGCTCGCACATTTTCTTTCTCTCTTCCTATCATATAGATGGAGCTAAAGACGTTTTACTTCAGTCGTGTGGTCTAAAGCACATTCTTTTTTTTTAAGTGAAAATTTCTTTAGCACTCGTTGTGATTTGAAACTCGATGAAATGAAAATTAGAGACCCTAAAAAGAGACAAACACATTCTTCCATAGGATTTAGCCTGAGATAGAACGAGATGGAGTATTCGGTCTCCTCTTTGTGCGGTGCTTGGTCTTCCCACACTTAGTTTTCTGAAGGTTTCACATCCACCGCGATTGATTATTCCGTCTAGTATCTATGTATGAGTGCCTACATAAGAGTATAAGTTGCCTTCAGTTCGGGACACTCTGCACAAAGTTTTGCAGTTTGCACTGCTGACGTTAAATAGCGACGAGATGTTTGTCGCCAATAAAATTATTTTCCTTTTCTTTCCTAAACGTCGAGGCGTTATAATAAATGTAGCCGGTTTCAGTATTTCTCCCTTTCAACACGCTGCGCTGAGAGTGAGAGTGAGAAGAATGAGCAGGGTGAGGTGTGAGGTGTGAGCAGTGAACGCAATCGACCGGCCGTGTGATTAGCCATTTCGGTGACAAATGGTCCCCGCTCGGGCTGGCGTCAACTGATCCCTGCCGCTGCGGGAATGTCAAACGCTACATCTTTACTGCTTTCGTCCCGTGTTCCCGCTTTCAACTCGGACTGATAACTTAATGCCAAAACCTACAAAATGCCACTTTATAAAAACACAAAATCATGGACCATACTTTCACATTATTTCTCTTTTTATCCAACCGGTTACACTCTGTTATCCATTATCTACCTGAATCCATTGGATTTGAAACCCAGTAGATATCTATTATCAGTGAAAATTATACGGGTAAATTCACTCGATTATCAAGAAATTAAGCCAAGTTGATGAAAGCCAGTAAAAAGGTAGAGCCTAGATGTTAATATTTGTACAGCACCTTTAATGCGATATGTTTTTACGAAAACGGCGCTCTACAACAAAATATTTATTTTATTTCTATTCTTGGAATATACATTTAACAGACTTTTTTTTTTTTTTTGTAAAGTTTTTTTAATTTATTTCGCTTTGTTTATTTTCAATATTTCCATAAAAATATGTTTCCCAATTTTATACAATTTGTTTTTCAAGTCACAGTAGAAGCTCCAACGGTTTCGAATATTTTTTATTTTTCTATTTTATTTTTTTGTTGAAAAATTTTTTTTTTTTTTTTTTTTGGTACAGTACATACAATAGATACATAAATATAATGAAAGTATATAAAAAAAACTTATTACAATTATTAAATACAGATATACATATTTTTTAAAAATGTTTTCCCATAATAAGCAAATGCTTGTGTGTACGGGAGGAAGTATTATTTGTTAGGTTATTTTGATTTTTTTTTAAAATTTAGTTTATATTAAGAATAAGAGAAACATATGTGTGTATATGTATATATATTTTTAATTATTATTTATTTTTTTTAGTTAAGGTTTTCAGTATATTTTTTTAACTGTGTTTTGAAATTTTTGAAACTGTCCTTAAGGGATCTTATATTTTCTGGTAATTTATTAAAGAAATTTGTTCCTAAGTATTTATAATTTTGTTGACCCAAAGTTTTTTTACAAATGGGAATTGGTAACATGTATTTTTGCCTGAGATTTACTGTGTTTTTGAAAGGTATGGATTTGTTTAGGATATCCTCTTTGTAAACTTGTAAGGTTGAATGATACAGGAAGAGAGTATTTAATTTTCTGACTTTAAATTCTTTGAATATTAGTTCCGATGGATAAAGAAATGATTTTTTTAATATTATTTTAATTATTAGTTTTGCGCAATGTAAAGAGATTGTGTGTGAGTTTTATAGGCGCCACCCCATCCTATTATACCATATTGGATTATGGATTGACAGAATGCGAAGTACGTCATTCTAAGTAGTTATATTACAGTGGTTTACATAGATAACAAGTTTCAGTAATTAAAAACAAAATGTAAAAATAACTTATATCATTGATGTAGCTATTCCAAATTCCTGTAATATTCAAAAATCTGTTTCCTAAAAAATTAGAAAATATAAAGATTTGGGAAATGAGATTAAAAGAATTTGGCATTCTCAGACTATAAAAATATTACCATTTGTTATTTCGGCTACTGGCATTATAGGTACCCAGGTCTCTCATTCAAAATTTAGGCATATTAGATTTGTTAAAGAATTTATATATAAAAATGCAAAAATTATTCATTTTAAATACATGTAGGATTACAAAAGATTTTTTTAAATATTTATATTGGGGGATCAGAAGGATTTATAGGAGTTCCACAGAGCCGAACCCTCTGATATGAAAATATCTGGAGTCGGTGAATTATTTTTCCATTTGGTCTCTGGTAGGTTGATATGTTGTTCTTTTATTGTTTTATATTTATAATACTTATATAGTGCAATTGCATAGCGTGGATTGACTAGATGATCATTTGGGAAGTGTGTGAAAGGGTTTAGTTTTTTCTGTGGGGAAAATTTAACCCGGACATTTAAATCTGGTGCGTATAAAAATGATCAGCTATGTAAATAGGTTAGGTCTCTTCACTAGAAGAACCTGTGCTGAGGTGTTCCCATGTTTAGAATTAAGTGCTAATCTGTCGACATAAGTAAAAACACAGTTTCCTCTTTGATATTGTCAAGATCATTGACCCATGGCGGTAGTATCGAATACATAAATTTTAAGATTAGTAGCAACTAGTTAGTAATAATTAATAACAGTGCAATTGTGCAGTGGTGCAATTCCCATAACAATGAATATTATCAGTTTTATCGGTAACACACAATGGAGGTGGTTATCAGTGTGCAGTTTGCAATGTGCACGGAGAGCCCAGCTGTTGCTAAATAACCATAGAAAATCAAGCTACCACTGTAGTTTTGCAGTTATGTGGGAGAGGAACACAACTAATATTAATATATACAGATACTTCCATAAAAGTGGCGATCAGTGAGTTTTAAGTGAGCTACAGTGCTAAGATTGAAAAATACGTCGTTATTGATGTTGTAGCCGAAAATAATTTAATTTTTTTTTTTCAAAATTTCAAGTTTTTGTTGAAGATATATAATGAAAATCTTCATACACAACAGAGAACTCCAATCCATTTTTTTTAATGAATTATGACGTTCTAACTTAAATATCCGCATTTTTATTTTTATTTTTAGAGTTAGTTTTAATAGTTAAAATAATTGTCAAAGTTTTAGTTTTTCAAGATCCCCCGAAAACCACCGTATGTATTGGGAATCGTGTGACGTCATCAATCCTAAAAAAATAGTATAGGATCGGGCAATCAGCTGATCAAATGACGCCATTTTGAATTCCGTTGTTCGAAGTATTCTTCCTAGAAGTAGCATTACTATCTTTTTTGTGCAGTAGTTTTTTAACATTTTCAGTAGTAGAGATAAACTAATAAGAGATACCTTTATTTTTGAAAAATTATTTAGGCCTAAATAATGTTTCAATAAGCACAACAACTAAATATCTATAAACAGTATGCAAATATCATATCATACATTCCCATTCAATGACTTAACGGTGACGTCACGACACGTCGAACAGTGACGTCACCGCTAAAATTTGTTTTTACGACCCGATTATAAATGGACATTTTAAATATTTTTTTTTAAACTGCGTTTAATATTATTAAATAAAACTTATATATTAAAATTCAGCGTTTATTGGTCTATATGAACATATTTAAAAAAAAATATATGAACATATTTTTTTAAGCTTTCCCTGACGAAGGAACTTTTGTTCCGAAACCGGTCGGATTTGCACATCATATAAGTGGTTTATACAAAGTTGTATTTCATTTTCCTATAATGGATAACCACAAAGTAATAGCTACATTCAAAAATATATATTTTTTTAATGCCATAATATTTTTCACTGGACTTCCTTATTGTGAAATTTAAAAAAAAATAATTTTCAGCTACAACAAACATCATATTTTTCAATCTTAGTACTCTAGCTCACTGCTACATACATAGTATAAAGTGTAACGTAAGAAGTGCCTTGTGGGCGTCTTTCGTAATTTAAATATTTGTCTGATTTGTCGGATTCTCGTAAAAAAATATGTTTTTGAAAATCAAATGGGATGTCGACGATTGAAAGTTGGGCTAAAATGAACATTTGTTTCTATCCAAATTTGTGTGGAATTCACTTCTCGTGTTATATTCTTTCTTCTAGGTCTAACTTTCCCTTCAAGGTGTCTACAAAAAGATAATTGTGTTGCTAGATTTGTACCGCTGAGTGTTATGCGAGTATATATCTCTCTTTCTCTTAGATACATTGTTCATTCAAGATATATAGCGACGTACACCTACCGACGGATTGCCCTTATTTGAAATATATAAAAATTATAACTTTGAAATTGCCATTCTGTCCACCCCATTGAGTCTGGTGAAGGTTGCCAAGTTTTGTGCAACGTCCAAAGTCAAAAACGCCGATCTTTCATACTTTTAAATTATTTACACTAATCGAGCTTTCACAATAATTTACCTAGAAAGTTGTACAATTTCGTTTAACATAACTCATCCTGCTTTAATTTATAATGCTTCAAAAAATTCATAATTTTTAACCAATAGCGAATTTTCAAACGCGCAGAAGGATTGGTTATAAAGGAATAAAATATGATGTTATTGTTAAATTAAAATTATCTGTGAACAACGTTTGTGATCTTGAAAAATGTGTTTTAAATTTTAAAATGAACCTTCGCTACTTAAAGCTTTCACTCAACAATTTGGGTGAATCAGTCAATAGATTCGCTGATTTGTTCCCAACAGCTGCTGCTCCCACTTTGGGGATCTATTAGCGCCGGCTCGAGAGAGGAAGGGAGGGAGGGAAGAGGGGGGCATTAAGAATGCATGTCAAGCGACATCCACGTGAGAAGAAAAAACACCAAGAAAGTAGAGCAAAGTTGATGCTGCCATAAAAAAGAACAAAACAATGCTTCTGCCATTAGTTCAATGAATTCGGGGAACTCTCCTTTCAGCGAGTGGGCTCCGCTCCCGTCCAGGCTTTTACGTGGATAAGTGAGCAGCATTTTTAGATGTAGCATAGAGTTGTGTATTTTATGTGAAATTTATGAAAATATCTCTGCCACCGGTTGGTACGGTTATAACCTATTAACAGATTGCAGCACCCCATTTTTTTTAAATCGATGTATTAGCCTTCTTTAGCACCGTTGTGATTTGAAATTTGAAACGCGATTAAACG
The DNA here is from genome assembly GCA_929108145.2 of Limnephilus rhombicus. Classification (NCBI taxonomy): domain Eukaryota; kingdom Metazoa; phylum Arthropoda; class Insecta; order Trichoptera; family Limnephilidae; genus Limnephilus; species Limnephilus rhombicus. Next base: position 19,937,050 of record OV815275.1, read on the forward strand.
AAAACAGACAACACTAAAACGAGACAAACACATACATCTATAGGATTTAGCCTGCGAGAGAATGAGTATAATCGGTCTCTTCTTTGTTCGGTACTTCTAGCTTGTCGTGCGGTGATTCGTAGTCTTCCCACTCTTTTCTACTTTAGTTTTCTGAAGGTTTCACTTCTACCGCGTGTGAATTGAACACTCTGATTTTTTTTCAAACCAAATTATTATTATTAATATATGATGTACCTATATCCTTGAAGAACAATATCAAATTGATACTTTTTATAAAAAAAGAACATACTCAAATCCTGTTTGAAAGAAATTTTATTTGTTAATTTGTGTTATTTGACAATTAATTAATTAAAAATAATGTTATGTAGTATTTTTGCAGAACATTCCAGAGTGGAAGATACTCTCAGTGTCGAACTGGTTTAAGTCCACTATTAAGCTTGAAATGGCTTTGGCCATGTTTGGAGAACAAATCTGAATAGCCAGGTACTTCCACACCTTCCTCTTTCCCATCTCCTTCCCTTCCCAACTACCTTCAGCCTCGTAACATACCCCGTTAGCGGATGCCATAGTCTCACTGGCTTCAGACGGGAGCAGTTGGGACTCTTGTGCCGTAAACATACAATGTTCTCTGTAAAACGGTTATACAACAATATATCATGGAGAAGATTATTAATATGGCGGTTATCCCCCACGGGGTACAATATACATATGTATATGGTATACATGTGTATATGCGGTTGGGAGCAGTTGGGACTCTTGCGCGGAATTCATATAAAAAAAGGTAGTGTTCAATACTCAAAGCTTACTTCCTTTTCAGAACAAGTTATGTTAGTGAGAACTGGTAGACACCTGAATCCTTAGATATATGCGTATAGTTTCTTAAAGTAAAGTTATATTAAACAAGTTCCCGGAATGCGTTGCAATGCCACTAATAAGGAAATTGTTTACGCCTGCGTGTCTTTTCCCATTCGTCTCGTTTCCCTTCCCCTCCCATGTCCCCTTCCCCTCACGCGTTCTCCCTCCACCTTCTCCGCCTTTCCTCTCTTCTCTTTCGCGAAACCCTCTCCCGCGTTCAATATATTCAGTCCCAATACAATTCAGATTTTCAAACAGCTCGCGTGCCACCTATTTCCATTTTATTTTTAAAATTTTCATTTTTCATATGTTACAAACATTCATGTTTTATATTATGAGAACAATCAATCAACTTTGGTACCTAACGTAGGTACCTATTTAAAATAAATATAATTTTTGATTATATTCAAAGTATTCGATTTTGGTTAGTAGATACCATAGATGAGTAGTTCGATTAAAATCATTAATTTAAAGAGTTTATTAAAAATTGAATTTCGATTTCATAATCGATAGTTTGCGAAATGTCATTCTCAAATTGTGACATTTTTGACAGTTTCATAGGAGTTTTTGTAATGATTAAAAAACTTTTCAAATGTATTATCATGTTTTAAACATTTCCTACGTTAATATAGCAATGCATAGACAACTCACGTACATAGAAACATATATTGATTTTTATATATATAGACAATTCGCTATGCATTACTAATACCTAGTTTTAGTCATTAGCTACACTTATGAGTATCAAATTATAAGCTAAAACATGACCTGACGATTGAAGAATGAATAATTTATTTAAACTTCGAGAACAAGAGAATTCTGCTTGTAAATAAAGATTTCTGTATAATCTACAAGCTACCGCATTTTGAATTTTGCTAATTTCTTGGAATGCCAAATCAGTCAAATACCAAACAATGTTAGAAGTTACCCCACACACCACTTTTGAACTATGTTTATGCAACATCAGTGTTTACGGAATCCTTGATCAAATTTAATACTTTATAACAAAAACTATATTTTGTGGATTTTGTTATAATATTTGCCAAATTTACAGCGTGCATGCGTGTTGTTGAAGAACGTTTTTCAAAATAAGGACTATAATTAGGTAGGACTTGTAACTACACGAAATAGGTGACGTGTTACGGATCCATAACTGCGTTACAGTGTCCATCATCAGAACAGATTGTGGTAAAAATTGTGGATGAACTCTTACAAAAATTCGCGGGGTAAAAATTCATTAAAAAATAATGTCAGAAATAACCTACGCGCAAGGTGCCCGGCGAACGCTTGCTTTTGTAGATATTTTTATTCATTTTATTTTCATTTTTGAAGTAAAACTTCTTTACGCACTTCTTCACGCTTGACATGAGGAGTAAGCTGGCGAATGCGTGACGAGAGCGAGAAAAGCGAGGCCAACGCTTCGTATATTACCTATTGTAAAGGCAAGAGAGAGGTGCGAGCACACATTTTCTTTTTCTCTTTCTCTCATAGCCAGTTACGTTTTACGTTACACAGTGCAGGCCTATTGTCTGTATCACACGTAAGAGCAAGAGAGAGCAGTGCGCGCGTACATTTTCTTTCTCTCTTCCTATCATATAGATGAAGCAGAAGTTTTACTTCAGTTGTGTCGTCTAAAGCACACTCGTTTTTTTTTACTAGCTGGTACCCGGCATGCGTTGCAATGCAATTCAAAGAAATTTGCTTGTCCTTTCCCGTGCGCCCACGTTCCCTTCCACCTTACCCGCCTCCCCCTTCCCCCGTCTCTTCCCTCACCACGAACCCCACCTTCCCCCTGCCTTTCCTCCCTGCCGCTGAAATATATGAAATTCACACATTTTCATTTATACAAATTTAAAAACGCCTGAGCTTAACATTATAAACAGCCTATGACTCGCTGATAATGTAGCTTACTATTGGTGAAAGAATGATTAAAATCGGTTTAGTGGTTTAGGCGTGAAAGCGTGACAAAGCGTGATTTTCGCATTTTTAATATTAGTGTATTAAAGTTTACGTTGATTAGTTTTAAAATTATGTTTTTTTTTTTTAATATTCTTCAAAAAATCATAAGTAAATAGAAAACATTTATGATTTTTTCTAATTTTCTTAGGGTCCTAGGTTCAATTCCTAGATGCAACCGATTCCTTTTTTGGTTTTTCTGTTTAAAAATAGCTCACCTTACGTTTTTTTAAACTAAAATTGAGTGCTGGTAATCATTCCAAGCACGTTGGTTCTGTAAGCACGGAGACCAAATGGCTATGGTCTGATACAAGCATAAAATCAAAGGAATCCACGAGGAAAGTTTCTCGGAGCATCTTCCATTGTAATACCTGTAGAACAAGATAGGTAGGTACCTATAAGTATGACGAATTTAAACTAAATAATAAAAATACCCCAGGTAATAAATAAATTAATCTCAATTTACCTCAGTTTTTAACTTAAAACCAAATACTATTGTTAGACATTAAAAATAAGTTTATAATAATTTCGTACATAGGCAAGTACAAGTTGATAACCCAAGTAATGGAACAGTGATTTAGTATATAAACAAAGGTAAGGATATTGATTCATTTTTGCTAACTATCCTAATCTAAACTCGGTTGAGTTGAACAATGCTACAGCGTTTCCTAAATTCTGCATTGCTGTCATACCTACAATGGTAGATGTAAAACTTATATGAATCTAACACAAAATATTTGATCTACCTGCATAAACTCCTACGGCGGTACACATGAGTCTGGCGATATTTGGGTTGTTCTAGAAACTCAAAGCAAATATAGTTGTGCAATTTTCAAGAAGCCATAACTCACCGTTTGCGAGTTTGTCGTGACAATATGTAAAAACACAATTGCTTTACTTACAGATAAAATAACTAAACAAAAAAATCAGAGAGTGCAGTTCACACGTGGTAAAAGTGAAACCTTCAGAAAACTAAAGTAGACAAGAGTGGGAAGGCTACGAAGCACCGCAAAAAGAGGAGACTTATAGGCTACGAAGCACCGCATAAATAGGAGACCGATTAGTCTGTCTCATTCTCTTGCAGGCAAAATCCCATAGATGTATGTCTTTATCTCTTTTTAGTGTCGCTCACTTCCGTTTCATCGAGTTTCAAATCACAGCGATGCTAAAGAAGTTTTCACTTAAAAAATTATGCAATTTTCGTGAATGAAGAACTCACTTTTTGCAAGTTTGTCGTGATAATATGTGAAAACACAGTTGTTTTACTTACCAATAAAATACCTATTATATTATAAACTTATAGGGAACGTACCCATACTACGTGACCAATTTTTTTGCAATTTTTAACCCCCCCCCCCCCCCCCCCCCGGTGACCAAAATCCTAAGCAAACCGCTTCATTTGTACCAAGCGTGACATTTTGAAGACCCCCCCCCCGAAGAGGTCACGTAGTATGGGTGCGTCCCCTAAGATAAAAAAAAACTGTTCATTTACGGTTGTATAATACCTAGGTAACTATGTACGAGTATTTTTATTTTTATTTTTTTATTTTAGCATATAAAATATAATGTACATTTAGATGATGTAATAATTTGCGTACATGTTCATGTTGAAATATCTTAATACCACTCTTCAATGGAAGTATTAGCTTTTGTCTGGAAGAGTAGTTTACATTTTTTAATGCTATATTATGTTCTTAAATTACAATGTGAATGTAAAAAACAATAAGTTGTAAGTTCGGTGTTATGTAATTATAATTATTATGAAGTTACAAAGACTTTATGTGACTAAAGTCTTTGTAACTTCTACCTATATAAATTCTACAGTCTAGAGCAGATTACCTGTCAGTTTCAATATTATGAAAATGTTAAAATGGCATTAAATAAGAGCGCTTGCATTTCGTATAGCAATAAATCTCCGCCGACCAACATTTACGGCCAGATCAATAAATAATGTTTGAATTCATTTTGACGGAAATTTTTTAAATAAATAAACAGCCCACTATAAAACAAATAATTTATGGGTTTTCTAATAATTTCAATGAAAGAGGGCAATTAAAAAAATGTAGGCGCTCTGCGAAATTTCTATTGCCATAAATCAAAAATTCACTTTTATTTCACGCCTTCAAAAATGTGCGGATATTAAAACATAGAAAATTAAATATTACACTTGGAAGACTTAAATCTAAATGGGTCACTTTCTATGAGAGATCTAATGAGGACACTTTTTTTTTAAATTTTACGATAATCAATCATTTTAATTTTAATCATTGATTAAAAAAAATACTTAGGGAGGTACTTGATTTACTTTAACCAGTTATTCTTGATATTATTTTGAGTTTTTTTTACACTAGCTGGTACCCGGCGTGCGTTGCTATGCCATTTAATAAAGAAATTGTCTCTCCCTGCGTGTCCTTTCCCATTCATCCCGTTCCCCTTCCGTCTCTCCTTCCTCTCCCGCATCCCCTTCCCCTCTCGCGTTCTCACACCTTTTCTCTTCCCACTCCATTCCCCCCCCCTTCCCGTCCCGCCAACACCTCTCCCGAGTTCCCCCCCATCCCAGGTTCCTTCCCACCTCCCAGGTTCCCCTCCCCTCCCTCCTGCGCACCCCCTAGCCGAGTTCTCCACCCCCCCCTCCCGCTTTCATTCCAGGTACATATAGTTTTCGAACCTTTTGGAAATTTTGTACAAATTTCATAATGCCAGAGATCACCAGCAGTTTTATACAAACCTTGTCCTGACAATAACGAAAAAAAAAAAGAAAAGAATTATCCAATTTGTTGCAGTCGATCGGAAGTTTGCGCGTACATACATTTCGGCGATTCATTTTTATTTAAATACCTATATGGATATAGATAGACAGATAGATTAGCTCCACACAGGAAGCCCTGAGGAAAATAAATCCATTCAAGGCCTTTGTCATCTTTGGCGCTGTGTGGAGGGTGTTTTTAGGAAAGCAGGGAGAGGAATTTTTGGGAAGGAAAAGGGTAATAGGGGTGGGTAGGAATCTGAGGGTCAGTGTATCCAGGAGTGACGGGCTTATGAATCCATCCCTAAGTTAAAGGAGTTCCTCAACCGTTCTCTCCCAATCCGGCCTGCCGTGAAGCAGGTGGGCGGCCGCATCCGCCGCTAAGACCTGGACAAACCTCACCCCTTGAACCCGGGTACCCTGGCTAAGTCACCAAAATAATCAAATAAATGGTTCCCGGGGCGGTGGTAACTGTTCCCGCCTCACAAATTGAGTAAAAACGTTAATGAAATTTTGGTCTTAAATTAAAATAATCAGTATTCGAGAGTTAGGGGCGGAATGAGAGGTTGATCGGTTACCACGCTCGAGTGACCAGTGACGATGTGTGGAAGATTTTTTTTGTTAGATTTTGGAGAATTAAAAAAAAGACATCAAAAAAGTCAAGTTAAATAATGTGAGGAATCACTGGCTAAATAATGTAAGTCAAATATAATATCCCTTACCACTCAGTACTCAGTATACGATCAGTGAATTATAAGTACAAACGTACAAATTCATTTTCTCCAATTGTATATGCGCGTAGAAAAGTCCTGTATTAACTCGGTCGTTTTGCATTTCGTCTGTCTGTAAATTTTTTTGTTGGTTCCTTTTCCGTTTCCGTTTTAGAAAATCTACTGCATCCAATTTATTATTCAAGCAAGCCATACTTTGACTAAATGTCTACCTAACTGATTTCTTTTACATAATCTCCACACAGGAGGCCTTGAGGAAAAAAATCCCCCAGGACCTGAGTCGTCTTTGGAGATGTTGTGTGGAGGATCTTTTTAGGCAAAGGAATGTGAGGAAGTTCTGGAAAGGAAAAAAATTAGAGGAGCAGGAATCTGGAGGTCAATATGGCGAACCACTTGACTAGGCGGCTAACATTAACTACGATTCATTATTTTTTTTTACATGTGAAATTGTCGTGTTTATACTGTACACCTATACTACCTGACTGATGAAAGTTTAATAAAAGAAGTGTCATTGAGATGGTCACATTTCTTTCGACAAAGTGAGCAATTCCAAAGTTCTTAGAATAATATACACACCTATGTAATATTTTCTAAGAACCTTGGTAAAATTCTTGGTATTTTAAAAAAGCAAAGTTGAACAAAAAATAAAGTATGGCTTACGATCTTATTATTTCAGAGGGAATTTTGGTTTTTATTTTATATTAAAGAAATAGGCAAACTACTTTTTGAAGTGAAATTTCTTTAGCGCCGTTAGTGACTTGAAATTCGGGTGAAACGGAAATGTGTCGCAACTCAGTTCTACACAAATAGGTACTCGGTTCTAATATAATGCTGTAAATTCGCACCTCGGCGCGTGCCTTCCATGGCGTAGTTGGTAAGGTGCCTGACAAGTCTCAGCGGCCAGAGAGACAGACATCAAGCGAACGGGGGTTCGAATCCTACGAAATCCAAAAAAAAAAACATTTTTATTTGGTGAAAACAATATCCAATCTTTCCACTTTAAAAAACAAGCAAAAGAAAAGAAAGCGATATCTAGCGACTTTCTAGTTTCACTTCTACCGCGTGTGAATTACACACTCTGATTTTTTTGCACCTTTGTGATTTTGAACGTTGATACTAAAAGAAGACAAACACAAATATCTATAAGTTTTAGCCTGCGAGAGAATAAGACAGTATGATCGGTTCCCTCTTTGTGCGGTGCTTCATAGCCTATCAGTTTCCGCTTTGTGCGATGCTTCGTAGCTTCCCCACTCTTGTCTACTTTAGTTGTCTACTTTAGTTTTCTACCGCGTGTGAATTAAACATTATGATTTTTTGGACACGAGATCTACTATTTACGGAACTACTAGTTTAATGTTAGGGAAAAAAGATCAAAATATGCTGCTTATTTCAATTTAATAAACTGTTATAATATTATTATGTAATTGTGTTCTCATTTGGGTACATAAGTAATACTATAGTACACGCCAAACTTTAAGACCGGCCTGAAGTTGATCAGAAATCGTCGCAATATGCGAGTTCAAGGACAGAAAAGTGGCAACCTCTACCGCCCACGCCTTTCTCTGTCGCTAGTACCTACCTATGTTTTTACTTATTTTTTTCGCTTACGTTAATTGTACAATCAGTATCTAAATGTAAGAGAATGGATCGTACCATGTTTAGGCCGGTCTTAAAGTTTGGCTTGTAACAAAGATATTGAAATACAAAAGAGATATATGTCCGCGCTACTGTCGGCGGACTACCACCTAATCGGAGTAGTTTGCATACGAAAAGAATTTGTTAATTTCGCTGATTTTTTGAAGGTGTGCATTAGTATTGGTTAACAATATAGTTTGAATACGGAAAGAATTCGTTCATTTAGTTAAACGTTCGTTTAGTTTATTCGTTAGGCCGTTCATAGTGTACCTATTCATTGGTAAACAATATCGGCGCCACCCGGAAGCGCAGTCCCACCCAAAAACTGCGGATAGGACATCTTTTATATTTCAATATCTTTGTCGTGTATTATTCCTAATGTACGTTGGTAGGATATATTTTGTAAAGTAAGCAGATCGAATATATCGTTAATGCAATTGGGATAACGCTGCAAAATGCATTTGTTATTTGTTTTTATGATTTATTAGCTGGTTCCCGGCATGCGTTGAATTGCCAAATTCAAAGAAATAAATTGTTTCTCATGTTTCTCATGTTTCTTGCATGTCCTTTCCCGTGCGTCCCCGTACCCCTCCCGCGTCTCCTTCCCCTCCCGCTTTCCCCTTCCACCTTCCCCGTCTTCCCTCTCCCCTCTCCCGATCTCCCGTCCCGCTAACCACTCTCCCGCGTTCCATATATTCCGTCCCAGTACATTCAGTATTCAAACAGCTCGCGTGCAACCTATGACAATTTTTTTTATTAAAATTTTCATTTTTCACATATTACAAATATTTATTTTTGTACATTACAAGAACAATCAATCAAATTTGGTACCTAACACAGGTACCCATTTAAATATCTATAATTCTTGATTTCCTGTGCTTAATATGGCAATAAATAGACATCCTACTAATCCCCAAAAATTTTTTATTTTTATATACAATATATACATAAATAGATAATCAATTAAAATGAACAAAAATCTTTTACAATAATTAATATATTTATATATATATATTTATGTTTATATTCCGTATTATCCATGCATCAAACTTCGACAACACGAACGTTCCGTATTATCCGTGAGGTGGACGAACTGCATATTTACCCAATGTTGGTATCGCCGCGTCCACTAGGAGTCTGACTTACCTAAAAACACTACAAAGTAATATTTTTTATTCTTCCCCGATGCAATTCACTATGTATAGTAGCAGAAGCAGATGTGTTTATACCCAAGACAGGACTGGGGAGCATTCATCCTCTTGTCATCGTGCATCCGTCATCTCTCCCGCACTAATGTATCCCTGACATGAATTACAAGCCCGAGAGACCTGAGATGTAGCACGGTAGCACTGCACGGCTGTTTGTAGAATGCTGGACCACGGGGCGTCTACGATTTACCCAAAATCTCCTAAAATTTTCTTACATCGATAACATCCACAGATATTGATTTTGTTCTTAACCGGTTGGTGGCAAGAGATCAAAAGAGTCAATAAAATATAGTCAAATCTAAGAAGAGGAAAGATGTGCTAAGATCAGCCAGAAATAGACAAGAAGAGCCGAGAAGAGGCAAGAGAAGGAAGACATACAGAAATGTGAAGAAAAAAAAATGTTACCTTAATCCATTATTTTATTCCTGTCCATCCTAAAGTCCAATATTCGCTTATTAGGTTGCCATGTATACCGAACGATTAAACTCCAACCTTCTTCCTATCCTCACAGCACGTGTTCATGTTCAAATCAGTGGCCCCTGGTGTACCAGTCTTACCGGGACGAGTGCTTCTGGCTGAGGTTGTACAATTGAATCGTATAAACAGTTAGTGACTGAGTTTGATGCCGGTGTTCAAAATACTGTCGTCGCGGGTTCAATTCCTCACCTACCTAAGTCCTCCATCATTGCAAAACAAACATCATGATTGTAGTAGGGATTTTACAAATATTTTCAATATATATAACCCGAATGTTTGTCTTTATTTGTAAAAAATGTCTTCTACACATTCCGCTAATTATATGTGTGAGATTTATGAGATGTGTTTTGTACGAGGGCAGTTTTAGCCATCACTTTTTACCACTATCAGATTGATGCACCACTATCAGATTGATGCACCACTATCAGATTGATGCACCACTATCAGATTGATGCACCACTATCAGATTGATGCACGAACCTCATTTAAATTCATGTACCGCTCTTGTGTGAGGTCGGATTGTATTATAGATCGGATCTAAATCAAACAAACTTCACATATTATAAAATTGCAAAATTGCAAAACTTAAAAACACGATATCAGTATCAGTTACCACCCACAGTCAGTGTGTTTAGTCGAACAGTCGCTCCGTGTAGGTACGAATAACACTCGCACGGCCGATGAAGAACGTGCGGGGCGATGAAGAGTAATCTGGAACATAATGAACGGGCGTGTCGCCGAGAAACAAAATGCTTTAGGAAAAGTGTCATTCCCCCGAGAAGCTCACCGCAGCACGCTCGGTAGTGTAAGGCGACAAATTACTTCAAAATAAATTTAGATACAAATAAATCGCTTAGGTAAGCGGGAGGCGGCGACTGACACCCCCTCCCCTCTCCCCGCCTTACAACGGTATGAAGTGTTAAAATGTCACATAAATTATAGGAAAAAACCCGCTCTCTAATTGTCCCGTTGACTCGACGGCATTCTCGAGTTCAAATCTCCATTTATCCTGCACCAAATTGCGAAGGATTAATTCGAGCGGAATTTTAGAATGCTTAATTTTTTGACAGGCCTAAAAACAGTGACATGCTCACACTCATTGTTGTTTATTTTCAGATTCCCTCGCTGCAACGATACGGTTATTCAATCTCTTTTATTTGTGTCGCGTAAAAAATATCTAAATCATTTCTCCTCGTGTAAAATTGTATAAACAAACTTACCTATCCAAACAGAATACATAATTACTCGTAGGATTCTACAAACCAAAAACCGGGGCCTGTTAAGTGTGGATATTATTTATTACTAATGAGTTGGTGATGGTTAATAGTTTTGAAATACATGACACTCACTAAAACATCACCAAGTGTTGTTCGAAGTGATGTTGTTTATATTGAGTTTGTGTGAAAGTCGCTGCGGCCTTCCCTTGTATTGCGCTAAACCACCTTGGGCGGGGTTTGTTAAAGAGTGCGTTGCGCATGTTTGTGTTGCAGGAGATGTCCATTAACCCCGCGGCCAGCAGTCCCGACCTGCTGCAGCCCAAAGAAGAGCCGGTCTACTCTTTCTCCGCCATGGTACCTGATGTCTTGGCCCATTCTGGTAAGTTACCCATCGACAATTTTAGAACTTTCCAGTCCATTCAGTTCCGTTTCTGTTCCCTTCTATTCCCCCATTTATTGCGATCCTTGACTTAAACTCAGGTCATGATCTAATCGCGCGACTATGTAACATGTTCGATGTTTGTCAATACCAAATGAACTTTAACAAAGTCGAATGACGTCAAATCATAACTATAATAATTAATCATATATTAATTAATTCTGTTAATAGACACGTCTTAAGGTCTTCTGTGCACAATTCTATTGATCCAACAGTGTTGCCAATTAATTGCCAACATTTCAATGAAAATTAAGTTAAACATTGATGGAGGAAAATCAACTTCCTTTCGTATGTTTTGCAACACATATCTATTAAGTATATTGTGTATGGGAAATTACTTGTGCGAGGCGATTCCAAAGTCTAAACATGAAGCTGGGAGGGGATAAGTTTGTGGAAGAAAACGCTAAACTACCGGGTAACTAGTTGTTACAATGATTTACCAAAGCAATTCTAAATATTACACACTGCACATTGCACATGTTCCAAATTAAATCTCTTTGTAGAATAACTAAAACAATGAGGGGGAATTTCACCATTCTCTTAATAGCATATCCGCAGAATAACTTACATTAATAAATAAACAAATGATACTTGCAACTAATCTCAATATTCGGCTGACTTATCCGATATATTCATGGGTTTGAGTACCGAATAATAAACTGGACTTTATAAATAAATAAATCGTAAGCCGAAAATATATGGATAAGCTATAAAGAGGATGGTGAAAAACTTCCTGAACATAATAATATTTTAATCGGGGTCAAGAAATTAATTGACCTGCCAATAAGTTTTAAAACAGTTTTTTTAAACTTATATTTTCTGACATTAATAATATAAATTACTTACGAATAAATTAACTTAAAAAAAACCTTAATATGATCCTTCGACACGATATTTTGTGTGTTTTATTTATTCAAATACCTTCTCTCAAATTTTCTAACTAGTACTGCGGCTAAATCAATATTTTCCTTATATTATAATGTACCGTTTCCATTGTAAACTAGGCTTAAATTTCCTTCTTTTGTTTTTGTTTCAATTTCACTCAACAATTTCTCTCCTTCTATTACATTCCTTTTTCTTTAGACTTTTTAATAATTGAAATATGATCTACTAGATTTTTCCCGCGGCTCGCTCACATGGTATTAGGGGGGTTCCCACTCCGCCTCCTCCATCTTCCTCCCCTCCCCTCCTCCTCCCTACCACCTTCCCTTCCACCCTACCTTCTACCCCTCCCTTCCCCCCCTCCCGTATTCCATACATTAATTCCCGGTACAGTCAGTTTTCAAACAGCTCGCGTGTCACCTATTGCAATTTTTTTATACCAATTTCGTAATGCCAGAGCTCACCATTAGTTTTATACAAAAAAAAATTATCCAATTTGGTGCAATCGTTCGGAAGTTATGCGCGTACATACATTTCGGCGATTCATTTTGGAGATAGATATTAACTACGACGCCAACATCGTTTGTTTTGCTTTTCTTCTGACGTATGCAATAACTCGATTTAGTTAGGGACAGAAAACGTATGATAAATAATTTCATAACGCCAGAGCTTACCAATATATACAGCCTATATTACTCGCAAATAATGTAGCTTTCTATTAGTGAAAGAATTTTTAAAGTCCATTCAGTAGCTTTTGCGTGAAAGTGTAACAAACATACATACATCCATACACACTTTCGCCTTTATAATATTAGTAGGATACTAACAATTAGATAGGTAGGTGTTATGTACCTACTCATTTGATTAGCTAGCTAATCAGGATTTGATGGATCATGTTCACAAGATAGGTGCCATTGCAACGATGATCTTTATGAAGTCTTTAACCGTGCTGCGTCCGAAGGGACGGGCCTAAAGAGGCCTGGGGATCAGGTGCACTTCAGCGCGCCCCGTGGCGTGTGGCGGCCGTAAATCTTAAAAAAATGTCCACAGGTTTTATGCGTTGCCAGCGAGAGGGTGGCGCTGGCATGAACTCCCGCAGCTCCTGATATTTCATTGGTTCACTAATAATAAAAAAATTAATAGTTTTATGAAAATTATAGGCAAAGATCGCGATTTCTGTAATTTTCCTTTGTCCAATTAAATGACGAATTTTCATATTTTTTCTTGCAATATAAAACGTTCTAATTATTTCTTTCCAATATATGCTTTTGACATGTTAGAAAAGAAAAAAAAAATCCCGCCATATTTTTTTTTATATAAGATAACTTTTGTTGAATGATAACAGTTGGTTTTTTTTCCAAAATAACACCACTTTTCACAAAAGTTATTAATAATAAAAAATTGAAAATACTTTCTGTAGATTATTACGCACGAGGTGTTGGTGAGCAAGTATGAAGAAAACACAACAAGAGAACAGACACAGGTTAACATATACACAGTACAATAGTTCCAAAGATTTACGGGTAAAGTGGTTACTAGCATACCAAGTTCATATAAAATTTCCCGAGAATATGATATAGATTCATCTCCTTTTGGAAATAATCAATAATTTCTTAACACCTTGAAGGTCTATATAATATGGAAAATATACACCTGAGGGTGCAATAAAGCTTAATGGGAGTAAAATCCCTCTAACTTTAACCAAGACCTTTGGTGTACTCATGCAAAGTATCTTAGTGCCCTGATTAATTAAAATCTTCTTATTAGTGGAGGTTATTCGCTGATGGTTACTCCTTCAATTATTTTTTTTTATTAAACGAAGCTACATTTATTTATTTTGAACGAATCTAGACCTCCAGTGTCCTTGCATACGTTGTTAGTAAGCAGTATGCAAGTGCTTAACTTCTTATCGTTGGAGGACCCACCACTTACCCATACGTTGTTAGTAAGCAGTATACAAGTGCTTAACTTCTTATCAGACCATAATTAGAATATATGAAAAGGACGTGAATAGAAGTGATTGGGATTGGTAGTGATTTCGATGCGATGCGATAGTGGCAATCGCCGAATGGCCGCGGCCGCTTCCCACCGCCGCTATTTCAATCCGCCATAAATACGTTTCGCCATCAGGATCAGGTATTTGCTCGGGGCTTGATGAATGATGGCGTTCACGCGAAAATAGGAAAATGTGCTTATGGGTACGTTAAATATTTTATGCGCGCAATAAAATAATGAATGAATTGTTCCGCCGAACAGCTGCGGCACTAAGAATAATCCGATTGGAATAGTGGAAGTAATCACCTATTGTGGCAGTAAACCCGCTCGACCTGCGCCTGCATCTCGACTCCCGACTCCGCGACCAGAGAACACCTAGCCCACACGTCCCGCATTCCCACTTTTTCAGATTTATGCATTTCGATTAAATTATGTTTTTATTTTTAATTTCGAAATCTTTCCGCTGCAAAGTCATTCATAAAACCTTAACGCGCTACACTTACAAACCAGAATAATAAAACATTATGCAGGTAGCTACCTATATATAAGGTTCTGTTTGCTTTATGCTACTACGTCATGCTGTATTATAATAACATCTCTCTCTGTTTCATGCGCTTTTTAGCTATCACGCGGCGGTATGCCTCTTTCAGTTTCGTAGTGCTTTTTAAAAGGAATATCCGTTATGTTTTTCTTTTTGGTTAGTATTAGCAATACAGTCCGAAAGGGAGTTGAATAAACAAACCTTTCATGCGTGGCTTGAGAGTAAGTTGTTTTAAGTTTGCCTCACGCGGCAATACGACATACGACCAAACCTGAACATTGAACAATCTAAAGCGTTCTCGACGCGAGGAAATCGGTTTTTTAAACAAACTAATAAATTAGAGCCGACGAAATGTAAAGCCTTAAACTTCTGCAAGGTTTGGTTTCACCGATCAGCATTTAAACGGGCTTGCAATTCTACATGTACATCATTACATTACATATACAACACTGTAATAATTACTGAAAAATTATTGTTGTTACATATAGGTATACACATAAAAATATCATGGATAGACGAGTTATCGGTTTAGAAGTTCGCCCAAGAAGCAGAGGTAGGTACAAAGCGTATATATTTATCTTTTTCGTAGAGCTGCAACATGTTTTCGCAAAAAAGTAGATATATGAAAAAATAACTTGCGTTATAAAATATTTGTGTGTAGGCAGCTGTCGTATTGTGTTGGCCTATCTCAAATGGTGATAAGGTAACAAGTAAGTAAAAATAATTATTTATATTCATTTATGAATTTTCACTAGTTCGCGTCGTAGTTCACATTTACCCCATATTGTATTTCGGCTTGCTTGACTTGAAACTGAGAAATTTTTCCTAGTCATAAAACGGTGAATTATTGTGATCGATTTGAAGTTATAGCGCGGAACCGTCGGATCCTGCTCGAAAACACGTATTTTTCAATTTAATTTAAGTTCCGCGTGTACCTACCTACTGCAACTATATAATATATACATACCTAGTGCAATTATTATTTTACTTTAAAAATCAGGAAAAAATGGTAGGGGAGGGAGGGGTGTAGGGGGTTACTTTATACAGACAGTCTTCGTGATATTGATGACACAATTGTTGGAATGGCGTAGACTGCATCTATATAATATAATAATCACCAAAAACCTAAAAAAAAATCATTGCAAAAATTTTAATAAAAGTTATTTTGAAATGAAAACTTCTTTAGCACCGTTGTGATTTGAAACTCGATGAATATAAAACGAGCGACACTAAAAAGAGTCAAACACGTACATCTATAGGATTTAGCCTGCGGGAGAAAGATTAGAGTACAATCGGTCTCTTCAATGTGCGGTGCTTCGTAGCCTCCCCACTCTTGTCTACTTTAGTTTTCTGAAGGTTTCACTTCTACCACGTGTGAACTGCACACTTGTAATTTTTTTAAAGCTAGGTATATTTGGCCTTATTATTGGATTATGACAATGTCAGAAGAAGATATTCAGACTAAACTAATCACAACATCCCTATACGTTTATATGGTGACAGTTGCAAAGTTAATTGTTGACTATTAAATCATTAATAAATAAATTTGAATGAGAAATAAGATATCGCTAAGGGTTATTTATCATTACAGTGCCTGTACTTTGTATCCTGATAAAGGAACTTTTAATTTCTAAAATAAAAATTTTTTTTTGAAGAAGATAACAATAATAATCTAAACGATAATATGAAAGAGAACAAGACACAGAAAAAAGACAATGATCGCAACTGGGACTCGAACCCAGACATCTCGTCTAACCGGGACGCGTGCGTTAACCAATTTCGCTATTGCAACCTTCTGTCAAACCGTCATAATTGTCAATCTCATATTTAAAATTTTAGAATTAACAATATTATCTTCATCTAATTATTTTTCCATATTATGGGCAACTACCCTTTTTTATTGGAAACAACCATTCTAAGAATTGGTTTGTGTGGATAGTGTCTCGGATAAATGTACCCGAATTTATTCATATGGAACTATTGACTTTTTATAAAAGTCTAAATGAATATTCAATTTTTTATAAGAAAAACTCTCTTTTTTATAAGTTTTGAAGGTTATTCCCATCAACGTAATAACGTTATATATCATTGAAGAAGATAACAATAGTAATCTAAACGACAGGTCTGGGTTCAAGTCCCACTTGCGACCATTGTCTTTTTTCTGTTTTCTGTGCCTTGTTCTCTTTCGTATTTTCGTTTAAATTATTACTGTTATCTTACTCTTCAATGATATATTACGTTGATGGGAATAACCTTCAAAAGTTATAAAAAAGGGAGTTTTTCTTATAAAAAATTAAATATTTTAAAATTAAATATTTTTTATTCTGGAAGTGGAATTTAATTAAAATGGAATAATAATAAAATTAATTATGAACACATCAAATTTTCAAAATGTCTTAAAACATTTCAAAGTGTAAGAAATACGAAATAATTATCCTTGATAAGAGACATTAATATTTTGTATTTATTTTGTCAATCAAAATCATTTTTCACAAATGGTGCTTTCTTACTGTGTTTAATTCAGCCACTAACTTATGTACCTACTAGCGCTGTGGTCTGATCGTAACATAACTCATAAATAATAAGAAAAAAGTACAGTGGTTTCTCCGAACTCCATCGGTGCGCGTTCATGATTTTTTCACCATATAAGATTAAACTGTAATCTGATTGGAGTTGTTGCTCGATGCTAACTAAATAAACTGAATATTAAACAGTAATTACCCACTTAACTACACGGAGGCGTAATAAAAATAACATCACTTTTGAGACTCTCGATTTTTTTCCAAGGATCTTAACCTGTATACAGGGTGTTAAGTGATGGTAAGTCAATTTTGTATAGGGTATTAAAGGACGTAGGTACTTGACTCACTTTAACCGGTGATTTCTGATATTGGAGTAAAACTGTAATTGTATTTCAATTTCAACATAAAAAAATCACTAGGTACTGGGACAATTAAGACCGGGTAGGCGGGCCGGGTGATTACTCGGCAGACTAGTGACAATGGCGACAAGCGAATTTTTTTTTAAGTGAGACTTCTTTAGCACCGTTGTGATTTAAAACTGGGATAAAATACGACTCGTTTAAAATCGGGCGAAAATCTCTCGACAAATGCTTAATTTGCATTTAAATACACAATGCGATTTTTTTCGTATCTATAAACATGTTAAATAACAGAACAAAATATGTTTTTAATAATTTTCGCAGCATTCTTTGCGATTTTTTGAAGTAAAACATCTTTACGCACGCCTGACTTGGGGAGTCAGCTGGTGAATGCGTGACGAGAGCGTTACGAAAAGCGAGGCGAACGGTAGTTGAGAGGGAGATATAAGTTAGTGAAGATAGAAAGCGAGAGAGAGAGTATTTTACTGTAGGGACAAGAGAGAGGTGCGAGCACACATTTTCTTTCTCTCTTTCTCTCATAGCCAGTTACGTTTCGTATATCTAAGACACAGTGCAGGCCTATTGTCTGTATCACACTGTAGGAGCAAGAGAGAGCAGCGCGGGCGTACATTTTCTTTCTCTATTCCTATCATGTAGATGGAGCTAAAGAAGTTTTACTTCAGTCGTGTGGTCTATAGCACACTCGTTTTTTTCTATCGAGGGAAGTTCATTAGATTACCATTTCACCTCTACAAATGTATATAAGATATAATCTTAAAAAATAACATACATTTTTTAAAGAACTTAAAAACTGAAAGTTTTCAAGAGAAATATGTTATAAATCGTTAGACATTTGGATGCATAAAAGTAACTAACCATCACACCGTCACCTTCCAGGGGACAGATAAGGTGGACAGCCAAACAATTCTGTCTTTCCACGCACTCCTTGGTTCATTCACATTCATTCACGTCCATACGTTCATATATCGTCTATACATAGATAAATTTATTAAATTATTGTGTTATGGTTTTGCCTCGATAATTGACTTTAAAGACAAGATAATTGTAAGTATAAGAATAAATAAATAAATATGAGAGACTATTATATAAATTCCCGCAAGCTCTATCAGCCATTTTATTTATAATATTTCTGTAAGTACATAGTTAATAGTTAGGTAGTTACCTAAGTACCTATCTATCTACCTACTTGATAATGAATTAATTAAACATGTATTTAGTATACGGTCTACCTCCAGCATGTTCTACCCTTGTGCCGGATTTAGCAGAATAACAACGGAATAAAATTATGTTTTCCTGCAAATCCAACAAAAAGTTTTGAATAATAGCTACTTTCTACCAAAAATAGTTAACACTTTGCACTCGCAACGTTTGTTTACAGGTGTTTATTACGTATGAATAGTCCTCAGCATTTACTAGTTTTTAAACTAAATTTCTATCGTAAATAAGTTTTAAAAATGTTGAACAAGTCTCAACCGCAAATTAGTTTGAATTAAATAAAATTTCTCGCAGCATTTCAAAGTTGAATTAAAATATTTTGTAGCATAAAAACATGGTATTAATGGCTTCAAACTGAATATAACAGCGTTTATATAACATTACTTTGGGTTTGATACAAAATGATGTTGATCTTAACCCGGACAGATGTCAGACAAACATATTTTCTGAATAAATAAAGCACATTTAGTACTAAGTTAATCCGACATTTTTTATCTGTTTCGACATTGATTTAAACCTCGCGGCTTTTGCCAAGTGTTGATCGCCTGCTTCCCCTGATTAGTGGACCAATCTTTCTTTATTTAAACATCTAATCATTGCGTGTTAAGTGACAATAATATTATGTTTAAAATAATTAATTTATCTTGTGTTGTTACCTACCTACATGTTTTAGTAGGTAATAACAATTAGCTGAAACGATGCATATTGCTTGCTCATTGGTCAAATATGTGCTGTTCTACACTTAGCTAAATTAATAGAGAAATATAGGTTACCGAGACGACTCAGGCCAGTAGACATACTTTAGCGGGGTGTTCATACAGCTATTTAATATCTATTAGGAAATGCAATCCCCGTCTCGCGGGATCTCGATCTCGAGACATTTATCGGGATCAATCCCGAAGCATAATATGACGAGATCCCGTTCGAGATTGACGTGATTGGGCGGCAGTAGTCAGCGAGACTACACACGTCCACTCGGGGGGCGAGTGATGCGCTGACTGACTGACGGTCGGGCGGGAGTGTCGAACAAAGAAAACTATCCCGACTATTTACGAATATTATAAAACGGATAATATAAAACTGTGTCGAGTGAGTGAGAGATAATTGCGTGCGTGCAGGCAGCAATTTGTTTGTTTTAGTTATGCAGTTATGGTCATTACTTTTTTTTAAATCGTACAATCGTATCTCCGAGCGTCGCATAAATGCAACTGCAGCGCTGTTATATTTGAAAAATCCGAATAATTATCAAAAGGACTTGGAGCTATGGGAAGGCAATAAAACTTTTCAGTTGCCTAGCAAATATCTCACACGGAAATAAATTAAAAATATAATCAAACGATCACATCGTTAACAACCAGACTCAACTTCTGGTACCGTGATTAATACCATAGTAGCAAACAGAGAAAACGAAGATGACTTGCCTTTTTTTATGACTAATACGTCACAAATTAATACATCACTTCAAGAGGAATTAGAAGAGACTCTGATAGTATCTAAAAGTCCTTTTTCGCGTGAATCCATGAGTTTAGATAAATTAGAGTCAGTCATAAAAAAATGGATCTATTTGAGTGTGAAGGAACAAGGGGGAGATTTTTGCAGTTTGCACATAAGGAACGTACCCATACTACGTGAGCCACTTTTTGCAATTTTTAACCCCCCACCCCCCCCCCCCCGGTGACTAAAAACCTAAGCCCCTCGCCGCTCAATGTGATCGAGCGTGGTATTTTGAAGATCCCCCCTCCCCCTGAACGGGTCACGTAGCATGGGTACATTCCCTAATTGCTTAGGCTGCTGCCAACCAGCGTTGAGTCGAAGAGGGCATTTTCAGCAGTTGGGTACATTGTAACGGATATTAGATGCTGTTCAGACGCAGACACTCGTAGCGCCCTAAATACACTTTGTTTTTTAAGAAGTTTAAGCTTTATTTTTTCTTTTGATTATTTTAATTAAAAAAAAAAAACTGTTAATTATTTAGAAACTAATATTAAAGAATAAAGGTTTTTTGTTTTCTTTCAAATGATATTTTCTTTTAATTAACGAGATCCCGAAAATTCCAAGATCTCGCGAGATTGTAATTTCTAATCTTGCGAGATCTCGAATTTGCGATCTCGATTCGAGATTGCATTCCCAAATATTTATACACGTATATTTTGAATTGCTATCCTTTTCATAAGCGGTGCTACATTTTTAAATACATCTATTTGAATTTCGATTTTGTTTTCATGAACATATTAATGCAAGCAAATCTTGGAAGTGGAAATTAACCCACTTCCTGACATCCGATCGAGATGAAAATCGGCAGAAAGACTCATTACACGCATTCTCTGAAATTGGATAAAATCACGGCGAAACTAGGCTGTGCATTTTCAAAACTCGAAACCGTTTAACTATAACAAAATAAAATTAGATTCATTACTAAAAAAAAAATTGGTATGAATATAACATGTCTTGTGTATTTTTAGAGTGGGTAGGTATATGTGGGTAAGGTACATACAATTTTGCATTTTTGATTTATCGGCTAGTAGATGCAATCTGTTATATCCTATCCTATTAATATTATAACGGCGAAAGTTTGTAAGGATGTATGGATCTTTGTTACTCTTTCACGCAAAAAATACTGAATGGACTTTAAAATTTTTTTCATTCATAGAAAGCCACATTATTTGCGAGTAATGTAGGCTGTATATATAATCAATGTAATATGAAATTATGATATGAACTAAATTTGTCATTTTGACTGGCCTAAAACAGGATCCATTCCTAGTTGGCTAGTCAAAGTTTCCATATATGTTTCATTGTATAATTTTATGTGAAATAAATATTATTATTATTATTATTATTATTATATATTGGTAAGCTCTGGCGTTATGAAATTATTATTATAAAGGCGAAAGCTTATATGGATGTATAATGTTTGTTACGTTTATTGTCCAGATGAAAAGCAAAGCGTTGGTTGGCAACTATAAGTAATTATTTGACGTGCGCTGTCATTTTGTTATTTGTTAAGGTTACTACGGAGATCCTTTTGATAGTTAAAATTATACTAATCTATACTAATATTATAAATGCGAAACTGCGTGTGTTTGATTGTTACGCTTTAATAGGTGGCACGCGAGCTGTTTGAAAAATGAATGCAACGGGTATGGTAAGGGGTTGGTGATGGGAGTGGGAGTTGGTAGGGAGGGTGGAAAGGGGAGGGGGGAGTGGAGTGGGGATAGGGAAGGTGGAGGAGGCGGAGTGGGAACCCCCCTGATACTATGCGAGCGTAGCAAGGGGCAAAAGTCAGTGTATAATAATAACGCCAGAGAGTATCTAATATGTTATTTTTTTTTATTAGGCGCAGCCTTCAATGTTAAATGAGATACGAGTATTTTGAAATATGATATCTATAGAACTTTTTTTTGCCTTTATTTCCACACCACGCACCGTGACAAAGTAGGTAACTACTACAACAACGTCCCTACTTATCTCCTTTCCGTCTTCCGTAAAAAAAATTGCAAATTTTGGAAGTGAAAATTAGCCCACTTCCCGACATCCGATCGAGCTGAAACTCGGAAGATAGACTTGTCGTTAATGACAATGCATTCTCTCGCACGCATTTAGCTGAAATTGCCCACTAGCCGGAAAATTTTTTCAGAATGTTATGAAAATAAAAAATAAATGCATTGCCGAAAAAGTTTTGTTTTCACGTGTTCATTTTTTAGTTTAATCAAATTGGATAAATCACATCGCGAATAAGTAACTCAATGCTCGCCACCTCCACACATTAGTCATAACAATATGACTAATTGGAAATCTAGTAAAGATCACATACTAATACAATTAGATAATAAGAATTAACATAAAGCAAATATAATGTACAAAAGCTATAATGTGGGTATGTGGATACAATTATATGTGAGTGTTACAAACAATAAAATAAATGTATGATGTACTATTTAGTTTTCAAATAATAAAAGAGAAGGTTTTCATAAAAAGGAAAAAAAAAATAACAGAGTGTGCAATTCACATGAGGTGGAAGAGAAACCTTCAGAAACCTAAAAAAGACAAGAGTGGAAAGGCTACGAAGCACCATAAAGTTCTCTTCCCATCACCACTTACCCCAGAAGATAGTTGGAAGCTTGAATGGCAATTGGCCAAAAGTGCCCATCTCGTACAAGATCCCACTGAGAGACAGCCTGGGTTCTCATTGCCTCGCAAACTCTGATCCGCCCATCAATAGGATAAGGTGCTCCCATAGCAGTTGTGCCCGAATGATATATAGATGGGGCCTCAAAGAGTCGGCGATGTGTGAATGCAGTGCAGATCACCGAACATGTGGTCAACGAATGCCCGACCCATTCATTCCCCGGCGGGATTGATGAGGTCCACAGAGCAACGCCTGAGGCCCTAGACTGGCTCGCAGACAGATGTCTTCCTCTGATCACCTACCATACGAAAGAAGAAGAAGAATAACCGCAAAGAGGAGACCGATAGGCTAAGAAGCACCGCACAAAGAGAAAAGCGATGATACTATCTCATTTTCTCTCAGGCTAAATCTTATAGATGTATGGGTTTGTCTCTTTTTAGTGTGTTTTTCGTTTCATCGATTTTAAAATCATAACGGTGCTAAAGAAGTTTTCACTCAATAAAATAATAATAAAAGTTAATTATGACGGTTAAAAGTCTGTTTGGAGTTATTAGGTTTAATGTTTACCAGCTATATCAAACAAATAATTGTCCACCAACCATTACGTCATATGTTAATAATATATTTACCTCCTGGTAACTTAACACTAAATATTAGTTACACCTACATTTTACAGTAGTTAAAACTCCAGCCCATGTAGTGAGTTCAGGTTTCAATTGCCAAGTGTGAAACAACATTTAGATTCACATTAACTATTATTAAGATAAGTTATTAGTCATTATACCTATTCCTTTTAAAGCGAATTTATTATATTATGCATTCACATATTCTACTTCGACGTTATCTTGTTTTATTTATTATTCAAGATGTCCAAACTAAAATATAATATTGAGTATAAAGGCAACAATAGGTTTTGAAGTAAACCTTCTTTACGCACGCTTGACTTGGGGAGTAAGCTGGTGAATGCGTGACGAGGGCGTTACGAAAGGTGTGTGTGTGTGAAGAGTATGAAGTTGAGAGGGAGATATAAGTTAGTGAAGTTTTACTTCAGTCGTGTGGTCTAAAGCACACACGTTTTTTTCTATCTGCAATCTTGAGGATAGTTTTTTTTTAAATCTTACAACATTACATCCATTATGAGATTTGACTATGATTATGTAAATTTACATTATAAAAGGGGTATTTCACCGTCCTCCTTATAGATTATCCATACGATAACGAATATTTTCAATTAATTAAAAACGAGACGCGAAAAAAGTTAGACTGGGTTCGAAGTTCGAATCCCACTTGCGACATTCTGTGTGTTGTTCTCTTTCATATTTTCTTTCAGATTATTGGTATTATCTTTTTCTTCAATAATTAAAAACGATTTATTTATTTAAAAAGTCCGAGTTCACTATTCGATACTTGAACCTTTGAATAGTGACTATACATACACCTGTTGCAAGTATTTCTTTGTTTATTTATTAATTCGTTATCGTACGGATAAGCTATCAGGAGAATGGGGATATACCCTAAGAGTAGGGAACTTTACCATATTTCTATTTCTGTGTCATTACAGGTATTTTAATGTTAATATGTTTTAATAGGTTATTTCTAATGTTAATATGTTTTTTTTTAACTCGAGGAAAGCCGGATAATGTAAAAGGTAATACTTATATAATAATTAGTAATACAAATAATACGGATTAGGTTTCAAGGATTCCCCACATTTTTGAGTACGAGAGCAATTTTTTTCCTTAATTTTCATGGAGATCGACTTCTAACAAGAATCTTGTTAATAGTTTTTGCCTGTTTTTAGCTTCACAACCGTTTCACAGACAAGTGACTATGATTGTGTTAATAGATTCTTACTTTTCTGTGAACCATTTGTCCCACCACCAGTGAATTAAAAATTATTTTAAAAAATCACGGGATCAACCAAATATGGCCTAGCGATCGACCGGTTGAGAACCGTTGTATTAGGTAATTGCAAAAAATCTCTCAATGGGTTCCTCCACTATCATCTCAATACAATAATATTATTATAATACAAATAAACAAAGAATAATTTAATAGTAGCATTACGCAACGCTAATCAGTAGACAGTTCATAAAATAATAACATGGATATAATAATTAATTATTATTCAAAATGGTTAGATGAAAGCTCATAAACGCAATTAATTAAAAACTTAAAATTGCCAAATAATAGGTAATCAATATATATATTCTAAAAGAAATTATGCAAAAGTTTCAATCCCGCTACTACTCAGAAACGAGTCCCGGTACGATCAAGGGAGTTATATGGTGTGGTAGTCCTCTAACCCCCATCCATGAAGAAGGTTGCCGATTTTACCTAAAAGGCGTACTTTTGAAGATATAAGGGCTGGAAGTTTCGTCCTCTAGATATTTCTAGAACAGTCCAGAACATTCAAGAGCATTCCACAACGTTCCAGAAAATCCTGGAACATTCTAGAACACTCTCATTTTTGTATGGGTGGGGGGCTACCCATTGGTAGAATATATAAAGCAAGATCCGTCGTGGATTCGAACGTCAGTTTAATCTCATGACAACTCCCTGAGCGAAGCAGGGTACCCCAGGTAGTTAGGCGCTAAACGTATTTGGGCGAACATGGAAACGTTTTTCGTTCGATGGTTTTTCATTTTCCATGATCGCTTTGCATTCCGGGTCTTAGAAGTGAGGAGATTAGACTTCTGGCTGCAGTGGATCAGAGATGCAGATCTTCGAATGAGCTTATACTTCGCCGAGCACGCGCAGCACTCGGAGCACAGAACACCCACGTCCGCGTGTAATGCGGCTATTAGCGTAAACGTCACGCCGCGTGTATCCCCATACATCACTGACACCCGCAAATACCTCTCACACCTATACCCGCACTGACACATTACAACGCCAATGCATAAATTCGGGGATTTAATTAAGAATTAAGAAATTAAAGAACTTAAAATTAAAGAAATAATCAATCAGTGTTGTAAATTTATTTTCATTAATTTTAAAACTTGGTATCTAATAGGTACTTATTGGAAATATCGTCTAAAAGTATTCAAAACATACAAATGTGGATTAGGAGTGCGAGGTAACGATTTTTTTTACGTGAGCTCCACACAGGAGGCCCTGAGGAAAATAATTTCCCTCAGGGCTTATGTCATCTTTAGGGATGCTGTGTGGAGGGTTATTTAGGGAAATGAAGGAGAGGAGAGTTCTGGGAAGGAAAAGGGTTTAAGGGGTGGGTAGGAATCTGGGGTTCAGTGTGTTCTATGGTCATCCGCCTCCAATACCTAGACAAATCTCACCCCGTGAAAAATCACCAAACGGAGCGAACCACTTGGGGTGACCTATGGCAGAGGTGTTGGTTATCCGATATAGATTCCCGGGGCGGCGGTACCCATTCCCGCCTCCCAAATTGAATTAATTTATATGTGCTTGTATTTTTGCTAGATCTGAAAACAAAAGATTGTCAAAGTACGAAAAATCATCGGTGCAACTAAGACAGACGTGACGTTAGGAAAATAATTTTTATGGGCGGTGAGTTTACTCCACGAGAGAGTATCTCCACGAAAAAAATGTCGGTCTCCATCGCCGAAAATGAGCTAGCATGGCACGGTTGGATAGTTCCTATTTCCTATCCGCATTGGAATAAATACATATCGACGCTGGAAAGGAAAAATGGCTAAAGCGTCATACATATATTTAAAAATGCATATATAAATGGTTTCCTCGATGCGTGATTTTTAACAAATACTATCACTGAGCAATTCATTGATGTTTATAATAACAACCAAATGGAAATACCCAATGTCAGTTTTGTGCTCTTGGTAGGTATTTTATTCTTGTCGGCAGATTCAAGCTTTGACGTTTACTAATTGTTTTTTTTTAATGTACATAGGTGTAATTGTGAGATTAGCGCCACTGCGAAAATTAAAACAATTATACCCTACGACGTTTCTGTGCTCCTGATATTTTATTCATGTTTAGACGTTTATTTTATTTATAAAATAGTGCAAATCCAGATTCACGGAAACTCTAAATTCTCTAAAATCAGATCCGATTTTTAAAACGGCAATTAAAATAAATTTCTGTTGAAAATACAATAGTGGGTGATTTATCGCTTTTCTGATTTTGTTGCACCAAACACTTCAATTTTGAAAAATGACACTTAAATTCGAAGCAAAATCAAGTTCTGGAGTTGCTATTAATATACATATTAATTATTACAAGCAATAATTGTCAGCCTGAAACACCTAGCGAGGGATTTAACACTAACAATGTCTTTCTTGCAAAAATAAAGTTGGTTGTTTTCAGGTGGGAAAAAATATAACAAGCAGTAATTGTTGAATGAAACACTAGTATATATTGAATTATTTGGCGGGTATTTGATAAGCCCCCATAGCTCAGTGGTCAGAGCATTCGACCGGCAATCGGAAGGACACGGGTTCAAGTCCCGTTGGCGGCAAGTATCTTTTCCCGGAAGATTTTTCAATGTAAATGAGTGTTTCAGGCTGACAATTATTGCTTGTAATAATTGTTACCCTTTGTGCTATGCATAAAAATCTTGTCTAAACGTTAGTTTATAAATTAAAAAATAATAATACATATTAATATTAAAATATTTTTCAGGATTAAATAACATGTTTTCACAATAATGTCCTCTGCGTGCGAACTCTATCTAAATTTCCTTAAATGGACAATATACAGAGTTAATTTCAAGCGACCTCCCAGGTAAGTATGGTCCTGTTTTCATTAAATTTTAGGCAGCATCGCGTTCATTGGTCAAAATATTGTACACATATTTTCGTATCGGTGATCAATGAACCGATGTATGCAATTTTTAGCCATAAGTTGTTTATAATTGTTTGCCTAGCTTGTAGTTTTTTAGATTTTAGAAATGTATTATAAGTTTGTACAGCGCCCCTGAGGTGAATTTTCACAAAAACGGCGCTATATAAATCATCCAAATATTATTATTATTATAAAACCCAAAATAAAGTTGGTCGGTTTTTTATTCATATTTTTTTTTTCGCGAATTTGGTAGGTAGGTACGCATGAACCGAGTTCCCGGCAAAGTATTAACATCAGAAGCGTTAAGGTTGATAAATCGTAAATTAAAATAGTCTTTGATAATCGCTATATTATTTATCCTGAAGATAGACGTGCATTGATTAGTTGGATGTAAAGCGAAAAAGGGAATCGTGCACATAAAAGGCATTATAGCTAGAAATGAATTTGGTTATACCTATTTATCTGATGAAGGATGCGCAGAGTGCGGGATGTACGAGTAGAGGAGAGGGGTTGAGGTGGGGGCCATTAGCGCTGACAGCCCGCCCCGCCGAGAGGTGCGGTAACAGATAGTTTCCTGCACCACTTGACTTCAACAGTACCGTCGGGAATACGGCCTGCAGCATTATGGACTGGAGCATCTGTCACTGGGATTTTAGCGTTCGCCGTTAGGACACCAAATTATTGTCAATGCAACATACTAAACTTAACACATATAATACCGTCATTTCATTATTTATACTGGGTTTTTACAGATTGTTCTCATACAGAGAACAACCCGGTTATAAAAACCCAGTTACTTATACAAATTAGACAAATAGGTAAAAATTCATATAAAATCAATCAGCCAAATTATACAATGGTTAAATTTTAAAACAGTTAAAATAAAAATTAGATAAAGTAAAACAAAAAACAGTTAGAAATAGAAAATTATAAAAAACACAATGCTTACTCAAATGACAATTAAAGAGAGGCAAGATAGAGGACATAATTAAAGACATCACAAATGATAAATTTGCACACATCTTTTAGCAATCGCAGAGCATTCTTTTTGAATCCATATTAATTATCGGCAAAATCATCTACTTCAGCACACTCTATCTTATTATATAGTCGACACATATGGGTCAGAGGGCTAAAATAGGCGATATTATTTTTAAAGTGTTCAGGTGAAACATTTTATGGCGCCTTAAACAATGGGAATTGGGAACATTTATATCAACATTGGTAAGACACAATGAAGTTCAAGATGGCCGTGATTTATTTGGTGTAATTATATTTGATCAGTCAATTGAATTGTCTTCTGATTTTAAGTGTATTAATTTTGAAGTATTCAAGTTTCATGTCGTATGATCTAAGATGTTCTTGTACTCCACATTTAAAAGATAACAGTCTTAGCATTTTTTAAACTGATTCTACAATGTTTTCATATTTGCAGTAATGTGGATTCCAAATAGTGCTTCATTACAAACAGGTGGCTACTTACGAAGAATGTGAAGAGTCGGAATAATAGAAGAGCATGTATGAGACGATGTATGAATGTGAACGAGGCAAGGAGTGTGTGCCAAGATCGAGTTGTTTGGCGGTCCGTCCTCTCTGCCTACCCCTGCGGCGTGATGGTTAGTTAGTTAGTTAGTTACTTACGAAGAAATAAGAAACGTCACGTCAATATTAAAATTAATTAAGAGTGCTCTTAAGAGTCACGAGGTCACGAATTCAAAACCCGGCGATTAAAACGTAGTACTATTTGCTATTCCTGAGTGGAAAATATTCTCAGAATAGCTTAGTGAGAGACCACTATTCAGGATCAAAACGTCACGCGTTACTTACGCTTTGTGTAGGTACTACCCACATTGCTTGTATTTTTTTATAAATGATGTAGTAAGCAATGGCCTGAGAGATCGAGGGGCAAGGCTCTTGACTAGCAATCCGAATGCTTGCGATTTATGTACATACATGGATATATAGAATAAATGTTTGAACCTGATGTGTCCCAATTGAGTGTACTCCATAATTACATTTACTACACACTACATTTACTTCCATACATAAAATTAACACACTGATGATGTCTAAGGAATTGTAAAGAAAAATAAATTAAAAAATAAATGCAAAATAAATTAGATTCTCATCAAGGAAAAATAATGTCTAAGGAACTGTAAAGAAAATTAATTAAAAAATAAATGCAAATTAAATTAGACTACCATCAAGTAAAAATGATGTTTAAGGAACTGTAAAGAAAAATAAATTGAAAAATAAATCCAAAATAAATTAGATGACGTCAAGGAAAAATGATATCTAAAGAACTGTAAAGAAAAATAAATTAAAAAATAAAGGCAAAATAAATTGTATTACCATCAAGGAAACATGACGTCTAAGGAATTGAAAGGAAAAATAAATTAAATTACCATCACAGAAAAAATTAAGCATACGGAAATCAACTACTGTTCCGAAAGAAATCACAGGAATTGAAAACATGTTTAATTTAAAAAAAAAAAAAAAAAACATGTCTGCACAGTCCTCATCGTTAAGTTTGTAGGAGTTATTATTGATCTTCTCAAGTCAACACGATGATGTGAGCTGACATAAGATTAATAAATACAAAAAACATGTATCTGAATAGGGACGTGCTTCCGACCCTTCTACTTTCACTTTTACTTCAAACTACTGAAAAATTCCCGTCGCCGTCTCACTGGCAAGTGACTAACCCCGCTGTTCTTCTATTTACGGTTTTTATAATGCAAAAATCAGAAGGTAAAGTCGTGTGCCTACAAGGTAAGCCAAGTGGCCATCCCTCAATTACTCATATAATGACTAAATAGCCCTCTAGAAACGAATATAATTATAACAGCATTCTCGAGAGTGGAATATGGGGATCCGAAGAAGCCCTAATACTCGAAGAAAAGGTGCAAAAAAAGTTTATGCGATGCCTTTACATGCGAGAGTTTGGGTACTTCCCACTTTTGTATCCGGAATGTCAGGACAGGACCAGGTCGTCTAGACCAGCGGTCGGCAATTATGTAGTTTTGGTGGCGGGCCATATGAACATGTAAACTTTTTTGCGAGTGTGCTCAATCAGTGCGCTTGTGATTGCCCGTCTTATCGCCAGTCGTCATCGTGCTTTGTGAGTGCCTAGCAGAAAGCAGCATATCTGAAGAATATTTTTCTTCAACCCTCCTCCTCTCTGCATAAAAAAGGTAAGACTGCAAACATTGAAATAGCGGCGCAGGCGAAAAAAAATCTCACGACCGACCGTTTGGAAGCGTGGTAGTTATTGGTTCCCACTTGGGCGTTGTTAGTTCGATCCTCTACTGGTTAGTCCTCCATCAATGCAGAAGCCACGTTTTTCACTTGTAATGATGGAAAAGGCTGGGTTTTCAGCTTTCTGAGATTATTTGTTTATATAGTATACGCGTATGTATAAATACGATGGCACCTATGGAAAAGTTAGTAGCGTTGTACACGTATATAGTTGTGAATCCCACTCTGGCGTTGCTCATTCATAAAAATTAGATTTATATTTTCTTCACAAGAACTATATATGCAAAAATATATATATGATTGTGGGAAGGAATAATTTCGGAGACACTGCGGGCCGAAGGAAGCACTTCGCGG
Source organism: Limnephilus rhombicus (assembly GCA_929108145.2). Lineage (NCBI taxonomy): Eukaryota > Metazoa > Arthropoda > Insecta > Trichoptera > Limnephilidae > Limnephilus > Limnephilus rhombicus. Next base: position 19,968,372 of record OV815275.1, read on the forward strand.
GCCGTCAAATGCCGATGGCTGGTCTAGACGTTAGGAGAGAAATTGCGATGGTGTTAGTAGCACGTAAACTCTAAATCGGCAGATTTTCTAACCTGATGTTCTACAATGGATTTCGCTTTACGTCCCCGATTACTTCACCAGAGCCAACAGCTGACAACCAGGATTTTTATTTTTCCAAAGGCAGGATCAACCTACAAATGATCATGCCTTTGGGGATAGTGACTACACTATTTCTTCCGAGATACACATTTTTTATTATTATAATGACTAAGATCGCAATATTTTTTTAATACCATACTGCATCGCTTCTGATAAAATTAATGTACTTAAGAAATTAAATGTATGTATCTTTTTAACTGTAAATTTTGAAACGTAATCGGAAATATAAATATATTTTTTAATTGTCCAATATTCCTTCTGAAAGGTGCCAGTGATTCTATTGCAGCCCAAAGGGTATTATTTCGGCGCAACGAGCGACGCGCGACGTTTCGATTCAAACTGATTGTTCATAACCACAATTTTACACCCTTAGGATTTTCTATAAATTGAAACTAGGGTCTCATAAAAATACATAAGTAGATTCTGTTATTGCGCGTTGCTATGTACTTCAGCAACTTTGTATTTCATACATTCTTATTCCCTTGGCCAATGTCATCCAATAATAACAGATAACTACTTGTTTACGAATAGATATTACTTATAATTAGCTTGTTTTCGATATGTCCAATGATATGCGCGATCGGTTGCTCTCGGATCGGCCGATAGCAATTCGGCTAAGAGCCCATATTGCGTTGGGTCAAAGGGATACGAATATAAATATTATCAAATATAATTACTTACTTCTTTTTCAAAACTAATAATGTTTAATATGTTTGCTTAAGTGATGAGACAACCCTTAAGCGTTACATAATTTTATAACCTTTGTAAATCTTAGCTGGAAATAAGAAATCGCGTTGGCAATGATTGAGAGGGAAAAACCAGACAAAACCGGAAATATGTTATTTTTTAATCAAATTTTAGACGTGTTGCCTCTTTTCCACAAAAAATGATAAATTGATTTCGAAAAACTATTATTTTATCTAGTAAAGCTGTGTTCTAAATTTTGAGAAAATATGTTACAATAAGGTTTTACCGTAGGTCATTGGCAGATTTGTTAAATTTTCAAACAAAATTTTGTATTATGCAACATATATTTTCAAATCATATAATCTACAACAAAGCAATAAACTATTTGGGAAAGCCACTTTTCAGAATTTGTATTTTAGTTCAAATAAAATCATTAAAAAATGTTTTGTCTCAAAAATACTTCACTTTGTCTATTTATTTACGGTCTTACAAACTAATATATGTTAAAAAAATACATTCTTATTTTGCTTAGACATTATTGACAAAATGTAAATACTTATGATAAAAAATAATAACAAAAAGTACATAATTTAAAAAGTTTTATCATCATGTGTTTGTGCATTTTTTATTGTAGGTATTTATCGAAGCAAATTTTGAATGAAATAAAATCGATATTAAGTTATTATGTCAAAATGCTGGTATGGAGAATTAATCTTTCTCATCGGAAAAGCCCTGTATAGTTGCAAGGGTACGATTGCAAGATCATCGTTCGACGAGCATTTAAATTTTTTTATAAAAACTGCTAAAAAGTGTAGCTAGCTTCAGCAACTTGGAGAAGTTTCAACCTAAAAATGCATTACTTGCGCATTTATCTCAGGTGGTAGACATTTACTTTCAGTATGGTCCCATTGAAAGACCACCATTTAAAATCTAAATGTTGTTTGTATTTGTTTTAGACGTGATTGGTGACCAGATCCGAATAGTTAGGTACCTAATTGGTTCTGTGTTTTTTGGTGCTATTATAGATTGGTATTTTATACCGCTGCCACATGTAATACGGACGTAGTTCTTAATGTAATACCTAATGGATGCAGTTGCCGCGGCGGGGTCACCGCGCATTTTTCCCTCCGAAGCAGATAATGCGCCCCGGGGCACAAGTCAGATCATATCGGAGCGAGATAAAGCTGTGATCTCAATAACAGGAAAGACAACTCCACGAAAACATCTCGCAGCTAGATTCTTCCTTCAATGCACCATTCGCGCCAATTATCGTTCATTTTACTACCAATAGATATCTCACACGACTAATGAATTAATTTAATAGTTTCCATAATATTCCACAGATAACGCTTTCGGACCCCGCGCTATATTTAGCGGTGACACCGAGACCGTGAAGATGTTACAAGTATGTCAGTGATATAACGCCGAAAACCTTCAACCCAAAAAAGGATTCCGAGAATCGCTCTACCGTTCTAACTTCTCTTTCGGTATAGTACGCAAGACCCAGTAGTACCCGCTTAAAAATATGAAGAAGGAGAGATATGTAAATATGAATGTTAGAGGGAGCGCGCTAATATAAAAAACCTTAATATTTAAGTGAAAATTGTGTAAAATGTTTAATAAAACTAAGACTCGTTTAAAATAGAGCAAAAATCTCGTAAGAATGTCTAAAATAGCTGAATTTTTTCATACATATAACTCGTAAAAATAAGTGAAAAAAATGTTTTTATAATGATTTTCGGAACATACTTTGCGATTTTTTTATGTCGAGGGAATTTCTAATTGACGTTTCGGCGTGGGGAATGTGTAGATATTATCTTCAAGAATAACATATATTTTTTTAAGAGCTTTAAAACTTAAAGTCTTTAAGGAAAATATGTTATAAATTGGAAGAAATGCGGGAAACCGGGCCCATGAACTTGATAGCTCCGTTCTTGCGCAGGTAAAGTCACTTTAATAACTTTACAATGACCGTAAGCGAAAGATGCGGAAAAACATAAGTGTGACAGTGAAAGGCGTGGGCGGGGACACACGCCGCTTTTTTGACCTTTAACTGCTCGTATTATCGGCGTCAGGTCGGCATTAAAGTTTGGCGCTTACTATAACAGGCATCATGTGTGAGAAAGAGCGAAGGAACAACTGAGCTCTCAGCGGTATCCCTAATATCTGTGACTAAATATTTGCAGGGTGATACGTAAGTGACGTGTAGTGGCTGCTGGTGTATTGCGTGGTCGTATATTTTTATTTCACCCGTTGCAATGCACCAAATCTCCCGTTTTTGTATTTTGTCTATTCGTGTATTCACTGCTGTCGTTTGCTTAGTTATGAAATTTTAGGTATGTGTTCAAAGAAATTGATTTGACAACAATCTAGGTATTCCTAGATTATGCTTAGATTACGGCTACCTGCTTTATTCATTTATTAAAATTATCGAATTACTTGCGATTTAATGTATTAATTTAAAATGATTAATTCGATATTAAATACCCCTGAGTTGCTGTATTTAATTTCGTTCCATATTTCTGACAGGACAGTTACAAGACAGTACCTATCTAAGTATTATTGTAATAATTCTTCTTCAACGTCGCAATATTATACGTCTTTGAGACGAATCCAAAATTTGGGAAACATATACACCAATGTTGGAGATGTATTTAGTTCAACAGTATTGCATATAAGTTGGCTTTAATACGTCATCGAATAGTGCTGATCTACACAGTGAAATTTAATGTTTTGGATGCGCAAAAAAACGTTGGTCGATGGCTGATAAAATTTGAAAAAAAAATCTGTATTTCTTTTTCGTTTTGTATAAAATATACAACTTTCTAAGTAAAGGTCTATTTAACGGGAGTAAAAAGATACATGAATAAAATTATACACTTGTTGAACTTGGGCAAATTTCCACGATAATATAACTACAAAGTAAAATGAAAAGTATTTATTATATGTAGGTACTGGTATATATATTATATTTCTACGTTATGCAAATTTTTGAGTTGTATTATTTTTGTAAAAGTCCTGCGGGCGTTGTTCACGCATTATATATGGGATTGGTTAGGCATGCTTTCGCAGAGTGGGTAGCAAATGTCAAAATCCCACATACTTAATTTTCCAATCCTTAAAATGTCACCACGCACAATGTAATTGTTGCAAGAAAAATACTTTACTTTGAAGAGGTGTGCTCATGGGAGTGCCAATTAATATCTTAGACAGGGCGCATTATCATAACAGCTGTGTAAAAGAAATATTACGATTTCAAAATTAAATTTAAGATTGCGAAGTATATGCCAAAACCTGGACACCAGTGAAGCTCCATCTACAACGGTGAGTCCTTTTTTCCGATCTGGGCTTATCTTATTTTCCAGAAGCCCAGATCTGAACCACCGACTTTTATAAACTACGCTTTATTTCAACTATTTTTTTCTGAAGTATTCGTTAACCTAAAGTAATCCTACCTACTTAATATATATGAATTTTCACATTTTTGTAAAAACGTGGCTATACAAATTGAGTACCGGCATTAAACAAAACACTAAGAAATTTGTATAAATGCCGTAAGAGACATCGCCAATTACCTAAATAACTACTTAAATGTCACAATAATTATTTATCTGTACTTATATTTATTTATAAAAAAATGGATTTGTTTATTATTATTTATGTATCAGAAACGAATAAGTAGTGTGTGCTGGGTGGTTTTCTCTTCAAAAATACCGAAGTACCGCTAGATTTTAGACGCGTTTAATACTAAAATGGTTGACTGAAAAAAAATACTGAAAAGTTAACAAACTGCCAGGAAAATGTATAAAATGAAGGGATGGAATATGAAATATGAAATGATAAAGTCCTTAAAGCTAGAAAAGGCCACAAATTCGTTAGTAAGTATATTTTAATGTATTTCAATATTTTCGACACACAGTTATCGATACTATTGACGTGCAACACTGTATATTTTTGAAGTAACCTCCAGCGGTGGATTAGCTTTTATCATACATATCATGTGGATGTTGTAAAACATTTATTCCAAAACTATTCCAAAACATATCTCTATTTTTGCAAATCTATCAAATTGCTGTATCTTTGTATTTTTATGACTTGTGTGCATTTTTTATCTCGTTTTATTTTTTATCATTTCTTTATCAGTTTAAAAATCATCTGCCTTGAATTAATTGTACAACCAAACGGTGACCCGACAATTCGTCCTGCGACAATTCATCCGGCGACAGTTCATCCTGAGACAGTTCATCCGGCCGACAGTTCATCCTGCCGACAGTTCATCCTGCCGACAGTTCATCCCGCCGACAATTCATCCGGCGACAATTCGGCGATAATTTATGGATGGCCCCTAATGGGATGGGATGGGCACGATGGGATGGGGTAGGATGGTTTTCTCCTGCCGCCCCCCTGAAGGTCTGAAACGCCCCCAAGGGGGGGGGGTAATCGCCCACGCTGAGAACCTATGCTCTAAATCAGTGGTTCCCAAACTCTTTTGGCACACGAACACCTTTGTCCCATCCCATTACGCCCCCTCCGTTGTGGAAACCATCTCACACCAACCTGCCCTATCCCATCCCATTACGCCCCCCCCCCGCTGTGCAGTGGGCGGTGGGCAAAAAAAGGTCGAGAATCTAGCGCGGACCCCTTAGCGTTGTTCAGGGACCCCAACTGAATTTTAATTTTCCACGGACCCCCTGAGTGATCCTGGGGACCCCTGGGAGTCCGTACGGACTACTTTGGGAACCACTGCTCTAAATGAATTAGAGCCCTGGAGAGCAGTTAATTTTCTCAAAAAAGGACAAATATCAACCCGTAATTAACTAAGTATTTTTACTTTAATATATCTAGTTGTTGCACCATCTCTTGGACTGGCTAGTAGAAACTTTGTACCATTTTTATAAATGTTTGTTTTTCCTCACCCGGGACTGGCTCTTGGAGTGCTTTCAACATTTAATTTATTTTTTGTTTGACTGAGGATTGATCTTTCCTCCCCAGATACTGGAGTCAACACCGCTAACAACTAAGCTAAATCCTAATTGGATAATTCCGACATTTTTTTCGAATATTAACTGCTGTAATTTTTGAAGTGAAAATTCTATTGTCCCATTGTGACAGCCAGCCCATAAAGCTGCTTTGGAAACGCAGATTCGCATGACTGACTATGGGTTCTAACGCTTTTCTCTCTATAGGTCAGATCAACCTGCAGAGGTCCCGACTGGCCACGCTCGAGGCGTTGCGGGTCATGACTGACCAAAACATTGACATATTACTCATTCAGGAGCAATACACCCGGTTAGGTAGAACGCCAATAAGCTATCCGGGTGCGGTACTCGAAATTGGCACAGCACCGGGGGCGGGTGTTCTGGTCAACACTTCGTTGATCAGCCCCCTCCTTCTGGTGGGACTGTCAAACGAGTACCAAACCTGTGTCTCTCTAAATTTCGGAAACACTGAGATCATATTGATCTCAGTCTATTTTAAGTACGGGAACCCAGTGGGACCTCATATCTTGAGCCTGACGCGCGCACTAAACGCGCTTAAAGGACGTAACGTAGTTATAGGAGGAGACTTTAACGCTCGCTCACCATTGTGGTTTGATACTTCTAGTAACCGGACGGAACGCTCAGACGCCGTCGAAGACCTTATTGCGGCGCAAGGTCTATCTCTGATTAACGAGCCAGGGAACATTTCTACTTTCTCTAATACACATGGTGAGAGCAACATTGATCTTACTCTTTGCTCTGGATCAGTTGCGGCCAAGATATCTAAATGGAAGGTTCACGAATGCGCTATTGCCTCCGATCACAGGCTAATAACTTTCACGGTGGGTGTCAAAAAGACGGAAGCCCCAAGATCCTCCTGGAACTTCAAAACCACCAGGGCTGAGGAAATTTACGAAAATCTGGGTAGAGAGATGGCCTGATCTTAGAGTCGCTGACTAGCTGTAAAATCATGTAGGTACCAGGTGTATCTGCTCTTGAATCCACGGACATTCCCTTTACTTTATTACATCTACTGCTAGAATTTTATGTCTTATGCTTTATATCTGTTTATATATATATTTTTTTGTTATAATATCATCTCTATCTTAGGTACCTTTTTCTTATTCTATTGTATACATTTTGTTCCTTTTTCTTTTATTTTTCTGTGACTTACCTCTTTTTTGCTTATTTTATTTCTTTTCACATGGTTTATTTTAGATTTCACTAAGCTGAGCTACACGATGTTCTATCAAGATACCTGTTTATTGTTTTCATTATTTTTCATCAATTTTTTGTGATCTTCTTTTTTTTCCAGCTTCATATTCCAAGGAACACTATTGATTCAACTAACATACTCGACTTTGTTTTTTTTTTTTAAATTTTGTTTTGGTTTCTTTGTTCTCTTTTTGTTTTTAGTCTCACAATGCTACTTCGCTTCGTTCAGAAGGCTGAACTGAACTGCATCTATTTATTTTGTTATGTTTCTTTTTCCCCTTCTGGGGGTGCGTTAGACCTCGTCCTTGCATCAACAGGAGTCGGTCGACGATGGCACGGTGTCCTCTAAAATTAATTGCGCCACCCCCAGCAACATGTGCAGGCTTTAGGTTTGGGGGGGGCGACCTCGGCTCTCCTTCGCCTTGCCTCCGGCTACTCGACGCTGAATTCCTTAGGGTCGTCGGGTATTTCCCCCCAATCTCCCATTTACTTTTCTTTGAGGCATCACCGAGGAACCGGCTAAGGGGCGCGGATGCTGAGTGTGGTTCACGACTAGACCGAATGTCATGCGCATTCTTGCTGGGACTGCCAATCGATTGAAGAGGACTCCCAACCGTTTGCCATTCCCTTATTACTTATCTACTGTGTCTTCTTCCCAAACAGGTGCTTGTAGGATACGCTGGATACAATCACCCAGCGCTTGCCACCTCGTGAACTTTCACCAACCTGTCTCATTGTCTTGCCTATATTTTATCATACTAACACCTATTGTATCTGTATTTCCCGCTAAGCACTTGCATACTGCTTACTAACAACGTATGCAGGGACATTGGAGGTCTAGTTTCGTTATCAAATGTAGAGTCGTTTTCACCAAAAAAATTAGAGTCCTTGCAAGAGCCTTGAAGGGGTAACCATCTGTTACCTATACCAGGGCGGGTAAGTGGTGGGTCCTCCAATGTCCCATTGTGATTCACGATTCGGATGAAACGGAGATGACGCATACAGCACCTGCAAAGTACCAAACTCCTACCAAGGCTCCCATTGGTTGAGATATAAAACGGAAATGGCTTTGATTATGACCTCACTTTTCAAGGCTCCTTGGTTCATTGGTTGGGATTGTATTGGTAAAGTTTCGCTTCTACCGCGTGTTAACTGACATCAAATTTTCAACAAAATGCGTATGTTGGCACGTGTGTGTGCATGAATGCCTATAAAAGTTGATAGAATGCAGTGTCATCGAATGTCGGGAAGCGGGTTAAATTTCACTACCAAGATTCCATTTCATTCATTCATTCAAGAAAACAAAATTGAAATTCAAATAGATGTTTTTAAAAATGGGAAAAAATTAAAAGAAATGTGAGAAATAAATTGCAAAAACTGTATACAAAGTAATAGTAACTGTATTATATATCAATGTAATTATTCATCATATTAATGTAATTTGCAATCCTAAAAGTCTAAATTAATTAAAATCAATAATACAACATTTTCATTTGGGAGGCAGGTATTTGTACCGCCGCCCCGGGAAACTTTTATTGGATAAACAATACCTCTGCCATAGGTCACCCCAAGTGGTTCGCAACGTTTGGTTACTTTGCAGGGGTGCCCGGGTTCATGGGGTGAAGTTTGTGTGGGTCTTGGCGGCGGATGCGCAGGCCGGATCGGGAGAGAATAGTTGAGGGATTCCCTTTGACTTATCCAGCCGTACTCTCTCGGAACATCGCCCTGCACAGCAGTGGGAGGGACGGATTCATACGTCCGTCACTCCTGGACACACTGACCCCCAGATTCCTATCCATCCCTAATACACTTTTCCTTTCCAGAACTTCCTCTCTCCGCACAGCATCCTCAAAGATGACATAGGCCCTGGATACCTGCATATTTATATTTGATTTCGTTATCTTACAAACACGCGCAAATTGAAAAATATTAAAAAATATATATAATCATTGAAGAATATTATATTAATAAATCTTAACGAATCATGAAACAGAACGAAAAATGAAAAAGGAAAAAAAAACAGAGTGTGCAATTCATATATTCATATGTATAAAAGCAAACATATTAATGAACTATATTATATTATAAAATTAAATATGGGATAAACCCCTTTGACGACCTGCGTAGTCCAGTGGGTAAGACTCTTGACTTACAATCCGGAGGTCGCGGGTTCGAACCCGGCATGCGCAAATAAATTTTATTTGATTAATTTGTGTTATTTCACAATTAATTCATTTAAAATAATATATAGTATATTTGCGGCATGTTCCAGAGTGGAAGATACTATCAGTATCGCCCTGGTGTAAGACCACCATTCAGAATTGAAACGTTGCCTGAAAATGGCTTTAGCCGTGTTTAGTGACCAGATCTGAATAGCCAGGTACTTCCCAACCTTCCTCTTCCCCACCTCCTTCCCCTCCCCACAACCTTAAGCCTCACAACATACCCCAATTGGGGATGCCATAGTCTCACTGGCTCCAGACGGGAGCAGTTGAGATTCTTGTGCGGTATTCACTGTAAAAAAAAAAAAACCAAAAAAATTCGAGTGCAGTTAAAACGCGGTAGAAGCGAAACTTTATTAAAACAATCTCAACCAATACTTGAAAAGTGAGGTCATAATCAAAGCGACCAATGAGCGCAGTCCTAGTGTCATTTCCGTTTCATAGCTCAACCAATAGGATCCTTTAAAAGTGACATCATTATCAAAGCGGCCGATGAGCGCAGTTGATGCGTGGCAGGTGCAGGAATCGTTATTTCCGTTTCATCCGAAATCCAAATCACAGCGGTGCTATAGAAGTTTTACTTAAAAAAAATAGTATTGTCTTATGGCGGCCAGAGGAAAATTCTCCGTCTTTTGTGTACGGCGCGCCCTGCCACAGAGCGACGCGACGGCCTGGACCTGGATCTGTGGTGTTGCATAAATCAAAGCAGCGAATCCAAGCAAACTACCCTCTACGAACATCTGCAAGGTGCTGCATCTCTAAGAAAGGCAAACAGCCCCTTGCAAGCGTGGTTATACTGTACTCGGTACCAGGTCCATAGCTCGCTTGTGCAAAAACTCATGCAGTAGATCTGAAAAGTTGCTTCTTCACCTTGCGGTAGGCAATGCTGGCTCGCACGCTCAGTACTCTTTTTAGCGTTGCGTATCATTTTTAAACGACTTCAAAAAGGATATTTTTTTATTTTTATGTTTGTTACCTCAGAACTTTTGACTGGGTGAACCGATATTGATGATTCTTTTTTTTATTTGAAAGTTGGTGCTTCCCGTGTGGTCCCATTTTAATTTGGTCCAGTTCCGACAATGGCATCCATGAGAAAACCATATAAGTCTTAAATTTGCATTAAGTATATGCGCGAAAAATGGACGAATAACTCAATATCATGCCAACCGATTTCAATGATTCTTTTTTTATTGGAAGGATGTACTTCAAGGGTAATTTGCTGAAAGTTTGGTTAGGTTCTGATTATCGGATCCATGACAAATTAACAAAACTCGGCCGAATCTCTTAATTTGACGTTATGGTCAAATTATGTCTGTCTTATATGAGCAGCACGTTTAGTAGGTTTACCCATATTCAGACAAATTAGTTAGTGTACTTCATATTCACTAAAAATCAAAAAATAAACAAAAATTTTAACAAAACAAAAAAACGTCTTAAAAAAATGCACTAAAAAGTAAAAAAATAATTTCGTATTTTTCTACAACTTCATAATCAACTTACTTTTTCTATTCATCAATATGTAGGTACGATTGTTATTTTTGGAGTCGGTGTCAGCAAGTCGCTTGTGCGACACAAGCACATCTCACCTCTAACTATGTATGTAGTTACAAACCTACCTTGACTGACACCGACTCCAAAAGTAACAGTCGTATCTACATATTGATGATTAGAAAAAGTAAGTTGATTATGAAGTTGTAAAAGAATACGAAATTATTTTTTTACTTTTTAGTGCATTTTTTTAAGTCGTTTTTTTTTGTTAAAATTTTTGTTTTTATCATTTCGGTCATCAACTAATTCATATGTTTTTGGCTGCCTTACGCTTACACCCATAGATTTTGTTAATAATAATAATTCGTATAAAGTGCATTGCCATTACACTAAAACAAAAATCAATTATTTCACGTTTATTTTAAAATCTGTCAATGAATAATGACGCTTTAAAAACGTAAACCAATAATATATCTAAGGTTAAACCGCCCTAATAATAAATAAATTCAAGAATAATAAAAGGTGAAAGATAATAATTTATTAACACTCACGTGTTAACTTTATAAGTGTTGTCTTTAAAATGTTATTGTCATTAATATTTGAGAATCTAATATTATTTTATGTTGTGTATTTCGTTGTTTACGTTCGTATTATTGTATATCGGAAGACTTTGTCGCAAGTGCACGGGGATAAATTATGATGATAATTAATGAGGATAACAAATTCTAATGGGAGGCGGGATGGATTGCTCTGATGACGTCACCCTGGCGGCCATGTCCTCTTAACCCGGTGTCACTAAAGAGCAAAGCCAGGAGCCCTTAGCGGCCGGTCCGCGGTCACCGCGAGGTTCCGTGCCCAGGCCATTCCAGGCCGATTGCCTGGGTCATTTCACTTAATAACCACTTCAATGTGATGTGTTTAAGTTTGACTTAAAGTATATACATACCTACGTGGCATTACATACTAATTATTAATTTTGCATTTAGACTATCACACTTTTTAGAAGCGAAGTCAACTGTTCATACGTAGGTATAAGTTCCAGTACCAAATGTCGATGATGACGTAGTTCAGTAAGTTTCCATTATTAAAATATGTAAAAAAAAGAATTATCAAATAATATCAAGAATTGTACAAACTAATGAGAAAAGGAAATCAATTAATTATACTTTACTTTAAAATAACACTAATGCAAAACCATAATATTTATCAAGCCATAAAAACTACAATAATATCCCTTCTGAATCGCGCTGTATTATCAACCAATCAGAACAAATAAATAAAAAATAAACAATTAAATAAAACTGACGTAAAAATTATATATACCAATATATATTTCCTACAAAACATATTATAATATATAACTAATGTAATAATCGAGGCTTCCTTAACCAGGTACAAGAGCTCCCTGTTTTCTGATAAGGTGTACATTGCATTAAGAGCCCGCCACCCGAATTTCTACAGATTTCTTACATATTTCCCTTAAACACGGTTAGTTTTAAAGCTCTTAAAAAAATATGTGTTATTCTTGAAGATAATATCTAGACATTCCCCGCGCCGAAACGCAAATTATATAAAATTCCCTCGATAGAAAAAAATCGCTAAGTATGCTCCAAAAATTATTATAAACACGTTTGTTTCAGTTATTTTACAAGTTATATGTATGAAAAAATTCACAGTGTTTCTTTAAATGCTGTTTAAGATAATGCCCGCGAGATTTTTGCTTTATTTTAAACGAGTCGTGTTTTATTAAACATTTTCGCAATTTTCGCATCGATTTTGTCGCTGTAAATGTTAGCGCTCTCCTCAAACATTCGTAATTTCGTATCACTCCATCTTCTTCTTTTCCAGTCCGGTTGCAGAGCCTTAAATATAATATTTAGTAAAATAAATATAAAAGAAACCAATATTCTTTATATTACAATAAAGGAAGTTTTATCTGCCTGTGGTGACACTTAATCCAATCTTAGTCTTTAATAACCATCCATCAAGTATTTCCTCTTCAAGGGAATACAAAGAGGTCGGACTACCACATAACTCTTTCTTCGATTCTTGCTTCAATCTTTTTCATACATCCCTTCATACTTTTCTGTTTTACCATAATATCTTTAGATGACCCGACGCAAGTTTCTGATTTAATTACTCGCTGAATGCATACTACACAAATACCTTCAAATAGATTTGAATGGAAACCAATTTCGCCCCTGACATTGCACGTTGACTATTAGATCGAGACAACGAATCAACATTGCATAAGCTGCCTGACATTCCATTTGTTCTTGAAAATTAAGACCCGATCAGAGAGACTTTTTAATTACGAAACACGCCCCATAACATTTCTTGTATTCTTCTTAATTCTTTGGATTTATTGTCTAAGTTTCTTTCTCAAGCCTTCCCGATTTCTTCTATTAACTTGCGCATCGTGTATATTCATTGTACGCTCTTTTGCCCGTGTACCTGTCCTAGGTAACTTAACCATCTGAACGACTAAGTCTTTAACTTATTCATTACACTTACATCGACCTTACATTCTATTCAGATTTCCACAGTCGTAAGGTTTACCTTTCATGGTTACATGTTTACAAGCCTCTTGTTCAATATCGTAGTAGAGAAGTAAAAGAGGTTGATATATTAAAAAAAAAACAATGTATTTAAGTACCTAAAGGTACGTCTGGTCCTCATTTATTTCAAGGCGATAAATTCTAAAATCACTTCATAGCAGTTAAAAGGCTTATCCTCGAGTATGAGAAAAGTCGTGTCATTTTTAACACGTATGTAGATAAACCAATTCCAAATATTATAAATATTGACAAGTTTAGAAACACTTGAAGTAAACTGTAATAATGAAAATGAGATATTCTGGTGAACACAGCTTTGTGCCGCTGTTATCTTATATGTACTAGTAGTTGCTATCGGCTATCGGCCGATTTGGGACGATACTGGTTAATAACTACGTCAATGTTGATATTTTGAAACGGTTTATTTTTATTCGTGTGAACCGATGAGGAATTTATTAATATATAATATAAGCGTGCATTATTGATAAACAATTAGGTTTCTACGGGCTACACATTTGGCAACAAACAAGGTAAAGTAGACACTCTGTTTATGTATCTAACCATACTCGCGAACGGTGAACTTTGGCGTCATCTTATTACAAAACTTTCTCAGTAATTTCCACAATGAGCTGTTGAATTACCTATCGAACTAGGATTTATCCTTTTTTTTGTTATTTGTTTTTGAGGTGTTATGCCGTATTGCGCTACCTTTTTCTTTAGCCAACGTTTAGGATTTATCCGTTAAACATTAGGTACGAGTACGTCAATAAAAGTTTTTTTCTACATATCTAATGCTCTCCCCGACTGATGAACAATAGTAAGTATATTTTCACCGTTTTTGTTTATTTATATTTTCGAACAAAAGTAAGACAGAAATTACTATAATAAAAGGATTTTTATTTTCTTTTTATGTTGACGATTAAGTTTTCAGAATTAAATTATTTAAAATGTGACATTTTTGATTTTCGTATTTCTTCGTAAACAGGGCGTTGTTGACGACACACCGGCCAAAATGGATGACATCCGACTTACCAGCCATTAACGTTTTCTACATCATAATGAAGTTGTAGCCATTTCGGATGTGCGGTTTTCGATCGTTTTTAAAATCAACAAATTAGTAATTAAATCATTAAAATTGCACATTTTTAGTACGATGATATTAGAGAAATAAATCACGTAAAATCTTAAACCGCGTATTAACTTTATTCATAGTTTTCGAAGATATAAAAACAGAAAATACGCTATTGGGCCTCTCTCCTTTATTTATTTTCATTTCACGTAGGTACGCCCGTAGACCTTTCACATTTTTTTCACATGGTTACGTTTAGTGCTCGAAAAGAATGGTAATCTTCTAGGTTATTAAATAAAGGATAATTTTTGTTTAATAAAGTTTGCTAAACGAAACCTCTGGAAAGACCATTTCCACACCACACCTCAATGAAAGTAAATGCTCTTGTGTGTAAGTGAAAGTAAAAGCAAAGGGATACGCAGATTAGGTAGAGTTAGTAGTGCGTAGAATAAGGCGACCATTTAAAAAATAATGTTAAGAATGAAAAATAATAATAATAATGACGAATAAATTTTTCAAAATGATTTGCCTGACATTCCTGATATGTGTTTTTATTTTATTTATGATATTTGGAGTGGTGTGGGTTAAAGATGTTGGCGACACGCGTTGTGCGCGGTTTCTACTAATAAATGTTCAACTTTTCGTCCGGCTACATTTGCTCACGTAAAAGTACCTACAGCCTAAATTGGACAAATAGGATATTGCTTCGAGGACCTGTAGTATGGTATGAATACCTGGAGCCTGGAGCCATAGAGGGTTCGCCAATCTGATATCTAGCAGATAATTAGCGGAGTCGGGAGATGTTTACAGTTTCCAAGGGAACTGAAACCTGAAATTTTAGCCTCGGGCGCCGGCGGCCCCGATTTTGCCTCTAACCCCGATACACAAACAACCTAAGATTGGAATTGGATTCCCGAAGGCCGATAAATAGCTACTGCTGCTGTTTTCAAAAATTATAAATTTTTTATCAATAAATAAAATTGATACTTCGTCGGGGCCTGAGTCTAAAGGTCAAACAATTTATCTAACGATTTATAGGTTTATCGACGTAATAAAAGTACCTACAGTAGGTCTACAATCATAAGTTTTCAATTTGGGAGGTGGGAATTGGTAACGCCGCCACGGGAATCATTTATTGGACTACCAACACCTCTGCCTAAGATCATCCTAAGTGGTTGGCTAAGTTAAGGGTGCCAGGGTTCATGGGGTGAGGTTTGTCGGCGGATTCGTCTGCCCACTTACTGCGTGGCGGACCGGATTCGGAGATATTAGTTGAGAATTAGTTGGAAACGGAAATGACGATTACTGCATCTGCGACGCATCTACTACGCTCATTGGCCGTTTTAATTATAATGTCACTTTTAAAGGCTCCTATTGGTTGAGATATGAAACGGAAATTACGCTAGGTCTGCGCTCATTGCTCGCTTTGCTTATGACCTCACTTTTCAAGTATTGGTTGAGACTGTTTTGGTAAAGTTTCGCTTCTACCGCGTGTAAACTGCACTCGAATTTCTTTTTCACCAAGAGTAGCGGTACTATATGTTTTAACAAAATAACACGAATTTCTTCAATTTTGAGGGGAAAAAAACTAAGTGACATACTATAATTAGAAATAATAATTAGTAATATCTTCTATACACCACCTCAAGGAAAACATATCGAGAGTGGAAATTAGAAATACTGGAAAGGACAATAAATCCAAAAATGAATTAAGGATGTCAATTTTCTCCGTTTTTTTCTCTTTCGATCTGCGTCGTCTAAATATTTCTAGGAAAATAAGTGTGTTTTTTATAATGGGGAATTTAATGGGGAATTCAATTAAAAATTTAAAAAAAATTAACTACTGTTAGTAAAGAAATTTTCAAAATTTATTATGAATTTTGAAAGATCTATTCAATGTTATTTTAGGATAAAACTTAATAATCAAAGGTTTACCCAAAACCACAGATATATTTAAAAAAAAGTAGTGTGTAGTTCGTCTTCTTTAAACTATAAATCTTTGTTTTCGCTCTCCTAAATAATTAACATTTTGTCCTTTACAGTTTTTCAAATTTCCACTCTATATTTACCAACTATTTCGACATTGATTTAAACGAGCCAAATCAATCACCTTTGACAAACAATGGAACAGTAGTGATTCTCAATGACTCTCTGTAGGATTTATTATTGGATAACCAACACCTCTCACGCCATAGGTCACCCCAAGTGGTTGGTGACTTAGCCAGGGTGCCCGGGTTCACGGGGTTAGGTTTGTTTGGGTCTAGGCGGCGGGTGCGTTTGTCCACCAGCTACATGGCAGACCGAATCGGGAGAGAGTGGTTGAGGGAGTCCCTTTAACTTCTCCAGCCGTACTTTCTCGGAACATAGCTTTGCAAACAAGTGGGAGGATTGGATCGTACATCCATCACTCCTGGATACACTGACCCCCAGATTCTTCCCCACCCCTCATATCCTTTTCCTTCCTAGAACGTCCTCTTCTTCCATTCCTAAAAATACCCTCCACACAGCATCCCCAAAGATGACGTAGGTCCTAAGGGAAATTATTTTTCTCAGGGCTACCAGTGTGGGGCTAAGCACCCCGAGAGGATATCAATATGTAACTGCAATTATTTATTTATTTTATTTTAACTTAAAAAGCATATATTTTTATTTGTTTATTTTGGTTTTATTCGATTCTGCGTAACATATAATTCAAAACATATAAATCGACACTCCATATTTTTATTCCCCCGTTCTCCCACCCCCAAAAAACAATAACGCTCCTCTATTCATTAGGAACCTTTTGGATTATCAACCTGCATTACCTATGCTTAGAGGAGTTAAAACCAAAGTTTCTTTTACCCAATTTATGCACTGTTCGTACACATTTATTCCTGTACTCTTAGGACTTCGAATTAATTGCCCATGATTCTTGGGTAGCGGCGTTAATTCAATTAACTAATTTTAATTTTATTATGGTACTAATAACATAACACCGTAAATATATAAAAAATTACATCATCCTGCTTTATTGTATGGAATAACAGCTTGGGGATTTTCCTGTGAAACAAATGTCGACCATGTTCAATCAGCGCAAAATTCATTGGTTAAATTATTGGCTGAAAAAAATTATACAAAGAAAGGTATAATATTCCATACTTTTATCAGTCTGAAAATTCTTTCAGTGAGAGCAATTCTGTGGTACAAAATTATATTTCAGCCCATAAAAACCCTTTAACGAAGGACTAATAATTGTACCTAAGCGTACAAATAAATATGAACAAAGAACGTTAAATTACATGGTTCCCAGTTGTTTAAATATGATACCTGTTGAAATTAAAAACTGTGCGAAAAACAAACAATTGGTGAATTTACTGAAGACTTGGCTTACTGAAAGAATTAATTTGTATTAGCTTACAATGACATATTATTCTAAAGTCTTTAAAAATGTTATTTATGTTTTCATAATTTTTCTTTTCTTTATATTTCTGTAAATTTTTTTGTTTTTATTTTATAGAATTGTAAAAATGTAATTATTAACTCAATATAATAAGATCTTTAATGAACGAACCCGTTAGACAAGCTGCCAAAAAGTAGTTTATCGGGACTTTTTTGTATTATATTTGTTAAGTGTGTAAAAAAAACGAGTGTGCTTTAGACCACACAACTGAAGTAAAACTTCTGCTCCATCTATATGATAGGAAGAGAGAAAGAAAATGTGCGCGCGCACTACTCTCTCTTGCTTCTACAGTGTGATACAGACAATGGGCCTGCACTGTGTAACGTAACTGGCTATGAGAGAAAGAGACAAAGAAAATGTGTGCTCGCACCTCTCTCTCTTGCCCCTACAGTAATATACGAAGCGTTCGCCTCCCTTTTCGTAACGCTCTCGTCACGCATTCGCCAGCTTAAGAAGAAGAAGACTAAGAAGTTTTACTTCAAAAACGAGTGTGCTTTAGACCACAAGTTAGTGAAGTAAAACTTCACTAACTTATATCTCCCTCTCAACTTTCGTTCGCCTCGCCCGACCGTTCGCCTCGCCCGATCACACTTTTCGTAACGCTCTCGTCACGCATTCATCATCTTACTCCCCAAGTCAAGCGTGCGTAAAGAAGTTTTACCTAAAAAAAAAAATACTCTCTCTGTCTACTGTCCAGTGTCCAGCGTCCACCCACTGTGCAATGTCCTTTCATTGGATATTATTTATTATTATTTATGGTACTATTTATCAGTGATTTTCAGAAATGCCATCTCATGGCTTATAATATCAGGATTTCTACCATAGAGCAATTTAACAGATCTAAATATTTCTCTTAGTGAGCTTAAACAGCATATATGTGCCTATATTGTGCCCCGTGAGAGGGGAACCGCCGTATTTAATAGTTGGCCTGAAATAAGGTTTTTGTGAATAAAACAAGCATATTGAAATATTGATCAATAAACGCGAACTTTCACAAAGATAATTTCAAAAGTAAGTTAACTCTTGTTTTTTGACTTTCACTTGGTTCAAAATTTTGTTTAACAATAGAATTTATTAAATTAAAGCACCACACGAATAACAAGGTTTTGGCCGCGTTAGCAATAATGCATTACAATTCTTCATAATATGGCCAATTCTAGAGAGTTTACCAATCACCATTGTTTTATTTCGTCGTTTTTTCATTCATTTAGAGACGGTCAAAAGGAACTTCTATTTTTTATTATATTCACCGACTGATCGCACATCGAGACTTCGTACACAAGTACGAAGTCTAATTTACTAGAGTTGTATGTACCAAGGCACTTACGTAAGTTTTATTTAAAAAAAAATTATCATCTAGTCAAAACTACTGAACAAATTTGTACCTACTTCAAATATCATTAATATATCATTCCTATAATTTTTAGAAAATAAATGCAGAAAACATTTCGAGCGTTTACTACGCAATTTCTTTACATTCTGCCACAGGTGAGTCGGAAAATTATGAAGCCCTTTTGCACGACTTGCTACAAACACTAGACGTGGGCAGAATGATTCCCAGGAGTGAATCGATTCAGTCTGATTCCCATGGTCTTTTGAATTGATTCCTTTAATTCATTCCTTTAATTCAATTAAATCCCAAAAAAAAAAAAAAAGAAAAAAAAAATATATTGAAAATTAAATGAATGGGGAGGCTAACACCGCACACGAGACCGGGAGGCCACGGAGTACCCGGAGTACCGCGAAAGAGGAGACTGATAGGCTACCAAGCATCGCACAAAGAGGAGACCGATTATTCTATCTGATTATCTCGCTAAAACCTATAGATTAATGTGTTTGACTCTTTTTAGTGTCACTTTTTCGTTTCATCGGTTTTCAAATCACAATGAGTGGGGAGGCTACGAAGCACCGCACAAAGAGGAGACCAATAGGCTACGAAACACCACACAAAGAGGAGACCGAACATTCTATCTCATTATCTCGCAGGCTAAATCCTATATTGTTTGTCTTTTTTTAGTGTCGTAATTTTTATTATGTAAAATGTATTTATTGCTAGCAATTATATCTTAAAATTATACAAGTTTTCGTTTCACCCTTAAAATTTTATTGATTTTATTTTATTTATTAAACTTATAATTTTGTTCTATTTCACGTGATCTAATATAAACATACATTTAACATTAAGATGAGTATTTTATGACAGCTAACCACAGCTAATTGGCCTTATAATATCTGCAAATTTACATATTATATCGACCCAAGATCTACGTCTAAAAGTAGGTAGGTACAATATCTTCCGTACGTACCAAAAAACAGATTTATCTGTTTTTTGGTACGTACTGCTTATAAGCATCATTTTAGCTTCTCACTGCTGATGTTCAGATTCAAAGTCGAAAGTTTTCGACTAACTATGTAATGAAATTGACGGCTTGGCGCGCGGGGGAATAAATGAACCGCGCGGACGGATTAAGGGCTGGCATTGAGGAATGAATTAGTAACTTTTGACTAATGTTTTGTGTCTTACCTAGCAGTGACTTGATTTACTCGCGAGCTGCGGACCTAGGACTGGGATGCGTTTGGGACATATCGTGAGATTGACGTGACGATGACGCCTGACGTCATTTCTAGATCTGAGATTTACAAAAGACCATAACGTCACAAGTGAAAAAGACTTTTGTTTTAATTCCTCTGTCTGTCGGAATCGGACAATCTCGATTTCGACAGACTAGATACCTGGGACGCGGACATTGAACACGGACCTGGGACGGCGGGGACCTTAGTACAATCTCAGGACTATTGATTAGGATGAATGATTAATTCATTGCGTGAAAGAGATGCTCGGGCAACCCGGATGAATCGCGGCCGCGTTTTGGCCATTTTGGGACATGGACTTTGATGATGTTCGGGTGTTTTTAGAATGGCGGCGCGGCGGTAGCGGAATACAATCGTAATAGGCGAGTCGTTCACAATACCGTCCGTCGACCACTTTGCGGCGCGCGGCCCGTTTAATAATATTTAAATACCTATGAAACAATATAATATTTAAATCGTTTACAGAACACATTATTCATTGAAATAATTTAACAGTAAAATAAATGGAAATTAAAAATGTATGGTGTCATTAAAAATCGTAGGATGCAAGGCCAAAGATAAGGAATGAAGAATCAATTCGTTTTGAAATTGAGAATTAGATTGAGTGTGTCACAAGATTGAATTTATTCATTTAATTCGGTCATTCAATTTTGCCCACGTCTAACAAACACGTCTGAAAAAGGTGTCCAACAAAGAGATACGCCGAAAATGGGAATACCACAAATACCCAAATCTAGTTATGTCTCCCTAATGCACAAATTCAACGCAAAACAACTCGCCTAGTACTCATAATTTGACGAGTTTATTTTACATAAATATAAATAGTAGCCACAATGTTAATATGAGGAAAAAAAATTATAGGAAACATATAATCAAAGATATAAATCAAATTGATGATTTATGTAGAAAATGTTTGGCTTTTCCGGAAACTATAGAACATTTTATATCGGGATGTTCTATATTAGCGCCGTCAGAGTATACATTTAGGCACAATCAGGTTTCAAAAATAATCCACCAAAGTTTGGTAATTAAACATAACTTAATTGACTGCCGAAATATAATACCATATTATGAATATGAACCAAATTCATTTTTAGAAAATGAATTTTATAAAATATATTATGAGAAAACTATACTAACAGACAGAACAATTAGTCATAATAGACATGATATAGTTTTACATGACAAAATTAAAAAAAAATAACTTATATCATTGATGTAGCTATTCCAAATTCCTGTAATATTCAAAAGTCTGTTTCTGAAAAAATAAGAAAATATACAGATTTAGGAAATGAGATTAAAAGAATTTGGCATTCTCAGACTATAAAAATATTACCATTTGTCATTTCGGCTACTGGCATTATACCTAGGTCTCTTATTCAAAATTTAGGCATATTAGATTTGTCAAAGAATTTATATATAAAAATGCAAAAATCAGTAATTTTAAATACATGTAGGATTACAAAAGATTTTTTAAATATTTATATTGAGGGATCAGTAGGATTTATAGGTCAAATTAGGAATTCCACAGAGCCGAACCCTCTGATATGAAAATATCTGGAGTCGGTGAATTATTTTCGCATTTGGTCTCTGGTAGGTTGACATGTTGTTCTTGTATTGTTTTGTATTTATAATACTTATATAGTGCAATTGCATAGCGTGGTTTGACTAGATGATCATTTGGGGAAGTGTGTGAAAGGGTTTAGTTTTTCCTGTGGGGAAAATTTAACCCGGACATTTAAATCTGGTGCGTATTTTGAACATGGGAAATAAATAATAAAAATAAAATTATATTTTATAAAAAAGACTAAAAGTTAAAAAATACAGTGATCATATTGGTTTACAAAGAGACAACACAAAGGGTTTAAGAATGTGGTTGGAATAAGTATTTAGTATGATTTATAAATTTCAACAAATTAACATTAAACAAGTCTATACCACCTAAGTATTGGTTTCCTTGATTGTGAAACCGTTTTATTGGGGACCGTAAACCGTTACATAGTTGCGATTAGGAATACTGCAATAGAATGTATTGAGTCATGTTGTTCTTGTGGGTATGTGTAGGTTTATTAGTTGCAGAGCAGTCAAGTTTTGAGTTTATTGTTGTTTAAAAAACACAACAAACCAAAGGTATTGAAATATAAAAGAGATATGCTATGATATCCGCGCAACTGTCGGCGGACTCCTACCTAATCGGAGTAGTTTGCAAAAAGAATATGTTAATTTCGTTGATTTTTTGAAGGTGTGCATTAGTATTGGTTAACAATATAGTTTGAATGCAGAAAGAATTCGTTCGTTTAGTTTATTCGTTAATTATTCGTTCATTGAGTTTATTCGTTAATTGGTAAACAATATCAGCGACACCCGGCAGCGCGATCCCACCTAGTAAAAACTGCAGATAGCACATCTCTTATATTTCAATATCTTTGCAACAATCTAACATTAGGTCTATTTACCTCCTGATTCTCAATAATTGTAGGTACATTTTTTTAAATATCTAAAACCATTTATATTACACTTCAACTAGATCATTCCCTCCTCCCTTCCCTTCCTACCACCATGACATTGTAATATTCGAAATTATTATTTTCTATCTTGTATTTCTACATTTTTGCCTCAAGTGTAAATCTATAAATTGATATCCCTCCGTTGTGTATTGAATACAGACCTGTACCTATACCTATTATAACCGTTGATTTTCCAAAGAAAACAATTACAATATATTTTTGAAAGCTTAGTTGGGCTTAAATTTATAATAAAAAATAAATTTGAAAAGAAACAATGAGTGTATCGAAAAGCTAAAGTGACTGAAAGGAAAATGAAGAAAACGAATCTGCTAATTGATATTTATATTCCAAATACAATTATAGCAAAATTTCGATGCTGAATGGTGGTCACCAGGACTAGGGTGATATTGAAAGTATCTATCTATCTATGTTGTTCTTCGAAAAGGAGCTCATTGGTTAATTGGGCAAATCGCTTCGCTGAAGCCAGATCTGCTATTGGCCCGCCCAAACTTCTTCCCGCCTACCAAGTCCGCCCTCCGGAGTCCGCCCTCGGGGAGGGGGCCCTGTTCGGACATGCGCAGTAAAGCAATCTATAATGGAGCTGGAGGTCGTCACCGTCACCACCACCCAGTGTTGCCAACTTAGCAACTTTATAGCTAGATCTAGCTATTATTTGATGTCAGACAGCTACATTTTAATGAAACTTGTAGCTAAAATTTTTAGCTACTTTTTATAGCAACTTTTCGTCATTGTTTGACATTTCGATTTCGTCATGAGAGAATATAAAACGCTACGTCGTATAGTAAAAAGTAAAAACCAAACGCGACTCTATGGTCATAGACGCTATGGTATAAGTGGCGTTGGCCGGAAAATCCCCGTTTCCTGCTGCACTAGCTCTCCCTTTTTGGAGTACAGTGCCACAAACTTTGATATTTCTATGACATATTTGTTCACAACTAGCGACACCACCACCGGAACAGATAACTTTGTGGCACTGTAATATTGTTCTGTGCGCTAGCTAGCTAGTAGCTACGACAGACAGAATACAACCAAAATAGTACGCACTACTCTTGTTCTACCTTGTGTTGTTTTGTTTTATCCATATAAAACCTGGAAATAAAAACGATTGTCAGAATTTGTCATTTTATTGTAACTTAGGGAACGTACCCTTGGGGGCCGTTCAAGTATAACGTAACGCACTTGGGGGGGGGGGAGGGGGGGTCTTGTGAAACGTTACTGTGCGTTACGGGGGGGGGTTCGAACAACGCGTTACGTAACATATTTTTCTTTAAAATAAAATGAAACAATGGAACTTTGTATAAACCACTTATAAAATGTGCAAATCCGACCGGTTTCGGAACAAACGTTCCTTCGTCAGGGAAAGCTTATACTAATTTGACAGTTTAGAACAATGTTTTATTAGGGTAGGGGTGAAGCCGTTGTTAGTTAATAATGTAGATTGGGTGGGTAGGCAGTGTTGCCAACAGTTAGCTATGCCAAATTGCTAGACATCTTACAAATGTTGCTAGATTGCCAGTTTTTTTTTACCCCAAAAAGTTGCTAGAAGTAGCTAAACGTTACAGTAGGTAGATAAGGGAACGTACCCATACTACGTGACCAACTTTGTGCAATTTTTAACCCCCCCCCCCCCCCCCCCCGGTGACCAAAAACCTAAGTACTCCGCTGCTCATTTGTACCAAGCGTGGTATTTTGAAGACCCCCCCCCTAAACGTGTCACGTAGTAAGGGGGCGTTCAAGTATTCACCCCCCCCCCCCCCCCGCTTAAACGTTACGTAACGCCAAAGTCACAATTTTTACCTGAAAATCACAATGAAGTTGCGCAAAGTACTTGAAAGTCGCTTAAATACCGTTTTTCTTGTTTTAATCACGTTTGGGTTATTAAATAAAACAAGAGATTTCGAGAACGAAAAGGAATAAATAAATACAAATAAATAAATTTGGACAACTTAATAGCGCTGTTTTTGCGAAAAATCGCCTCAAGAGCGCTGTCAATGCCAACTTCGAAGATTTTAAATCCCTCGTTTTTTTTATATAAATAAAGAAAAATATATATTTTTTATTTTTGAATGTAGCTATTACTTTGTGGTTATCCATTATAATAAAATGAAACAATGCAACTTTGTATAAACCACTTATAAAATGTGCAAATCCGACCGGTTTCGGAACAAACGTTCCTTCGTCAGGGAAAGCTTATACTAATTTGACAGTTTAGAACAATGTTTTATTAGGGTAGGGGTGAAGCCGTTGTTAGTTAATAATGTAGATTGGGTGGGTAGGTATTAGTGTAGAGTGGGTGGGTAGGGGAACAAATCCATGATTGGGCTATATGACAATATTTTTTTTTATTTTTTTATTTTTTATTTTTTTTTTTTTTTTTATTTTTTTTTTTTTATAGCCCAATCATGGATTTGTTCCCCTACCCACCCACTCTACACTAATACCTACCCACCCAATCTACATTATTAACTAACAACGGCTTCACCCCTACCCTAATAAAACATTGTTCTAAACTGTCAAATTAGTATAAGCTTTCCCTGACGAAGGAACGTTTGTTCCGAAACCGGTCGGATTTGCACATTTTATAAGTGGTTTATACAAAGTTCCATTGTTTCATTTTATTTTAAAGAAAAATATGTTACGTAACGCGTTGTTCGAACCCCCCCCCGTAACGCACAGTAACGTTTCACAAGACCCCCCCCCCCCCCCCCCCCCCAAGTGCGTTACGTTATACTTGAACGGCCCCCAAGGGTACGTTCCCTAAGTTACAATAAAATGACAAATTCTGACAATCGTTTTTATTTCCAGGTTTTATATGGATAAAACAAAACAACACAAGGTAGAACAAGAGTAGTGCGTACTATTTTGGTTGTATTCTGTCTGTCGTAGCTACTAGCTAGCTAGCGCACAGAACAATATTACAGTGCCACAAAGTTATCTGTTCCGGTGGTGGTGTCGCTAGTTGTGAACAAATATGTCATAGAAATATCAAAGTTTGTGGCACTGTACTCCAAAAAGGGAGAGCTAGTGCAGCAGGAAACGGGGATTTTCCGGCCAACGCCACTTATACCATAGCGTCTATGACCATAGAGTCGCGTTTGGTTTTTACTTTTTACTATACGACGTAGCGTTTTATATTCTCTCATGACGAAATCGAAATGTCAAACAATGACGAAAAGTTGCTATAAAAAGTAGCTAAAAATTTTAGCTACAAGTTTCATTAAAATGTAGCTGTCTGACATCAAATAATAGCTAGATCTAGCTATAAAGTTGCTAAGTTGGCAACACTGTGGGTAGGTATTAGTGTAGAGTGGGTGGGTAGGGGAACAAATCCATGATTGGGCTATAAAAAAAAAAAATAAAAAAAAAAAAAAAAATAAAAAATAAAAAAATAAAAAAAAATATTGTCATATAGCCCAATCATGGATTTGTTCCCCTACCCACCCACTCTACACTAATACCTACCCACCCAATCTACATTATTAACTAACAACGGCTTCACCCCTACCCTAATAAAACATTGTTCTAAACTGTCAAATTAGTATAAGCTTTCCCTGACGAAGGAACGTTTGTTCCGAAACCGGTCGGATTTGCACATTTTATAAGTGGTTTATACAAAGTTGCATTGTTTCATTTTATTATAATGGATAACCACAAAGTAATAGCTACATTCAAAAATAAAAAATATATATTTTTCTTTATTTATATAAAAAAAAACGAGGGATTTAAAATCTTCGAAGTTGGCATTGACAGCGCTCTTGAGGCGATTTTTCGCAAAAACAGCGCTATTAAGTTGTCCAAATTTATTTATTTGTATTTATTTATTCCTTTTCGTTCTCGAAATCTCTTGTTTTATTTAATAACCCAAACGTGATTAAAACAAGAAAAACGGTATTTAAGCGACTTTCAAGTACTTTGCGCAACTTCATTGTGATTTTCAGGTAAAAATTGTGACTTTGGCGTTACGTAACGTTTAAGCGGGGGGGGGGGGGGGGTGAATACTTGAACGCCCCCTTACTACGTGACACGTTTAGGGGGGGGGTCTTCAAAATACCACGCTTGGTACAAATGAGCAGCGGAGTACTTAGGTTTTTGGTCACCGGGGGGGGGGGGGGGGGGGGTTAAAAATTGCACAAAGTTGGTCACGTAGTATGGGTACGTTCCCTTATCTACCTACTGTAACGTTTAGCTACTTCTAGCAACTTTTTGGGGTAAAAAAAACTGGCAATCTAGCAACATTTGTAAGATGTCTAGCAATTTGGCATAGCTAACTGTTGGCAACACTGCCACCACCGTCACCGTCACTGTCACCCGCACCGTCACCCGTACGCCACGTGTCATGCCACTCGTCATACTCCACTATCGCAGACTTTCATATTTTCGCGATCGAGTAAACAGTGCAGGCAACGCAAGCAGAATGCAACTAACTTTTAAAACAGGGGGAACTTAGAAGGCAAGTTAATAAAGAATTCCTGCAAAACTTTCAGGAGTTATTTTCAAAGAGTGAAAACAACTTAATTTGCGTTGGCTGTTCCTCCTTGTTGAAAATCCAATTCGTGCAATTGCCAATTTTGTGCAATTGTATGTCGTACTTGATAAAATTGGAATAAATTTGATTGTGTTGGGAATGTGAACTTACTTTTAAAAAACAATAAAAATAATGTGACAATATATTCGTATCTAAAACAAAAACAAAAGCATACCATACAAAATCATAAATAAGAAAACAATGTACCCTCCGATAATTGGTCATCTAATATAGTAAACAAATTGCGTTTTTAGTATTCCATAAACACTATTTTATAACTATTGATATCAGAACGAGGTTCATACATCATGCACCATAATATTGACTTACTATTTTAGCCTAGAAACCAGAACTTTTTGTAATATATGTTCTTCATTGCCCATATTCGAGTTCCTATGAAAGAAAAATGATCGATTAATTGGCCTTCTTTTTTACCTAATTTTTGTATCTACACCATTCTCTACATATTATAAATTAAAGTCCCCGCGTCGTCTGTCCGTCTGCCTGTCTATCTGTCTGTCTGTTCGCGATAAACTCGAAAACTACTGAACAGATTTTCATGCGGTTTTCACCAATAGATAGAGTGTTTCGTGAGGAAGGTTTAAGTATGTAATTTGTCAAGGATTTGTGTAAATTGGTTGAAACATAACGATAATTGTTAGAAGTGTCGGAAAAACCAAGCCGCCTGGTAGCTTTCATCGAAAACGCTGCCTAATCCTTTTGGGATATAACAAAACAATTTGGGAGGCGGGAATGGGTACCGCCGCCCGGGGAACCTTTATTGGATAACCAACACCTCTGCCATAGGTCACCCCAAGTGGTTCGCTACGTTTGGTGATTTAGCAGTGGTGCCCGGATTCATGGGGTGAGGTTTGTCTAGGTCTTGGAGGCGGATGACCAGGACATACTGAACCCCAGATTCCTATCCACCCCTTAAACCCTTTTCCTTCCCAGAATTATCCTCTCTTTCCTTTCCTTAAAAAAAAACCCTCCACACAGCATCCCCAAAGATGACATAGGCCCTGAGGGAAATTATGTTCCTCAGGGCCTCCTGTGTGGAGCTCATGTAAAAATAAAAAAAACAATACATGGTGGGATATTCCTCTTTTATAGATCTACAAAAAAGTCCGCGAAGGCATATATCTCTTTTACGGATGGCTTACTATACCCATTCTAACTTCTAAAAAAATGGTCACGTACATTGCGGTAATTGAAAAATTATTTAGACGGATACAGTATTAATCCTTATTAACTTAAGTACGTTAGTTACCCCAAGCATTTCATGCACATTATTATAATCTTTCACACCATCTCTATGTATTATAAATTAAAGTCCTCCGCGGCATCTGTCTGTTTCTTTGCGATAAATTCAAAGACGGCGGTGGTTATAAAAGTTGGATAACCATCCATTAGATGACTTTGTGTTTTATTAGTCACAGCAACGCGTGGCCGGGTCAGCTAGTTCTAAATAATTATGACAATGATACAAGCGTCTCGTAAATTACTTTTTACACCACTCTAGAATATTGATTAGGATATCTAGCGTTAGATTAAATACATAATTAAAGAGCACTCCCTTCAACGCTTGAAGGCTCTTAACGAGCTTGTTACAGTATCAAAGTGGTGCCTGCCGCCTACTTAGTAACCAATAACACAAAGCGCACGTGCGGCTAAAATACGTAACTTTTTATTAAAAGTGTAAACTTCTTTAGAAGAAACGAAAACGAGTAGAACATAAAAGAGACAAACACATACATGTATAGGATTTAGCCTGCGAGAGAATGAGATAGACTAATCGGTGTCCTCTTTGTGCGGTGCTTCTGACGGCTCGTATTGGCCTCCTCTGTGTGCGGCGCTTCGTAGAATAAAATTAAAATATTTGTTAAACATAGTAACAATTTTATATTACATAAACCCTACAATTATCCCACTCCTGATACTCTGTATTGGTCTCATTATATATTATATTTGTATTTATTTATATCTATATATTACAGTTTACACCTTATTGTTAACATTTTTACATATGTAATATATTTTGAAAACATTTTTACATATTAATATTACATGACGACCTCCGTAGTCCAGTGGGTAAGACTCTTGACTCACAATCCGGAGGTCGCGGGTTCGAACCCGGCATGCGCAAATAAATTTTATTTGATTAATTTGTGTTATTTCACAATTAATTAATTAAAAATAATATATAGTATATTTGCGGCATGTTCCAGAGTGGAAGATACTATTAGTATCGCCCTGGTGTAAGACCACCATTCAGAATTGAAACGTTGCTTGAAAATGGCTTTAGCCGTGTTTGGTGACCAGATCTGAATAGCCAGGTACTTTCCAACCTTCCTCTTCCCCACCTCCTTCCCCTCCCCACTACCTTCAGCCTCACAACATACCCAAATTGGGGATGCCATAGTCTCACTGGCTCCAGATGGGAGCAGTTGAGATTCTTGTGCGGTATTCACTGTAAAAAAAAAAAAAAAAAAACATTTCATTATGTTGTGTGTTAGGTAGATTTGAGAAGGTGAAACTGTTGGTTGGTAATATTGTATGTTTCGTGAACACCTCACTAGGAGAACCTGTGCTGAGGTGTTTACGTGTTTATGATTAAGTGTGACAGGTACAGGTATTTATGTGTTGTAGTAGAAAGTTAGTTTTTTTTCTTTTTTTTTTTAAATTTTAATGGTAATTGTACATAGATTACTTAGAAGAAGAAGATTACTCATTCTCTCGAAGTTTGGTTTTCTGAAGGTTTCTCTTCTACTGTGTGTAAACATATGTTTTTTTACATTAAATGCACAAAGGAGGCCCCCAGGAAAAAAGTTTCCCTCAGGGCCTATTAAAAATGTAGATGCTTTGTTGAAGGTCTTTTAGAGGAGAGGAAGGAGTTTATGTTGTAGGAGTGAGGAAACACAGAGGCTGGCTCCACAGTCGAGCTGTTGAACTCAAGAAGGAGTTGAAAAATAATAATCCTTTTACGCTAAATATCAACATAATTATTTTGGCATTTAGCGAATAATTTTTTTTATTTGGTTTTTCAAGTTGTAAATTTGTCGTGAAGTTTGTACATTAAATAATATACATAATGTATAAACTATTCTATAACATTTTATAACTTATTACACGATGTATAAGAAAGATAATTGTTCTACCCTCCAACTATTCTCCTCTCTGCACAGACCTCTCAAAGACCTCTCGTTTTTCATGCTTTCATAATAAATTTACGAAATAATATCAACCAGAAATAAGAGATACAATGGCTTTAAATAATTTTGGATACTTGAAGCTTTGTAATAATTATTGGTTTTTGAGTCGAAGGATAAAACCACTTCAAACAATTTAGTACCTTATTTCAATTTTTTTTCTCTTGTCAATTAAATAATTGTTTATTGCTTACAGCTTTTTTACAAAATACACACATTACTAATATTGAGTGCGGAGTTCCACAACCATTGGTGATGATATGATTATTGGGCCAGGCTCTAATTGATTGATTATTTACTATTTTGGGAAGGGTTGTGGTGCACTTAGCTCTGATAAAAAAATATAATTACTCCGTTTAGTGACAAAGATTAATCTATTTGGACGAGTATACAATAATCTGATGTTTACATTGTACGTTTCAAGTATACACTACAGGTTAATATTTTTTTATTTACCTTTTCTCGAAAGTACACATTGATAGAAAACACCAAACAACGTATGAAAAAACCTTAATATCTGGGAGAGGACTCACTTACCAATCATAGAACACTGTTATACATAAAACCGCCTCAACAAGGAAAATGAACTAAATAAACACTTTACTTTGGATACATGGCGGCGCGGTGACGATTTAGAACACGGCAGACTGCAATTTTCCTCCCGGTTGCGTGAATGTACGGCGGGAAGATTGTACCTGCTGGGTAGCTAAGATGCAGGAAACGAGAAGCAGCGGGAGCAGAAAGCGGCAAGCAAGAAGCAGCGGGAAACAAGAATCAGGAAGTAAGAAGCTTCGTGAAGCAAAAAAGCAAGAACCAATCATCAGGAATCAGGAAACAGGAAGCAAAGACCAAAGGATGAAGCAGCGAGAAACGGGAAGGGAGAAGCAGAAAGCTGGTCGTGAGCATAGTCGAAAGCATAAAATACTGGGAAGCTGTAAACGAGAAGCGCGAGAGGCTGGAAGCGAGAGGCTGGAATCGAAAGGCTGGAAACGGGAAGCTGGAAGTGGGAAGCTGGAAGTGGGAAGCGAGAAGCTGGAGGCAAGAAGAAACCAAAGCTCAGTCAGTCCTTTAATTCAGACATTCAAAGCCAAATCAGCCCCAATTTCTAATGTTGTCATGTTTCAATTAAACCCCAAGCTGCTTCCCATCCTCAGAGCATTTCAAAACTTAACAATACAGTGCTCCCTGATGTATCAGTCGCGCCGGGACAGGAGTGCTCGTGGCTGGGGTGGTAAAATCGTATCATATCGCGATTCCACCCTACATTAAACTCCCAGCGGTAGGTAAGAAGGTAGGCACTGTAGGCAGCCGGTTAGTAATAATTTAATCTCTCTAATCTTTAGCGACTATCAACTATTCTCCTATCGAAAGGTGGCTAACATAGTGAAAAAATATTTTCTCACTGCATACTAAGACCCCGAACAACGAGTAACTATACTCTTATACGAATTATCACTTTTTTTAGTCGCCTCTCGTAACGTAACGAGGACTTGTCAACAAACTGCATTCTTACGGACTTCCCGCATCCTTGTGTACGTGGATTGCCGACTTCTTGAGGGAGAGGTCGATTCAGACGGTAGTCGATGGTTTCACCTCTTCCTCTCACTCGATAAATGCTGGCGTCCCGCAGGGATCGGTTCTGTCTCCAACTCTGTTTTTGTTGCACATCAACGACCTTTTGTCATGTGCACCAATTCACTGCTACGCGGATGACAGTACAGTTCATGATAGATTTTTGTTTGACAAGCCCCCAATGGGCTCACAAACTCCAACAGCTCGTAAGGCTTTGAAGCAAAGAATGGACGGTTACCTCGAGAGTGTTTTCTCTTAGGGTAAAAATAATCTCGTTGAATTTAATGTTTCAAAGACCCAATCTTGTCTGATTACGTCTAAAAGGGATCGCAATGAAAATCTAGTCTCTTTCAACGGAAGCAATCTTCCGAACAGGCCCTCCATTGATTTGCTTGGTGTAACCCTAAGTGACCATCTCAGGTATGGGGGCTCCATCGAAGCCAGAGTAAAGTTAGCCTCCCAAAAACTGGGCGTACTGTACAGGGCCCGCAGATACTTTAAAAGTACACAACTGCTAACCCTGTACAAATCGCAAGTGCGCCCCACGGTTGAATTTGGCAGCCACCTCTGGTCTGGAGCTCCAAAATACCTGAAAAATACCCTCGACTCTGTGCAGAAACGGGCGGTCCGTTTGATAGATTCTCCCATCTTAACAGACGGATTGCAATCTTTAGAGCACAGGCGTCGGGTGGGAATGCTATCCTTGTTCTACCGGTATTACAATGGAAGATGCTCCGAGGAACTAGCATCATTGATCCCTTCGGCACCGGTGCATAGTCGGGAAACACGCCAAACGCGTGCCCAACATTTGTACACAGTTGACATTTGTCACATGAGAACGGGTCGTTTCTTCGACTCGTTCTTATGTTCAACAGCTCGGCTGTGGAATGTGGAATGATTTGCCGGCCTCTGTGTTTCCTCCTTCCTACAACATGGGTCTCTTCAAGACCAATGTTCATTCCTTCCTCTCCTCAAAAAGACCCTCCACACAGCATCCCAGATGACATAGGCCCTGAGGGAAATTATTTTCCTCAGGGCCTCCTGTGTGGAGTTAATGTAAAAAAAAAAAAAAAACGTGATGAGATAATTACCTAGATACTCTAGATCGGTGTGCCGTGCATGCGACTTAGCGAAGAATCAAATATCGGCCCCGGGCAAGTAAACCAATACTCCCTATCCTGTCTCTTCTCCTCAGGCATCAGAATAACCGGGTACAAATAACTAGGTAAGTTACTGACGCAGGCTTTTTGATGGATAAGTTCTTTTCTACTGGTCTACCGTGTGTTGAGTACTTGTTCTGGTTAATTATAACATGATGTGTCTTATCCTTATCACCTTTAAAAAATAGTTTTTAGTTTTCGTATAATTTTATACAAATTCCGTTTATTTGGATTTTATAGCAAACGTAAAATTTTTGACACCCTTACAAAAAATGGTCAACGCCTTAACCTTTAACGCACAGTTATTAGTTTTCGGATAATTTCATAAATATTCCATTTATTTTGATTTTATTGCAAAACGTACATTTTTTGACCCTCTTACAAAAAATGGTTAATCACTTTCTCATACATCAATTCACCCCACATGATACATGAATTAACCAAAATCATTTTTGATCAAAGATAGTTATTGCTATTTTGACTTCATCAGCTTCATTTCAAAATTTCCCCAAAAAGGAAGCGCTGGTTTAGAATTGTATTTTGAAAATGATGCAATGACAGACCTTTAAAGGTAATATACAAAGTTGTTACATAAGCAAAAAAGACTGACAAATTGTACAGTTATTTTTTCAGCCAAAATCACTAACGCAAAATTATATGTAAGTAGGTATGAATCTTTGCTACCTTTCTCTTCACCCCAAGGGATTCAATTTCTATTTTCCCATAGGCCAAACTGGGGGTCAATTGCGTTGGAGGGGGTAACTTCATCCCTAATTAGCAACAATCCCTCCGTAATATAAACCGTTGCTTTAGAACAGGGGTGGGGAACGGAACTTTTAATTGCCTTGTACGGGAGAGTCCCGATATTTCAGGATTGATGGAAACTCTATTCGGAGGGGAATCTTAGGCAGTCTATCACAAACATTATTTTCTAGTCATCGTTTCGGAAGTAAAGTAAATAGTAAATCAATAAAATCCTATTAATGACAACTACGAAGAAAAGAAAAGTTGATGCTGAGAGAAACGTGAAATCATTTGAAACTTAATTAAAAGGCTGTGGATAGTAACTCGAAATTAATAACACGATGCATTTACTGCAAGGACAAAAGCCTTCTTCATCGTTTGAATATGCTGGTGAGTGCGCGAAATTAAGTGAGGCATTTAATGAACGATTTAAGGACGTGAAAAGAGAGCAAACGGATTTGAACATATTTGCTACACCGTTCAACGTGGAACCATCGAATGTGCCTGATAATCTGCAGCACGAAATTATTCAATTACAAAGCGATGATGAACTACAAGCTAGATATAACAATCTCCCCAAATAAAGTCAGGAATCACTGGTTATATGAAGACAAGCACGACCCTTAACATTTTGTTTATAATACAAACATTATTGCAATAATAATTGCCACACTTCTGGCATAAAAAAAGATCATTACATGTAATTTATTGTAATTAGTTAAATAAATATAAAATTATATTGCGAACAATAAATATGGTACAAAATGTATAAAAACCATTCACGTAATCAGAGCACAATTTAATTTAAGCTGGTTGACTAGTGGCCTCCTATGCAGATTCATTCTAAAGGTAAAACCAATCTTGTGTTCACAATGCAAGTTCCTGTTGCGGATTCACCTGCTAACCCTGACGAATTTCGAAGGTAAAACCATTTTGGTGTTCTAGGTGCAGTATTAATTAAAGCTGGGGACTCACAATCCAATTCTCTCTGACGGAAAAACCAGTTTTGTGTTCAAAATGCAATGAAAAAATTCCATGTGTGGTTTCGTCTGCTTACGCATTTCGTAGAAACCCTTTCTCGTTTTTGAAGTGCATTTATAAAATTCTAGTTGCTTTTGTGCTGCTAGTATTAGAGAAAAGCCATTTTCATGTACTCAGTAAAATGGCTTCCCTCAGTAGTTTTAAGTCTCCGCGTACAGATTCACCCTATACACGTGTTAGAAGTGCATTTATAAAATTCTGGTTGCGTACTTCGTGCTGCCAGAATTGGAGGACAGCCATTTTCATGTTCTGAATTGAGTTTTAATTCCCCGCGTACAAACTCACTTTATAATTAAAAGTTCTGTGTTTAGAACGCAACGAAAAAAATTCCAGGTGGGGTTTTATCTCGCTAACGCGTTTCTTAAGAAACCATTCTGTGTGAAGTGCAGTTATAAAATTGTAGTTGCATATGTGCTATCAGTATTGGAGGAAAGCAATTTCCACGTAATTAAAGAGTGTTGGCAGTTACGTAACTATTTAAAAAAAATAGTTTTAGTAAAACCAGTTCTTTGATTCGAATGTGCAACCTCCCCCCCCCGAGACGGAAATCGGAGTGCGGCCCGTGGGTTAAAGTATGAACATCTAAAACGGTTCCACACCCCTGCTTTAGAATAACAGTCACTTATCTGTGATACTGTAGGTATTATTTAAAATGTGGACAAAAATCAAAGGCGTATAATTTAGGGCAATTTTGGCACATACTTTCTCATGTTGTATGTACTTTCTCACGAAATAGTGCAGGTGAAAGTATATCTGCTTTTCTTGCTTTAACTAGGTGAATGGCTCTAATCTAGCGAGAATAGGTACTAGAACCTAAATAAACTACGTAATATGTTACATAAATAAGATTAAAAAAATCAGAGTGTGCAATTCACACGCGGTAGAAGTGAAAATTTCAGAAAACTAAAGTAGACAATAGTGGGGAGGCTATGAAGGGGAGACCGATTATTCTATCTCATTTTCTCGCAGGTTAAATTCTGTAGATGTATGTGTTTGTCTCTTTTTAGTTTCGCTTTTTCGTTTCATCGAGTTTCTAATCACAACGGTGCTAAAGTAAAGAAATTTTAGTTTAAAAAAACGCGCGGTAGAAGAGAAACCTTCAGAAAACTAGTAGAAAAGTATACAAAAAGTAAACTATAGAAAAGTAGACAGTGGGAGCACCGCAGAAAGAGGAGACCAGTAAGCTACGAAAACCGCACAAAGATGAGACCGATTATTCTATCACATTCTCTCGAAGGCTAAATCTTATTTTTTTTTAAATATTAGATCCAAACAGGAGGCCCTGAGGAAAATAATTCCCCTCAGGGCCTATGTCATCTTTGGGGATACTGTGTGGAGAGTCTTTTAAGGGAAATGAAGGAGAGGAAGTCATGGGAAGGAAAAGGGTATGAGGGGCGGGTAGGAATCTGGAGGTCAGTGTGCCCAGGAGTTACAGACGTACGAACCCACCCCTCGAACTGCGGTGCAAAGCGATGGGCTGAGAGAGTCCGGCTGGAAAGGTCAAAAGGCCTCCCTCAACCAGTCTCTCTCGATCCGGCCAGCTACGCAGCAGGTGGGCAGACGCATCCGCCGTCAAGACCTGGACAAACCTCACCCCATGAAACCGGGCACCTCTACTAAGTCACCAAACGTAGCGAATCACTTGGGGTGACCTATGGTAGAGGTGTTGGTTATCCAGTAAATGGTTCCCTGGGCGGCTGTACCCATACCCGCCTCCCAAATTGTAGATGTGTTTGTCTCTTTTTAGTGTCGCTTTTTCGTTTCGTCGAGTTTAAAATCACAACGGTGCTAAAGAAGTTTTCACTTCAAAAGAAAAAAAAACAATTTACATTAATCCAAACATTTCAACAAACCAATCACATCTATCTTCGATAAATTAAAATTGCAAATTTTTTTTTCCTGATAAATGTACTCTCGCAATTACAAAGTTAACAATTTTAATATCATGGACTTGTATTTCTTTGTATTTTCAGGTATTGAAAGGCGCAAACCGTATCAGGTTCTTCTAAGACTTTGTATTTTTTTCGTAATGCAAATTGTATATCAATCGCCTCAAGTAAGTAGCTTGTGCCCACTCTGCCCGTTAGGCTCATTGTCGGCTCCTAAACATAAATAACCTGTATTTTATTATATGAATCACCGTAGCGTTCATTGTTCATTCAAATATCTAACAAAGGAAATATGTACAGACAATATAATGCAAGTATACATAAGTACTGGCCATTGAATTTTTATCAGATGCATGTAAATTGGAGTCGAATGAATATACATATGTATTTAATAAAGACTGTGGCAGACTTGGTCCGAAAGAAATAAGATGTTCGGTTCATTTAGCAGTAAATAATATCGGCACGAAG
Source organism: Limnephilus rhombicus (assembly GCA_929108145.2). NCBI lineage: Eukaryota > Metazoa > Arthropoda > Insecta > Trichoptera > Limnephilidae > Limnephilus > Limnephilus rhombicus. The sequence continues at coordinate 20,005,913 of OV815275.1, forward strand.
GCACAGTTGCTACGGAGGCTTGACTCAGCACCCCGCACCGGGAACACAGAGTTCAGCTTGCGGGGATGCGTAAGTGTAAAGCGGAGTGAAGGGTAGTATGTACATACATTAAGGTGGGTCATTTAAAAATAATGTTATTTTTAAATTCTAAGAGCGATATAAGGGTGCCAATTGTGTTCAAAACGATGTGTTTAAAATTTTTCAAATTTCTGATACGATCTTTTTCCCCCGGATTCACTTCAACATATTTTTGTAATCTACCATAGCAAATGTAGTATATATTTACGAAATCATTTACAAAAAGTCCCAGGAATGAGTCTCGCAAAATGATGCCGAAATTTGAGATTAAGAAGGATTTTGCTGGTATTTGAATACACTGCCTTGAGATAATTTAAATTATATTCATGTATTTTTAAATAAATAAATCTAAATATTCCCTCTACTTCGTGGTTTATTGAAAAATAGTTAATTTTAATTGGTTTATCTAATATTTTTTTAAAGATTTAACAAGCGTGGGTTTTTCTCTATTACGGTGACATCCAAATATTATTAAAAAAATACGTGATTTTATATCTCCATTTAACGCTATTAGACAAATTAAAACAAGATTGTTTCCCCAAACAGTCGTGACTTTCCTTAATGTAAATATCGCTTCCATCATTAGAACTATTACCTTTTTTATGATTTTTTAAAAATAATGGCATATAGAGCTCCGGGCCAAAAAGGCCCCTTTCTCTCTCATCATAAATTTATAATAATAGTGGTTGAAAAAATGGTTTATTTGGTTGTTTGTTAAAAATTATTTGGAAGGGTACACGGCTACAATATGGTAATCTTTAAGGAGGATTTGTTTAGGTTTTTTATACGCGGTTCGTACGTTTTTATCGTACCGTTTATGGACGCGTTTTCATGGGTGGGAATTTCCGCATAAAATTTTTCCTGATGTGTTTTTTTTTATATAAGAGGATTTCAGAATGTTTGTGGAGTTGGGATACCCTTAATCATTTGAGAGCACCCAGGGCTATGCGTATGGCTTTATTCTGGAATGTTTAAAGTTTTTTCAAATTAGACTCTTAAGCGTGGGCCCAGATGGGGCTCGCATAAGTTAGTTTTGGCCTTATCGTTGAATTAGGAGTTTATTTTTAGTTGATAATTTTTTTTGAAAAATATGGAGTGAAGGGGTGCAAGGATTTTATTTGCTGAGGATAGGGTTTCATTTATGTGCTTTTACCAAGTTAATCTACTGTCAAGGGTTACTACGAGATATACTTTTTTCCAATGGACGTTTTCTCCGAACAAGTGGATATTAGGTGGCCTTTTAGGGTAAGAACTATTACCTGCCGCCCGTACCTGTAGCAGCGAGTAGCGGTAGCGGTAGCACTCGCACTGAGCACGAGCACACTGCCCTCATTCCGAGATCGATAAATAAAGCAATGTGTACTGAAGTCGTTACGCGGAATGTTAAAAATCATATCTCAGATTTAATTTGACGCTTGGTATTACAATAGCGGCGACGCGTTCATGTGAAACCGAACGCATAAATGCTTTTCTACGGTTTCCGAGCATAAAAGAATTGTTTTAATTTGTAACCGGAACAATAATTACGAGTTTAATCGACGAGGTCACGTGCCATATATTTTCTATAATCAGGATTTATTTTTTATGACCAGGGTTAACGTAAGTCGTGTTTTACAACCCGCGACTTGTCGGATCCTAGATAAGTTACACGTTATTCACACGTTGTCTACCTGTGTTACCTACATGCGACGTAGTATATTATTTATTTTAAGATGAAGCCATACTAAATAATGCAAATCATACAAATTCGTATGTTTTTGTTTCGAAAATTTGTTCGCTTACATCTTAGAAGAGATGCTTTAATTAAATACTGCCTGTACAACATACCTTGACCCTTAAAAATATCGGTCATTTATTTACAAGTCTTTTAATAAACTCAAAAAACAAACAAACTCTCCTACTTATAAACCCCTTTTTGGATATGGTTTTATTGTTTAATGTGACAAATTCAGTTTCTTTTATAATATATAATATCGATTTTCTCGTTGTTATTTTTGACATCAATCAATACGGCCCACACTCTACGAATTTGGATTCTTAAAGTGACCCTTATGCCATGGACAAAAGAACAATGCTGTTGGCACACCCATTTAGAATTAGTTACGCCCCGGCCGGAGCGGGGAATAGACACGTGGTTCCGCGTCGCTTGGTAACGCGAATTCAATTTTAATTTTCGTTGATATTACAATAAACAATGCGTAAAAAAGGAGTTAACGTTTTTTACAGGCCTTTACGAAATCAACCTGTAAAAAAATCTCAAATACCTTTTCATACCTTTCCAAAAGCTTTTTTTAAGTATTTTTAAACTCCTCCCATAAAGGGGCATGAATTCTGATTTCGATTTTTTTCCTTGACTATTGGATCGCCTTAAATCAATGACACCGTCCCCCCCTCCCCTTCATATTCAAGTTCCCACATCTCCTATCGAACAATAGAGGCGTTCTGAATATCCGACTAACGAAAATAGAGGCGTTATTTAACCACCTAATACAAGTTTACTTATTAGAATAGGTACCTCAATTTAATTAGGTGCGAACGTGTGTTTACTTTATTTGAATGCATTGCTTTTATTGTAGATATCTAATATCCGTTTACTGGTTTTGATCAATTATTTATTAATTTTTTAATATCCCCGGAATAAATACCGATCGGCTGGTTGATTACTCAGACATCTCCAAATACTCTGTTTTGAGGTTCGAATATTCGAACGTCATTTTAATCATATAAAATTCTCTTCACTGCTTTAGTAAGAAGTAATTTAGAATACAATTCCACTATTTGGTCCCCATACTATATAAAGCACATCAAATAAAAATTGAGAAAGTTCAACATAAATTTTTAAGGTTCATTAATTTCAAACTCTCCATACCCATTGAACAAATTAATTATGTTAAATTCATGAAAATATTTAATTTAACAGACTTATCGTGTAGAAGAATCATGAACGATCTGGCATTTTGATTTAAATTAGTTAATGGATCACTTGAAGCAGACACGAGACTTCCAGAGCTGTTCTCTATTTATCTGTCTAAAACTAACTATTTCATTAACTCCCCAATCGCAAGACTACATTGGCTTGGAAATAAATTCAGTTCGGTTGATATTTTCATTTATTCCTTACCAAAATTTAAATCAGAAATTTCTAAATATCTGATGTAAGATTTATTATTGTTATTCTAATATTGTTTTTGTTGTTATTTCATTTTAATTCTGCTTCCTTTCTATTAGTGTAAAGGAAGAGAAACAATAATACTGTATTGGTATTTTTTATTGTTTCTATTTTGCTACATTTAAACGATTGATGTAAATACTCCAAAGGCCTAAATAAATAATTAAATAAATCAAATATTATTTACACGTGCCTATGTTTTGCATGTTATGTCAACAGGTGTCTAAATATTCGGTAGTGATACCGCCTGCCCTTCCTCGCATTTGTTTACGAACTTGAAATATACATGATTCTCGTAGATATAAGAAAATTCGATTTTAATTTCGATTTTGTTTTCTTGAATGAATGCAAATCTTGGAAATGGAAATTAACCCGCTTCATACATCCGATTAAGCTGAAACTTGGCTGTTAAGCTGAAGCTTGGATTCGTTATCGATGTCTATGCATTATTTTTCAACTTTTTGTGGTACTCACGCATACATATAAATTGGCTACTAGCCGGCCCAGAGATGGCGCAACTTCAAATAGAAATAGATCTATTGCAGTAAAAAAAACTTTGTTTTTATGGGCTGATTTGAAAAAAAATTATTCCGTGTTATCCGATTTTCGTTTATGTCAATGATGTAATTTTTCCCATTTGAGTTGTTACAACTTTCAGGTTAAAGATAACTTGGGCCTCTTCTTTAGACTTTTCAATTTGGGAGGCGGGTATGGGTACCGCTGCCCCGAAAACAATTTATTGGATAACCAGCACGTCTGCCGTAAGTCACCCCAAGTGGTTCGCTACGTTTGGTGACTTAGCAGAGGTGCCCGTGTTCATGGGGTCAGGTTTGTCCGAATCTTGGCGGCGGATGTGTCTGCCACCAACAGCGTGGCAGGCCGGGTAGTGAGAGACTGGTTGAGAAGATCTTTTGACCATTGCCTTGTATCGCAGTGGAAAGGATGGATTCATTCGTTCTTCACTTCTGGACACACTGACCCCCAAAAATCTAACTACCTCTTATTCCTTTTCGTTCCCAGAATTTCCCCTCCTTCCTTCGGAGCTAATGTAAAAAAAGACCCTATCATTGTATCATTTTAATTTAATCATTCAACGCTCTCCCTCTTTTCTTGTGTTTGCCTATTATTTTTTTAATAAATAAATAAAATATAATAGCAGTACTAAGGAAGCAGTACCAAACGGCGCCTGGAGTTAGTAAAAACCCCAAGGGCGCTGTGTTGGGTGTTAGATTATTATCAGCACCTTGGCTTCTTGATCAAAGTCGACTGAATGTATTTTTTTACATACGCGAGTTTGCTCTCCATTAAGGTTATCCAATATTCCAGGAAAAAGTCGAAATCGGAATTCACGCCCCTTTTTGGGAGGAGTTTAAAAATATTTGAGAAAAAGCTTCTTGGAAAGGTTGGAAGAGGTATTTGAGATTTTTTTTCTGGTTGATTTCGTAAAGGCCTGTAAAAAACCTTAACTCCTTTTTTACGCATTGTTTATTGTAATACCAACGAAATTTAAAATTGATTTCACGGAACGACGCGGAAGACGCGGAGTCTGAGACGTTTCCCCGTCGCGGCCGGGGCGGAACTGATACAAAATGAGCGTGGAAAGTCTGTAGTCCTTAAGTGGACGGCATAGGGTTCACTTTGAAAATCCAAAGTCGTTGACTGCCGGCCGTATTGTAAAATAGCAACGCGAAAATGCATACTTTATTTATGGAAGATTTTTCAATGTAAATGAGTGTTCAGGCTGACAATTATTGCTTATAATAATTGTTACCCTTTGTGCTATGCATACAAATCCTGTCTTAAACGTTAGTTTATAAATTAAAAATAATCAATAATATTTAACAAGTTAAAAGTATTTCACCAAAAAATGTAGACACAATTTGTCTCGACGCCACCTAGCGAAAGATTTAGTACTAACAATACCTCCCTCACAAAAATAAAGTTGGTTGTTTTCAGGTGGAAAAATGTAATAATCAGTAATTGTTGAATGAAACACCAGTATATATTGAATTATTTGGCGGATATTAGATAAGCCGCCATAGCTCAGTGGTCAGAGCATCCGACCGGCAATCAGAAGGACACGGGTTCAAGTCCCGTTGGCGGCAAGTATCTTTTCTCGGAAGATTTTTCAATGTAAATGAGTGTTTCAGGCTGACAATTATTGCTTATAATAATTGTTACCCTTTGTGCTATGCATAAAAATCTTGTCTTAAACGTTAGTTTATAAATTAAAAATAATAATTAATACTTTATTCATATTTTCGGGCGTAAATATCCATTTTTTGCGGTTATTGTAAAAGAAATTGAATTTGCCACATTATACAATAAAACCATATCCGAAAAGGGGTTTATAAGTAGAGTTTGCACTTGAAAGTGTTTTTTATAGACCTAATAATTATTATTTTTTTCTAGGCTTATTAAAAGACTTATTTACGTATTTAATTGAAGTATAATAATACTTCTAAGCGATCAACTTTTCAAAACAAAAACATATGACTTTGTATGATTATGCATTATTTCGTATGGCTTCATCTTAATATGAAAACTACAGGTATTAATTAAAGAAAGCTTACTGTCCTCTTTCTGGGTTGTAATTTGTAATTAGTTTTACTAAGGACGAACGCTCGCTAAGCTGCCAATTTTCCAAAACTTTAATTTAATTCATTGAATTTAAATTTTTTAAATCAAGCAATCCATATAATCAATCTAAAAACCCCGAGAGTTTGACATTTCTACTCAACAATCCGTTGAAATTGTTGATTTAGTTCTATAAAATAACAACGGGAGACAAACGCGAGATATTTTGAAATATCCTACCAGTGATTCATCAACAATTTGTTTAATTCACTAAAAGTTTTTCTGCATTATTTTTTTTGAGTATTTTTTTTAAGAGAAAACTTCTTTAGCACCGTTGTGATTTGAAACTCAATGAAACGAAATATAGCAACACTAAAAAGAGAAAAACATATACAGCGTTTCCTAACCCTTTTCAGCGACCGACCCCTAGGTCAAGCACAATTTTCAAGGACCCCCTTATAACAAAAAGTCAGCAATAATTTTTTAGAAATTTATATTTTTTAATGTAGCTATAACTTTGTGGTTATCCATTATAGAAAAATGAAACAATACCACTTTGTATAAACCACTTATATAATGCGTAAATCCAACCGCTTTCGGAACAAACGTTCCTTCTTCAGGGAAAGCTTATACTAATTTGACAGTTTCGAAAAATGTTTTATTATGGTAACTTAGAAGCCTAGGAAATTGAAAAATCCCTTAAAAATAATGAATCTATTATCAACAAACAAAAAATATTGTCTTATAGCCCTATCATGGATTTGTTCCCCTACCCACCCACTCTACACTAATACCTACCCACCCACTCTACATTAATACCTACCCACCCAATCTACATAACTAGCAACGGCTCATCCCTACCATAATAAAACATTGTTCGAAACTGTCAAATTAGTATAAGCTTTCCCTGAAGAAGGAACGTTTGTTCCGAAACCGGTCGGATTTACGCATTATATAAGTGGTTTATACAAAGTTGTATTGTTTAATTTTTTTAGAAATTTATTTCAGTATTTTTTTTAGGAACGTTTGTTCCGAAACCGGTCGGATTTACGCATTATATAAGTGGTTTATACTTATACAAAGTTGTATTGTTTCATTTTTTTAGAAATTTATTTCAGTATTTTTTTTACTACAAATACAAAAAATGCTTTTTTTTAATAAAAAATACGTGATTAATTAATGTACAACAGCAACACCAACATTCGCATTAATTAAAGGTTAATTAATGTGAAGGTTTGTGTTGCTTTTTTGTAACTATATTTATGATGTTACTACTAAGTTGTTATCTCAAATCGGATTCCACTTGTAATCTGTTTCGCGAGCAGAGAACGCATTTTCACAGAGGATGTGGTTGAAAAAAACAAATATTTCAGTGCCTCTTCTGATATTTCCTTATAATCTTTCTAATACTTGTAGGACTAGGTTTTTTAATGATTTTCGTTATTTTTTTGGTGTACAAGAATGTATATAATTTATTGAATCTTTGAGGTCATTTTGTACATCGATTTAAAATATTGTGAATTTTTTAAGCATTTCCTCGGAAAATATGAAAATTATCAGCTGCTGCCCATCGAACGTCACCATCAGACGTAGCTATTTGTGTGCATTCTGGAGGCCACAGTTTTCATCTCAAATCAATAGGGTTTTGAATATAATTTAAGAACATGAGTCTTGTTTATGTAAGCCTAACTTTTCCCAAATGGAAATGAATTTTGTACAGGTGTTTAAACAAGAAACCTTGATTTTTTGCCTATTTTTAAATTGAAAAATACTTTGGACAATTATGCATATTACTAAGAATTTAGTTTCACATAGACCGTAATTATATAAAGAAAATATTTGCAACTTTTTAAAATGATTGGTTAAAAACTTTCTGAGCTAGAGTGCACACAAATTTAAAAAAAGTCGTTTCGCGAAAAACGCGTTTCAAGTTTACCACGCGGTTCGGCACTTAAGGGGGGAAACTCACTTTAACAACCTCATAACACCAACGAATTGAAATTTTTATTTTTAGAACTTTGGGAACATATTCTTAAATAGTTATACTAACAATTTATAAAATAAATAAAAAATAATTTTTTGAGTCATTACGTGTATTTCTTCCAGGGTCTAATATCCAATTTAATTTTTGTCGGGTACTGGAAAATAGTCCCGAAACGAAAACGTGTAGCGATTATGAGACTTTTGGTGGCATTTATTTATTATTGTTAAGTGGTCCAGAGATGAGACTGCGGACCCCCAGGGATCCGCGGACCACAGGTTAAGAAAGACTGATCTATAGAATTTAGTCAGTAATCAGTATCCTCTTTGTGCGGTGCTTCGTAGCTTATAACGATCTGAGTAAAATGAACACCTTGTTTTTTTGTCCAGTCTGTGATGTGTTTTTTTGTGAATAATTGTGGATATATTTTTAGTTAGTAGTTATTTCAGTGTGGTGGGCGCAGTTATATAGTTTGATTGCATAGTACTTAAAGTTTCTCTGCTCGTGTGAGATATTTGTTATCGGTATATTTAGTGTTTTTGAAGTAAAACTTGCTAAGCTGGTGAATGCGTGACGAGAGTGTTACGAAAATCGAGGCGAGCGGTAGTTGAGAGGGAGATATAAGTTAGTGAAGATAGAAAGAGAGAGAGTTACGTTTCGTATATTACTGTAGGGGCAAGTGAGAGGTGCGAGCACACATTTTCTTTCTCTCTTTCTGTCATAGCCAGTTAAGTTTCGTATATCTAAGACACATTGCAGGCCTATTGTCTGTATCACACTGTAGGAGCAAGAGAGAGCTGTGCGCGAGCACATTTTCTTTCACTTTCCTGTCATATAGAAGGAGCTAAAGAATTTTATTTCAGTCGTGTGGTCTAAACTAAAGCACACTCGTTTTTTTTTACTGAGACCCTGGTTTTAATTTCTGTTTGAGGTTACATTGGAATGTGGAGTTTATTTTGGAAGAAGTATAGTAGTACAGATTTGGTATAAAACTGTCTTATTGTCTAATGTTTCGAAAATTTCATTGAAGTTTGTGTAGAAAGGTAATTCTAATCTGAGTATTGTTCCAGATTGAGTGTACACTTTTACATATCACTGCATACCTAACTCAAATTTCGATCTTTCGGAGATGTCTGACTAATCAACTGGACGATTGATTTACCATAATAATACTTGTTTGTCATAGTTAAATACAAGTATTAGCGCAAATACAAGAAATATAAAAAAAAAATATTATGTTTGGCATGTGATCGTAAAATGACATCAGAAAGAATAAAATTAATGCAAGCTCTAGAAGGATATGAAAAGATACAAGTAGACTAAACTTAAATTAATGTTGATTGAAAATATCTGATAGTACGGACTTCTTGTACCTATCTTCCTAATTATGTTTTGGAATAAAAATGCTTTCGATAATGGATGTTTTACGATTAAAAAAAATGTTATTCCGTTGTCAAACCCTTAACAACACGCAGTGCCTTTTCAGCGAAGTCAATTTCCTTGTGGGTGTCTGTTGGTATTTATGATAACATATTATTAAAGCTATTGTTTTGGGATACTATCAATATATGTTTAAAATAAAATAAGTCATTCCGACCACTAACTAAACCCGTCGGTCTTGAACCCCGGGCTTCCTCGAATGATAAGTCAACCCGCGAGAAAGTCCCATGTGGAATTAGTCGTAGCTTAACAATTAAGGTGTCAATGGGTTAAGAATGCATTAATTCGATATCTGAAACCAATCAAGAAGCATCATGAAGATAAATAAGTGACAAAAAAGGAGGACGAAAAGAAACAATAAGAAAGAAGAACATGCCAAAAGAAGTCAAGACGAAACAAGAAGTAGCATGCAATAAGTAGCATGAAGTGAGGAAGCAAGTAGACTCTAGATAAAGCTGGATGAAGCATTAATGAGCTGTAATAATTAATAATAATTCATCTAATGATCCTTGTCATTCAATATTCCGAAATTGGCCCTATGCTGCTATGTAAATAAACTTCAATCAAATGAAGGTATTCGAATGTATCTTCATCAACAAACATACCTAATTTAAATTGTCTGCGATGATGAGCGTTACTTTTTCCAAGTTGTGGTATCTGGTTCAATGAACTCAAATTTGCTTGCTTCGGAGTGTCGGGATCTAAAGCCTGACAACATGATTTAAGAATGATCACAGACTCGGCGAAATTTAGAAGTAAACTTGAAACTAACTTTTTCAGAGAGCAGTATCCGTAGAGTCAAAAACCTTTCCCCTTTCACTTCTTCACAGCCCGCGAAATTATAAAAACCAATTGGCAAAAAAAGTAACAAATAAGAACTTGCAAACTTTTTAAGGTCATTACATAAAAATTGTTCAGTCCTAAAGAGTCCGGAATTCTTTCTATAAATTAACTACTTTTGCCACCAATCTTCTCATAAATGTAATATCAACAGCAATGTAAAAATGTAAAATGTACAAAAGTAAAATCATGCAATATCAAGGGTAACCATAAAGTTTCTAATACCTAAAAGTGTAGTTTTGGGAACTCGTCAGGTAAGTATGTTTTCAGCGTCCTTTTGTAAATAATAAAATTAGATTAGTGTTTAGCCGGATATCATATCTGTTGCCAAATAAATTAAAAAGGGTTTATATTATAGTCTCGTACACTCACATTTAAATTACTTGATTAAAATCTGGGGAAACGCATGTGAAACATACATAAATGAATTACAGGTAATACAAAACAAGGTAATCAAAAAACTATTTAATTACAAGCCCAGAACATCCACAAAAAATATATATATGGAAACAAAACTACTAACATTAAGAAAACTATATGAATACAATACATGTCTCCTTATATATAAAATAAACAATAAACTCGTACACACAAACACAGAATTCATTAAAACGTCCCAAGTACTACACACTTTACGAGACAACACGATAACATACATTTAAACACCATCCACACTAACTATGGTAAACAATCCATTGGTTACAAGGGAGGCAACTTATATAATTGCCTCCCAAACGACATTAAAAACGAAAAGAAGCTGGGTAAATTTAAAAAAAATTTATTAATATTTATTCTTGATAAACAAAATAATGATGTTGAATAGCGCTGTATTGAAATATTTACTTTATTTTAATTTGTATAATTATTTGTAGTTAAATGAGTGAAAATGTAATTTTCTTTTAACTGGAATAAAAAAAAATAAAAAAGATAGAGCCTAAGAAATCATAATAAGTTGTACAGCATCCTAGAGGTGATTTTTAACGGTGCTCTTCAAATTGTCCAATTATTATTATTATTTTTAACCGAACCTTAAACATGACTAGATGTTTAAAGGCGAATAAAAATAGTTTTTGATTTGAACACATTATTCATTTTGCCAATCATTTTAATCTGTGTTGTAAATCTACATTGCGTTCAACGTTACCATTAGGTAAAGGATCACATTAAATAGGTAAAGCCAGAACCTGTTTACAAATAAGGCAACCAAGTGCCTCTAAGACGTTCAAAGAGACGTACGAGTATAGCATAGGCAGTAACAATTCTAGGATTAACAACGTACTTGACTTTACTTGTTAACCGTATGTGTGAGGATTGTAAGGAATGAAATTGTTTTATAATTATTACGAGCCAACTATCGACACAAGCAAGTTTAATTCAACTTTTTATTAGCATCATCGAATTCGTTACATTGACTTGTGACTGAAATTGAAAGTGTATGCTCATTGTTGATTATTGCATATCATAATAAAAATATACTTAACAATAACAACCCACATTCTATCTGAATATCACAACGATGTGGAAAATTCGCAAAACGAATAATATAAAAGATACATTGAAGAAGAAGATAATAATGACAAACCTAAACGAAATGTGAAAAGAACAAGACACAGAAAAATAAAAGGATGACGGTCGCAACTGGATGTCGAACCCATAACATGGTTAATCTCCAATTTTTTTTCTTCATATTATTGGCTCCTACCTTTTACAATTGAAACAAGTGTTCGAAGAACTGGTTTGTAACTTAGATAATAGCGCCTCGAAAAATTTTATCTGATTTTATTTTTATGGAACACCTTTTGACCGTTTTGTTAAAAGACTAAATAAATAATATATTTTTTATTAGAATACTCTCATGTAATAAAATCGGATATATTTTTCCGAGGCACTATCTAGGTTATATACCAGTTCTTCAAACACAACATGTTTCCATTGGAAAAAATTCCTTTTGCGACCGTCAACTTTTTATTTTTGTGTGTCTGTTTTTTGAAGTAAAACTTCTTTACGTACGCTTGACTTGGGGAGTAAGCTGGCGAATGCGTGACGAGAGCGTTACGAAAAGCGAGGCGAACGGTAGTTGAGAGGGAAATATAAGTTAGTGAAGATACAAAGAGAGAGATTTACGCTTCGTATATTACTGTCTGTATTCGGCCTAATGTGTGTATCACACTGTACGAGCAAGAGAGAGCAGTGCGCGCGCACATTTTCTTTCTCTCTTCCTATCATATAGATGGAGCAGAAGTTTTACTTCAGTCGTGTTGTCTAAAACACACTCGTTTTTTTAATATTTTGTTTAGGTTTGTTAGTATTATGTTCTTCTTCAATGATATATTACATTGATGGGAATAACCTTCAAAAGTGTGTATGAAATAGTTATATTCTAATAAAAAAAACGAGTGTGCTTTAGACCACACGACTGAAATAAAACTTCACTAACTTATATCTCCCTCTCAACTTCCGTTCGCTGCGCCCGACCGTTCGCCTCGCCCGATCTCACTTTTCGTAACGCTCTCGTCACGCATTCACCAGCTTACTCTGCGTATAGAAGTTTTACTTCCAAAATGTAATGTTAATAATAATCGGCAATAAAATTTTGTACATCGAGTGATTGTTATGTTAGTCCCATGGAGGAAGGACTCTCCTGCCTTTTTACATTCTATACCCTTCCGCTCTCTCTCATAAACGTCGCACGTAATACGACTGTAACTGAAGTAATGGTCACAAATAGCTCTCAGCGGAAGAAGGTTGTATTGATGTTCATATTTATTTAGCTGGTGCTGGCGGCACCAGGTCGATCGGCTTTCTGAATATCCCCAACGGTCAGCAGAGCCATCAATCAACACGCTTGTGTACATAACACGAAACCAACCGTAGCTACACAAATGACCCCGTCTGCAGTCATCTCGGCTTTTGCAGAACCCGCTATACGTGCGTTTCAAAGGGAATTGTTTACTTTTGCTTCTCCCGCTACGCCACGACGCAACGCCTAGCCAACGGTTATTGAAATAAAAACTGACTTTTCATTTAGACTTTTAGAAAAAACCAAAAGGTGTCCCATATAATTAAAATCGGATATATTTATCCAAGACACTATCTAGGTTACAAATAAAATCGTTAAAAGAACTTTGTATTTATTCAAAAAGACAGCTGTCACAATACCCAATAGGCCACTCGCACCACATTTTTTTAAAAATTTTCCGGTTTAGGCAAATATTATAAGACATTCTGTATTTATTTTTATCGTATTTTTGAAACCCTGGCAATTTTTTGAAAATTTCAATCCGTAAAATCAGACCATTTTTTATAAATCGGAAAGACGGGACATAATTTTATAGGTGCGAAAAAACGATAATTACATAGCCGAAAATCATTTAAAAAAAAAAAACGTTTTCCACAACAAAGGGCACAGGAGAATATCGAGGCATACCAAAAATATTACATCTCACAAATATTTTTTTCCTTGATCCATCTTATTGATCATTAATCATTACAATGTTCAACGTCTGTATTACTTAATCCAATGTAATATACTTGTGCTTGTAAATTATAATAATAATAAGAATATTATAAAATTTGATTTTGTTAAAATCAGCACCACTACCATTTTACCTCTAAAACACGTACAGACATCGTAAAATGTACGGGGTTCTCTTCATAACATCTGTCAAAAATTCAAACCAAATGATAAGTTCGCAGAAAACAAACAATAAATCTAGTGAACGTTAAATGTCAAATTTAAAAATTCACCTGAAATCAAAATGTTGCCATATAAAAAAAATAAATCAGTGTGGAATTTAACAAAATTAATAGGAACATTTTCGGAGACGGGACATTTTCATGTAGAGACGTTGCGGGTCCAAATGATTGATTTATTTATTTAAAAATAAATAAATAAACTGTACATTTCTAAAAAAATTTACTAACATTTTCGTAATCTTAGTAAAAAAATCATTCCACACTATTTTTTCCAAGTCGTTATGAAATCGATGCAAGTGGACTATAATGGGGTAAATTAGTTGAAGATAATATTGTTAATTCAGAACAGGTCCCAATTTGGTTAAGACGCTGTGTCCCGCTAAGGCAAGAGATCCTGGGTTCGATTCTCAGTTGCGACCGTTACCTTATTATTTTTCTGTGTCCTGTTCTTCATGTTTCATTTACTTTAAATATTAACACTAAAAACATGCTTCCGGAAAATATTGGTTAATTAAAAACGAATTCTCTGAAATTCCGAAATTAATTAAAAAAGGAGAAAAGTTGTTTGACTACACTTATTAGCAGTATATTTCTCTTGATGTACTCATACCTCAACTTTATGTATTTATTGATATTTTTTTAGTATATTTTTCCTTAAATTTTTTAAACTAATTATCTTATTTTTAGAATAAAATGATATCCTGATTTTTTATGACAACTTCAATTATATTAGAATATGTTTTTCTTACTTTCACGAGAATTTTTCTGTTTTGTTTACTATTCTAATAAATTTTATTACATTTCTATTTCTATACTAAGAAATTCGATAGCCAAAGACCACTTAGTATCAATTGCAAGAAAACCCATATATTCGAATAAAATCTTTGAAAACCACCCCTCTCCCCCATATTTGTGTACATAAATCGTGAATAATGAATAATTTGTACTAGTCTGAAGATGTCATTAACAGGCTGAAACCGGTTAGGGTCAATAAACTAAAGTGGAAATAAGTTTAATATTTATTATAATAAATTTAATTATATTTTTTATTATGTTGTCTTATTAGAGGTTAAGTCCTGATGAGAAAATCCTTAGATAATTGGTTTTATTTTGACTACACGACACATGTACAAAATGATTAAACGTAAACTGTTGATTTCACGAAAATGAATAAATAAATAAATTGACTAACTAAGTGGTATTGATTGAAAACCCTAAATTTTTTCGGAATTGTTAAAATTTCAGGAACAATATTCGTTTTTTCCCACACTTTCCTTAAATAAGTCTTCGTTCAAAACATAAATTCGGATAAAGGTTTTACAAAAAAGGCGATAAAATACAGCCATGTCGCACATAATACCTTACCAGAGGTTTTATATTTCAGGTACCAGGTACTAGGTCGAAATTGTATTTCTTCGCTGTTCGTTATCAACTTTACTGGTTTTCCGGTTTCAATAAAATTATAGGTTGATTATAATTTGAATGTCTCCGTTCTCAATGTTTTAATATTAAAAGTTAATAACAGTTAAACTTATGAAATATACCTATATCTAGGTACCATCTACATAAACACATATCTTGAACAGTGACGTTAATATATGCTAAAAATAAAAAGTACTTCACATGTATGTACAGGTGTAAACTTTTGATTTGTTAAATGTTCAAGAATCGTAATTATTTTTTAAAAACGTAATAAGTAAATACATGTAACGCACTCAACCAGTCTCTCCCGATTCGGCAAACGCATTCACAGTCAAGACCTAGACAAACCTCACCCCATAAACCCGGGCACCCCACACAAGTCACCAAAAGCAGGACTTAGGATGACCAATGGAATGGAATGTAAAGTACCCAATAAATGGTTCCCGGGCGGCAGTTTTAACTTGAGAGTGATTCTGCGTAAGATTCCACAAGCTGAAATGACTATGGGACCTAGAATTTCCACTCAGAACATTCCACAAAAATGGTTTCCTTCGAAATATGTCAGCAGCCGGATCCGCAAATGAAATTCAATTACACCAAAACTGGTTTTAAACACTAAACTGGTTTTAACTTAATAGTGAATCTGTATACGAGTACCCACCATTCATTTACAATATGTAGTTTTTTTATGCATCAGAATATTTTATTACCGCACTCGGAATACGAAACTTCATCGTTCGAAATGCGTCAGCAGATGAATCCGCAAAGAGAATTGCATTCTGAACACGAGACTGGTTTTAACTTAAGAAAATCTGCTAACGAATCCACTAATGTTGCATCATACAGTCTGCAACATGAATTTTATATTATCACACGGAACACGATAATGTTTTTTTTTAATATTATTATCGAGTTCTGACAATTTGGCTCGATTCGTTTTCTTCCCAGCTTTCACGTGCAATGTGCATATAATATTATGACGGGCTTTTCGACCGCTCTTCATTATTTTCCAATTTAATGAATCCACCCATTTAATTTCATTAGAAGTTTAATAATCCAATTTTTATTAGAACAACTCTCTTTTTAACCATCTCATTCTCTTGCAGACTAAAACCAATAGATGTATATGTTTGTCTCTTTTTAGTGTCGCCATTTTTCGTTTCATCGAGTTTCAAATCACAGTTGTGCTAAAGAAGTTTTCACTTCGCAAAAAGATAATAAAAGATATATCCGATTTTATTTATTTCCACGTCACTTGTTTCCAATGAAAAAGATAGTTGCCAATAATATGGGAAAAAAATAATCGAAGATAATATTGATAATTCTGAAATACGAGATTGACAAAAATTGTGTTTAAATTGGAGGTTTCAGTACCTAACCGAATTGGCAAGGTGTTGGTCCCGTTAAGACGAGAGGTTCCTGTTTCGAGTCCCAGTTGCGACCGTTATATTTTATTTTATTTTTCTGGTTCTTGTTCTCTTTCAATGTTTAATATTCCCTTTTCTATTAACAATACCAACTCAACTACTTATCTGAAAGTTAGATTAGTATGTAAGTATACCTAAGAATGTGAGTAGAGTCGCCCGCTGTAGCGAGAATCTCACTTCAACCTTACTTCATTCAGTACTTACAATGTCATTACATCGTTCGATCGAGAATGCTAGTAAAAATATTCCCGCATCTTTCATAATATAATGATGAAGAAATTAAGGAGCGAACTTAAAAAGAAGGTGAGAAAAACAGATTCTCTCTCATCAGTCCCTTTCCCTTTCCCAAACTGATGGAGGGGCAACTCGTATTTTTTATAAACGTGATTTTTTTATGTGTATTTAATGGTATTTGTACCGTAAATAAGTGCACATTAGTGTCTATAACTAAAAAAATAGTAGCCGCGAAAATTAGTTCGTTTTTATAAAACATTTAAAAATTGATATACCAACTATAAATATATATAATTTATCAATGCTCCTTACAAGTTACACGTCTCATTGCAAAATAGAAGTCGCAACCTCGCAATGAAGTTAGATTAATAGAATACGTCTCTTAGGGGGCACACATTAATTACGTCAGCAGTTTTTCTTCCAATCTAGACCCCCCCCCCCTCGGTGAGATAAATTTGGGCCACTTCGTGTATTCTTTTCAAGTAACGTGAGATTTTGCTGGACCCCCTCCCCCTTTTGAGCTAATTTAATTAATGTTTGCCCCCTTAGGTCCAAGATTCACTATAAATATGTAGATAGAAATCCAATCTATAGATACATAATTTTTATATATTTCTTACCTACTTGTCGGTAAATTATTTAAATAAAATTTCGCTATTTATTTTATAGGAACGTTGAAATTACCGTTGAATATGTATTAAAAAGCAGAGAAGTGAAGTCTTCAGAAAACTTAAGTAGACAAGAGTGGAGAGGCTACAAAGCACCGCACAAAGAGGAGACTGATTATACAATCTCATTCTCTCGCAGGTTAAATCCATAGATGTTTGTGTTTGTCAATTTTAATTTTCGCTATTTTTCGTATCATCGAGTTTCAAATCAGAACGATGCTAAAAAAGTTTTCATTTCATAAATATATCCTACATTTTTGTTTTATTATACCTATGTGTGAATATTATGGCAACAAACACAAATGAAATGGTAATCGGTCATAAATTGAATATTTTCAGCTTTAATTAAGTATTAACGTTTTGATAAGAAGCCAATAATTAGGGTAATGTTCCATTCCTGCTGGAATGCGCCTGTGTGGGGAGATGCGTGTGTGTATGTGTAATCCATGTTTGTATGTTGAGCTAATAATGCCCGCGCGCAGCTGTAATGGACTTCTTGCCCCTTGTTATTATTCCCCGCCCGCCGCGCCGTCGAGTGGCACCGGACGGGGAAGGGGGCACGGGGCAACGGGGTACGGGGCGCAGGCTTCGCTCGAGCCGCGCCGGGACCGACCGGCCGACCGACCGTCGACGTCGGCCGCAATATCCGCCGCCATTGTTAGCTACAACACAATGCGCGTGTTTGTACAACACCGCCTTCTGTATTGCTCGGGAAATTGAAAAACAAATAACATTTCCGTGGCGAGTTGTGGATATCAGTCGGGAAATCGTAAACATTCGATAATAAATGGCATTAAAATTTTCGCAAAAAATAGAAATTTTACAATTTTACAGTTGTTAAAGCTGAAAGTTATCGGTCGCGCAACAATAATTGATTGTAAACAAAAAGTACGTTCTAGTGGCGCGGGTGTGCCGCCGGATGTTGCTGCATGTTGCCGGGTGTTGCGAGTTCACTAAGGGGCTGTGGAAGTATGACTTATGAATAACACATACCTACAAATAAAAAATAATTATATATTTGCAAACGCCGGGTTTAGAACCTGCGTCGCACGGATTCGTAGTCGATGATCTTTACTTGTTTTCACAATATGACTAACGGCCGTAGTTCCCAACATTTCTCCATCCAAAATTTTTACAAAATTCGATCTTCACAGAAATTCACGGACAGCAAAATGACTCACATATGAATGAAGATACATTTTGAACAAAAACTCATCATGAAGCAAACACTTACAGTGGGAATGCTATCCTTGTTCTACCAGTATTACAATGGAAGATGCTCCGAGGAACTAGCATCATTGATCCCTTCGGCACCGGTGCATCGGGAAACATAGTGCCCAACATTTGTACACGATTGACATTTGTCACATGAGAACGGGTCGTTTCTTCGACTCGTTCTTGTGTTCAACAGCTCGGCTGTGGAATGATTTGCCGGCCTCTGTGTTTCCTCCTTCCTACAACATGGGTCTCTTCAAGACCAATGTTCATTCCTTCCTCTCCTCAAAAAGACCCTCCATACAGCATCCCAGATGACATAGGCCCTGAGGGAAAATATTTTCCTCAGGGCCTCCTGTGTGGAGTTAATGAAAAAAAAATATTGTGAATATTTTTTTTGTTTTACATATTTTTGTTATACCCATCTAAGTTTTAACACAAATTAAAAATAAAAATTTCACTTATGAATGAATATTTATATTTTTCTTTTATTTTTAACTAGCTGAAGTCCCCGGCAAAGCCGGGCTTTACACAGAGTTTTCAAAATCAAATATGTGCAAAATTTCATAAACCTTGGCATAAAACTGTAGATTCGCATACAAATCAAATCCACACCGCCCGCTTGCGGGCCCGCTCGTCCACCACATACAGACATTCTCCTTTATATATTATACTAGCTGGTTCCCGGCATGCGTTGAATGCCATATTCAAAGAAATACATTGTTTCTCCCTGAATCACCTTACCCGTGCGTCCTTGTTTATAAATTATAGCTTTTATGTTATTCAGATGTATGAGCTATATTATTGTAAAGTTTCATTAAAATCCATTCAGTAGTTTTTGCGTGAAAGAGTAACAAACACACATACATCCATACAAACTTTCGCGTTTATAATATTGAAGATATTTCAACCAATTTACCCAAAACCATGACGAATTAAATACTCTAATTTTCCTCATGAATCACTCTATCTATTGGTGAAAACTGCATGAAAATCCGTGAAAATTAGTTCTTTGACAGACGCGGCGGAGGACTTTAATTTATAATGCGTAGAGAAGTAGAAATTATTATTAATTGAATTTTTCACAAATAAGTTTTAAATTTAGGAACTTTGAATTCTTCGAATACGCATATTATACATTTACATAGATATTTAGTTCATACTTCATAATTACGTCTATCCATATTATTATTGTTAATATTTTTACATTAGTTTCTCATAGGTAATTCTATTAATGGAGGACTGAACGCCGTTAAACAACTGTCCAAAGAAGCGAAGCTAGCCGTCCATAATGGAGTACTGGTACCTACACTGATGTATGGCAGTGAGGCATGGAACTGGCAGAGGAAGGATGAAAGTAGACTGAATGCTGTGGAAATGAGATCCCTAAGGCGTATGTGTGGTAAAACCATGTATGTTCGTGTGAGAAACGTGGAGATCCACAAAGAATGCAAGGCTGATGTAAGCGTAATGAGTAAGATCAAGAAAGGAACGCTCCGATGGTTTGGGCATGTAGAGCGAATGAACGAGGAAAGGAGTGTAAGGAGAATATATGATCCAAATGTGAATGGTAGAAGAAGTCGGGGACGCCCGAGAAAGACATGGCACGACTCTAGAGAATCAGATTCTTGAGTCGGGCCATGTCAAGAGTCAGAATAATAGAAGAGCATGTATGAGACGGTGTATGAATGTGAACGAGGCAAGGAGTGTGTGCCAAGACCGAGTTTTTTGGCGGTCCGTCCTCTCTGCCTATCCCTGTGGGGAAACGGCGTGATGGTTAGTTAGTTAATTAGCTTCTCGTAGGAGACCCTGAGTAAAAAAAAATCGTAAGGGCCTTTGTCATCTTTGGAGATGCTGTGAGGAGGGTCTTATTAGGGAAAGGAAGGAGAAGAAGATCTGGGAAGGAAATAGGTATCAGAGGTGGGTAGGAATCTGAGGTTCAATGTGTTCAGGAGTGACGTACGTATGAATCCATCCCTACCACTGCGGTTGAAAGCGAGTTGGAAAGAGTCCGATCCGGTACACCACGCTGTAGGTGGACAAACGCATCCGCTTCAAAGACCTAGATAAACCTCAACCCATGTACCAGTGTATCCCCTCTAAGTCACCAAACGTAGCGATCCCTATCGGCCACAGTATTACGTAGGAAAAAAGAGAATACTACTCACGGGTTACATTCCTGGAAAATACAACAATATTATTTGCACCATCTTTTTTTATCAATGTATGGTGAATTATAAGTTGTGGAAAACAGAGGCCCTAAAAATTATGTACCCCCCCCCCTTTCTCCCTTGTCCCTCCCATGATACCCCCTCCCATTAGGAACGAACTCTCCCATGTGAATACTGTAGCTAAGCCCTCGATTACGGTTGTTTGGATTCCTTCTTTTACCAGGATAAGGCGTACAAGATGGAAACCAAACAGCAATTATTCACTGTACATTTGTTTGAGCACAATTTTGGCTCAATAGTTACTGAGTATGCTTGGGACAATATTCGCTGGGCAATTTTTACGCAGCTTTAATGAAACAACAAATAATAGTAAAAGTTTATTGAATAAAAGTTAACAATTAGACAGGCAGGATGGATATTTCCTATAAGGTTTTTTGAAACCAAAATCATAGATATATCTTGTCTTAATGAAAGATTGGAATATTTCTATAAAAACAGTTAGTCGACACAATTAATTAACTAAGGGAAATAAATTATTTAATTAATAAAGACAGTTACTTCACACAATTATAAAAATGCTAATTACGATTGCGTATATGTAATTCCGGTTCCATGAACTCTAGAATTCAGATTTGCTAACTCAGGTACACCTCATGCGTCATACATGTGTCTTGTAATGTTATATTATCGTGAAAACAAGCTTATGGGTCCGAGTGGTAAAATTTAAGGGTCATTTTCAAAATTGTAACTGTTTGAACAAATTCAGAGAAGCGAAAATATTCGATATAATTCAATATTTTTATAATTCAACTAGCAGACCCGGCCACACGTTACTGTGGCTAACGAAACCTTTATAACCAACGCCTGCTTTATAACCAACCATCTGTTAAATCAAAACCACACCGCCCGTTTGTCGGTCCGGTGCCCGTTGCCGCTTGGCCAGATATATTATGTATTTAAACCAATTTACACAAAACTTTGACAAATTATATACCTAAAAACCTTCCTCATGAATCACTCTATCTATTGGTAAAATCCGCATGAAAATTTTTAAAAAATCTAAGCGCACATACAGCGTAAGCGACTTCACTTTATACTTACATAGTACAGATAAAGATATTTTAAATGAAAATTATTTTAATGATTTTCTTAAAAATTGAAGTTTTAATGTCCCGTGATTTCTCACGGATCTGCGCTAGTAGGTACATATTATTCTAATTATAGTTTAAATGAAGTAAGACATATTACTCCCAAATTTTGTAGTTGCACACCGCATAGCTTGTATGCATTTATTTACAGTTTGTCAAATAAGAGTAGAAAATATATGAGGGCGCCACTGTTGATCAAATGGCAATACTAAACACATAACTCATGGTGTTAAAGTAAAGCCGTGTAACCTACATTTTTATAAAAAATTAAAAAGGCATAATGGTGGAAAAAATATTTTTTCATTGCAGTATAGATACTCGCCGATCTCAAAATTACAATTGCATATAGGTATATTATTATTATACCTTTGAAATTTTGTGTTAACATAATGAAGAATAACTATAATGTAATAAAATATAAAGCACAGTTTAGAAATTGCTCATATTTATTTAATACTAGATAAAGTACCTAGCGTTGCCTGGGCTTTAGATCATGTCTCTAATTTTAGATCTGGATATATTTAACTCATTCAGATCTAAAAGTAGTATAACTAAACTCACCATTTTTGATTCTTCCTTTCTATCTATTGTTAAATTCAAATTTATTTTAAATTAAATTAAAGCAAATCGCTTTATAAATCACCTTTTAATCAAATTTATGTCATGAAGAAAAATGTTTTTTTTTTTAAATGTGGTTTACTGTGTTCTATACATTCAGTGTCATTGCACTTCAAAAAATATTTGAGAGTTAAATTGGTGTTGCCAGTCTACAAATTTAGTAGTTCCAGTTTTTATATTTTCTACTCTTTTTTGACAGACTATAACTTCGGCTCAAGTCTATGCTAATTAAATGCAGGTACCTAGAGTCTGTCAAATAAGAGTAGATAATATAAAAAAATAGAACTACAAGTTGTAGGCTGGCAACACCAATTTAACTGTCAAATATTCTTTTAAAGCGCAATGTCACTGAATGTATAGAACACAGTAAACCACATTTTAAAAAACATTTTTTGTTCATGACATAAATTTGATTAAAAGGTGTTTTATAAAGCGATTTGCTTTCATTTAATTTAACATAAACTTGAATTTAACAGTAGAATGAAAGGAAGAATCACTAACGGTGAGTTTAGTTACACTACTTTTAGATCTGAATGAGTTACATGTATATTCAGATCTAAAATTAGAGACACGATCTAAAGCCTGGGCAACGCTAGGTACGCTAGTATTAAATAAATGTGAACAATCTCTAAACTGTGCTTTATATTTTATTACATTATCATTTTTCTTCATTATGTTAACACGAAATTGCGAAGATATTATAATAATAATATACCTATACGCAATTCTAATTTTGAGATCAGTGGGTAGCTATATTGTAATGAAATTTTTTTTTTCACTTTTACGCCTTTTTATTTTTTTATAAAAATGTAGGCTACACAGCTTTACACCAACACCATGAGTTATATGTTTAGTATTGCCATTTGAACTACAGTGGCGCCCTCATATATTTTCTACTCTTATTTGACAGACTGTACATATAAGTACTGTATTTTTGTGTTTGAGTTCTTGAAGTTGCACATTGACGGTCGTCCTTTTAGCTTAATCCACATCGTTACTCTTTCCTCCATTCCTTCTCACAGGAGGGTTGCGCTTGCTGTACAAAGTTTTTAGTAATAATACTTGTAATCATATTTTGTGAATTTACATCATTGGGATCCTGGGATGTCTGGGATCCTAGTATGAACGATCGATAAGGATTGATAACTTTCAGTAACTTCTTATCGTTCTCTAGGACAACTGCGGATGGCTAACGTACAATCAACAGCTGACGTCGAATATATTAAGAACACACAGTCATTATGAACTGTTACACATTTGCGATCTGCGAACATGCTAGGGAACGATGAGAAGTTACCGAAAGTTATCTTGTTAATCTTATAGATCCTCCATGAGAGAAACCCGGTGCATTGGACCACTCTTAAACAACTTCATAATGAACTCAGTACTACCTACCTACCTAACCACTTAATAGTACACAACTTGTATGACGATGTTATCTATTGCTGGTAAAGTGATGATTGTTATTGTGATTGCGCAGGTCTAGCTTACCGGTCTCCGATCAGCAACACTCAGCCCATCAAGGAGGAGCAGGACGCGGGACGAGTGTGCGTCCTGCACCAGCCGCACCTCCTGCCCCAGTTGGGCCAGCTCGCCTCCCAGCAACCTTCCCAGCTCAGTCAGCAGCACTCGCAGCTCAGCCAGCTGCTCACCAGGGACAATACCTACCGTAGTGGACAGATGATACAGATGATTCCGCAGACCGTCGAACACCACCAGCAGCCCAACGACCTCGACAGCTCCAATAGGTCAGTCCACTATCAATTCAATGCCTCTGCAAATGTATTTCTTGCTTATTTTGACCATGAAAAGGCCGTTGACAAGGTTCATAATAATGTCAAATTATGGAAACTGGCAACGATTGGATTCTCCAGAAGACTTTTTCTTTGTTTAATATTTCACAAATCGCAAACAATGGGTGTTTTATAAGGGTTTTCGGACCCTGAATTCATTGTTTTTTTCTGGAGTCCCGCAAGGATCTGTCTAAGGACCGCTGTTTTGTTGTTTATTAATGATATTGGCTCAACTACCACTCATTCTTTCTTATTAAATTTGTATCCGAATTCTGTCAATGAACACAGTGTATGTAATACACTGTGTTATACGCCGCGTACACTTTCCCACACAATATGAGTGGGTAAGTGTACGCGGCGATGTTTGCAAAAATTTGCGAATGATTCACCTGCGTTTCTTTCACAATTCTGTTAGTGTTTTAGGGTATCTTTGATCCGGACTTGTGTACAGTAAGCCCTATATAGAAAATAAAATTTGACAGTTAAATAACTTTTTATCATGGTTTTATTTTTTGTTTTGCCTCTGTTACCGATGGATGCTATTGTGTAATCAACTGTGTTAGAACGGCTTGGTCCATGAGATTTTTTAGTAAACTATGTAGTATTAGTCTAATGAGTGATAGAGGCAATTCTCACTCAAATAACCATTCTTCTGTTTTTTAAGTAAATTTGACTTTTGTGTGAAGGGGCAAGAGTGCGGGGGTCGAGGTATGCAGTTATATGGATGCACTTAACACACAAAAATAAAAATAAATTAACTCTACACACAAAAATATTTGTAAACTTATGCACATTTCATCTAATGTTTCATTATTCTTACAGTGTAATATTCCGTAAGTAAGAAAGCATAAGGAGAGGTCATTTTGCAACCAAGAGCAGATCGAATGCAAGGTGCGAATACTTATACCACAGTGTGCGTATTCTTACCCCGCTATTGGTCAAGTATACGCAAACGACATGCATGTAAACTTTTCAATACTTACAACCTTTTGACTTATGAACCGTTGAGGTTTTTGTGTTTGCTTGAGGTAACTTAATAATCAATCATAATAATAAATTAAAATTTTTAAAAATTTCGAAATAATTTTAATAAAAAAATCAAAATGTAAAAATTGCGGGCGGTTACCCCATGTAACTCTATATATTTTTCGAAACAAAGGAGTTTGCAAAGTTATAAGCACTACGAACTCAATGTATCAAACGAATTTTTACAATGTAATAAAACACCTGTAATGATGTAATTTTATTATGTTCGCAAATATATTTTTTATTAAATTACCGTACTTTCAGTGGGTCATCCACGTCCAACACCAACCCGCCGACGCCGTCAAACGCGGAGCTGAACGCCGGTCTGAGCAAACCGCCCTACTCCTATGTGGCGCTGATCGCTATGGCCATACAGAGCAGTGACAACAAGCGCGCCACGCTCTCCGAGATCTACTCCTTCATCACCAACCGCTTCTCATACTACGAGAAGAACAAGAAAGGATGGCAGAATTCCATCCGACACAACCTTTCCCTGAACGAGTGTTTTGTAAAGCAGCCCAGAGAGGGCGGGGCCGAAAAGAAGGGAAATTATTGGACTTTAGGTATACAAACAATTCCCTACATACTCCTAATATACTCATTTACGTTTAATTGCACTGCCTAATTAGCATCTACTGGTAGCGCTAATGGCTCTCAATCAATAACAACTGTCAGGTTTTATATTCGTGTGAAAATTGAAAGATTATGGATTAAATCTGGATTTTACTTAAAACAGATAATTGTTATTTATTTATTGAACACCCAGAGGGCTTTTACATGTTGGTAGTACAATTTTAACATGGCAGATATTTTGAAACTTAAGAAAGAATTTTTTATTTTTTTATTTATTTTATTTATCTTAAAAAATGGAACATGTTATATTGTTACTTTTCCTCCACTAAAAGCATTTGCTTGTGGATGTAGGAGCTTGTGGATACATTTTAAATATGTACAATTTATACAGTCAGGTGTTTCACATAATATATGCACAGATTCACAGTTAATATACTGTTAATATACCGTTAAAACACAGTTTAATCATATCGCAATCAAGATCCTTTAACTAAAAGATAAAATCATCCACACGTATTCAGTAATAAGTAAAATAGGTGTAATTTTTAGTGTGACATTCATGTGGTGATGAGGGAAGCAGCAATTTTCCCGTTGGTGATTTCTCTAAAATGCTTTTTGATGGAATTCAACAATTGTACTTTGTCATTAATGCTTCTGATTTCTACTGGAAGGTTATTAAAGAAGTATTTTACTTGGTGTGTATAATGGTGTTGGGCAAAAGACGTGTTCAGTTTGGGGCATACAAATACATGTGTAAGTCTTGTACGATTTTCAGTTATGAATGTGGATTTATCTTTTTCTTTTAAAATTTGTATGATTGAATTTTTCGCAAATAAGTTTTTAAATGTTGGAACTTTGAATTCCTCGAATATGCGTTCAGTGGGGAAGTCTGGAGTTTTTTTTAGTATAATTTTTATAATGAGTCTTTGAACAATTTCTATGTTTTGTAAGCTGCTCCCCAACTGATAATGGCATACTGAAGAATAGACTGTGCAAGTGCGTAGTATATTTAGTATAGATTTTTCGTTGATAAGAAGTTTCTAATTCGTAAGAATATATAAATTAATTTCCTAATTCTTTTTATTGTATGTCCGATGTGATCTTTCCATTTTAGGTTTTTATCTATGATTATTCCGAGATATGTAATTTTATCCGCTGTTTTCAGAAGTGAACAATTTTGTCGACAGTGATTAGTATCGTGTTGTGCGAGAGAATGATTATGTAAGATTATTTGAAGATTTGATATAGTGTTGGTGTTAATTTCGAAAGGGATAACATATGTTTTATCACTATTTAACGAAAGGAGGTTATAGTCAAACCATATTTTTAGATTATTTATGTCTTCTGTGGCTTTTAAATTATTATTATTATTTTTTTTAATACAAATAAAATTACAATAGATAAAAAAAATACACATACGTCATAAATGCTGCAGTAGAATAGTGTATTTTGTCATGTTGTTACTGTGGATATTCGTAAGAATATGAGTTACAGGAGTTTGCAACAGTCGAATTTAGAGTTTAGTATTTTGAATAAAAAGTTAAGTCTGTCTTCTAACATACGTATTTTTAGAATATTTACTAAATATCTAAATATTTAATAAAAAAAAACGTAATAAAAAAGGAATTGCGTATTCCAATAACCAGAAATTAGCTTTCAGAGTTGCTGTGGGTAATTTTGTAGTACCTACCTATTACTTGTTGTATCTACCCATGTTAGAGTTGCTCCAATATTGACGTTCGGAAGCAGATTAACACTATCGACCCCTGATCCTCTGTCTCCTTTCCGAACATATAGAATCACCGATTAAGTTTCCATTAATATTTCTGTGTTTTCAATCGGATTGTACTCACGGATTAAACTACCTTCATAACTGACGACTGTATATTTACACATTTAGGTGGTCTGTTTTTAATTTCAACTCTGCACAAGATGTCCAGATGGAAATCATTTTCCTTAGGGAACTTTTAATTAGAGGCATTTTCCTTCTATCCTAGTGGAGAGAGGGGCAAGGGAGAAAGGAGGGGGGGGATTGGAAAATTTATTATTACAAAAATTTTGGGACCTCTACTTAGCACCCACAACTTATTATTTACATCACATTATTAAAAGATATAGTGTAAATCTGTTTTACAGGAACGTAATCTACTACTATTTTATTTTTTCCTACGCAATAGTGAGGTCGATGGCGGGAGGTTTGAACTACCTAACGCTCGCCCTCACATACGCCCTTGTGTAGGAGCACGAAACTGCTAAAAACTCCACACAAATGTTGCTTTTTCAAACATTTCATCTTTAAAGAAGGAAAAGCTCAACACGGAGCCATTGGTAGCCGAGTGGACTAATGCGTGGGGTTTATTTCGTTGGCAGACCCGCACTACGAAGACATGTTCGAGAATGGCAACTACCGGCGGCGGCGGCGTATGAAGCGCCCCTACAGGACTGCTGCGGGATACTCCAAGCTGTACGACGGCTACCCGCACATGGCGCAGCATATCCCGCTCTTCGGCCCACCCAACCCTTATTCGACCACCTACTCCACGCGATACGAACCGAGGTACAGCAAACACTTCCTTATAATAATAATAATACTTGACTAATTCATATAGCGCCGATTTTTGTGAGAAATCACCTCAAGGGCGCTGTCCAAGTAAATATAAGTACAAAAAATGGTAAAGGTAACTAAGACTTGTAATTATAACTAGTGACCTATATCTAAGACTTATAGCTGGTTGCCTTCAAAGTACCCTATTATTGTAGATATATACTTATAGAGTTAAGGCGCCGTATCCCCGCTCATAAAGAAGAAGATGGAGAGATATGTAATTACGAATGTTGGAGAGAGCGCGCTACTGTTTAAAACGATAAAATTGAAGCGAAAATTGTGAAAATGTTTAATAAAACGCGACTCGTTTAAAATAGAGCAACATCTCGTGGTGGTTGTATAACTTGTAAAATAACCGAAACAAACTTGAATACCTATATTTTTCGGAGCATACTTTGCGATTTTTTTCTATCTAGGGAATCTATAAGTCGAAATGTATGTTCCCGCATAACCTCCGAACTACTGCACCAAATTGGATAATTCTTTTTTGTTGTATTCGTTATTGTCTATAAAACTACTGGTGACCTCTGGCATTATGAAATTTGTATAAAAATGAATCGCCGAAATGTATGTAGCCGCATAACTTCCGAACAAATGCACCAAATTGGATAATTCTTTTTTTATTATGTTCGTTATTGTCTGGTGAGCTCTGGAATTCTGAAATTTGTATAAAACAATTGCAATAGGTGGTACGCGAGCTGTTTGAAAACTAAATGTACCGGGAATTAATTTATGGAACGTGGGAGGTGGGGGGAGGGGACCAGGGAGGGGGGAGGGAAACCTGGGAGGAAGAAGGGGAACTCGGGAGGGGGGTTTGCGGGACGGGGGAAGGGGGGGAGTGGGGACAGGTAAGGTTGAGGAGGAGGAGTGCAACATTTTCACGGTGATTTTTCACGAAACAGCTCTATATATATATTAGCCAAATATTATTATTATGTGCATTTTCCCGTGGAGTTTAATAATCAATATCAAAAATATATCCAATTGTAGAATAACTTAACTGTATTGGAAATGCAAAATACGCCTCCTGCTCCCACCTACAGATAGAGAGATGTACAGCTCCAGATAGCGTCTGTGGCCGTAGCCGGCCGTAGCCGCGCCCCACCTGCATTACGGCCCAGGTGGTAGTAATCTAGTCACCTGCTCTGCTAAACATTATGTGGCCTTATTGTTGTCTTATTGGCTGCTGTCTCAGATAAGCGGCGGGGTAGGGGAAACTATTCAGTTTTTTTTTAGTTTATTTTGTTTTATTGGGAAAACCAACAGTTATTAATCTCTACATAATACCTGAAATATGTACCTAATACCTCTACATAATACCTGAAATATGTGTAAATAGGTAGCTGAAATATGGAAAAGAGCCTATGTAACACCAATCCACAAAAACGGCGAAAAAAATAATGTTAAAAACTATCTTCCTATTTCAAAACTAACAATATTCAGTAAGTTAATGGAAATTATTTTTTACAATTATCTAAGCCCACAACTCAATCACATCATGACAACAAAACAACATGGTTTTACAAAAGGTAGAAATGTGGAAAGTAATCTCGTTCTTCTTACTGAATTCACTGTCGACCACATGGACAACCGCACTCAAATAAATATTATATACAGACTTTTCCAAGGCATCTGACAAAATTAATCAAAAATTATTACTGAGAAAACTTTGGTCATTAGGTATATTCGGTAATTTATTTCGTTGGGTTACATCTTGTATACTGAACAGATCACAGGCAGTAGCATTAAAGGGCTTCGAATCAGATTTCAATGAAATTTCCTCTGGGATCCAACAGGATTCTCATCTCGGACCATTGTTTTTCATTTTATATATTAATGATATGGTCAATGTTGTAAAATACTCTGAAATAGATTGCTGATGATGCTAAGCTATACAAACCAATAAAACGTCTAAACGAGTGTGTCAATTTGCAACAAAATATAACCAATCTAGCAACCTATTGCCAACAAAATCAACTATTTCTAAAAGTTTCAAAATATCATCACATTGCCTTTTCTAGAAATAAAAATAAAATATTATTTAATTATTCTTTAAATAACAACAACATTGCAACAGTCTCAGATATTCGTGGTTCTTGGAATAACCCTTGATAGTAAACTACAATATAACCTTCATATACAACAAATCACACATAAAGCTGCTAAAATGTTTCATCATAAGAAATACAACACTTTTAAATAGCATCAACGTCATTAAGCAACTCTACTTTGCCTATGTACGAAGTCATTTGGAGTTTGTGTCTGTTGTTTGGTCTCCATTTTATAAAATCCGTATAAACAAAATTAAAGCAATTCAAATTCCTCAAATATCTTTGTTACAAGTCATATGTAAGATTTAATAATTATGCACAGACAGCTTTATACTTTAAAATTGATTCATTGAGTGTACGAAGGCATCATATGGATGCATTATTCCTGTGTACATTAGTTAATAATAATATTCAATGCCCAGAGTTGCTAAATAAAATTCAATTTAATGTACCTGCGCGTACAACACGCTCTTCTGTCCTGTTCAGGGTGGATCAATGCAAGACAAACTGTAAGCAGAATTCTTGTCTGAACATACTATGCAATAGTTAAAATAGCGTATTATCCAACGTGGACATTTTCAATTCCGAACTTACCAAATATAAGGGGCACATAAAAGAATATTTTTTCTCTGATGTTTCATGAATATGTTATGTGTCTATGTTTCTTATGTTTCTTTCATTTATACTTATAATTCTGTTATGATTTGATTTATATGTACAACCTGGCTTCTTACGGTTACCGTTGTGATATTTTTTATGTTTTATTATTTCATTTTATATTTTATTATTTCAATTTTTTTATAATGCTGTTTAATCAGAGGTAAAGTCACAAGGAGGAAATCCATAATTGGTTTTATTTTGGCTATACAAACATGTACAAACTGGAAAAATGTAAACTGTCGATTTCCCGAAAATAAATAAATAATAATAATAATTAAATTAGAGTCCTCCGCCGCGTCTGTCTGTCTGTCAATTCGCGATAAGCTAAAAAACTACTGAACGGATTTTCACGCGTTTTCACCAATAGGCAGAGTGATTCATGAGGAAGGTTAGGTATATAATTTGTCAACGTTTTATGTAAATTGGTTAAAATATATAATTAAAGGAGAATGTCTATATGTGGTGGACGAGCGGGCGATGTGGATCTGATTTTTATGCAAATTAACAGTTAAAAGGTTGGGTAACCATCCAGTAGAAGGCGTTGTGTTTCGTTAGTGCGTGGCCGGGTCAGCTGATACTTTATAAGGTGTGGTGAATAATTGAAGTAATGGATTTTTAATTTTTAGTGAATATAAAAGAGAAAAGGTTTACAATAGCCTATCGGACTACCTTTTGACGGCCGGCGTGATTCAGCGGTAAGGCTTTACTCATAAAATGGCAAATAAATTTTATTTTATTAATTTGTGTTATTTCACAATTAAATCATTTAAAATAATACATAGTATAGGTATTTGTGGCACGTTCCAGAGAGGAAGTTACTCTCAGTGTCGCCCTGGTGTAAGACCACCATTCAGAATTGAAACGTTGCTTCAAATGGCTTTAGCCGTGTTTGGTGACCAGATCTGAATAGCCAGGTACCTCCCCACCTTCCTCTTCCCCATCTCCTTCCCCTCCCCACTACCTTCAGGCTCACAATATACCCCACTTGGGGATGCCATAGTCTCATTGTTTCCAGACGGGAGCAGGTGGGACTCATGTGCGGCAGGTGGGAGGGAGGGAATGGGGTGACTCTAGTTTGTGTAGTCAGTCTTTCTCAAAGTGGGCGATAACGCCCCCTTGTAAGTGCTTGAGGTTTCCAAAGGGGCATTAAAAGGCTCAAAGAAAATTAGGCGTCGTTAAGGAAATCTAGAAAAGCGATGGCAGATAAAATCTATCTATAAAAATCCGACGGAATCTAGTCACGTCACCATTTTTATTTATTTACTACTCAAATGCTTGGAGTCCCGTATAGACGGTTAAACGTGAATGAGATAGAATAATCGGTCTCCTCTTTGTGCGTTGCTTCGTAGCCCTTCACTCTTGTCTTTAGTTTTCTGAAGGTTTCACTTCTACCGCGTGTGAACTGCACACATGTTTATTTTTTCATACAAAATCCTTCTAAAATGAGATTTATTTCCTCTCATTGAAACATTCTTTGATCTCAGAAGTAGGACACGGGTCACACCCCATCTATCATATTCATATAATAACGCATGTTTAAAAATTATATTTGTGCAGTAACTGTTTTTAAGATACGCAACAGACGGTAATGTAAAAAGGTAAGTTAAAAAATATGGGAGGGGGCCATAGATTTTTATTAAATCTCAAATTAAGCAATTCTCGGAATAAGTTTGAGAACCTGTGGTGTAGAGATGTATTGTGTGAATGTTATTTATTGATTAAAGGTTTGAAGGTGCTATGTTAAAAAAGTCGAATACACTGTATGAGAAGCGCGGTGAATGAATTACTTTTCTTTCGAGTCAGTATTTCGTAGAGTGATATTTAATCTGTGGTTTTGGCTGGTTTGTCCCCTGTATTCGTTCCAGTAATTCACAAGTCACGAATTTAAATATAGTGTTTACTTTACTGGCAAAGAACCAGAGACAGTTATTATATACTAAGATCCGTTTGTGGTGGAGATCAAAAAGAAAGTTGTTAGATTATTAACATTCATTTGTTTATCAACTAGCCCCTATGAAATTTATTGATTAATTATTTACTAAATATTAATTTATCCGGTTTTAATTTAATCCTGATTAGTTGATAAACAATTGTTAATTATATAAATTTAGTTAAGAAAATTACCCGTTGATCAAAGAGAACCGTATTTGTTCCAGCTTACATAGTACATAGATATAAATCGCTGTACCTCCCTTAATATCATGGTTAAAAATATGTTTTAAACGGTGTTAGAAAGGCAAAATACCACGCTTTATATTATAATCTAAAAATAACCATCAAAAAGGTAAAGTGTACTCCTTTATGAAACCAAAATTTTGAATCGCAATTTAAACTTTGGGATTTTTTTAATAATTATTTTTAAATGAAACCACCAAAATGTGAGGTGACAATAACGTTTATCACACATTTGTATAATAAAATTTGTATGTGTTTCTATTTTCTGTTATCAGTAATTTTAGTTAGAAAAAACGTAAGTTTAGCCACTTTTAAAACTTTTCCATGTTTGCTTGCAAAATTTTTATATTTAAAATATTTTGATTTAAAAAATTTAAAAGCGTCACCTTTCAAACACAGTTTTTGGTTTTTGGAAATGTTCAGAAATATTTAATTTATTTTAATTTTATTGTAGAGCGGAAATATTTTGACCATCTGAAATTTCTGATGGGTTTTTAAAAATTATTTTTTTCAATTGAAGGGTTCCTTGTTGTGTTGCTTTCAGCCCCTGGATCCCGCAGAACTACGGGTCCAGCTGTCAGGCGTCGGTGCGCGGTCCCTCGTACAGCGTGGGGCAAACGGGGCTCGGGGCCTACGGAGCCTCGCAGCTGCAGAGCGACTCAGCGAGGGGCATCTTCGCGCCCGGGGCAAGTATTAGTAGTATACTGTCATGTACTACCAACCACACACCCACTGTTCTAACCAACCTAACACAGCCGTCATGATGCGTTCATCCCGGTCTACTCACACTGACCTCGGGAGGGTTAACTATGTAGGTATAGTACACTCCAAACTTTACACCAGCCTGAACATTTTTTTTTTTACAATTCCTCCACACAGGCCCTCAGGAAATTAATTTTCCTTAGAGCCCATGCCATCTTAGGGGATGCTGTGTGGAGGGTTTTTTTATGAAAGGAAGGAGAGGAAGTTCTGAGAAATAGGTATGAGGGGTGGGTAGGAATCTGGGGGTCAGGGTGTAAAGGAGTGACGGAATCCATTCCTCCAACCACGGTGGAAGGCGATGGGCCGAGAGATTCCGGCTGCAGAGGATAAAAAACCTCCCTCAACCAGTTTTAGATTTCGATCTTGATCCTGCCCACACATGGCACGTGGGCAGACGCATCGGCAGCCAAGACCTTGACCAACTTCACCAAATGCAGCAAACCAGTTGGGGTGATGTATGGCAGAGGTGTTGGTTATCCAATATATGGTTCCCGGGGCGGCGGTTCCCATACCCGCCTCCCAAATTGACATGAAACGTTCCAATCTCGTAAGCGAAAGAGAGAGATGCGTTAAAAGACACGTGCGACAGAGAATGGCGTGGGCAAGGGGCATGCCACGTTTCTGACCTTAAACTCGCCCATTACGACGATTTCTGATCAATGTCAGGCCGGTCTTAAAGTTTGACGTGTACTATACCACATTCTTCTTCCGAGCATGACTGCCATTCTCACTTAGTTACCGAGAAGGGTGATATCTCAATATCATCTCTTGCCGCAATGGTGCAGCAGTAGGCACCATGTTACATAATATGTTAAATATAAACTTAAACCCTTTACGATGTTGGCTGCCAGGCGTTTTGCAGATGAGATGTATATTCGAGCCCTTGCCCGGAAAAATGTTGTATTTAACAATATTATTGTTCAGATAAAAATGTAAAAAATTAAACTAATTATGTCATAACATTTAATATTAATACAATAAGCATTCAAGTTTTAAATGAAAAGTCGAGAAGAAAGGCGAATAAATTAGAGCTTTTTACTAGAATTTATGCTGAATTAGTGGAAAAATATTGTTATTAAAAATTTCACATAAAACTTTGTTCCTTACAGAAAGCGACGTGCTCTTCTAACATAAATTTACACATGTCATTGATGTACTTTAGCTTAAATAACAAAAAAAAAAGAGATGAATAAATTAAACCATTTACGCTCGATAAATTGTTTGAGACTTACAACATTATTCCACAAAACTGTTTCAACGGCTAAAAAGCAGCCTTAATAATATTTTTTCTGGACAAATTCTACTTTCCTGCATTCTTCAACTTCTTGGCTTTGAAGTCTTTCTAGTTGAAGCCACAAGATGATCGTTTTCTCCATTTATTCCCATGAATTAAACTTGCTTCGTGATTTCGATAAACGGCATTATACAACGTTCTTCTACAAACCAAACTTTAAAATGCAGCCACAGGCCTAAAAAAAATTATTTCCCATGATCCCTAACATACAAGATGCATATTAATACGCCCAACGTTATTCCACCAATAACTCGACATTGATAGTTTTTTTGGATGCAATATTATTCCGGACAAGGGCTCATTTACAATACCGACTAAAAAGTAACGAGAATTTTTAGTTATGTCATTGCCCGCATTCGTTGGGACAAAATCTCATTTTCAAAATCGACCTTCAGCCGGCGAGCGCAGGGCATAAATTATCTGGGTCAATCAAATGGAGTACTGTTTAAGCAATAAATAGTTTTGGAAGACTTTTATATGTATGTAAAGTATTGCAGCGCATTTTACCCGATATAGACATATCGCTGACGGAACCGTTGTAACCCTTTTGCTCTGTCTAATTTTTATTTTTATAATAACTTTTTTAATGAACATTTTATAATGTTTGATACACATTTGATAATGTGGGTCTCACTGGGCGGTTTACCCTGCTGAGGCTCAAAAACGAGGAATATAACTGAAAAAATGACAACGGAGCTCTCAGTGGTAAGGCTATACATTTGCAGAATGGGCTGACATCCCCAATAATTAATGTACTATATGAATAATGTATCTATGTATATGTAAAACTACACCTTGCTGTAAAAAATATATACGTATAATTTATGTACCTACAGGTCCGAATAATACAGGGTAGCGCAAAATGACCTTTATGGTATGAATTCTAACTTTTGTGTGTATTTCAGAGTACCTACCTAAATTGTAAATTTAAGTGGCCATTTTTTTCTTCACACATTTTCCATCACCTTTCCCAAAATTTCAGGTAATTTGGCACGGATTTCATTGCAAATATTGGTTGTAAGTTGGGGGAGAGTCGCTGGCTTATTGACTTGCACTTGTTCTTTTAAAAAGGCCTAAATAATGGGTGCTAGCAAAATTAGTTACAGTATAAAATGAAGATGCTTTGTAACAGAGCCAATTTGTCCTTGGCAGTACCTATGCTCTGTGGCTCCATTCTGGGGGAATCAAAGTTATTAAGTTGTGGATGATTTTGCACAGCTGGCTTTAAAAAATTTTCAACATCATCCGAAGTAATACGTAGCGTAAACTGTGGGACCTGTGCACCGGCTTCATTTTCAAAGAAAATGGGACCGACGCCGACGTTCCTTTCAGACGATAGTCCGTATCAAACGGTACCTACACTTAAATCGGTGTAATTGTCGCCGATGAACTTCTCTTGGATTCTGCGTAGCCCATGTCATGTAGTTTTTTTTGCTAACGAAGCCATTTAATTTAATTGCCAGGCTTAATCGCTAATTATTAAATTGAAAATGAAATCTCGATTTTTATCTGCTTTTGCCGCAACGGAATGGCATGGTAGTCTGTCGGCTTCAACTCTTGCACAAGCTGTACTTTACAGGGGAACAAATTCAATGTGGCCAAAATCCTATGAATGTACTTAAGCCGAAATTTTGGAATGAAGAAAGAACCAATGTTTCTGGAAATTTCAAGTTGACAAAAAGTTGGACTAAGTAAGGACCCACATCTTACACCTACCACAAAATAATAAAATTTTCCCTTTAATTTTTTTTTGTAATGAAGGATGAAGTGATTTTGTTTTCAAGTTGAAAATTTAAACAATATGATGTGAAAAGAAAAGTTTATAAAAACTCTATTGCAAGGTTAATGTGTCTCGCATTTGGCATAAAACTGATTAATTTGAACAAAGTTAGCTTATTTTCATACATCACTGTCCAATGGTGCTGGGAATGACAATTTTAACGTAATCCAACAGTTGTTTTATTATGTGACAAATTATGGATACTTACTATATTTAAAAAAAAACCATTAAAACAATTGATGTTGGTTTTCAAAATAAAATTCGTTGATTTTTGTTTGTTGTTTAGTTGTGCATCGTTTCATATTAAATTCTCCAAGTAGTCTCGTTTCCAAAATTGTACAAAAAAATGTTAAATTAAAAACGTTATGACGAATTCAAACCATAAAGGCCATTTTGTTCAACCACGTATAATTTTATGTTATATTCATTCAGATCATGACACAGTTAAACTTCCTGTGAAGTTGTTTTTCGGCGAAAAAAATGTTTGCACTTATTATTATTATTATTTAAGTACTTACCCATATTGAATAATACCTATTATATAAATGTAGAGCGCTGTTGCATCTTTAATAAAAATTTACATTTACAGCTTGACAAGAAAATGTACAAATTCAATAATGTGTATACGGTGTCCGGAAACTCATAGTAAAAGCGAAAAATTGGTTAATCTAGTTCACATATAGAATCCAAAAAGCTTTAGTTTTTTTAACGATTGCAGTTCCTTCCCACTTCTATTTATATTTTATTGTCAAACTGCACTCAAATTTATAATGGCTCAATAATATTCCGGATCATGAAAATAAATTTTGCCATGCTTTATTTTCATCATGCTATAAGGGGCCATTCATTTATTACGTAAGACAAATTT
The DNA here is from genome assembly GCA_929108145.2 of Limnephilus rhombicus. Taxonomy (NCBI): domain Eukaryota; kingdom Metazoa; phylum Arthropoda; class Insecta; order Trichoptera; family Limnephilidae; genus Limnephilus; species Limnephilus rhombicus. Next base: position 20,044,184 of record OV815275.1, read on the forward strand.
TGCTAGTTTTCCACCCCCTCCCCTCCTATTATAAGAAAAAATTAGAATAGGCCGAGCCCCTCCCCTCTGTTTAATATTTATTACGTAAGAATCTAAAGGAAAAAATGAATGCACGTTTGGTTTGTTTTAATGTTTATTTTTCAAAGTAATAATTTTTAGAAATGTTTATTTGTACTTGCAAAGATACTAATAATTTTAACTTTACTTTTTCAAAATTTAATTTTAACTTTGCGCATTTTTGTGATCTTACGTAAGAACTCTCGAGACTCCCTCCCACCCCCTTGTAAGAAAAAATAAGACATGGTCGACTCCCTCCCCCCTAAATCGTCTTACGTAATAAATGAATGGCCCCTAAATACTAATATATATATGTGAACCTACACCTTACTCCCACACTCCCACACGAGTTGTTCTGTAATCCATCAGATGATTCATTGGATGCACCTATTTATCACCTATCGTCTTTATTTCTAAATCATATATATGACGTTCATTGTATCGTACAATTTATAGTAAAAGTGCACGTTAACCTTAGAACTTGTTCCCACTTCTGAAAAAAAATCTGAGTATGAACCTATAAAAAAAATGGAAGAAAAACGAAGACGACTGTTATTATCTATCTAACTGGAGAATGAGCAAGTTTTTTTTGTCGGTTCGTCATTCGATTTTTTTATCGTTCCGATATTTGATGGTATAGTGTGAAAAGGGCGGATTAACAAACGGATTGCAATCTTTAGAGCACAGGCGTCGGGTGGGAATGCTATCCTTGTTCTACCGGTATTCCAATGGGAGATGCTCCGAGGAACTAGCGTCAATGATTTTCGGCCCCATTGCATAGTCGGGAAACACGCCAAACGCGTGTCCAACATATATACACGGTTGACATTTGTCACATGAGAATGAGTCGCTTCTTCGACTCGTTCTCGAGTTCTCCTCAAAAAGACCTTCCACACAGTATCTCAGATGACACAGGCCCCAAGAGAAATAATTTTCCTCAGGGCCTCCTGTGCGGAGTTAATGTAAAAAAGAGCACCCTCCACTCGATTTTTTTACCGAAAGTAGGAACGGGGCCTGAGGTCACTGGTGTGGTGCAGTGGTCAAACATTATACCTATTCTTTTCTCCAATTTGGTAAAAATGCAGCCCACCGCAAACTTACGCAGCACTTTATTTCACCACCGATCCTAAACTTTTCTTCCTTTTTATGTGACTGTCAACACTCTTCTGTTTATCGGTGTAATAAATTGTTGTATATTCTACATTATGTGAAACAACCATCCATCTAGTATTGGTCAATGGTCAATGGTCAATGGAAACAAAATAATATTATTATTGGTATGTACCCAATTATTTAAATCCTCTCCAGTCAAAATTCGTTCAATACTCCTTTGCAACTCCAGGGGCAGATGAATACAGGGTGTAACAGCACATAGCCCAAAGAATTTAACCAGCAAATTCTGAGCATATTGGGAATAAAAAAAGTTGATGTCATTTTGTGTCCGATGATATTTTTTTTCAATTAAAACAATACATATTTTTTTCCATCACCTGCCGCAACTGGGCTGTTGGATACAGCCCGCGTGGGTCACGTAATATGCACTCCGTCTCGTTCTAGTGGCATGATAACAGAAGAGAGAGCGAATGTCACGTGATCCCGTCGCCACGCACAGCAGTGTGATAGATCCTTTTTTTAATTAAAAAAATATGTCATCAAAACAGACAGCAAAATGATTTCTACATTTTTTTCTCCAAATATGCTCAGGAACCGCTTGTTAAAATCCTTCCGGTACGTGCTGTTATGACCTGTATAGAGTGTTAAGTCAGAATATATAATGCCATTATTAAATAAATAATCAATTCAGTATTATGCGCAGTTATTATCATAATTTTGCGAAATTGCGACCTCCTTTTCCACAATTTTTCCTGCACATATAAATAGGGAGGAAATATTATTTCATGTCCCTGCCCAACCAACCATTTGAATTGAAATGTTTTAATGAAAATACTTTTTGCGGCGTCAACTGTTTTTTTATGATTTTTTATTACAGATACCTTTATTGCATCTGATAAATGTTATTAATAATTTTACTAACCTGAGGGCCGGTATATCAGATGAATTTAAAGCCCGGCTTGAGAGATATTTAGATTAGGAGCCCGGCAAGGTAAGCTTAGTGATACCATTACAAAAAATACTGATATACCAGCCCCAAGGTCCGGTACATCATGCTCTTTATCCTCGCTAAGTACTAGTTTCTCGCTCAAATTTAAGCGGGCTAATGGTCAGTTGTTTCACAGATTTTGAGCAAATCATCAAACTGCAAGGTATTTTCAAGTTCTGTAAAGGTTCTATTCAAGTTCTGTTATTACATTATTGGCAACTTTTTTCACTTTTCTGAAATAATAAAAGAACTTTAAAATTTGACGAATTGTTCAATTTCTGTGAAACAACTGGCCCTTAATTAATAGAAGGTAATACCTTTTTGACGTTAGGATGTTGCCAATTATATGTCAAATCGTCGGTCGACTGCCAGAAGTTGTATTAAGTACAAGTGATATTTTGTCAAAACTGAGTTAGGAGTCACAATATACCTATTGCTAATTATGGGGATGTTTCACCATCCTCTTGAGATAGCTTATCCGTAGGATAACCTACATTTTTGATTTACGATTTATTTATTTCGAAAGTCCGATTTTACTAATCGGAACTCGAGCCTATAAATGGTGGTTATTTATCGAAAAAACGTTTTCTACCTGCTGTGAAAATTTATTTATTACATATATGTTCATATAGATTATCAACAGGATGGTGAAATACTCCTACATCGGAGTTTAAACCTAAATTAAGCACCGAGAAAGTCACTAAGTGCATATTTTACACCACTAAGTGCATATAAATAAATAATCGGGCTACTCTGATAATTTAAAAAGATCTAAATAACGAATAATGATAATAACATGAACACAAAATCACAAAAAAATTTTTAATGGCCTTTAAAAGTGGGATATGGGCCGAAAATATACATTATCCTACTTCAAAGACAAAAAATATTACCATTCGTTATTATAGTGCGCGCCAAATTTAGTAGTTGTTTGCAAAAAGTCACTGAATGCAGCTTTTATTCTCCTCTTCCTATTCTTATGAATAAAACGAAAAAGATAAATTTCCACAAAAGCAGTTACAATCTTCGACCAAGCATATCGGTTACAATAGTTAATTGTGCATATAAAAAATATCTTTGTGTTTTTATTTTTGCTTGGTATAACTATTAAGGTGGCGGAAACTGGCAGTAGACTGACAAAATTTTAAAAGTATGTATAAAATTATTGCGTAATCTCAATGAAATTTACTTACATAATTTTAATTGGTCATCATATATTATGTTTTAATTATCTTACCTTGATTTTATTAATATTATTTTAAAATTACCTGTCATGCTCTTTATTGAATCATCACAATATATTTTGTATTTATATTTAAATTACAACCATGTACCTACCTCCTACCTAATTATAACGGTCCGTTTTATTATAAGGTCTTATTTTATACTTAAGTAGGTACTAGATTTTCACTTGTTTGTGTCAACCTCAAAATTACATTACCTTAACACCCATTAATTAATTTGTCACTAATGAATATAATATATATTATACTCCATAATATTGTGTACTTATTACATGCACTGATGGTCTGTAAATATGTAATGTAAATCGCCTACTCAGTTCTTGTTTGTTCAATAGACCATTTTAGTTTTTGTTCAATCTCCACTTTAAAATTAAAAATAAAGTATAAAAAAGGATAATTAATCACTTAACTAAGAATTTTTTAAACTAATCAGACCTTTATTTTTACGGAAATAGCTTTATCTTAAACACCTATCATAATGTTTCATTGAAATAATGAAAGAAAACCTTCTCCCCCTGTAAAATTTTCGAATGGTCTATTGAACAAACAAGAACTAAGGCGATGAAATGTAAATGGTTTAATTGATCGCTAATTGTTGTAAAAAATGTATACACATGAGTAGCTTAATATTAATTAATTTTATTGTTGTGATAATTTTATGTTTTTTATTCAAAATTTAGCTCCAATCTGGTCTCCAGCCCATCCAGCCTCTCCAGATGCCCTCGTACAGTCCTCTAGGATCAACTCTAGGTGAATATCTTCGAATATTAAACAGTCTGGGGGTAAAGGGCACTAACTTCTGAAAGGCGCTAACTTCTACGTGACGGTGGTAGTAAAAAAATATAAAAACTTTCTACGAAATCTATTGTATTTTTACAAACAAAAATAATTTTTCAGTAGAACATTTTTTCTTCATATAAAAAAATTCAACTTCTTTTACTTAAAAACTACCCCTTTTGTTTGTAAAATTAAGTACTATTCTGCATATAAATCAGAGCGTAATAACGAGTTGCACTTTTTTTCCAGGTTCAGGGAATGTGAGCAGCGGTTATGGCTCTTTTTCGCCGTGCGCCCGTCGCCATGAAAACGTCACTTCTTCCGATAGTGTGGCTCGCTATACATACTGTCCAGAAGGTAGGGATCTCTTTCTTACACATAACATGTAGTCATAGGGCAAGAATGTATATGAAGGGGGTGGGGGTGGGGTTCACCCGTCCTCAGTATTGCATAAGAAAAAAGAGAATACTCATAGATTTAGATGAATGGAAAGTACAACAATATTATTTGCACCATCTATTTTATCAATGCGATGTAAATAAACGTTTGTGGTAAGTAGAGGTCAATGAATAGCTTTGCCCTTACCGTAGGGGTCCCGACCTTGCATCTTCCCATGCATTCCTGGCCAAAAGTCAACTCGCTATTACAAATAAACTTGTATACCAAATAACTGCCACCTTGTTTTTCAGTGTTCTTTTATGATCAGTTTGGATTTGTTTCACACAGATATGTAACTGGTTACATACCTATATCATTTTGACATCATAGTTTGATTATATCTTATGTCCGGATACTATGACTTTTGACTTTGCATATTCCAAAATGCAATCTTCCAAAAATATGTAATATGAATAAGATAAACCCTAGTAAAAGCAATTAAAGAACAATTATTCAATATTTAAAAAAATTAACTGGGTCAACTTGATCCAAAACAGATTACTTTCCTACCTAATAAATTATTGAATAATTTTCTAAATTTGTATACAAAATTAGAATGTTTAAAATTACTTGAAAACCCACTTAATTAAGATCAAATTATACTAATTATCATGATGTTCAGTCTTCTTATAAACCCAAATATTCGCTTTTATAAAAAATAAAGAAAAATAATGACTGCCACCTAGTGGCGGACTAATGGAGGGGCGAAAGGGGCGGCCCGCCCCAGGCCTCTGGTCCTGAGGGGCCTCCATGTTCCCTTGATCAAATCCTAAATAAGGTTTTGCTGGATACTGTAAAAAAAAATTTTTGTAATTTTTTTAATTTCATTTTTTGTGTTCATCCTGGATCAATGGAACATGGAGGCGTTTAAAGGCCCCCGTGTGAACTGAATAAACAGCTTGTAAAATTACAATTGTGTTAACCCAATGTTTCTACAGTTTAAAATAAGCAGTAAAAACCATCAATTTTATCTTTCATCATGAAGCACACCTTGGAAAGCAATGTATTAGCTTACGGGGTGTATCAAATCAATTGTATATATATATATAATACAATGTGAGATATATATAACTATTTATATATACATATTTAATATGTGTGTTTACACCTACAACGGTGCACCCATCACGGTTTAGTACATTCATATTGTCATAATCCCTTTTATTTTTTTCAGTTACCGTGAAAGAAGAACCTTCTAGTTCGATGCCTACTACATATGTATATCCCAAGGGCTACATGTGAAGAATAACGTTCCACTTTCGATTTTACATTACTTATACATACATATTATAATAATTTTATATTTTTTGCTTTATATTCTCTTACACTTACAAGTACAAGTCAAGTGCGGGGAGAGAACCTTGAGTAAGAAAATGTTATAATAGTACCTACATAATAAGCGAAAATTGGACAGAGGAAGATGCCTTAAATCTACAATACGTAGATCGTGTATACAAACTTATGAATCCATAAATACCTGCGCCAATTGACATTTAAGTCACCGTTATTATAATGTCAATGCCTAAAGTATCTAAATATGCCACATCCGATAGAGATCTGTGCGAGACCACAAAGAATGGTGGCAAAAGAATATTGCTAACCAGTCTTCTTCTTAATGTCATATTTATTTACATATATGTACTTATAATCAATTCTCACACACTTAATAGATTTTAAAGATTATTTCTTTTTTAAGGATTGAGAATAATTTCAAGATACTTTTGGTATCGCCATGTTATACTTGTGGAATTACTCATTATCAATTATTGCATGAAATAAAATGATTTTAGCGGTGCTCTGTAATTTTTAACAGTGTTTAACATCCCCAAACGGCAAAAACTATAATAAATTAAAAACTGGATTAAATATTCCAACACAAAATACAAAAATAATGTGTTTTTATTTGGAAGATGTTAATTATTTAAGTCATAAATGTGATATTTATTATTTTGATTTATAACAAAACTAAAATTCTTAATTTTTAATTTAATATATTCTTAGAAAATATGTTTCACTCAATCAAGATGTCCATTAAAAATGATTAATAAATAATATTGATTTAATTTTTTTTTTCAAATCATCATCATAATGATATATATATTTTTTTATATTTTCTATTTTTTTAAGTGTGTATTTAGAATAAGATTAATAATATTATTTATTGGGTTTGAAGAAAGTTGAAATTTTTAGATATTATGTTCTGAGGTTTATTGATATGAATTAGTGTCCGACCGAAACAGGATTTTCTACCGAAACCGAAACCGAATCTTCGGTAGTTGTCTCAGTTTCGGCCGAAACCGAAACCGAAACTTTTTTAGACATGTTAAAAATCTATTGTTTACTGAAATTTGGCTTATTTTTTACACTTATACAAACAGCTAACGTGTGTTAAATGAAATTAAAAAAAAACAATAATTGAAGTACCTATGTGAATTTTTTTTTTGATATTACTAAAAATGAACAAACATGTTAACTACTTCTTGGAACAAATTTTTTTCAATAATCAACACTTATGTACATTATAAAGGAAGGACCTCATTAATTGAGTATTTTAATTTAAATTTCATTTACAATCACAACATTCTGAAGACCAAATTTACCAATTAGTGAGATCTTTTGCGGAGTTTCGGTGCGGCTGAAGGCTCAACAGAAAATCTGCCGAAACGGAAACTGATGCCGAAACTAGATTTGTTTTGGCGAAACCGACCCTTCGGTCGGTCACTAATATGAATGTACATGGTAGGCAGTGAATGTTCATAGTAGGTAGGTGGTCAGTATAAGATTTTTTTCTGATTTTGGCGATTTTAACAACAAAATATACAACTTTAATTGTAATGAAAAGTATTAAGATTACTTTTCAAATGGTTTTGATTTGAAAAATCTGTATAAAATTGACTACTTGTCTCTTTTACCTTTTTTATTCCCAATTCCCATCCACGAACTACATGAGAAGAAATGTTTCATGGGAAAAAATCAGCTTCTATTTCTATCTTTGAAAACATGTGGTAAATACACATTTCATGAAAATCTTGTAGACATTAAGTAATTTACATTATAAATAATTAATTTGTACTGCAGATATGTGTAATATAAAACTAATATGTACGAGTAGTTATAAAAATTTGTATATTTTTCATAAAACGAAGAATAATAATGTGTTCATCAGTTTTGCTGTTTTTTATATTTATATCAGTCTCTATAGAATGGAAACATGAGATGAGCGGTGTCTGATGGAAAATAGGCATAGTGGAGTAACGTCAACCGATTTCAACATATATACTCAATGTAATACAGTGAGAATATATATATATATATATATATATATATATATATATATATATATATATATATATATATATATATATATACTTTTTTTTATAAATCTGTCGGTGTTTACTTTTCTACGCTCATTTTCCATCAGACCCACTCGTGGGTATGTAATCAAAATTGTCAACTATTGTAGATATCATAACACATTATGCAACAGTGGAATAGTTGTAGGGCTCAGAGGTGAACTATCACATGTCACACTTGTGTTGCTTTAAAGACCTGTTCAGATTGAGCATATAAATATAAAAGATCATAGCACGCCAAATATCGCTCTCCATACAATCCCTTCAGACCGTTCACACCTAAGCGCTTTATGCGCACATCAACCATAGACAATGCACATCTTACACCGTAACCGTTCCTGAGGCGATATGCCAACAGTTAAGCACCCGCCCCTCCGACGAAAATAGTAGAAGGGGTCATTTTAATTACGGAGCTGCCTAGACTGGTGGAAGACAGACGTCAAATTGACAGATTTAGTACAAAAAATTCGCACTCGGTGGCTGCTCGCTAATTCATCTGACCCCCTCTCCTATCATAGGAAGAAATATTTGGTAGCGTCGTGTGAACGGTACGAAACATAAGCGCTCGCGGTTCAACAGATATCTTCGATGTCTGTACAGGCTTTTAAGGGGTGTTCAGACGTATAAACCGTCGGAGAGGGGGGCGCTTAACTTTTGGCATATAGCATCGGGAGCAGTTACGACGTAAGATGTGTATTGTCTATGGTTGATCTACACATAAACTGCTTAGGTGTGAACGGTCTGAAGGAATTGTATGGAGAGCGTTATTTGGCGTGTGATGATCTTTTAAATTTTATTGCCGTGTCTGAACAACCCTTAAGGCACATACATATATCTAATAGGTAGGTAGGTAGTAGAGTATCACCAATCGTCAGAGGTAAATAATCTCACACATACTCTGCTGTTTTTCGAACTCTTGACATGACCCAACTCAAGAATATTAATTAATTCACTTGATTGCGCCATGCTTCTTCGGGCTTCCCCGACATCTACCATTCTTTCATCCGCTCTGCATGCCCAAACCATGTAAGCGTCCCTTCTTAATCTTAACCATTACTGATGTAAGCATCAGCCTTGCAATTCTTTTAACACGGTCATACAAAAATTTTACCTCACGACTCAGGGATTTCATTAATACTGCATACAATCCACTTTCATCCTTCTTGCCAGTTCCATGCCTCACTGCCATACACCAGGGTTGGTATGATCATTCCACTAGTGGTTGGTGGAGTTGAAAAGTTGGGAGGCCCTAACATTTTATTTATATTACATACATATCGACGGCCTCGAAGAATTATGTCGGATCTGCTAAAATTTTAATTTGTTGGCTTATTTTGTCAATTTATAAGCCTGCATTATTGGAATTTTGAATGAAATGCCCTATATCAAAACAACACTTAACTTTGTTGATCTCCAAAACAGCAAAAATTGCAGAAACGAAACTTTAAACAGCTCCACTGAAAAACTACTAAATCTTACAACTAACATTGTTATTCGGGACCGTCGATATGTATACCTACATATCTCAAAATGGCAGCAAAATAATCGGTGACTACGACATGTACAATATTTCTTTTGAACATTGTCTTGCAATTTTAACTTTTCAAATATTCATTGCCGTAAAAGTATTTACCTATATCAAACTATCATAATTATTAAATACAAACAAGTTAATTAGTACACAAACTATAGAAATAACGTGCATTAAACTATTAAAAATTAACAAGTTAATTTCTCGATACAGAAATAAAGATAATCCGTTAACTGCAAATAATGGCTGCACAACTACTGCACTTTCAAAATAGCCGTACCTATCATAGCCATACATCTTTGTGAATACATCACAAATCTCAATTAAGGCGCACCTCAAGCTAAACACGTGACCATTTTGGATACAGTTCATTTCGATTCCATGTAACTTCCCCACCCCTCTCGGCTACTTGAAATCAGAAGCTCTCTGAGGTGGATCCTACGTCTGCCTCCTGACGTGGTTTGTACCTACACCTACTGCTTTGTGTAGTGTTTAATAGATAATATCTTGGCGGGCGTGAATCTGCGTGAAGCCAGCCACCGCGCGCTGGCAGGTAATACATTATTATGATGAATTACATATTATTATGAATATTTTTTGAAATTTGAAAAAAATAAACAGTAATTTGTTTTTAAATTGAAGGGTTTTTATTAAGGATTTTACAAATCATAAGTTGATAATATTTAAATAAAAGTAACTTAGGATTCCTTATACTTCATTTTGGAAGTGGAAATGTATCTCTTTCTCTTCCCTATTTTAGGCACAGCCTCCCCTGCTTCAATACACGAACCGTCATTGGAGCATTCCATTCTGCATTGCCAACTTTGCTTCTTTGGACATTTTTTTATTTGTGTCAAAGAGTTTCTTGCATTTTCCCATCTTTCAATGTCCCTACCAACCTTTCCATTCTCGTAAACATACTTCCCAAATAAACTAACAACTATATTGCACACTGTTTTCGTGCTCTCTCTTTCAAACATCATGACATTGGACTAATTTCCTTTCTTCATTAACTCATTTTGCGTACATACTTCATTCATCCCCTAAGATATTGAAATATAAGAGATGTGCTATCCGCAGTTTTTACTAGGTGGTACTGCGCTTCCGGGTGTCACCGATATTGTTTATCAATTGCCGAATAAACTAAATGAACGAATAATCTAAACAAACTTTTAACTAAATGAACGAATTCTTTCCATATTCAAACTATATTGTTAACCAATATTAATGCACACCTTCAAAAAACCAACGAAATGAACAAATTCTTTTCGATTAGGTAGTAGTCCGCCGACAGTCGCGCGGACATCATAGCATATCTCTTTTGTATTTGAATATCTTTTTCATCCCAGACAAAGGAGACTGTAGCTATTCCATATTATGTTTTAGAAATCAGCACCGCATCATCAGAATATAACAGGCAATATACTTTTAGATTGTACAATTTCGAGCCCAAGCCCATGTCTGTCAATTTTTTTTAATTAAATTATCCACACATAGATTGAAAATTTTTGGTGACATTATGTAGCCTTGCTTAACACTTGTTAAATGGACTTGCAGTAATAAAGGGTGGCGCAAAATTAATCATCCAATTTTGTTATTGAATAACTTTTTTTCTAAATAAAAAAAAAGATTTTGAGTAATGGAAATTTTTATTTGAACTTTTAAAATTTTTGCTGTTAAGTGGAAAAGATGTTATCCTTCAAGTGGCTGCCGCCAGTGTTGATACACATTTGTGCCCGTTTTATCGCATTTATGACTTTTCCCATGACTTTCCGCAAGATTTCCGGTGATAACTGTTCGCATTCCTGTCGAATATTCTCCTTAAAGGCTGCGATTGTCTGAAGCTTGTTTGCATAAACCCGCGACTTCAAATATCCCCAAAGAAAGAAGTCTGGGATGGTTAAATCGGGCGATCTTGCTGGCACATACCAAATCGCCAAAATGAGAGATTACGCGACCAGGAAACGCTTCCTTCACAATATCCATTGTGGCTCGTGCTGTGTGCGCGGTTGCACCGTCTTGTTGAAACCACATGTTCACCAAGCCCCGCTCATCCAATTCCGGAAGTAAGAAGCGTTCGCCAGCAACAATGACTGTAATGCCAATGGCGTCCTCAAAAAATACGGCCCCATCACTCCTCCCGCGTGAACGCCACACCACACAGTGGCTTTGAGTGGATGTAATGGCTTTTCGTGCATCACACGCGGATTTTCAGTGCCCCAGAAACGAATATTATGCTTATTGGCGTAGCCGTTTAAGTGGAAATGCGCCTCGTTGCTCATGATGACTTTCGACACAAAATCTCTAAAAGCATTAAACCTTAAATCGACACAATTATTCCACGCTTTTGCGGAGTATAGCGCTTGCTTGTCTGTTTGTATTCTGCAGCTATCTAGTTCACAAATGTCAAATATGATTGATGTACGACGCCATTTGCAAAAATTATAACATCTTCCGATAGGGTGATTAATTTTGCGCCACCTTGTATAAATAGTGGGGTGAGTACCGTTACCTTTAGCATGAAATCATTCGTCACTAGGCATAATTTATGTATTTCTGCTCAGCATGCTATATAGAGCACCTCAAAACCTACACAACGACGCACACATAATTACCCTTTCTGTTGTGGTGTTATAACAGATTTTTCGGTCGCGCAGAGTGAATTACGAGGCTCTTATCTGACCCCCCTACCTGCTTGATGACATAAGTGCACTAACAAGCAATGGGCAATGGTCTATTTTTAGAATAAACATGCCACAACCACGAGATTTATTTAAATGTTTGGCGATAACAAATGCGTTTCATCGCTAACTCCGGCAGAACCTTTAGTATGGAAGCCTTTTTAAAAACGTTTTCACGTTTGAACGGATGTTTACTTTTCCATTGGCACTTGCATTAATATGTCATTATGTAGAATTATTGAAACTTCTGATGTACACCAAAGGCAAAATACCTAAACAGAAGGACATTCAATGGTTTACCTCTTCGAGCTTGTCAGTTATGCTTTAAGATGGACAATATAACATTGTTTACTTTTGTCAGATTTTCTGTACGTTTAGCAAACAGCAATGCATTTAATTAATCGCCCAAGTCATCATTTAACGGTTTGACCACAAATGGCCAAATCAAGCATTTACATAATTATACTTATAATATATATGAATAAACATGTGCAAGAACCTCTAACTCAGTGAATCTCAAAAATTACAGTAATTTCTACTTTCAGAGTTTTTTTTTAAATGTATAGAATTATTACCTCAAATAAAACTTTACTTGACTTGCCTCTAATACTGATTTTCATTGTTCTTTCGAAAAGTACACCGCCGCTTGCATTTTAACACCACTTTTCTAAAAAATACAATTTTTTTTTCGAATTTCTTTTAAAACTATGCATACGCCATGGTTTGAATTAACAATCAAATGTTTTGACCAATCACAGCTCCTTTTATACCAAGTTTTGTAACAGAAAATTGGTACTTATCAATGATCATACTTAAGTTTTGTTTAGTTTAAGAATAAAACTACTATAGTTTTTTAATGCTCTTATAATTATTTTTGTTTTATTTTTTGAAAAATGTTTAATAAAATATTGTATAATTTACTTTAGAACAATGCAAATCTCATTATTTCTCAGCCTTTTTTGTGAGTTACACAACGAATGTCATTTAAAAGAATCAGCCAAATGATTTTAATGAAAAAAAATTACTTCTCCAAATAACTGATCCCAAGTATTAGTTGCCCTTTTTTTAGATGTGGTATTTTTGTTTAATAAACCAAACGTTTTTTTTCTTCTTGAAAACCTGTGTGAAATGAGATACGCGGTATTACAACCTAAGCGATGATCCATAATTTTGTTAAATAAAATTTAAAAAAAAAATTCAACCAAAGACCGGAAATTGAAAGAATACTTGAAAATTTTTATAGCTCCGTTTTTGTGAAATAGATATATAAATAAATAATATTATTATTTAAAGGGCAAAACCAACTTGTAGAGGTAGGCTTGGAGGATTGAATGCTAAACATCTCTGTCCTGGCAAACACTCCCCGCTTAATATGTACACACCTTCTCATGTATACTCGTCTCTCGAGGTGACCTCTATCAATAAAATGGAAACAAATAAAAACATTAACAGAAAACCTTTAAATTTCCCAGGTAAAAATAAATAATGGAATAAATAAAATTATTTTATAAATGTAACTTGTAAGAAATTCAGCCTTCCAAAGTTAGTTTACCTTTGACAGTTGGATTTTGATCTCATACTTCTGTTGTCGGCAAAGATATTGAAATACAAGAGATATGCTATGATGGCAAAGCCAGGAAACACGGTCCCACCCAGTAAAAACTGCGGATAGCACAGCTCTTATATTTCAATATCTTTAGTTGTGGGTTTAAACATTTTCTTTATGGGTTTACTGTGTACATAGATTTATTATACAAAGAAATAGATGTATTATACTACTGCCCCCTCAAAAGGTATCCTAATTTCAATAGTTTTAATTGTTGTAATATTACAATGTTTCACAAATAAAAAAGTTTTTACTCATTTTGACTTTTGTAAAAATATTATTGTAATAATTTGCTGACATAGATGACACCCTGAGCTAAAGGCACGGTATGTATTACAGATGAAAATTAAACAATTTTGGTATTTTCAATTCGGGAGGCGGGTACGGGTACCGCCGCTCCGGAAACCATTTATTGGATAACCGTCACCCATGCCATGTCACTCCAATTGGTTTGTTACGTTTGGTGATTTACCATGGGTGCCTGAGGTTAGATTTGTCTAGGTCTTGGCAGCGAATGTGTTTGCCCACCTATTGAGTGGCGGGCTCGATCGGGAGAGACTGGTTGAGGGAGACCTAACCTAGACCTCTATAGCCAGACTCTCTCGACCCATCGGTTTGCACTGCAGTGGGAAGGATGGAATTTTACATCAATCATTCCTGGACCCCAAGATTCCTACCCATCCGTCATACCCTTTTCCTTCCCAGAACTTCCTCTCATTCCTTTCCCTAAAAGACCCTCCACACAGCACCCCTAAAGATGACATAGGTGATTTGGATTTCGGATGAAATGGTAATGACGATTACTGCACCTGCGACGCATCAACTGCACTCATCGGCCGCTTTGATTATGATGTCACTTTTAAAGGCT